>JABFTP020000165.1:62001953-63201953 GCA_013387265.2 Cryptolaemus montrouzieri | reverse complement strand
GTACATGATATGCATGAAATTTATTCACTTTCAAGATTCTCCGGACGGAAGTTCGACGACGATATTTGTTGACTGAGAAATCTCTTTTGCTTTCATATGGGTCCTCAGTCACTGTCAGCTATAGTAGTTTTTGGTTACCCATCTCGATAAATTTAATTAGAAGTTTTTCAAAGCATCTTGCATCAAGATGCCTCTCATCAGGAAACCTTTTTGCATAAACTCTACTTGCCAACAAAGAATTTCTATCACACTCACCCAGAATAAAAATCATATCAACCATTTCTCCTTTGGAGAACTTCATGGCAGTCAATTGAGAAAAATGGGTTCAAATCTCACTTTAACGAAAACACTGATAAGTTCACCATGTTAGTCGAATTTTTGGTTCAACGCAAAGTCATACGAATTATTTGAAGTAAACAATACCGAGAGGATGTTAGAGACACTTTTGTCTCCTCAAAATCATGAAATTTCGTTGTATATATTGCAATGTTTATTGGAGGTAAAAAGAGATAATAGCCATTCATTAAATAGAGATTTTCATGATTAATTTAACACGAGAGGCTGTGGAGACTTTCTACGCCTGGAATCTAGTAGGTTTAGTAGAAATTATTATAATAAGATATTTCTCAACAAAATGCCGGTGACTATTACATCACTTTCATTCGATAATTTCAAGAGAACCTTAAAAATGTTTGCTTGTGAACCCCTTTTACTCCACTGTTGAATTTTTAAATTGTCTGTTTACAGTAAACTCTTTTGAGTTGTAATTTCTAATGCTATTTGTGTTGTCTACACTTTTTTATATTTATACTAATTATTTGTAGCTTATGACATGTGCAAACTACTTTGTGAAACCAGTGCAAGCACGCAATAAATCTTTTCTATTCTATTCTATTCTATTCTAACCAACCTTGTCAATTTTTTGAAAGTTTTTAGTGGCATGACTGCCCCAAAATTAGGTGTGCCTTTCTCACTATCCCATAAGCTTTCGGTACTTTGCTGTGCGTTTGTTATTAGTTGCGGTCAATTCTGACCTGAAGACCGTTAAAGTAGAAAAAATCATATGTGGAATGTTTTAATCATTTTTGATGAACTTATTCCAATAATAACTAAATTGGAGCGAATAATTAAAAGTTATAGAATATGAAACTTCTTGAACGCTTAATTTCTGAGAAAATTACATTTTTATCTCAAAACGGGTCAAAATTGACCCAAAGACCTTATGTAGGTTAAATATACTCACTCGTAGAAAAGATCAGAGCAAAAGCAACAAGAATGTGAACATCGGCACCCCAAATCGGCCCAGTTAGCTTTTGTAGAATATCAATGCGTGTTTTCCTCTTTTGACTTAGTTTATTGATATGTAATTCGAAGTTTACTTCGTTAGCGAATAAAATCGCAATGATTTGAATGAACTGAAATTCTCCGTTTTCTAGAGTTTCAACGACCAAGTTCATATAACTTCCATGCATTTTTGACAAAGCATACCTCATTGGAAAAACGTTTTCTGAAACTTTTCGAGACAAACAATGTAACGTGCACTGTCCGTTTCCTACAAAGTAAAACACCGAGACTTCGGAATGAAGATTTACAATGTGGATTAAGCCATAAATATCTTTCCAGTCAGTGTCCACGGATAAACTCAATTTGGCCCATCAATTTCGGACTCATCTATTCCATTAACGTGCAATTTGGAAGGGGTACTGGACATTAGTATGAAGAATGGGGGTTCTATGGGCGACGGGAGAAAGGGTTGAATTCGGGCACAGAATTAGCAGGTCAACTTCTAGCTCCTTTCCGACCTTTTCAGGGACGGATCTTCAAAGAAATTTTTCTTCGAGAAAACCAGAATTCGATAGTTTATATAGTGTTGAAATTTTATAGCTTGGGCTCAACAAGATAGATGAATAGATCGTATTGAAAATTGTTACGTGTTAAAATTGAATTAGACTCGATTCAACCTGTCGGTGTAGCATAAACACTTTTTGAGAAGTGACTAATAAACAAATTTTTACTGGGAAATCGGGATTAAGAGAACGGAAAGTGTTTGAAGTTAAAAACCTATAATTTGTTTTGTGTTTTGACGCGTTTCAGCACAGGACCATCATCAATTATTATCTAAAACAAAAATCATAATTTCAGTGAAACACATAATACCATTCATACGTTAGAAGCTATTCACCTTACACATTCTCTCTTTACATCTTTATCGTTAATGGTAAAACAATTACAAAAAAGCAAGACAAATAGTAACAGGTAATAACCATTAATATTTCAATATTACTGGTTGCAGCAATTCATTGAAGGGTGAAAATTATCAGATTATTGTAGACATTCATAAGTCCGTCAACGTCAGCTATTGAATTCACTGTCTTGGTTCTTTTTGGATTTCGATCATTTCTAGAATGTTTCTTTTGAAGTGTTGCTTTCGGATGCAAGAACTCGTACATCAGCAAAATTAAATTTATGTAGTTGTTCAACGTTATGTTTCGCTAGGGCGGTACTTTTTTTATTAGATCTATCGGAGTAGTTGTGTTGGTATATTCTTTTATGCAAGTATTGTTCAGAATTACCGATATAGCACGCTCCACAGTCCTGACAATTAACCTTGTATATACTGTGTGTTTTGTTCTCATATTTCACCCTTGGCCTTAGAGTGGTGAAATATTGTTTGCAGTAGTTGTTAGGCTTGTGTCCAATCTTGATGTTGTAGTTTTCTAGGCATTTATCAATTTGTTGTGACAGTCCGGGTGTATAAGTGAGGCCGATGTATTTAAATTCTATTTTTTCTTTTTTCCTTTATTCTGTATTGTATATTCTTTTCTTTATGAGTAGTTCGAAAAACTAGGTGGAAACGCGTTTCTTTTTAGTATGTTCTTCAATTTCTTTATATTTTTGTTCTAAATTTAGGGTGTGATAGTTTGATGGCTCTATCAACCAGGTTATTGATAACTCTTTTTATATCCGTTTGGTACAATTGATTCAAAATTTAGGTATATACCACTCCATGTCGGTTTCTGATATCAATTTGTATGTATTTTCCCTGTATCGTCGTGGGTTAATTGTATGTCGAGAAAAGTGATTGTTTTATCTTTTTCGATTTCATTGGTAAATTGAATTTTTTTGTGATATGAATTGAAGATTTCGGTTATTTCGTTTATTTTGTCGCGAGGAATACATGCTATACAGGCATCTACATACCGTTTGAAAAACTGCACTTTGAATGTGATCTTTGAAAGTATTTGACATTCAAGGTCTTCCAATACTAAATTTGCAATTGCTGCAGATATGGGTGAACCCATCGGTATTCCAAAAATTTGCGTGAATACTTCAGACTCGAAAACAAGATATGTGAATTCCAGACAAGGTTTTGTTGCTTTAATAAATTCGTCTTGAGGTAGTTCAGTGAAATTTGTGAGATTATGACATTTTTTACGGATGATATTTAAGGCTAATGTACAAGGAACATTTGTAAATAAGGAAATTACGTCTAACGATATTAACATAAAATCTCGTCACAATCTTCGCATGGTCTTTCAGGTTTCTGAGAATTTTTCCGAAAGTTAAGTATGGTTTGTATGCCGTTCTAATTTTGTATTCCCTCAATGTTCTTTATATTTTATCTGTTACTCTTTTGATTATGGTAAAACGGTTGTGTTCTTTTGTTCTTCTGTGCATACCGTGTTTCGCCCAGTGAGAGTGTCCTTATAGCTGCTTTTATTGTGTTTTTGTTATATATATTTTCAAGAGCGTTAGTTACTGTAGATAACTCTTTTCTCTATGGCTGTCATCTGTGAGTGCTAATGATCTGCTTATTAGCGTTTTGACCACTGATTTTAATTGAGCTGGATGATGGTGTAATGAGGCATGTAAGTATCTATTTGTGTGGGTTGATTTTCAGTATACTGAGAATTGTAAATGTCCGCTTTGTGACTTTGTTAAGAGGAGATCCAGATATGGCAATTGCCTCTTTGATTCTTTTTCAATTGTGAATGTTATGTTCGCATGGATTGAATTCAGGTGAGCTGTGAACGCGCTTAGGGATTCTTCACCATGGGTCCATATGATAAATGTCGACGACGTATCTCAGCCATATTTTGGGTTTCAGATGGAATTTTTGTTGTGCTTGTTTCTCGAAATTCGCCATGAATGGATTAGCAATAGCTGGTGACAAAGAAGATCCCATGGGTGCTCCCGATGTTTGCTTGTAACGTTTGTGTTTATAAGAAAAATATGTAGAATTCAGGCAGTATTCGGAAAGGAGTACGATGTCTTCATGAAAATTTTCCTTGAGTCCCTCTAACGCCTCTTGCCTGGGAACGTTTGGAAATAAAGCACTATGTCTAGACTTGCTATGATATCTGTGGGGTCCAGAATGATATTTTTTTTGAGTTCTATGAAATGTTTCAAATTTTTCACATATGATTCCTTCGTCTCTACTTCCGGCTGTAATTCTTTAGTCAGATATCAGGCTAAGTTGTGTATCGGTGAATTGACTGCACTAACAACGGGTCTTAACGAGATGTCGGTTTTGTGGATTTTCGGCAAACCATATAGTTTGGACATTCTAGAGGATTTTCTCTGGTCCTATTTGATCTCCATAGGAATTGACGAACTTTCTATCAGTTTCTTTGTTTTTTCTTCTAGGTAGGTGGTAGGGTCGGTGTTTGTTTCTTTATAGCATTCGTCATTCAGAATCTTTGCCATTTTATCTTCGTAATCCTTTGTGTTCATGATTAATGTAGGCAGGTCGTATTATAATCTCTTGGTTGGATCTTAATCGTTTAATGGCCTGTATCTCTTCTCTGCTTACGTTTTTGGTGGAAAGTTTGTGGTTTCTTAGAATTTGGGTTGTTAGGTTTCTATCGTTTCTGCATGTTTAGCCGGTAAAGCAGTGATGTATATTTCTATGCTACTAACGATATCTTCTATTGGGATGTTTTTCGGAGTTGTTGCAAAATTGAAACCTTTGCACAATATTGATTCTTCTGTTTCTGACAGGTCGTAGTTTGATATATTGTAAATCACTTTGGGTTCGTGACTTTTTGTCATTGTAGCGTTCATGACGAATATGTTCATTCTGTTGGTCTGTCAGTTTTACGAATTTGTTTTCTAAATTCGTCGTCTTCTCTTCGTAATGTATTTCAGCTTCGGTAAAGGCAGCGTTCTTTATCGCATCCACAGTGCTGGGTGTATTATCTTGGATTGGAACTAGGGGGCAATAAAATGGTCCTGCCGTTCCTCTGATTCGTTGCCGCTAGACTTTTTTCTTTGAGGATCATCACCGTAGACTTCTATCAATATTCTATGAGATTCGGCGGTAGTTTTCTTTGAATTGAAGCAAATAAGTAACATCATCATCATTGGACAAACAAGATTGTTCAATGATATCGAGTGGTTCACTATTCAATTTTTAGGATAAATTTCATTCTGTACTTGTACTTGCCTACTCATGTATTAAATTATTATTCACTTGAAAATAACCGGTCGTGATTATTGAATGTGACAAAAGTGTCTCATTTCGTTTTACTTCGAAGATGAATTTCTATAAAATAAATAAATCATCAACACTATCAAAACCTTATATACTTTGTGTGAACGAAAATTCGAATGAAACTGAGGCAAAAGTAAACATTTATGTATGTTACATTATCGTCAGATATCAATGCAGCATTTTAAGCCTCTTTTTATTGGTCATCAAGGTTCAGTCTTTAGTGTGAAGCTTTCACCAATAGAGAGAGGACTTCAACAGATATACCTTGTATACTTTGTGTAAACGAAAATTTGGCTACCCCAATTGTTTTTTATATTAGAGATATTTGGCTGCAGTTTAGTATTTCAAAGGAGAAAATATTTTCAGTTCAACGACATAAATTCTATTGACATTCTATTTGCTGTTGCACTGAAACTGATATCTATTTTCGAATTTCTTATGGACATAATGTATATTTTTGAATACATGAAACTTCATTGTATTTTCAATCAATTTCACATACTTTCGGGAAAAAACAAACGAAAATATATTATTTATACATCTGATACGGCAGATATCAAGAATCAATGAAACATTCAGAGAAGAAACAAAAATCAATATCAAACAGTTTTCAGAAATAACATCATTACAATAAGTATTTAAAATGACCCCTGTTTTCACGAATACAACGTCGAACCCGATCAACTGTGACAGTTAGAACGTTGTCTAGTTGTTGAGGAGTAATACGCGCAATAGCTTGCAACAAACGGTTTTCCAATTCTTGTCTACTTTCCGGTGGCATTTGATAAACCTCATTCTTCAAATGAGCGAAAAGGAAGAGATCCATAGGAGTTAAATCAGGTGACCTAGCTGGCCACCTGATTGAACGGTTTGTACTAATCCACTTTTTAGGAAAACTTTCATTCAGATGTTGTACAACTTCTCTTGAATTATGAGGGGGTTCTGCGTCTTGTTGAAAATAGAAATTATCGTCCCACTCCAATTGTAAAACATTGAGACGATTCTATAGGTCATTTCTCAAAAAATTCAATTATCTTTTCCCTGTCAAGGTACCCTCAAATATTATAGGTCCTAAAATGTGCCTGTCTTTAATATCCATTCACACATTGAAACCAAAACGTTATTGAAAATGTGAAACAGGTGTTAGTTTTCTTGGGACCAATATCTCGTATTTTGTCTATTGAACATTCCATCACTGTCAAATATGTCAATCTTTTCATTCTATGTGTATTGTTGATTCATACTTACTCTTGTAGAAAATTTTTCAGACGAATTACTTAAACAATGTACAACATCTAATGATATTGACGTTTGAATTTAACATCGGAACATAGAATATCAAAATATTATTATGACATATTATTGTATCCATGAACTTTTTGCTTATTATAACTTTGAACCCAGAAGTTGGACTACAACGACATATTAAACTTTTGAACGTAAGGATACATCGACACGAGGAAAGTATCAAAATAAAGGTCTAAATAATCTACATCAGAAATACACGGTGGCTCAATATGGTTGACGTAGAAGAAATCGACCTGTCAAGAAAATATAGCCTGAGGAGAAAAATAAAATTCGAAAAAAACAGCATGAAATTTTTTCTTTATATAGTTTTTCCTTTTACCCGACAAAAATGATATTCCAGCGAACTGGTTTTCTTATATAAATCAAATCGATTTCACAAATTTCCAAGTAATCGAGCATTTTTCGATGTGGTACAATGAGACCCCACCTGCGTGTGAATCTCGGAATGCACCCCTGAGGCTGTTCCTCAACAGTGCGGTCAGTTCGAGCAAAACGTCATTATAGCGGACAATCTAACCTCAACCCGGAACCAATTCCCTTGACCTAAGCTAACTTGGTTTAATTAATCTAACTCGATGTTCCGTTTATAACGTCATTAGGTTCTGAATCGAAGAGTATAGGCCGCAAATTTACTTTGAATTTCAATCTCGGTTCTATTGTTTGCTATGACCGGTAGATGTTGATTGAGTGAGCCAACCTATTAATGTTCTTATTCAAGCAAGGTTTACATTTCGGAAGGGACAATACACTTCCGAAACGGGCAACGTTGGTTGCGAATAATGGCAACACATTTCTATCGACAGTGAAACGACTGAAACAACTCATAAACCTGTTTTTTCGTAAAGCAAATATTTTAGAGGAGCAAAGTTAAGATTGATAGTATTGATGATTTATTTATTTTATGAAAATTCTTCTTTAAAGTAAAACGAAATAAGAGGCTTTTGTCATTTTTCCACAATTTATTCAATAAACACGACCTGTTTCGACCCTACGGTCATTTTCAAGGTCATTACAAGTACAGAATGAAATTTATCTTAGATATTAAGTAGTAGGGATCCACTAGGCTCTAGTTGGCTGTTGAAGGTAATAAATTGTGGGTTTTTACATAGTTTGTTAATCTCCAAACTTTCCGACAAATTCATCTCTCTCCCTTTGTTACATATATGAAGGATTCTAAGATTGTTCAATGATATCGAGTGGTTTGTTGATTCTATGTGTTCAAATATTGGAGAATTTTTATCTGAGGAAATATGTTCAAAACTTCTCCCTGTTTGTCCGACATAGTCTACCTGACACGACGAATAAGAGAATCTTCAGCTGCGAATGTGGGAATCGGGACTTCATTTCTTGTCGCAGTGTTCTTGAATGATCGAGTATCGGATATTGTTCTATAGAATCGATTATGAGCATGTCTATTTGATAGGTGCGCAAATGAATACGAAATAATACCGTCCCGTCTTATATTATCTGGAATTAATCGCATAATTTCGACATCCTTTCTCTCCTTGCGAAATTTCTGGACCGAGTTGTTCCCTTCAATCGATAATTGTAATACCCTAAACCGAGCCAGACAGGGTAGCTAAAAGCGGTTTCACGTAATACCGTAAAATCTGGACATCAAAAAACCTCTCAGAGCACCGAAATAAGAGGATTTTAATCGAACCGAACGGATTAAAATTTAAATGCATTGTCGTTTTGACCCTAATGTCGCCTGAGGTCCGCCTTTGTATCTTTCCCAAGTCCTACGACTACACTTTTTACTCAACTACAGTTTTAACAAGCGAACCGACGTTATCTGCTGATGTAATTAAGAGAATTTCGCTCGCTCCAGGACGGAACTGCTCCTTCAAAGTATTTTCTATAATTTTTTATTCTTTATGCTTTAGACTCTTAGAGAAGAGGTTCCATAGAAATACAACTCACGTCGACAAATTTAATGAACTGTCATATTACATTTCATTTTAATCAACGTATACGAACCCCGCAAAAAAAACATCTTTCTGATCACTCTTCAAGAAACGAGTGACCATCTTAGGCGGCCACTGCTGTGGCATCGCCTCTTCCCAAGAGTTACGAAGAAAAAACTTCTTAAGGAAACCTCAACGAAGCTAATTTTAGTTTCATGGAGCATATATACGTGGGTTACCTCTGAAATTTTGCGCCTGACAAAACTTGGGAAAAAAATCGCTTTATTGTTTTTCAAAGTATTCTCCATGAAGCTCGACGCACTTCTGCATGCGCTTCAACCATTTACCAACAATTTTCGAAACACTTTTGGTAGGAAGTACAATGAGGTACCTCCAAAACATGTTTTAAGAAGGCTTCAATTGCCTGTTCTTCTATCAAAAATCGTTACCCACGCAGTTTTTCCATGATGTGCACAAACAAAAAGCATCTTATTCATCAATGAAGCGGGATTCATCAAAAATGAAGTGGTGAATTCACATAATCCACATATCTATTCTGAGAAAAATTCTCTATAGATATTCGACGAAATATGTGGTTCAGGCACCTCATTTCAGCAAAAACGTACGTGAATGAACGCTTGAAAAATTCGTTCCAAAACCGCTGGATAAGTCGAGGGAGACCTGTAGTACGGCCACCGCATTCGCCTGACTTTAATCCGTTGTATTTTTGGTATGGGGTCACCTCAAAAATGTGTGTATGTTACCCCCATGAATACTCGTGAATAACCTCAACAAATAATAGAGTTCCATTGTTAACAGATGAGAAATGAAAAGGATTCAACGAAATTTAATAAAACGTTCAAGAAAATTCACTTCGAAAATTTGCTCTGAGTCTAAAATACTTTTACAGTTATTCACAATAAATCAACGTAAGTTATTCTGTGTTTGTTATCTCATTCATTAGTAGGGTGCATAATTTAATTTGAGATGAATTCCTCAGCATCTAATTCACTATATGCAAGATGATGCAAGTGCCTAGCTGATCAATTCGAACGTTGGTTGAGCCTCTTACACTATCAACTAATCTTCTTGCTTCTGAGGCATTTGAAGATGCTAAGCCATACATCAAATGCATGTCTGCATATTCCGGAAATGTGTAATCCACTATTATCGTTTGATTTACAAGAACTGTATATAAGTACCTACCTACTAAGCCTACTAAGCTATTGTATTCAGTCGAGTTTCTATGAAATAGTTCTTAGATGGACAAATCTTCAATTCCACCTACCTATCAATGAATGTTCAGATTAGGATGAAATAAAAAACGTTCCCCCTGAAAAAATTAGACATACTTAACGTAAAAACGCATCACCGAAAATTCGCCTCTATGAAGAAGTTTATGTTAAAAAGTCTGCGGGTAAGTCCACCATCGCTTCACAGGAATGAATGAGAACCAACATCTCAGAAAATTTGATCGCATTTCTTCGAATCGTTCGCAAGTTATGGTCGAAAAACCACTCTTCGTCGGCCATATGTAATCTACAAAACTCAGCAAGACAGAGTCATATCAAAAATTTTGAAATGACTTATGATCTTATTTTTGGTCAGCTATGTGCTGGTAAATAATGTGCTGGAATTCTGGGACACCCTGTATATTCGGGTGAAAAAAAGGGAGTGAATGAGTGGAGGACTATATGGGTTACGCCATAATGTCAAATTTTGTTGGATGTCAAATCAGCATCGATGGAAAACAGTTTTCAGATAGCAGAAAAAATCAAAAAACACCAACCCACAATCGCCCTAAGTGCAAAATGAGATAAAAATTTCATATCCTTCAAGAGAACAGCTAGGAAAAACCTGATGATAAAACTTGTCATCCCAGTCGCTGATAAATCAGTAGCAGCTAGTCTCTGAGTCAGCTGTTGAACTAAAAGAATATTCAAAATTATTGTATTTACGCTTCGATCTTCATCCTCACATTTGGTTGGTAGTACGACGGTAGCAATCTAAAAATGAAAGAGAAAGACAGCAAAAAGACATAGTGTAAGGTGACAAATATCCTTTTGTACCAACGGAACATAATTGAAGAAATAATTCTTAGCGTGAGAAGCAAGATCATACACTGAGAAGATAATCGAATAACATAACCTTATACAATTTTCCTCTAACAAAGATAACGATATACACAGGGTTTTCCAGGATAAGTTATAAATCTCTCGGAATTTGATGGATCTCGTCGAAGTAGTAACTATATAGTAAGGTTTAAATAATTGAAATAAATAATAAATTCAATAAATTGTCATTTTTCAAGATCTAACAAGTGTAGCTTTTTCACGTGAAAAACTTCAGAAAATCTAAACATTTTATCTGATTTGTAAAACAGTTATTCCCCAAAAACTTTGAGGGTAAAAATTTTCAAGTCAAACATTGATTGAAGAGTTTCCCTCAGTCATTTGGAATAAACGCACTGAATCAAAAATAGTCCTTTCTTCCTTCTAATTAGTACAGAAGATAGTTTCTTCCAACATCTTTTCTCAGAACAAAATTCATTGCGGCTGTGCAAATTTATCCTGAAATTTGAATTTAAATGACAAGCATAGTTTCAAAAATCGAATTTTCAGTATCAATCATACGTCAAACACAAAATCTTTCTCTATTAAAAAGCGATATAAACATCTCGAACTGAAATCAATTCTTTCATCCCCTTACCATTTTTTTTCAATCTCGGCAGTAGCCAATACTCGCTTGGGCCACGGAGGCAATAAGTCCTAATTGGAACATAAAATCTAGATAGAAAGTCGACAAATCGGCCGTAAAATCACAACCCTCCTTACTCCACCCGTTCTGCATCAAAAATGAAGGCATACATCTTTTTCATCAGCTGCGATCCAAGATGCCGAATATAATTGAGGATCTGCTCGTCCACGATGAGAAAGGGAAGTGGGGAAACCCTCCGGGACAGTTTCGGTCTATTGTTACCTTCAATTACATTTCATGTACTAAAAAGGACGTACAGGCTTCTACGTCGATCGTAGCTTTTAGCTTTTTCTGTCTGTCGGAGAATTGGGTTAGGGCTGATTGGCTCCATTGAAGCTCGATGGCGCTTCAGTTTTTCTGATGCTTATTAAGATAATTTGTTTGATGTTCGAAGTCTCCGAGACTATTTTCCAGATGCTACTAGAGGGTGATAGTCTTCACGAACAATGTAACGAGTAAGGAAACTTGTATATTAACCCTTAAAAGCATGATTTTGAAATTTGTAAAAAGAACAATATTTCAGTGTAGGTATTTGCCGTTATATTATAAAAAATAGATAAAATCCAAAGTAAAAAATATAGATTTTATAGATGAAAAACATTATGTTGCCGTTTCGTTTTTTCCTTTGTATGGCAAAGAGCGAGCAGACCCCGTGCACTCGGTGTAGCATAGTGTTTTCAATACCTGAATATTCTTGAAGTTCTTAATAATTCTAAGTATGAAACCAAGCATTTTAAATGCTATGCAATCCACATGCAGTGCATATAAAAGTTTGACATCTAAGACAATACCCAAGTCCTTAACCTGTTCAACCCTAGTCACATCTTGGTTATTGAGAGAAAAGGAGGTATGTATGATGTTGATGTTTTTTGTAAAGGTTATGTGCTGACATTTATCGACATTCAGTTCAAAATTTTGGGACTTACAGAACAAAGAAAAGAGATCTAAATCATTTTGGAACAACTGGGTATCAGCATGAGATTCAATTCGTTCGTAAATTTTCAAATTATCAGCAAAGAGTTCATGTGAAGTATTAGGGAAACACTCAGAAAAGGGTGAAAATTAGGGGTCCAAGGTGAGAACCTTGAGGTACCCCGGATGTTATTAGGTGCATTTCTGAAGACATCCCATTTATCACCACAAACTGTGATCTATTCATCAAATATGAGTGCAACCATTTCGTCATTGATTCGGCCATACCAAAGTCTGAGAGAATACTTAATAAAGTAGCATGTTGCACCTTGTCGAATGCCTTAGCCATGTCCCTATAAACCGAATCCACCTGAACATCATCATCAAGACTTTGGGACAAGAAATTGATATATGGGGTTAAATTCGTAAAAACTGATTTCCGTTTGAAGAAACCATGCTGATACTTTGTGATTCAAGAACTGCATAAATGAAAAATTCGATCAGTTATAATCGATATGTCTACACCTTCATAATCTGCCTCTTGCTCTTCATATAATCCTTCTAGGCTGGTAGTTTACAATTCTTACCGAGCTGATTTTTTTGGATAGTACCCAAGGCATAAATACCCTGACTATCAAGGTTGTGCAGCAAGTGAGTTAGGTGTAAAAGTTATCGATGTAAATTATGTGGTTTACACGCCGAGGGACTAAACGACACAATCTTATGACGCTCAATCCTACCTCTCCCAGATCTGATTCACCTGGGTCTTGAGCAAAATCTTGCTCGCCAGAGTAAATGTCAAAATTGTATGCATACCCTGACAGAGAGCAAAGAACAAATAACTCGAATCCCCACTTGTGTGGCTTATTTGAAAGATATTGCTCCATAAAATGAGCCACTTTGGAAACATACAGTTGTTCATCTAACGAGAACCTGTGTTCAAATGGAGGATTACTTACGAACGATGAGTGTAGATGGTCCAACAATAGTCTTATTTTGTGAAAACAATCATGCTGAGGATGATTCATAGGTTTATGCTCTGAGTTGTCGTTGAAATGGTTTACAGATCTTATTTTTTCAAATCTGTTTACCGTCATGGTAAATCCATATTTAGACCAGTATGATCTAACACTGGGATAATAAAAACCGACATGAATATGATTATGCCTAAATATTACCGTATTTCTGTCCTTATTCTGGGGGTAGCTCAGTATTTCCCAAGAAGGCAATGCGATCTTCACTCCATGGCAAATTACGTTTCTTCCAAATTAGTCCTCTGCTACGTGATCTCCAAACTGCAATTCCAAGAATTTCCGGTAATGATGGAGTGGGCGAAGATCCTTGAGGTTCCACAGTCGAGGCCTCAGCAGCTTCGTCAGATACAACAGGAGGATCTTCGTCGATTTCTTGATTTACGTGAAGTTTATTATCCAAATCAGCTAAAATATCTTGTGTATTTGGACAATATTCGATATCATTTTCATCACCTATATCTTTATCTTCAGAGACACCATTTTCTAAAGCAATCTTCAATTTCTCTAGCGCACAGCCTTCGCGTCGTGCTAAAAAGCAAGAACAAAAAGGTAAAGCCAAACCAACACCACATAACTATTCCTACCATTTTCATGTATGAACTTATACGGCAAACGAATAATGTATCCATTTGGCAACATTGCAATAAACAAACAATACATGAATTTACAAAGAAATTCGAAGAAAAATATATGATATATCAACACCTTATTTTCAACTGGATAACTATTTTTCGAAACTCTGAAGAATAGTTTATTCGATATGAAATACAAAACAAAATAATTGTACCCTCAAATGCAGAAAATTTTACACTTACTCAATTGTAATGACGTATGACAGATAAACTACCGCCAAATTTCAGGGTTGTTTTTTTTTCTGATAGTCTATGATCTATCCCCACGTCTTATGATGCGTTCGAAATCGTAAAGCTGTCAAAACGTTTTTTGGTATCAAAACATAATGTGTTGCCGATTGGCGATTGTATGCATTTAAGGGTTAAAGCAACAACATTTTCTAGGGTTTGTATAGTATAAGATGAACAATATCAAGAAAAACTCACGGAAGTCTTATCTCGTTCAATATCTTATTCAACTGATAGTTGTTTCATTAACAGGCTTTCTTTTTTCATTTAAAGGGCTTTCAGTGTTTCCATTCTTTTACCTGAAAGTTATCTATATTTATTTATAAAAACTAGGATATACATTTTTTCAGAGAAAATGTCAATGAAACACAAAATATTTATTTTTCATAAAAATTCATTGTATCGCCTTGAAATTGGACCAATCATGGGACAACGCTACCTCCATTTTTTCTATCGCTGAATCTTCTTCTGTTCGTTGAAATATCTGCTTTCAGGATTTCAATATGAATAAAACAATATCGTACACATATTAGCATCAAGCAGTATTTGTTCGACATATTACTCATCAAAGTTGACGCAAATCAACTTGATCGCATATGAATATCCAAAGCTCGACATGTCCGACGATCCGATAATTTTGATTTTGACGAGTTTAAATATTTGTAGAAACGACTGCTTATTTGATTTGGGCGATTGGCATGCAGACAGACTGGTGGGATCAAAGGGAATTTACCTTCAATTAATTGAGTTGGACTGGATTGTACAACCAGCCACTTTATCTGATAGTTACGAGTTTGCTTTAGCTAATTGTATACCGACATGAGTTTTTTAATTCTGGTACTGATATCAGTCGGTATATGATTAGTGAAATGCAATCAGATTATTGGATGTTTTATTTGAATGCAATGGACGTTCTCACGTGATAGAGTGTTCTGTTCAAGCAATGTAGTGGAATTGTCAAGAATCATAACTGAAAATTATTGAGTTTGAATAAGAGATTAACGAAACATTCGAGGATTATACTATAATGCCTAATTTTGGTGTGAGTCAAAACACGGACGGTATTTTCAAATATTAATGATACTTATGACATATTTGGGGAAATCTTTCTCAAAATAGGAACAAGTAAAAACGCTTTCAACAGTTTTCCACGTTTTTTCTTAGATAGAATCTTTAAAATCTGTGGTTTTCAGACAAAGAACAATATGAATCATTGATGGGCATGCACAAAATGAATGTAATTGTGGTAATTTCAGGTTTTTCTCTGAAAAAAGGGTATCGAATGCAATAATTGACTACAAATGTTATATATTTTTGAAAAGGAAAAAAATTACTGTATCCAATAGGGATAAAATTTCTTATGGTTCGTATCTAAAAAAGAGAATGTTTGCATTATAACTTGAAAACCACTGAGCTAAAGAAAAATTTTCATACAGCACTATATTTACTCAAAAAAGAGCCAAACTTATTTTATGCAACTTTGATGATATCTGCGAAGGACGATTTTCCAGAACGGCAAGAGATTTTGGCACCACTAAACTAGTCCTTGAAAATAAGATCGAGAGAGGGGGGTTGATTTTTTTCTATCTGCAATATTTCACATAGCTGCCGTACAAATACATCGAAATTTGCCCACCCTGTACAGTCGCTGGCGTTCACGGTTGTAATTTTCCACTCGTATCGATTTTTTCATTCTAACCTAGTTACAGAATATACTGTTCTTGTTATGAATTTCCAATATATAACAAACGGAATGAATTAAATTCTCAGTTTGCCATTTAATTACATAGTTGTTAAAAGTCCCATTAAATTTCGTTATTGCCGAAATATATCGTAAAACGTATCTGATTGTACCAGGCAAAACAGATGGAAAAATTGGAAGGCATTCGGAAAAGGCCGTATATTTTCATGACACAGAGCGACATATGATTTGTAGCTACTCAAATATTTTACTACATCGGTCGTTATTCTATAACACCAATTACACAAGAACAATAAACCCCGAGTGGCAACGTATAATTTCGGAAATAATAAAATACGACGATATTCCTAGACTATCGCTACATCTTTATGGTGGTAAATTGCCCGGAAAATGCAACCATCCTACCGTTATTACGTAAATATTTTATCAATGGAAATTCGTTTCGGGAATGGAATTTGGGAGCTTACGCCTGACCGCAGCGAATTTCTCATCTGCACTCGAGAACACGTCAAAACATTTCATAATTCAGAAGGATTTTCTATTATGAAGTTTTGATAATGTTGGGTTAGACCTTAGGGCACATGTCTCGGTTTTATCAAATGAAGTTTATTGTCGAGCAAAGTTGAACGGTTTCAAATAGAAGAAGTAAATATGGGTGACGATTTTCTAGTCAAGCATTTTGATACTAAGTAGTTTTTCAGGAAATGGACTCTACATTAATGATGGTAAATTATTCATAGCTGAATAGGGAAACGTAATAATGAAGTACTTGAGTAAATCCATTAGATTCATTGTAACGAAAGAGTATTTGTTTCTGTTAATCTCTTTTTTGCGACAGATCCATTTTCCAATCTTTATTATATGCATTTGAAGTTTCAAGTTATGGTTTAAATTGTGTTGGTTATATCTAGCGAATTTATCGAATTAATACGTTCAATTCCAGCAGTTAAGGTTATTTTATCAACGATCCTCCAATAATGAGAACATTATACGTTCGGACGTTCAAGTGAAATGTCACTTCTCCTCCATATCCGTGTATAATAAACTCATTATACACGGCCTATTCCTATTATACACTGAATGAGCATAGAATTCACAACTTCAGAGAACGAGTGTATCGATGAACACATGAATTATTTGGAGGCAGTTCAATACTATTCTATGATCCGCTTCTTTCATTATTATTATAATTTAGAAACGTCAAATTGAATTTTCTTCGAAATAAATCAATGCTTTGAATACAATCGACATTTTGTAGTTTAAACTATAAAAATGGAATGTGATAGCGGAAATTAAGGGAATTTGATCATACCTGATGTTAGAGAAGCTACACAGTTTGCTTCTTTAAATTTACTACCAGAAAAATCGCTGTGCAAATCTTTCATGGATTGGAGAGCCTAGAAGAAAATGAAATCATTCTCTGAATCAGTTATCATGGTTTATTCCTCAAAATTATCATCGAAGTTTAAATCTTCTACACTTTGGGCACACTACTCCATAATCTGAAGTACGGTGAACGTTTTTCATGGGATCAATATTGAAAGTTACAACAAATTGTGGGCCTAATCGAAGAGGAAATTAGAAGGACTACAAGAACAGGTTGAAACGTTTTCGGATGAGGAAATATGAATTCCTGTAAAATGCATGCGACGAGAAATATCTTGCAACGAAGGTATGAAAAGTTAATTTTCAATTTTGCATATACAGGGTGTCCACGCGAGATGAGACATCAAAAGTATATGGAGAAAAGAATGATCGATTTAAAAAATTTTTGTTGTTGCCTTGAATGTTATTAAATCTAAATTCCCAAAATATTTTCAATGCGGTTATACAGGAGGTTGACATCATCTTTGTTATTTCAAATGGCATATAATATATGTTTCTATATTTTTCATTGTAGAAAATTGAATTCTGAACAATTTTCTCCCATATCATTTCCACCTGAAATCAAGCAAAAGAAAGATATGAATTTTTCAATCGAAATTTCGCGATTTTTGTTGTCTCTTAGAAAGCATCATAAACATACTAAAAATCATTCAATATCGATTATTTCTAACTCGTTATGAGTAAAGAGGTTCATTCAGCAGAATTCAATGCATTTAGAGGCTTCATGATATACAGGGTGTTTTCAAAGCATGTGGCAAATCGTAGTACATTCAAAGATACAAAAGTCCGTTCTTCTATATTTAAGAAAAATTGTACAACTTTATTATTTAACTCACAATTTATGAACGTCTGATGATGATAGAAATTGTTATTACGTTTGTTAATTAAATATTTTCGACCTATTTTTATGATATTCTTTACAAAGTAAACCAAAATCACCGTATTTGTTTTTTCGAACTAGACTACCTTTTTTTGTACCCACCATTTAATTCGTAATATCAGTAGCCATCGATCTGTTATGTTACCCTATAGCTACAAAGCATCGATTCCGAGTTATTTGCGATTATATACCAAAAATTTCTCGCGAGAGATCTGCAATTCGCAGATTATATGTCCGGAAATCTTTCAAATAATGCATTTCGATCTCTCAATCTTAAAGTCTTCATCAAAGTAATTCTGGTCAGAATTGCGAGAGGAAAAATGCTAAATCAATTACTTCTGAAATGGATTGAATCTGACTTCTCGCTTTTCTTCTTTTCTAGTAGGTATTCTCGATTACATCAGTTACTTGTGAGGAAAATTGTTCATTCAATTTTTTACAATAAATAAGAATAGAAACATACATTATGCCATTTGAAATAACAAAGATTGTATCAACTTCCGGTATAACCGGAAGTGCCACAGTATTGAAAAGATTTTCGGAACTTAGTCCAAATAAAATCCAAGACAACGAAAAGAAAATTTCTCCAATCGGTCATTCCTTTGTCCATATACTTTTAATGTCTCATCTCGCGTGGACACCCACTGCTAGAATTATGTTCTTGTATTCTTTAGAGTTGCTTTGATAACGGGAGCTTTCTGTTCAAATGATATGTATAATATGAAAATCGATTTGCAAGATTAAGGATCCGATTTTCTGATAAAAGTACCAACAACAAAAACATGAATGCTCTGCCTCCTCAAACGCCTCATAATTCATTCTTTGTAAATTATAAAAATGAGGAAAGTACAGTTCAAAGAATTGAGATTAACAAATTTTCCAAAATGGACTCTTTATTTGAAGTTCCCCAGATAAATATTCTGGACGCAGATTCTTTGCGACTATACTAACCGATGCAAGTGGAGATATAACGGCTTAAGTGCCATCGAGGATGAAGGTTAACAACTGTAGCTGAAAGTTACATAGATGACTCTATGAAAATTAAAACAGATACTGCAAATAAGATTGCCCTTTCCATAGAAAAAATGCTAACAGCTCTTCAAATAGTACAAATATCTTCAATACCCATCCCAAAATGCATCTACAAGCCAGTTTTCTATGTGAATTTAATTTTTCTATTGGTTTTTGAATTTCATGAAAAAGAAATAATCGAATTCGAGATGTTTCTCAATTTCTTGAATAATCGTGAATAAAATAGAGTATTCTTGTCGCATTCAATGGCTTTTATTCACTTAGGTAATTTACGACCATTGCCTCCATGCCCGTGAATAATAGCCCTCATTATATGCTCGTGGAAGATAATTCGATTTGTCTGTCAAAGCCTTGAAAACCTTCAAGAATATCATCAACATATCTATACCAAGACATGAAAATATTGACTGATAGGGACTGAGAGGGGATACCATGGGGAGCCCTGAGTTTATTTGAAAATTCTGATTGAATTTGAAAATGATTCATAACAAGATTGGTTAATTCATCAATAATATGTGGTGAAGTGTCACCTTGCTGAAGATTTTACTTGAAACACACGCGTGTGTATTGAAAATGAATATTGTGGAAATCTTACAGAACTATTTCATTCAGATTAAAATGTTTTCCATGAAATAAATCCACAATATCATTAATATTTTTTTTTTGTTGCACATACTTTGTATAAGCTTTGAATTTGTTTACCATATGTTCTCTTAATTAATTTTTTTATTGAGGTAACCTCCCTAGTTTTGATAGTCCAATTAACTTTTCAATTTACATTACAATGTTTCCGATCAAGGTGCAAAACTCCTAACGGCCCTTAGTTCCTAGCGTGCTTGGCATTCTTATACATTCGTTTAGCATTCAGCCTAATTTCCTACTGGAAAATTCCGGATTTTATGGTTAAGAGACGATCAGTTGGTTGTAAATTTCCTAATGGAAACGTATAAGCGACATCGTATTTTCCGAACGCTGAATTCCGGTAGATTTATTGAAAAGTGGCAATTTTGGATGTGGTTTCTCTTCTTTCTATGATAAAGCTTGAGATGATCTATTTTTAACGATAACTTCAAAACTATTCCAAATTCGCGAATGATTTCTTTAAATTAAGACAAGAAAATCGATAGGCCATCTTCATTTTCATCTCGGAATTACATTCGGTCATAAAAATACCGGGAATTTATCATTTAAAAAATCAGCTTGAAACGATAGCCAAAATTTTTATTGTTGCTAAGTAGGCACAACTGTTTTCATTGCTGACGCGGAGATTTTATGCAATCGGTTATTTAGGTTGTGTGTTTTGCGATTTGGATAAAAATATTGAACAAAAATTTGTCTCCAAGTTTTTATTACAAATGAAATTTCGTGTGTCGCATCGCTGAAAATGTTACAGATGACTTACGGTGAATTGAGTTCATCAAAATCACGTGCAATAGTCATTTAAGTTTGAGAAAGTAAGGCAGTGAACTTCCTCTGTCTCCCGAACCAATTTGTACCATTTAAAACGATTGTTTGGGCATGAAACGCGTTGCCACTCGACTAGTTCCAAAAGACCTGAATTTTCCCCAGAAATTTAATCGCTGAAGTCAATTCCAATCCCACATTCATGAAAAGATGACACATGGGTCTAAGAGTTTAACATTAAAACACGTCAACAAGGTTTGGAATGGCCTTGTAACTGAACCGAAACCGAAAAAACCACGTCAAAGTCGATCAAACGTCAAGGTAACGTTTTCTTTGATTATCACGGTGTTGTGCACTCGTAATTGCCAGAAGGCCAGACGGTGAATAAAGAATATAACCTAGAAAGGAAAGATTTGTGGACATGCACCATCTTGCAAGGCTATCATTATGTATGAATCTCTGACAAAAAACTCCTCAAATACCATCAAACAATCACAAATTTGGATGAAAAGTGAATACTTTTTATTACATTGACCAAGTCGCCGTACGTTTTTACAGAATGCAGATGATATACTTTTAGAAGATGGATGAGGTTATATTCTCCGGATCCGATGTTCTAGTAGCTCACATAAATGACAGATTTTCTTTCGCTGAGTTTTGAATGTAGTTAGTATCGCAGTAGAATCCTATTCGAATATTCTCAATCTAGCAGAAATTTCCCAATTATATTTCGTAGATTGGCAGCAGCTTAAGCAAGTAATCACTTAAGTAGTGGAGCACGAGGTTGACGACGAGGAACGGATTACTGAAGATTGAGAATTAGCGTAGTCTGTCTGTGGTTTCTCAAATGTATCGAAATGTTCAAGTTATACACAAGCTCATTTAAATTACGTGATTAAGGTATCAAGTCTTAGAGAGCTATGCATGAAAGAGCATAATTATAACAAAGACGTTTCCGAATTCTATATAAATATATATGTATATTTCAATTTTTTTTTTTTTTGATCCACGTCAAACTTTTCACGAATGAATTACTGTATCGGACAGATAGGTTGTATGTCCTTCAACCTTGACATATACAGTGTGTTCCAACGAAAATTTGACCCCCCCTATAACTCCGAAATGAGTAACATTAGCGAAAAACACCAAGACACGTCGATTTTTGTTTCGAGGGGGAGCATTTTTCGAAATAATTCGAAACTTGTCAGATCAACCCCTACCCCAGCAACCCTAATTTCGAAATTCATCATAGGGAATAAGGGTCGAGTGGCACCTTACTGTAAAGGTCTGTCAATTCTCCATTCTGATTTGTCATTTTAGAATTTTAAATTAACATACAGGGTGTCCCAACCGAGGGTGAAGTTGAATTCCTGGAAATCCCAAATACTAAATGAAATCGATTTATTTTGGCATAATGCAAGCGCAGGTTTATGCTTGGTCTAGAAAAACGACCTACACTTGTGAATTTGGAGTTGGTGCAATCAACCCCTATTTCCAGCATCCCCAACTCAAAAATCATTCGATCGAAAATAGGTCAAGTGGCACCTCGTTGGAAAGGTATTTCAATTTTCTCTTCGAATTTGGTATTTTCGAAATTCAGAATCAGCATACAGGGTGTCCCGGAGCAGGAACACTGAAAACCCAAACAACTTTTTGCAACTGGTTCATTTCGGTATAATACGAGAACATGTTTATGTTTGATTCGAGAATAAGACTCTCTTGCGTGAATATGGAATTTTTGCAATCAATCTCTTCCATTCAGCATCCCCAACTCAAAAATCATACAAGTGATTACAGGTTGAGTGGCAAAGTCAGAAAGATTTTTCTATTTTCTGAATCACTGAGGCATTGGTTTCAGTTTGGCAATCGAGGTTTTCTGGCGTGAGGATCAGGATGAGGGATGATGGAGAAACTGATTGGATGCTCATCTAAACAGGAAAACGAGATTTATTGAACTTGTATTCAATTGAAAACAAAAACTAACTTGATTATTACAACAATTGTTCAAAATGACCTCCGCCCACCTCCATACAGTTATACAGACGATTTTCGAACTCTCTTCTCACATTAGCGAAAACTTCAGGAGTCAAAAGTCGGCATTCTGTGATAATCCTCATCCGCAGCTCCTCCAGGTTTTCTGGTCTTGTGGCATAAACTTTAGATTTTAGATGGCCCCACAAAAAAAATCTAGGGATTTAAATCTGGTGACCTGGCTGGCCACTCAACAGGTCCTCTTCTACCAATCCACCTTCCTGGGAAATTTTCGTCTAAATATTGGCGCACCCGAGCATCATAATGCGGAGGAGCACCGTCTTGTTGAAAACGCATTTCGTCCTCAGAAAGAGTTGGATCGTTCTGTAAAATTTCTGTCAATCTAGGATGTATGTGTTCCTCTAACAACTGTAGGTAGCCATTTCCATTCAGATTACCCTCAATAAAGAAAGGCCCAACTAGATGATTGCAAAAACTTCCTGCCCAAACGTTCAACTTCTGAGGCCTTTGCGTGTGGGCCTCTCTAAACCAATGAGGATTCTGTGTGTCCCAATATAGACAATTATGTCTATTCACTTCACTACTGAGCATAAAGGTGCTTTCATCAGAAAAACAGATGTTATTCAGAAAATTTGGATTAGCGTTTAGGTTTTCACTTAGATTTTCACAAAACTGTAAACGCCGATCTGGATCATCTTCGTTTACTTCATGCACTAATTTTACCTTGTAGGGTGAAATTTGTGATGTTTCACGATTCTATGGACAGTTGTAGCTGATACACCAGTCAGACGAGATAGTTTTCTGATCGAAGTAGTATTCTCCATTTGTAGATGACCCACTACTGCCACTTCCGTTGCCTCATTTCTGACAGGACATGCCACTTCATGTTTTTGTTTGCCACCGAACCCGTAGCTAGGAATTTGTCAACCAAATATTTAACGTACTGGTGACTGACTCCTTTCTCTTTCAGGATGGTTCCTATCGAATATCCTTGCCGTTTCTTTGGCACAACTGTTATTTCGAAAATACGTCGATACAATTTCGACCCTTTCCTCAGTGGAATAAACCATTTTCAGATTAATTTCAACTGACGAACAACAACAATAATGAGGAACTGATCTGAATAATAATAATATTTCATTGCAAAATGAGAAATAACAGATGACTGCACGCCAGATGGAAATGAAAAAATGTGAACATTTTCAATGCAGAAATCAGCTTCATTTCTTCGTAATTGATGCTCAACACATCGTACCCCAATACTTTCAACAGTTTCGAATTAATTCTAGTTGATAATTTCAAATGACGATATTGAATTTTTCGAAAGCGACATCCTGTATGGAGAGCCGAACTGAATGAGATGCTTTAATCATTCTGGAATTCAAAAACCTTTCTGAAGATATGCCACTTGAATTATTTGTATGATTTTCAAGTTGGGGATGCTGAATGGAAGGGTTGATTGCAAAATTCTATAACCACACAAGAAAGTCCTATTCTCGGATCAAACATGTTCTCGTATACCGAAATGAACCAGTTTCAAAAAGTTATTTGGATTTTCAATGTTCCTGCTTCGGGACACCCTGTATGATGATTCTGAATTTCGAAAATACCTAATTCGAAGAGAAAATTGCAGTACCTTTCCAACGAGGTGCCACTTGACCTATTTTCGATCGAATGATTTTTGAGTTGGGGATGCTGGAAATAGGGGTTGATTGCACCAACTCCAAATTCACAAGTGTAGGTCGTTTTTCTAGACCAAGCATAAACCTGCGCTTGCATTATGCCAACATAAATCTATTTCATTTAGTATTTGGGATTTCTTGCTGGGGTAGGGGTTGATATCTGAAATAACAAACTTTTAATGTTACTCATGGATCATTTTGTCTTTGATTATCCATATATCAGGAACCATTGAACGCACATAGAATTAATGGTGGGTTTTGCAAAAGAAGATTCTCTTGAATAGTTAGCAATCATTGAAAAAGAACTATATGAGGTTAAACACTTTTCTCTGATTTCCACAATGTTTCTTTTCAAAACACACGACCGGATTCAACCGTTAGGTCATATGCAAGATGTCAACTACAAGAAATGAACTTACTTTTATAGATACTAGCTTAATTTGATATTAAGCAGTGGAAAGCTAATAATCTCTAGCTGGCTATTAGTATGTTTATTGATTTCCACACATTCTATCCATTACTTTTCTTTGGCGCAATTATGAAGAATTTTGATATTATCTACGGCTATTAAATGTTTTGTGGTTTTTATATATTCACATATTGGAGAATTAATGTCAGAGGATGAATGTTCTTTAAGTTTGGTACGCACATTTGGTGATTTTATAAACTCCTCATATTTTGAATTTGTCTATTTTTTGTTTGGCATCAAATAATTTCCTTCAATTTAGACCACTTAAGGAAGAGATGGTTATTTAAAATATAGAGAAATAGTTGCTCGAGTTTTTGGGGGGAGGACCAGTGCATTTGAAAGTAGCGTATTTTTTCAAGGAAGTATCTTTAGCGAAAAATAATAATTGTGTTATTTGATGTTTTTCTTTACATTACAATTTTTCCCATAGTATTTATTTCAATTTCGAAGTTGGTCGGTGACAGTGAAATGGAGAAAGCCCTATGGATCATTGAATTATAAGCTGCTAGTTTGTGATTTAAGTGATTGAATGATTTCATAGGAATAGTTCAGTCTCCGAAGGTTTCTTTTACGTTATATTCAATAATTTATAATAAAAAAATTGTGAAAATTATCGAAATATTTCCAACCGGCATCGTAAAGTGAGAAATTTTTCATGAATTCTTCGAGAAGTTTGTTATTCGAACCATTAAAATTCATGTCGACATAAATATCATCCCTCGCCATTCTAAAAGAGGTTCGAAGTTGGCAGTCTAGAACGCAAACGGCCTTTACGAAACGTTTTACGGACTCAGGCCTTCATAAATACCAATGTTAATGAAGCACGGTGAATGTGCCTTAATTAAAACGTGACTGTGACATGCAGAGTTACCTAAATTATAGCTTAGGGAGGACAGTTTGCGATATCATTGAAAAGGACGTTAGAGCGAAAAAGTATTGAAGATAAGCATATCCATGAGGAAGACTTTTAGGGGATGAACACTGCTAAAGAGCAAAGGTTCAAATTGATGATTAACTTAGGATACGTGTAAATAAGATAATGAGACTGATTTTGTATTTGTTATATACCGGGTGTCCATGTGAGATGAGACATTTGTAACTAAATTCACTTTAATACTCTGGTTAAGCCCACAGAAAAATGAGCAATGAGACTCAAATTCAATAATCGTCACTGAAATCTTGGAAAGAAAGTCAATAAAGTTCTACTTAGATATTTAATTAATTACATAAATTATGATAATGATACATAGTGTCACAAATTTTTCTTTATATGTTTATACAGGCAATAAGACTTGTCTTGGTGGCTCTTGGTCTTACGGCTGCCTTTGGGGAAAATCTCTGTTTCTGATGTTGAGCTCCACGACAGATCTCTACCTAGGAATGTCTATCTAGGGCTTCTCACCTAGGAATGTCTATCTAGAGCTCTTCACCTAGGATTTTCTATTCAGGACTTTCTGGATACGGGTCTCCACCTAGGACTTTCTATCTATGGTTCTCCACCTAGGATTTTCTATCTATGGGTCCTCACCTAGGAATGTCTAGCTAAAGGTCTCCACCTAGGACTGAATTTCACAAATGAGACATGTATCACCAAGATATTCTATGCTCTAACGTAACAGCCAGCTACACCAGGGAATTTAAAGTAACAAAACAACATGGATCTAATATTATTTAGAGACAAAATTGATAGAAAAGTTACAGAGATTCTGTAAAAGTAAACTCATGCTAGGTAGGTCATAGAATTGAGAGATAAGTTCTATAAAAAGCATGAAAAAACTATTTACAATTAAAAGAGAAGCTACATAAAAGGCGAGGAAGCATCTATAAAAACTATTTACAAAAAGTTACAGATGTTTGGCAACCATTCTGAAAATTTGAAAGAATTTCATGATTTACATAATAATTTCACGAAAGTTTTTCAGAAATGAAGGAAATAATGATTGTTTGCTGTTTAAATCTTTTGTGGTTTTGTCTTTCGTTTCGCTATCTTGTATTCTTGTGGTGTCTATTTTAGGTGTTCGTATTCTCCGTTTGATAGTTTACATGTTAACTTCAATATTGTAGTCTGACCCTATGTCACATATTTATGAACCCTGTACGTGAAGTATATCGTCAGAAAGATCCCATTTTAGCAACGTTCCAGGAGATCTAACAATATGCCACAATCTGAACTTCATTATTCTGATAATCCGCTGCTTCATTTTCAATCACTTATTATAAAGACACATTTATGAATCAGGTGAAAATTGATGAAATGGTGATAGAAGTACACAATTTACAAGAGATTAAGATAATCGGACATGACTAGAAATTGTCTCTTTAGATACAAAAAGAAGAAAAATGTTCTACTTGATAGTATTGATGATCTATTTATTTTATGGAATTTCATCTTTAAAGTAAAACATAACATTAGACACTTTTGTCACTTTTCCACAATTCATTTAATAACCACGACCGGTTTCGACCTTATGGTCATTTTCAAGTGAATAACAACATAACAGATGAGTAGGTAAGTAAAAGTACAGAGTGGAAGTTATCCTAGATATTGAGTAGAGGGGTTGCATTAAACTCTAGTTGGCTGTTGAGGGTAGTAAATTGTGAAGTAAATTAAAACAGAGGACACATTATTTTCTGGTACAGATATAAATGACATTTTGGTTGGTTTTCGTGGTTCAAACAGACAAATTCAGCAATTTTCAAATTTCCTGAATAAAATACATTGCCGCTTCAGCTTCACTGCTGAAATAGAAAGTAATAACTCAATTAATTTCCTAGACTTAACCATCATAAATTCAAATAATCATCTCACTTATAAAATTTACAGAAAAGAAACATTCACAGAGCATCGATCCTAATGGACTCGTTCGGTCATTTGGGCCATAAACTAGCTGCATATAACTCCATGATTCAAAGAGCTTACTCTGTTCCCCTTTTTTGTTCCAAACTGAACTTAACATCATAAAAAAAATTGCCTCAAATAACAATATACCACAAAATTTTCTAAATACAATTATTAAACGCATAGAATAGCGTATTACCTCTCAAGTACTATACAGCATCGTAGAAACCCCGGAAAAAAGATACACTAGTCTCAGATACACTCTCTAAAAGAATAAGTAATAACTTTTGCAAATTCAACATAACCACTTCATTCTCAAGCGGCCCCAACTTAAGCAGATTATTATTCAATGCTAAACAAAATAACGATAAATTCAATCAGGAATTTATCATATCAAATGCAAAAAATCTCAACTAACCCATACCGGACAAACAGGGAGAAGTTTCGAAACTAGATTCAAGGAACATATTTCCTCAGACAAAAATTCGCCAATATTTGAACACATAAAATGAACCAATCACTCAATATCATTAAACAACCTCAAAATCCTTCATAAATGTAACAAGAGGAGAGAGATGTATTTGTTGGAACGTTTTGAGATTAACAAACTATGTAAAAACCCACAATTTACTACACTCAACAGCCGACTAGAGCATAATGCATCCCCACTACTCAATATCTATGATAACTTTCACTCTGTACTTGTATTTACCTACACATCTGTTATAATGTTTGTTTGTTTTTCATTTAACGTGCTCTATTTCTGCCTTTCGGCCAATTACACGCCGGTGAATTCTGTCACCTCACTTACCTGAGAATTTAGCCGAACCGCTCTCATGTCGAGGAAAGGATCTTTAATGTCCAACACATCTCTGTTAGACAGGACCGACAGCTTTTTATCTCCTCCGAAAGATGGACTCTCAAGCGATTAACAGAATCCGAAAAATCGCACCGACATTGTGGGGATTGAACCCAGGTTACTCTGATCAGGAGACGAGCATCATATCCCCTACTTCACCGAGTCGGCTTTGTTATAATGTTATTTACTTGAAAATGACCGTAAGGTCGAAACCTTGAATAAATTGTGGAAAAGTGACAAAAGTGTCTTATTTCGTTTTACTTTATACAAAATGTATTTATAAGTTAAAGAACGTCTATCGTAACAAAAAATATTGATAAAAATAGTTCAGAGTTGACATCTTCATACAAACAACAAGTTTGAAGAGAATCGTCGCATAGAACTTAATATTTCTTGCTAGTCCCGAACGTGCACCCTTTTGGCTTTGACGAATTTGGAATAATGCCATGCAAGTTCATTGAAAAAAGTGGATGTGAACTGGCGAAACTTTTTGCCGCTTCAACTGAGCCTGACGTCAAGATCGCGAGAGCTATCCGACTGATGGAAAGTAATTCTCTCGAAATTGTTTTTAGTTTGCGACACGAACCGAGCTAGTTGAAAAATATGACGTCAAATGTCAATATTTCCCGTCTTCCTCTCGAAACTTTGGACCTTCGAAATTTGACGTGCCGATATGCCGATATGTGTAACAGAAACGACACGTCTGAGTCGATTGAAAGAAAGAGAGACGATCTTTGCGATTAGTTGTTGTCCACATTGATTCAGATAGATCAGTGACTTTGAAATTTGTGTCACTCATGTTTTCTATACGATGTGTAAATGAATAAGTGCGAAAGATTTTGCGAGGTGATTCCTTGGGCCGTTTTATGATGAAAAGTTTCCATGACCATACGTTCGCAAACGCTTCGTTACCGAAATACAGGGTGTTAAAACCATTTTTTCAGTTTTCTTCTTACGATTACTACAGTTCTTCAAATCTCTGTTCAAATTCGGTACATAGGTGACTTCTTGAAAAATTCATAATCAGATCATAGAAATAATTATAAGAATGTACAGGGTGGTACTTTTTCAGAGGTACGTGTCATTTCTACCCCTAAAACTTTTTTCGTTTCTCCCCGGGAAATTCAAAAATATTTGAATTCATTTTCAATCTTTCTTATTCAATGAATTATTTCCACACACAAGAATTTGTCAATTATGACACCATAATGTAGAGGGAGCAATCATAGTCAGTGTTGAAAATGGCCATTACACAGGAAAACACAGTCTAGGCGTCGAGACAATAATCTTCGTATCTGATTGAAGATCCCAGGAGTATCTTCAATGACTTTACAAGAAATAATTGTACTGGAGTCCAGTCTATTTAATATGGATCATGTGAACGAGCTGGCTAAAATTGGGGTTCACCTCGACCTATCCAGCCACTGTAACATAATTTTTTATTTAGTATTATGCAAAGTATAGCGCTGTAGCTCTTCGCCTGACAGCTGGGTCGTGAATTTGGAATTGCACTAAATTTGACTTTTCTGATTTTCGATGTGTGGAAAAACTGAAGATTTTCACTCAAAATGATTGGAAAGGGCGCCAGTTCATTTTTTCACAAAAAGATATGAACAAAAAAATTTGAGGTTATTGAAACTTTGAATCTAAAAATAGCTAGTTGTTTAATGAAAAATTTTTTTCCTCAGGTTTTTTCACTCTTTCATTGAATCATATGCAAGATAGTATGGTTCCCCTGTTACATTTCCTGAGCTCACACTTGTGTTTTTACTGACACACACCAAAATTTGATGCCAACTATTTTCATTCAAATGGTTATTGCAATAAATTTTTCAAAATGGCTAGTAACATCACACTTTAATTTTGAACGAAAGGAGACCAAAACAAAAATAACATCCTGTATATTTTACAACCGTTGGAGAAATCTAATAAATTAGTGGCACTAAAGATGACTTTGCTACAAACTGGAGCACAAGTTGTCAAGAAAAAGTGAAAAAAATCTAAACACCCTGTATTTCGTGAATTGAACATATCTGGATTTAAACGTTGGTAACAAATATTCCTGCAGATTTGACAATAAGTAATTATTTCTGAAAGTTAATGGCATTTATCTAAAACAATCTGTATAGATGATAGGCATTTTGTGCATTACGTGTAAATTGGCGAATGCGCTAGGTTAAGAATACTTCTACGTCACATCTTTCTCCGAATACGGTGTCAAGAATGTAATTAATTACTCCAATGATTATGCACTATTCAAATTTCATGAAAAATACTCAAGCAAGTAGATTTTGTTTTTCATATTTCACCTTCCGATAGTATGTATTTGCTCTTTCGGTAACATCTGTCAACAATATAACAGTTTTAGCAATATATGACAAACAATGCAGCGTAAGGCTAGATTATATATTTATTCCACAGAGAACACATCGTATTCTACGGGCTGTAATCGAAGATGAATGAATATAAAACACAAAGCGAAATTGGAGATTATAACCATTGCTTCAATTGAAAAGATTCCATTTTATTCAGAATTGAACATTGATTACGATTTTCGCCGAAACCAATTACCTATTCGACGTCAGATATGTAAACAGCCAGTTCGAGAGGAAACAGAAAGCCAGATCATATTACAATGGTTTGTGTAACTGAATATCTGTCTGCTATACCAAGATTCATCGTTTTTCAGTGTCTCGTCGATAATTGAATTTCCAGATGATCAAATAGACTTTATTATGTTTCAACTTTTTCGGTATCTGAAGGATCGAATCGAATGTTTTGTACATTCATCAGAACTGAATAGATACACGTTCGACGTTGTGTTTGCTTTTCAATTTATTCGCCAAGAGACCATCGGTGGGGAGATTTGTTGGGTTTAATATCGATTTTTATCGACAAGAATTCAGTAAATTTAATTGGTTTAACGTTTTTCACCTGATATTGTGGAATTGTATGTTATTCGAATGGAATAACTGGGAATTACATTTCCAAAACAATTCAAACGGAAATTAATCAAAATATATTTCATACTTTTCACAATTTTTTTATAAACACGAGTGGTTTCCAACGTCAGGTCATTTACAAGTGGTCAACTATAGGATATCAACTCACTTATATAGATATTAGCCTGAGCTGATATTGAGTGGTGGAGAGGTATTTATATCTAGCTGACTCTTAAGGGTGATTTTATGAAATTCATTGATTTCAAACATTCCAAAAGATTCATTTTCGTTCCTTTGTCGTAATCATGAAGAATATTGATATTATCAAATGCTATTGAATTTTTATGGTTTTATATGTTCATATATTGGAGAATTATTGTCAGAGGATGAGTTTTCTTTAAATCTGGTTTCGCAATTTCTATCTATCTGGCCAACATAAGCTACCGTACACTCATTGAATGCAATTTTGTAAACTCTTGATTTTTTAATTTGTTTGTTTTCAGCATTGAATAATAATTTTCAGACCACTTGAGAAAGGTAGTTACTTTGAATTCAGAAAATATTTATTGGAGAAACGTATTGTATTTCTTTATGGAAGTATCTTTTATAATAATTGTCTAATTTGATGTTTTTCTTTACGTTAGATAATTTTGTCTGTAAAAACCGGGGAATTTCGTTAATTAAGTTAATTTTCCTGATATTTATTTCAATTTTGAAGTCTGTTGGTGACAGTGATATGAAAAAGATCCTATGGACCATTTAATTGTAAGCTGCAAGTTTGTTATTCGAGTAATTAAATTGTCCAAGGAAATAGTTGAGTCCATGAAGGTTTCTTTTTGTAGATGTTATAAATGGAATTGTTGGTCGATTTTGTTATTGTCAGGTCTATCAGGTCTTAAAAATTCATTGAGTCTTTAATTTCATTTTCTGCTCTAAACTTAATGTTGGTATGAACTTCTTTCAGAAGCAAATTTGCCTGTTCAACCTATGGAAATCTACCAAAATATCATCAACGTATCGGTACCGGAACACTATATGTTTTTTCACTAAGTGGCTACTGAATATTTCTCTCCTTTCTAAGTTAACCATATTTGGTCTTGAAATTTCTATTGAAATTAAAGATAATTTTGAGAGAGGCAGGTATATAAAAGGTTATAAAACTCATCAACAACATGTGGCAAGAGTAGTAAACTCTCACTAAAGAACAAAATAAAGATAATGAAAACAGTTTTGATACCTAAGGCAACGTATACAGGAGATATAGGGTTTACGACACGGAAATTCTACAGGAAAAGAATATTACAAGAGACACTGAGGAAGATAGTCAGGACGGCAATTGGAAGCCCCTGGTACATATCAAACGAACAAATAAGAATAGAAGTCAACGTTACGATGCTAGAAGAGATAATTATTAAGAAGACAGCAAAGTTCTAGGAAAAATGTAGGAACATGAAAACGTAGAAATAAAGAAGATAATCGAAACGAAGTCATGGAAAATGGATGAACGTATTTCCCTGCTTCAGTTAGAACGACGACACGACGACGAAGAAAATCAGAACAGAAGATGAAGGATAACACATTTATCTTCTTTCGAGCAGAAACCTTAAAGAAATGGCTGGTGACCCAAGACTATAAGTAGTCAAAAGAATACCTTTTGAATCGAGACGACAAAAAGAAAACAATATAAAAAAAGACGAAGGGATGAAAGGAAAAATATTCCGGTCCTCATCAAAACTGAAAGACCAAAAACGTATATGTCTGTATAAAGTTCTTTTGTTCATAATGCTAGTGTGCGATAACTTACAATTTGGCCTTCTTCGAGAAGCGATTGAACACACACGTTAAATAATCTTGAGCTGTCCCATCTGTGGCATGACAGGCATGAGTTTAGAATGAAAAAAAAATTCGCTTTTTCACGAAACTCCCAAGAAATAGAACTCAAAAAACTTCCTCAAGTTTCCGACTCCTAATCAGTAGCATTATCTAAGTTCCATGTAAGTTCCAAGATTCATCCCGATAAGAAATTTCGTAATCTAAAGTTAAGTGCTAGAATTGTTTCGAGCCTTCTATAGTTCCGGTAAACCTGAAGGTAAACGCCCGTTGCTCCGGAAACTTAATCATCATAAAGGTAAACTATCGTCTAAAGTGCCATAAATTCCAACTATTATGCATTTATCAGAGTTTGCAATTGTAATGTGTGTGTGTTTCTGCGATTGTATCCAGGGAGAAGGAATTACGAGGTAGCGGCAGCTGTAAAGTGCAATTATTATTCGTGGGGCGCCGTGGGAGTTGAAACAGCCACTGTTTGTGTTTCGCTCCGTTCGGCTGAGGTGTTCTCGCCGTTCCTTGTAACTCGCCCAGACTGACGTACCGCCATGAAATGTCAATTGCGGCGGGATTTGAGGGTTATATCTGTCTTATTATGGAAAATATCATTCCGAACGTGATGGCATCATAAAGAACCCTTTCGTGTACACCTAAACTACCAAAGCTAGGTAGCGATTTGCATGAAATGATGTTAGTAATATACACTGCGAACTTCAAGTAAGAAATCGAATTCATGCTTTTTCACTTTTGTATACAATTTTCAAATTTAGATGTAACCTTTAAAATCCGAATAGAATGTTACTCTTGATAATTGTTTATTCTAATGAAGCAACGTTCACGCAGTATAGGAATGTCAATCGCAGAAATTGAAGGTTTTGGGTTGAGGAGAATCCACAATGGATGTGAGAATACTATTAATACCATTCCCAAAAAGGCAAAACAGGGAACTACTGCTTGCTCACAGTCCAGTTGTTGAAGAACTTGTTTTTGCGTAAGTACTCTGCAATTCGTTTCGTCGATTGAACATGAGGGATGCTTGCTTGTACTGTATTTTATGTATTTAAAATAGAATTTTTCGGAAACATTTGTGTCAAGAGATCTTTCTTAGCCTTCAGGTAATGATGCAATGTTTTCGTATTCCTAATCAAAACTAGGAAAGATGAATCGCAGAAGATGATGCTGATTGCCTTCTCCAGATCTGGCGAGTTCCTCTATCTGCTCCAAGAGTCTTTTGAATCAATAGGGTTTCAGCAAGATGAGGCTTTTCCGGAACATACCGTTATACATGCTCGAATATTTCTAAACAGTGATATTTTTCACGTAGTAATATTCGCAATCCTCGTAATATCACATAGTAACCGAATCTATTTCCTTTTTGGTTATGGACTAATTCAATATCAGGCACCTATTTTCGCTACTACGTCAATTTGGCGAGCGAAGCCGGCACTGGGAGAAAAAGAGGTTGCTCTTCAATCCCGCTTTTTCCTCTCTATCCCCAGCTGACCGAGTTTCGTCGTGTTCTAAGTTACAAAACTGATAACGCTTACGAGATCTTACACGCAGATTGCTTTGGCTCAATTACGAAAACGTAATCTTCACGTTAATGAATTTTCTAGCGGGACGACGTGCAGCCGTCTCTAATTATTTGTCGGATTTAATCGCGTCTCGGGATGTACGTTTTTGGCGTAGCATCCGTGAAATTGCAGCTTCAACGTATGGCTGTCGTTTTGCGCCAGTTCAACGGAATATTACAAATAGGTGAAAAATTGCTATTGTTATCATTTCTGTGTCTGATATGCGCCTTCTAAGGGTGAATCGAAGCTGTGTGTTCGCCATTGGATCCAGTTATCAGTAACTTTATTCGTGCTTTTACAAATTATGTTTGCAGTCGTCAATCACAGTAACATCATATATCACCCACTACTTAATAGTAAAGAAACAAAATGGAGAAGACCTAACATGCCAATACAGAGAAAACAAGAGCTGGAAAGTCCTATATAAACATTCAGTAATTAAAAAACATTTAAGTTTCATTCTGAAACGCATCTCAGTGTGTCCACGAATACCGGCACAGTTATAAAATTTAAAACACAAAAAGTTTGGTCCGTTCTGTGATCTACTCAATCTATAAAAAGGAACACGAACATCATCTTTTTTCTAGTATCATAGGAGTGAATCTTCCCATTTACGGTTACCGATTGTTGGTTTCAATGAGCATACAGCAAACACTCAAGCACGAACGAACAAGTTCTCGAAAAGCATTTCTACAACATTCTCCCCCAACAACCCTCACTGTACGACGTTGAATACTAAATAGACGCATAAAGTCACTACAATCTCCCCACAGCAGGATGCCATACTTCAAATGAGTCTCAATTAAGGCAAAACAAGCCGATCTGAAGATCCTACGGTACAGAGAAGTGGCTAGACTTCTCAAGTATTCTTGCTGATCTTTATTGCAAACTGATCGCAATGAACTCCCCAAGTTAGTCAGGAATCAAGATGGACACCCAGAAATTGAGCACTGGTTGATGCAAGAATGATTAGTGATTAAAGAACATAAGAAATAATAGCGGACCCATAACTGAGCCCTGTGGTGCTCCTACTGTTACTTTCTCCTCGCTCGAGCAGACACTATCAACACAGACTGTTTGATATCTATCTGTTAGAAAAGAAGGAATAAGTTTCACACTGCTATCTTCGAATCCATGACGACGTAGTTTCTGTATCAGAGCTGAATAAGGCAAGCAGTCGAAAGCCATAGACAGTTCGAGAAACAACGACATTGAGTATAATTCCAATTCAAAACAATTTAAGGTATTCTTGATGAATTCAATGATAGCATCAGTATTGCTACGGCCTGGAACCAAATTGATTCCGAGAGAAAAGCAGATTATTTTCGAAAAACTGTATCATTTGATTACAAAAAATTTTTTCCAAAAATAGGGACTAATGAGATAGGACGATAGCTAGACACATCATCTCTATTCCGTTTTTTGAAAACTGGAGTTATTATCAGAAAAAGTACTGCTAGAAATACATTTGATGATAAGATGTGTGATGGGATACACAAGACTATTGATATTTTTCTTGAGCAATACCGTGGATAAGTCATAATAATCTCGAGATCTGCTACTCTACAAAGAACCAACCGCATCTCTTACCTCCACATAGCTAACCTCTCTGAAGGAGAATTTCAAATCAGAAGGCAACTCCTTTGTGAATGAGTCATCAGGAGAAATATTTTGGGATCTTCTATTCTCAATAATTCGATCAGCAATCTGAATGAAATGATCACTGAATGCATCAGCAGAAATATCCGTATTCCTTCGATGAATGGTCACTTGGACATCCCCGCCAAGTCGGGCAGAACGTATTTATTATATATATTACATTATAAATTCGATACGAGTCGAAAACCACAATAACAAGTGGATCGATGGTATTCATTCGGTTTTGATCACAAATCCATTCGAAATGAAAGCGTTAAAAGATGGTGCACTATCCATAAGTTTTCTTTCCACAAATCTGACCTTTTTCGATAAATTTGCTCTCTCAAACAGCTTATAACGCTCAGGTAATATTTTCCATTTACAGTTTGACCTTCTGGTGAAAAATCCGAGTGTACAACACTACGATAATCAAAAGAAATAGTCAACATTACTTTATCTTTTGATCGACTTTGTTGTAGTTTTCTGTTTCGGTTCAGTTGTGAACCGACCTTTACGTGATTCAATTCTTGAGGAATTCAGGTCTTCTGGAACTAGTAGACCAGCACCGCGTTTCATGACCATGACATCGTTTCAAATAGTACGAATTGATTGGTGAAACACAAAAAGTTCATTGTCTAGCTCTACCAAAAAATTAAATGACGATTTTCAATCGCCATCTTCTTCACTCTATGTTAGCTTCAGTTGAAGATGTTGATGGCTGACTAGATCGAGGCGAATCTTCCACTGTATTACTCATATGCACGTGTTTTTGATGAAGCCAATTCACCATAAGCCTTCTGTAACATTTTCAGCGATTCGTCACCAAAGATTCTATTCGCAATACAAAATTTGTTCCATATTTTTGTCCATTGTAAAATCGCAAAGCAAACTTGTGAGAACTGACAAAATCGAGCACTGTAAACAATAGGAATGACAGATTGCGTTCGAACTCCACGTCAGTATAGAAAATGGTCATGCCAACTTACCAACAACAAAAATGTTGACAATCATTTCAAGCAGATTTTCCAAATAATCAATTGTTTGTTCGTTTGTTTTTTCTTCAACTTGCTATATTTCTGCATTTCGGCCAGGGAATTTTGTCACCTCACTAACCCGGAAATTTTGCCGAACCGCTCTCGTGTCGAGGGAAAGGATCTTTAGTGTCCAACACATCTCTGTTAGACAGAACCGACAGCTTTACATCTCCTCCAAAAGAAGGACACTCAAGCGATTCCCAGAATACGAAAAATCGCACCGACTTTGTGGGGATTGAACCCAAGTAACTCTGTGCATGAGACGAGCATCATATCCCTATGCCCCCGAGTTGGCAAAAAATTAATTCTTTGACAGAATGTATATAATCTTTTCTGCGTGTAGCATAAAATATCAATCATAATGACATATGTTTACGTTAGCATGCTAGTTGTGGTGTCATCGCATTTGATTTTTCAGAAATACAAGATGGTTAATTTCTTACCTATGCACATTCAGGACATTTAACGAGAATCGAAAAATCTATAATCCGAACCGGAGTTCTGAATAGGATTGAAAAGTGAAATTGATAATTCCACAAATTCATGAATTTGAAAGGAAAACATTTCCTGAATTTTCTTTCAATTTTCCAACATTTCCTTCGCGGAGATGCACGTTTGAGAAACTCTGATATAGAGCATATAATGGAACATCAACTTGTCCTGTCTCGCTCTTTCGAGTTAGTTATACAACGCGCGAACTATGTTTGTTATGACGACGTAGATGAGGAGGTGATGTTTTTGTTAAGTACGGGTCTCTTTAGTGCTCTATGTTATATTGTTTTTTTTTGGGCTCACTAGTACGTAATAGGTGCGATGTTTTGCCTCTCGATTTATGACGGTGTCGGGACCGAGCTCAAGTCCTAATGTGAGTTGTCATCACTCGCATCTTGCATTCAACTTTTTTATTCGCTGTGAGATATTGTGGGGTTGTTTCATCGAAATTTAATGACCTGCCAGGGAACAAAAAGAAACAACGTTTTCATAATCTTCCTGGGGACAACAATTTTTAATCTTCTGTCGGTAAGTCGTTCAATTATTTATACATTATTCCAATTTCAATATCGAATTTCTTCCTCTTCAAGATCGAGGCCACGTACACAACAGCGATCTGATATTTAGTAGAATAGGATCAGATTCAATCTGTAGTAGCATTCAGTATGAGAAATACTCTCATAAAAGTGCACAATTTTCAGCAAGTTTAGCAACTTCGTGTTGGCCAACAAAATGTACATTACAAATTGGCGAATGCGCCGATCTAAGCCAATTTTGTTCTATCAGCAAAATAATGGTGATTTTAAAACGTAATACACTGCACCCAGAAAATAATGCTCAATTTCTATATTTTAATTTTCTGTTCTGGTAGGTAACTAATTATTTACAGAATTTTATTTCAGATATGTTCGAATATATGCCAAAAGAATTCGACGTTTTATCTTGGCGCTCTTAAGAAATAAAATGGCAGCAATAAATTGAGATTTTGAAAAAAACCATCACAATGATTCTCTACTACTGATATTGTATTTGTCCCCAGTTAGGACTACTATCCTGTTGTCTTTGTCTGCTTTAGACATCATAAGGTATTCTTCTTGCATCTTCGAATGTAACTAAGCCCGTTAGCTTATGTAGATCAAACAGGTTGAAATTTTGACTGTATATATATCATGAGACAAGAAATTCCCAATTCTTGAGCACATTCAATCAACAAAGTGCCAAATAATTTTAGACAATCTCAAAGTCCTTCACAAATGCAATAAAAGAAGTGGAATAAATCTGTTGGAAACTTTGGAAATTAATAAACTCAGAAAAACAGTACTCTCAATAGCCAACTTGGAATCAATAATTTCCCCTACTTAAATCTAAGGAAAAAATATATCTTGTTATCATCTTTGTATCTAAGTATTCAGCACTTGAAAATGACTAAAAGGTCGAAATCGGTCGTGTATAACAAATAAACTTGGACAACTTTTTTCTCGTTCATATTTTGAGATGAAAAAATGAATCAATTTTTTCGTTGTATTTTAGTTCCTAGAGGAACATTTTAAAATCGCTTTATCCGATCCTCACCTAACATACGTTAAAGCTTGTGAAACAGTTTGGAGACTCCTGCTTTTCACCGTTCTGCGTACGGGCCAGGCTTAATGCAAGAATCTATCCACGTCGACCACGTGAATATAAAGAGGAGCTTTGTCTAGCTTGAAATATAGTTTATACAGAAGACCCTAGGACTAAGGACGGGGATTGGGGAGAGTTTGCCAGGTTTGATTTTCGGTTTTTACGTACACATGTCGCGGGACAAGATAAACTGTGAACGCTCAGAGATTTATCGTCAGATTGAGCAGTTTGTTCTGGGGTCCAATTTGGATGCTACTAGATGAGATTACACCTTTTTTCCGAAGAATTGTTGGCTGAGGGTCTGTTCTGATTATGTTCCTCTACTGCTGAAATATGGAAGCATCAACGGTATAAGAATCATGGGTTGCACTAAACCTAATACAAGTTGGGACGAGAACAAATGGTTCGACGTTTCGTTGGCACGAAACGAGATATAAAAAATCTGCTTCGAACAGTAATAGCAATAATTGAATTCGCAATGTATTTTCCGTCGAAAAATTACTGGGAATCGATCAATGAAACACAAAATATTTAGTTTTCATCCAAAGCAGACTCCTTTCAAAATAATACAATTACGCCAACGAATAATATAATCAAATTACGAAAACCATTTTGATGTCTTTGAGCAATTTTGTGAGCGCAAAAATTGTATGATTCTACGTTGTGAATCGAAGAGAGAATTCGCCGTATTGAAACTACAACTTCAGTTTATTCTAGCTTAAGAAATATTTTAAACATATTTACAGGGTGCGACAAGAAAAATAAAACTCGTTTAATAATAACGAATCTATTAATTTCTTAAAAAATGCCAAAACGTATTTATTTCAAATAAGAGAAAGACATCTTTCTGTACAAAGTACTTATTTTTTATGGTATAAACCCTCACAGCAGGGTTGTTCACCCTTCAAGCCTTTGAATAGGGAAATAGATCTAGTGATACCTTCTTGGAAAACATTTCTAAATTGTTTTATGATTGTGAAATAATTTTTCTGATTTGACTTCAGTTGGATGAAGATACAGGGTTAATCAAGAAAACATTTTTCAAACGCTTTTTCCAGAATCGACTTCAAAACGGGTACCTTGAGGTGATAATTTGAATTTTGGAAAATATGAGAGTCAATGGTTACAATTCATATTGAATTTAACCTTTATTCATTCAACACCTACCTAGAAATGGTAAAAATTCTTCCCTAATTATTTATTTGAATGCATAAAACTGTATTCATTGCAGTACTTCTGAATATCTGAATATCAACAGCTAATCCAATATACCATCATATGTACTAAGATGATTCTCTCGTAAAAATTTTGTTCATTTTTAAGTATCAAAACTCTCTGTTACTGTTAACATTCCACACCAGATTTCCAAATATCTCACAGTAGTGTTTCTTTTATTTCAGCCACTTACAGTCAGACTGTTCATAGGAACGGCACTGGTACAGGAAGGTCCCATTTGAAGCTCACACTTTCCAAAGGTGATCTAGCAACAAGGTTTGAATGTCGCGTTGAAAGTGCTGCACTGGAACAACCAATCATCTCCTTTATAATAGCTGATGTTAATGGTAAGTCTTGATACATATTTCAAATATTGTTATTATTATGATTATCTTGAACCTAAAGCAACCACATCAAGTTTCGTTCGAGCTTATTGAGTTATTGAACAAACAACCCCTCGAGCTCTTATAGCTTGAATGCGTCTTGGTAAAGCTCCAATAAGAATACGAATGAACTCTTGGAGTATTCTCCGCCAATCTTCTTGCGGAACCTGATTTACTTCATTCATACTCTGCGGAGCAGCGAGGGACGCGCTTTCTTAATCTTCTACTCATCGATACATGCTCAATCAAAATGAGATCAGGACTCCTTGCCGGCCAGCCTATTCTCAATATTTCAAGTTCAATATTTTATTAGTCCATTTGAAGACGTGTTTACGAAGGATACCGAATCCTATTTATTAGTACTTCTGATAATTTTATATTGAAATAATCATATCTTAATGGTAGTGATTTAAGATTTAAAAAGATTTCATTCAATGAAAATTGTGATTGATGTCCGGAATAACCAGCAGTGGTACCACTCTGAAAACAATTGCTAACTATTTCTGAAAATATTGACTGTCCAAATAACTGAATCTCTAATTTGCTGAAGTTCTTGGGTGGAGGTTCTTGCTGAATATACAGACGAAAGATAAATAAGCTTTAGAGTGGGTCAAAAGAACGAAATTTTTTTTTTCGCTTGGTACTTTGAAAAAAGTCTCTCCAAGCTCTTAATTGTAACAAGAAGGTCCTACACTTTACAGTTTTTTTTAATTTTTCTCCTATTATCACATAGAAAAATTGTATCTCGCTCCCAACTAATACCAAATACAGGGTGTTACATAATGGTATGTCACAACTTGAGAGGGTAAATCTACGTGCAATTTCAAGAAAAAAAGTTCATATAAACATGGTACGCAAAAGCTTCGTTACGGAGCTACAGGGTGTTGAAATTTCCGAAAAAAAATTTCGTCTTCTCTTCGAAACTCCTGCAGTTTTTGAGATACTCAGCCCAATTTTGAAATGCAAGCTATTTTTCACAGCGTCCATCATTACACGTCCTAGATTTTAACTGAAATTCACAAGGTGTTTTCTTTTCCGAGGTCATGTCTTGTTTTACCCTTTCAAACTTTTTGGAAGTACGCCACTGATCAGCGTTCGATCAATTTTCGTCATCTACTAGTAATATTTTTTTGGAAGTGCTTTCAATTCAGCGAATGCATACAATTTTTAATAATTTTTTGCTCGAGAACGGTCGGAGATACAAAAAAATTACAAGTGTCAAAAAATTTTCTAAATTTAACTAAGAAGACGAAAATTGATTGTACGCTGATCAGTGGCGTATTGCAAAAGGGTTTAGAAGGGCAAAATGAGACATGGTTTTGGAAAAGAAAACACCTTGTGAATTTCAGTTAAAATTTAGGACGTGTAATGTTGTAAGCTGTAAAAAATGTCTTGCATTCGACATTTTGTTTACCGTCCAAAATATAAAAAAGTACAAACTACGAATATTCATGACTACTAATGTAACTCAATAGCGAATAAATCACTAACTATTGAGCTAGTCGTAAAATCCTTCTCGGGCAAATAATCCATTTCAGCAATGCTGTTTCAGGAGTTGGATTCTGCATTAAGTTGCCTGTGGTTCATCAAGAATTCCTTCAGTTTTTTATGAAGTTTGAGATTTTTACTGTCTTTGATCTCTACTGGTAAACTATTACAAGCTTGCGAGCACTTTTTATAGGATTGTTCAGACCAACCTGGGTCCTCACTGGACATTAATGTGAGTAGGCTAAATATCTCAAAAACTGCAGGAGTTTTGAAGAAAAAATAAATTTTTTCCGGAAATTTCAACACCCTGTAGCTCCGTAACGAAGCTTTTGCGGACTTAGGTTGAATGAACTTTTTTTCTTAAAATTGCACGTAGATTTCCCCTCTCAAGTTGTGACATACTATTATGTAACACCCTGTATATCGTTTTATAGATTTCGTAAGAAAACCTAACTGTTGAAAAGATATTAACGGTTGAAGTTTGATTATTTGAAGGTAAATTCTTTTTTATGAATTTTATGACTCAATGAAGAAGAATTACTATAATTCATGAAACTCATTGTTTTATAGGAAATTTACTGCTCTACAAAAATGGTCTGTCATAATTTTTCAATTAAGTTTAGCGTTCACGAAATATTTATCGTCACACATCAATATCTATCTATTTTTCCAGTTTTTGATCAATAATTCGAAAAAGTTTTGGGGAAAATACATATATTTAAGTTTCTACTATAGAAGTGAATCCTATAGAACAATGAAGAGTACTCTTTTTCAATTTTATTTTCAATAATTCAAAATCTGAGTCGTGTTGTTATTTATTATTATTACGTTTGTTCGGTGCGTATTTTGAATTTTTTTCACAAAATAAACATTAAATTCTTTTCGAGGATATTTTCATTATTTCTTCTGTTTGTCTTCTGAAGCTAACACCATCTATGTTGTTTTACTTTCAACCGTATTTTCAGTAGTCCTGAAATTGATGTTGCATACGTAAAATAATTCATTCTAAATAAGTCTTATAATCATTACGTAAATGTATTCATCATCAATAAACCTAAAATGAATAAAGAAATCCGTTTTATTGGTATACCTATACAAAAATTTCGGTAAGTAAATTACAATGACTCTCGTAAACGCTTAACTTAATCGAAAAATTATATTTTTGTAGTGCAGTAAATTTCCTACACAACTACATCTTTCATGTTTCTCTTTTCAAAAGAATATATATATATATATATATATATATATATATATATATATATATATATATATATATATATATATATAAAAGAGTCATTAAATGTATATTGGGAAGAAATATTACTTACCCCTCAGACGAATTATTTCATGAAGCTAAGCTACTGGATTTGAGGCAGCTTTTTTGTAGTAGAATGCTTGTGTATTTTGTAAGCAATAAAAGTGAGGATCATTTAATTTCTCATGGTTTTCGGACCCGATATGCAACAGGAAGTTATTTGCTTCCTAGAATGGCTAAAACAGTGGGTCTGGCGCCCAGAGCTTTTAATATGCTACCTTTAAAGTTAAGAAATTTAGTCTCTATAAATTTGTTCAAGAAAAAAGTTAAAAAAGGGCTACTATCGAATCCACGCTCATTGATGTTATCTATGGTCGACATTAAAAATGCTCCAGTCAGATAGATCAATCAAAACCAACCGCCTACAAAAAAAATTGTATTGTTTTCACTGGGAATGGTTATTTTTCTTTTTTCGTGTTCTGTATTGGTCGAATTTTTCTTTTGTATTTCTCTTACTAAGGCTTCTTCGTTAAATACTTACCGCATATAAAACCATGCACAAGGGCTACCTTCAATGGTTTTCTATTGCTCAATTAGGTATAAAGAATAATATAAAGTTCAATTTTACGTCTTTGTTTCATTGTATTAGTTGTTCCATATTCTATGTAAACATACTAGAATATTATTGATACGTATGCTGTAGAGTGATTGAAATAAAGAAGTTATTATTATTATTATTATATATATATATATATATATATATATATATATATATATATATATATATATATATATATATATATATATATATGATTAATGAAGATTTTTTCTTCATTAAGTTACAAAATTCATAAGAAAAGAAAAATTTACCTTTAAATAATCGAACAAAATTGTGAGAAGTTTTTTGTAGAACATTCAATTTCCTACGAAATTTATAAAACGATATATTTTTTCAAGTAGTTAAAGGCGAGATATCAATTTTTCTATGTGATAATAAGAAAAAATAGAAAACCTTAAGGCAGAGGTCCTTTCCTTAAGAGCACATACTCGGAGAGACTTCCTTAGAAGTGTCTTGAAAACTTTTTTCAAAATACCAAGCAACAAAAATATTCGTTTTTTTGACCCACCCTAATAAACTCTATGGTCCATCTTCGTTTCACTTCTTAAAAAAAATATTCTAAAACAATCAGATTAAAGAAATGAATGAGATACATTAATAGAAAAGTTTTAATTTAATTTGAAAACTCAACTATTTCACCGAATATTGTGATTGACACAAATCGTTAAAGTAGATTTGCATGCATAAACCTGTTTATTCGCAATGGTCGGGCGTGCGAATTCAACTAAACACCGTTATTTCGGTCGAATTTCCATATTTTCCCAGCCGTTTGTTAACGTTTTGCGTTGGCTATAAACCGAAAAGGAAAAATATTATTTAGTAAAATTGTCAATGCATTCGAGTGCCAGAGAAGGACGATGTGTTTATAGGACGTTCGTTTATGTGACCGTGATTTATGGCTCAGTGTTTTCATCGAGTTGAATTCCCAGGCTCCGACGCTTTTTTCCCTGATTTGATTAAGGGCGCGTTCAGGCAAAGTGGACCGAGGAGTAATTGACCGAAAACGATCGGCCTTCGAACACTCCATCGCACGTGGTGGCCTCTAGATGACCTTTTCTCATATTATCAATGCCCTAAATAGTGTATTTCGCCCTTTTTGCGGATGCCAGCTAATCGACAAGTGCGAAAGAAGCGATATCAAAAAGGTCCTTCCATTTGTTTTATTCATGGAGAAAATAACACTTTCAAAACTGTTGTATAGTCATTATTGATGAATTATTATCTACCATCTCACAAACATAGGAAAAATTGTCTTGAATTTGGAGAGTACGACCAAATACAAACAGAAAGTATTTAGAGTAAGGAAGATACAAAGGACGCATGGACAGAAAAATCCGCATTAAGGTTTTCAAATTTGAACGGATAACGATGGACACGAATTAAGATATGGAATTTCAGAGCTGTTGCGCTTTTCTGATTGAATGTGAGTTCATACTACTTACCTCACCTGAGTCGCATAGATAATAATAATAATTATAATAATTTTTATTCACTCAATCAAAATCACAATGTGAAAACCCCCCTCCCATTACAAACTATAAAAAAAAACAAATTATGACCATGACGAATGAACAGAGCACATCAAGGATTACCCACTAAGTCTAAGCCAGTGCGTGGGTACGCAACTACAAACACAGAAACACAAAAGGTATGATATGATCAACGAAATACAAATCAATAAAAAAAAACTTTATATGGATCAAAACAAACAATGGATGTCATTTCTATCTTTCATTCTGAGAAAACAATTGACCTTCCTTTTGAAGCTATTTATATTGGGTACAATTCTTATGTTTAGTGGAAGGAAATTATACATTCTATAGGCATTAAAATCGAAAGAACGTTGAGATATAGTTCTCGAAAAGAAAAGGGTTTTGACCTTTGCCTGTGAACAAGATCGGGTCCCATATCCATGATCAACATATTGAAGTTTGTTTCTACTTTTGTGAATTTGTGTTACACAATCAAGGAAATACAGCTGCCTGACATCCAATACACCAGTTTGTTTATATAAGTCATCTGAGGGGTAGGTATTTGGTTTTTTTGAAATTATTCTTACAATTTTTTCTGTAAGATTTCCACTTTATTCAGATAACAGTTTACTGCAGCACCATATATCGTGATGCCGTATCTAATTCTGCATTCTACAAGGCCGTGATAAATCATCTTTAATCTACGAAAATCGACAAACTTAGCAAGGAATCTAAACAAGTAGAGCAAACTCCTCAGAGACTTAACCAATAATTCAATATGATAGTCCCATCTTAAATTTTGATCAATTAGTACTCCAAGATACTTCACAGTTTCTTTTGTAGCAATTTTGACAGTTTTTAAATTTTTTTTCAATTTCGAGTTCTTTGAAAAGGGGTAAACCACTGCTATAACAACTAAACGGCATAAAATATGTTTTATAATAGTTAACATTCAATAACATTTCATCAAATGCGTTCAATATTTTACTTAAATCAATTTCTGTCTTTTTCTTAACAGCTTCCCATGACCTATCTGTATAGAACAAAACTGTCATCCGCGGAACTAATGATTGTACCCTCTGTTTCAGCTTTCAAAATTTCGTTCATGTAAATTATAAATAGAATCGGCCCAAGAACAGTGCCTTGGGGTACTTCGTATTCAACGATCTTTTGGGAGCTCAGTGTGCATCCAACCATAACATATTGTTCTCGTTCTTCGAGATAACTTGCGCCAAAAGTTTTCCAGCAACGCCTCGTATTCCCAAGTCTTGCAATATTCCTAACAGATAACTACTTATCAATTGATATATAATAAACGAAAAGTTCCTGAAAGATCCTTTGTTTAGGTCAGGGGTGCTGAAACGCATTTGTCTTATTTGTCGTGCGTCAGTTACAATACCTAAGCGTGGTAACTTAGAGAGGCGTCATAAAACGGTTCATAAAAACTATGAAAAGGATTTTCCGCCACAGAGCGAATTAAGAAAACAAAAACACGTGATTTGATATCTTGCTTGAAAAAATAACGAACCATGTTCACAAGACCAGCCAAACAATCAAAAGCTGCTACGATCGCGACATTTAAATTATCTCATATATTGGCGAAACACAAGAAACCATTTGAAGATGGATCGGTTGTGGAGGAAGCATTTATTGAAGCGGGTGAAACTATGAACTTTTTCATCATTATTATAGAGAAGAACCTAACTAAATCTAACCCAAACCTTCACTGAAATAATGTATATTGTGCGGAAAGCTAATATTGAGGTAGATCGCCAGCAGTTCAAATTTGAGCACCCACCCTGGTTTAGGTTATTTCGTTCATATGCTGGTACTCATACTGAAGGTAGTAGAATCATTTTCAGCGCACAAAATGAAACAACTTTTCACAAATATGACTCAAATATAATTAAAAAAAGATGTAGTTCAAATTGCGTTGTCATCATACTATGACAACATCAAAAGAATGTTGAACCCAACCAATACCCAAACGAAATACAAAGTAGGCACAAAGAAATGATTGATTAACATAAATAACGAATTAAAGAGGTTCAATTCCATAAAGGTCGTCATCGTTATCTGAGAATATATCACTATCTGTAGCAGTTTAAGCCTGAAAATGTGTAATTATGTCATCAACAGCAATTTCCATTGCTGGCTCCTTGTCTTTAAAAAATTTCTTGACGTGTTCACAACGACTTTTCCATTCGTCTGTCGAAAATGAATTGAAAAAGTCATCGCAAAGAGTTTTCAGTTTTCAAATAAAATTTCACATTCCGATCTGAGACATATTGCTTCATAGATGACCCTACCAACGGGGGAGGTCGAAGAACAGTGTGACCACTATCTCCCATTTTTTTTCTATTTCGTGGTCATGTCATAGGGTTCAGTTTTCAATATGTCTTGGATAAAAGATAGTCCACACCGTCGTAGCCATTCTTGCATCTCCTGATGGCGTTAGGCGTTCTTCAGAGGAGAGTTCTAAAGATCTGTATAGGTTTTCTTGGGAGTACACCGAATAATATCGTATTACATGATATTTGAATTGTGGAGGCCGTTACTTGATGTAGATCCATGATATCAATGAGATAAAAAACACAAGGTTCAACTTTAATCTACACTTTATTTGAAAAAATTCGACGACGTTTCGCTGACACAGCAGCTTTATCAAGAATGAAAAATAGAATGAAGAGTATGGTATTATGAACAAATCGTAGAACAAGTTGGATGAATAACAGGAAAATCCACACCGAACCATTGTACAGTTAGTATGAAAGGTAATAAAACTAATTAAACAAGTTAAGTAGGGTGAAAAATTCACATCTACCTGCTCATTCAAAACTTGTCCGAATGTTTGTATCTATTTATTTCTAATGCTTTTAGGAGATCTAATTTTGAACTTTCTGATTTTATATGTAATATGTCAAAGTTTTTATTGAATGAATGGTTTTCTTTTATTAGGCGGTTTGAATAATTTGAATTAGATTTATTTTTATCGAAGCTACGTTTATGTTCAGATGTTCTTATGCCAAAACTCCTATAGGTCCTACCGATATAAATTTTATCACAAGAACCGCAATTGAGTTTATAGATTCCTGATTTACTTGATTTTTCAACACAAGATTTATTATTTTCAATGTTAAACTGTTGAATATTTTATAGTCTTTATGAATAGGATTAATTTCCATTAATTCTTTGGACTTAAAATCACTAAACAAAATAATAATCATGTTTTTCGGTCTTTCGTAAACCAACGCATACTGATACAATTATACATAACTACTCATTACATCCAATTCAACACAAAGTTGCAGCTTTAAACAGCATGGTACATCGGTTACTCAATTTACCTTTATCAGTAGAAGATTATAATAAAGAGTTAAACATCATCAAACAGATAGCCATTAATAATTCATATAATCCGGATATGATAGATCTAATCATTCGTAAAAACTATATCAGAAAGCAATAAATGAAGTATATCCTATTCATAAAGACTATAAAATATTCAACAGTTTAACATTCTGCGGTTCTGCAAGTACAAATATTAAATCCTTTCTCGTCAAACAAAATCTTAATATAACTCTCAAAGCTTCTAATAACTTAGGTAAAATATTAAAAATAATAAATCTCGTGTTGAAAAATCAAGTAAATCAGGAATCTATAAACTCAATTGCGGTTCTTGTGATAAAATTTATATCGGTAGGACCTATAGGAGTTTTGGCATAAGAACATCTGAACATAAACGTAGCTTCGATAAAAATAAATCTGATTCAAATTATTCAAACCACCTAATAAAAGAAAACCATTCATTCAATAAAAACTTTGACATATTACATATAAAATCAAAAGTTCAAAATTAGATCTCCTAGAAGCATTAGAAATAAATAGATACAAACATTCGGACAAGCTTTTGAATGAACAGGTAGATGTGAATTACTCATCCCTACTTAACTTGTTTAATTAGTTTTTATTACCTTTCATACTAACTGTACAATGGTTCGGTGTGGATTTTCCTGTTATTCATCCAACTTGTTCTACGATTTGTTTATAATACCATACTCTCGATTCTGTTTTTCATTCTTGATAAAGCTGCTGTGTCAGCAAAACGTCGTCGAATTTTTTCAAATAAAGTGTAGATTAAAGTTAAACCTTGTGTTTTTTATCTCATTGTATTACATGACACAGATTATCTTCTTTTAAAGTTTTAAACAACTTCCGACATCAAATATTCCTCGCTGATGTGAAGAAGTTTTTCAGATTCAACCGAATATACAATTTGAAATTGCTTATTATCATCATAAGATTTGGATGTTTATAAAGTATTATATAACTATTTGAACTATCTTGAATTGAGATTTTGAAATTCACAACGTTGACCTCCTATGTTTTTCTCCCTATTGTACAACCTTCCTTCCAATTCGTGACTCAAGTCCCGTTTGTGTATGAAGATTGAAATCGCCTCGATGAATCCCTTGGCGTATTGTGACCCTGTTTTATGACCATCGTGTTAATAGAATTATAACGAAGCAAGTTGAAATATCCTTTTGGTATGGTACATTGAATTATTAAATTGCTAGCTAATGACATATGCAGATAATTATTGAACAATATGATCGAAAACTTGAATTAAATTAATTTTTATATTTTATTTTTCATTTTGTCATCTAGGAACGTATCCTTATAATCCTATATAAATTACAATTCACGATTTCTGTATTTGCGTCATATTTACGAAATAAATACCTTATAGGATGAGGAAATATCATCGTTTGGCACTACCTATGAGTTTATTTTAATTTTTTTCAATGCTATAATATCAATACCAGCTACAATTTTCAGCATACAATTTTTTTATATTCCGAAGCGAGAATTCCAGTTCGAATATTTTCGATTAGTCTTTTGTTTCACTAGCTTACATGAAAATGAAATAGTTCGTCGATATTCATCGGTATCCCAATTCTTTCGTTTTTAGATTGGAAAATCGAAAATGAAAAAAGCTATAACGATCGTTATAACGTTGAAGCAAATTCCAGTAACATGGTAAATGTATATGCATGTTCACGTAACAATTTCATTATTACCAATAATTAATGAAACTGGATTTTTTACTGATTTTGAACTAGATTTCATCAAGGCAAATTTTTGCATTGGACGGCAAGTTCATTCTACAAATGAAAATGGAATAATGAATGCTTTTACTGGATTATATTCAGTAATTGATAAAGTTTGATGAAAAAATATAATTGGCTTTTCAGATATATCAGATAATGAATATTTGATTAACGGCTCTGTAGTTTGCTCGTTAAAGGGTAGTCATTATTTTATTCATTGATGTCATTCATCATTCGTTGATTATTTATATTTTATACGATCCGATTGATTTATTTATATTTCATCATTATGTACCAACTGCGGATGGAATAATTGAAAATGAAATTCTATTAATAATCACTGAAACTTGTTAAGTGCTGGCGCCAAATTGGATTTATTAAGGTAACGAATTCAAAACATTCATATGCAATATGTGGCAGAAAAGTATTCCGAAACATTAACATATATCGATAACTGAATGATTTGGTTACCGAAAATTCGAGACAAATTCTCATCTTTGTACAGTCGAATTTCGTAAGTAAGCTCGAAATCTCCAGTTCAAATTCTGGGAAATGTGGTAAATCTGCTATTTCAAAAAGCATGGTACGAAATTTGTACTTTCTAAAACTAAACATTATTGAGCTATGATTTTTCATCAAAACTTTCGGAATTTTAGTGCCATCTTCTTTGTCAAAAAAAATTGATTCAGATTTCAATACGATTCGAATTAGTATTTGAGTGTAAATGGAAATGTATCATTTTTGAAATAAACGTACTTTCCAACGCTTTTTATATACAGGGTGCTCAAGAATCACTTGTATTTTCAATAAAACTAAATTGTCAAGAACACGTTCTTTCAAATACGAGTACCTATTTTCTTTTACCATATCAGAAACGTATTCTAAATTATTATTAATTGGTAATAGGTTTCTCTATACCTCATGACTAGTTCTCATTTTGTCCGAGATTTTATCAAAGGCCAGTAGTCTCTTCGGGAAAACAAATCATTACGCCGTGGATTTTACCAAAAGACAGAGTGAATTTAATTCATATGCCCGTTTCCATGTTCCCCAATTTTCGATGGTTGAGTTCGACGATTGGAAGTTATTATTAAAAATATCAGTATATATATATATATATATATATATATATATATATATATATATATATATATATATATTCTTTTGAAAATAGAGGATTTACAAAACTTGGAATAATTGTATTTACAATGAATGCGTATATCTATAATTTTCGTGTGTTTCAGAAAAAACACAAGTGTGAGCTCAAGAAATGTAACAAGGGAACCATACTATCTTGCGTATGATCCAATAAACGAGTGAAAAAACCTGAGGAAAAAACTCGTTTCCCTGTCGCTATTGCACTAGCAATAGCTTGTCTGTTTATGTTGTGTTAGTGTCGTGTGTACATAAAGAGTACCAAAGATTTTTCTGCTTAACGGCTTCATTCTCTCTTGCATTCCATGATTTCCAAACGAAGACAACGGTGAAAGGAAGGGGGTTTGGGACAGGAATCTGTAACAATGGAGAAAGAAAACCAGCAGAAAAATATTTCAACAATCATACCTCTTATATGTCTAAACAAATCAAAGAAAAATTTCACATAGTAAGCAAGGTCATAAAAAGGACTAAGGAGATAATCAAAGAGTACATAACCTGCGATATTTCCTCTTTCGCGGAGATGTTCTTCCGTCTCATTGTAAGTCTCCTGAAACAAATCATTTCCTTGTTCTGCTTGCCAATTTTGTAGTATAATCGCAGAAAAAACTCTTCAATATTCAAACTCAACAAAACAATTCCCTCTCTGTTTGGCCAGGTTCAGTCTTCTAAATGATGCCGATTTTGATCTATAGATGTTTTAGAATCATTATGGACCCAATAATTTGGGTTGTCATCGGCCATATATTATTTCTTCGTGGATTTTGTTTAATTTAAAGAAAAATTTTCGAAAATATGACAAATGTCAGTAACACTTAATTTGATTTCGTTTGGTTTTATGTTAAATGAAATGGCAAATGAATACTGAAACGAGGATATGTTATTCATCTTTCATGGTCCATGTCAACGAATAATAAGTCGAACTAGCAGAACATTCAACGAAAAGTAGCAACCAATTTGCATCCACTAATTTAGAAAATTACGATCGAAACAGATAGAGTTAAATATAAAGTTAATTTCGTTACTAATGATGAGGACATTTCAGTAATCGTATTGGGATATTTTTATGTTAACCTTTACTAGGTGGAGTGAAAAAATTGTGGGCTGATAGACAGATACGGTCAAATCCACATGGTTTTTACCTAATGCTAACCTTAACTAGACATGAATGTAAAGTTTTCAGCTTTCAGCCGTGGGTTCGCGAAAAATAGCAGTGAATCAATTTTTGTTATTGTCGAAATATGGATACAAAAGAATTCCGTGTGTTGTATTAACATTGCTTTTGATGAAAAATACAGTTGAAGCCAAAAAATGGCTTGATAAATATTATTCAAACTCTGCGCCAAGAAAATCTAGAGTGGAAAAGTGGCTTGCAAAGTTGAAACGAGGTGATATGAGCATATAAGACGATGAACGCAGTTGTCGTTTCAAAGAGGCTGTCATCAATGAAAATATTAAAAGTACACAAAATTATTTCGAATAAAATGAAGAATTGAGACAGCTGAGAACCTGAAATATCCAAGGAATATGTCAGTTTTATTTTAAGAGAATGTTCGGACATGCGAAATGAGCGCCGAGCTTATTAACTATTTTCGAAAATGTTTAGATCTTTCATTCATTTTCAGTTCGGCCAACTAAGATGGAAGTGAGTGGTGCCAATCGAAACGCCATAGCTGGAATGAAAGTCATGCTGCTATGCGACGTCCACGGCGCTAGGCCAGCAGCTGAAGTCAAATGGTTCAATGGATCTATTCTTGTAGACGAAAAATACTACAAATCGGAGGCAGCTGATAATGTAAGTTATGTATGAATACCTTCAGTCTTAAGATTTAAGTCATTTCGATTTCCAAATGGGACACCCTGAATTTTTCTGCATATTTCAATTGTTCATCTCATCCTACGAACTGTTGAAGTATTTTTGAAAGAAAAATAAAACACAATCCTTTTTTTTGCAATTTCCATCTTTCGTTCTAGAAGGCCATGAACAGTGACAATTGGCTTAGCTCAACATCTCCTATCACGAGATTGTATCTGAAAATTTAATTGCACATTTTAACAGGTTGTCAACGTTTTAAATTTCAGTTTTTCCTCAAAAAGTTTTCTTCAGAGACAACCATATCGGACCATATCGATATTACAAAAACAGTATTTTTATATCTTTTTTTATACCACTTACGTCACCCTATTCTTAACGGTTTCGGAGTTCTAGTGGAAAATACCTAGGCAATTTTTACAGTTTCCCCATTAACTATGGCGATGCAAAATTTTTGTTTATACTTATAATATACTGTGATCATAAAAATATCATTGTGACGTGTCAAAATTTTCTTTTTAATGATCGACATTGCGAAATACTGAATTCAGTTTTGAGTATGAATCAGTACACCCAAATTGAAAAAGTTGATATGCTGAACAATTATAAAGAGAACGCTATCCGGATAGATTTCATCCGAATAGAAACTATTTCTCTAAGTTGAACGAAAATTTCGTGAGGTGCAACCTGTTGAAGAGGAGGATTTCGTTATCGACTAAGATACCGAAATAGACGTATTGATATTTGTTGATATTAATCCAATCAGATCAACAAGGGAAATTGCCGAGGAACTAGAAATTAGCCACAAAAGCGCATGGATGGAAACTTCAAGAACGTTTTGGGTTCAATGTCTGGATGGGAATGATGCGAAGATAATTGCCCTATTGAAGCTCTATAATTTTTGAAAGAGAGATATTTGGAATTTTTGAGGACCCAAATACAAGACGAATTTGAGGAGTTGCCATTAGCTGTTGTGAATGAAATATATTTCAACAAGATGGTCCACCTCCTCACAACACAAGGGAGGCTTCGCGGTTCTCGACGAGATTTTTCCCGAAAAATGGATAGGTACAAATGGTCCCATAAGATGGCCAGATAGATCGCCAGATTTGAGTCCACTAGATTTCTTCCTGTGGGGCCATTTGAAGAAGGAGGTTTACCAAACACCATTACATCCCAACAGTTAAATAATGTTGTGAGGGAACCATCAATTGTATGCTATGTTGAAATGGTGATATTTTTAAACATTTATTATAATTATTTCGTTTTCGTTGTTGGCTCTTTTATTATTTACTTTGACATTTCCGTGATAGATGTTGAGCTAAGCCAATTGTCACTGTTCATGGCCTTCTAGAACGGAAGATGAAAATTGCAAATGAACAGATTGTGTTATGTTTTTTTTTCAAAAATATGTCAAAAAGTCTTAGAATAAGATGATCAATTAAAATGAGCAAAAAATTCAGGGTATCCTATTTGAAAATCGAAAGTTGGTATCGTTTCCGGCATAACGCGAAACGAAATGTCAAATATATGTATGTTATCGAATTTAAAATGTTGTCTTCTATGGGATTCCCAAATTTCCTAGAAATTTGCTCTAATTCTGAAATTCTGTTATGATCGATAAACCCATTTTCCGTACACTTCAATATTTCATATTCGACGGCCACGATTACCATGTTTCGGTTTTATTTTTCAATAGATATTCAGGAGAGCTCTGCCCAGTAGATCACACGGTGAAACATATAATTGAATAACATTTCATTCCCTGCTAAAACTTCCTGAATGAGTTGGGAACAAGTCCGAACCGAGAATCTCGTATCTACGAGAACCATTAGTCGCCTCTTCGCTGGCATGAGAGTGCTGACTGTTTTTTTCTTGGTTTAATCCACGTTAACCGTTATCAGGAATAATAGGTTTTCCATTAGTTGTAGAAATCGTACGAAAAGTTCGGATTGCTGTGGAAAAAAAAGGGGGAAAAGTTGAAACAGCTTCCGACTGAAACTAACTCTAGTCATGTTATTGTAAATCTATTCCGCTGAAATTATTACGGGTGATTTTTCGGAAAATGTTGAAGGCATTCTGCTGTAATTGAATTCTCTCAGCTTTAACGGTGAATAAAATTAACATTATTCTAAAATTCATCAAATTCCAGATGGTAATAAGAAATTAAACTGTTCATTATACTACCAGGGTTATTGGAAATCAGGATGGTCTGTCGACTATCTTCAGCTGACAATAAGTATTGAACTAAAATTGAAAATACTTATAAAAACTGGTAGATAAAAAATTAATTAAGGTGGCAACAAGAAGTAATAAACTAATTATGATAAAAGCAAGTATTTAATATTTGAAGATATCAACAAGGGACGAATAGATGGTTTTCAAGAAGCAGGGCCCCCGTGAGGGCTACTGGCGCTTGTGTGCAAATAAAGGATTTTGGTGCCCTTAAGGCATTTTGTATCATATGTTTTTTTTTTTTTTGAAGCTAGGAGGTAGGTAGGTAAGTGCTTGAAGTAAAGCACGAAACTGAACTTTAGAAGTCATATTTATTTGTAGACTAAAATATCAAAATGAAACAAACAGAACAAAATCATAACGAAATAAATTCTTGTTCACTTCCTTTTAAAACATTTACTTAAATGGGATACAGACTCGTTATTTATAAATATTAAAAATAACCTAAAACTAAAAATCAAATTTTTCTAGGAACGAATAACAGAAATATTACCTAATGTCTACATATAAAGTACTACTTTCTACTTATACTTAGATATTTAAAAAAAATGCAGATTTTCTAATAATAAATACCTAGGGAACTTCGTTTTGAAATCAAAAATGATAGCTAGGTCTAGGTGCAATAGAAAAATGAAAGAAAGCTATTGTAGAAGCGATATTTTCCGAAATTTTGCTGTTGCAAATTCATTAATTACATCGCTAAAATTTATACCGTCGAAAATGTCTTGTTTAATTGCTAATATTGTTAGCCCAGACAATCTTTCTTGAATCATTGTCGGTCTTAAAAAATTTCTAATGATTTTTAACTTTGAAAAGATCGCTCGCCAGAAGCTACAGATACAGGCAATGTCAAAAGAATTCTCAGTGAAATGTTTAGAAAGGTGGAGATTGAATTGTTTTCAAATATATATTGTGAAATACTTAAGGGGTCAGTATCATCAGATAATGAAAACAACTTTAATGCTTTAATTTCGTTAAACAGATCATTAGAGTCTATATCCTTACTATCCTGATCTGTCAGTCGCTCTCCAAGAATAGAACAATGTCTTAGAAGATCGTTGTTACTTTATTTAAATGTCGCTAAAAATCCGAAAATATTATCATACTCATTTGATAAGTCGAATCGGTTTCTTAGAGAGCTTATAGTTTGATCTATAATTTTTAAGTAAAAACTAATATTAGAGGCGATTTTTTGGATCATAAGGGGTCATGAGACCCCTCATAATCGGTGTTCATAGTCAAACAGTTTTGGTTTAAATTTTCTCCTAACCGTTAGTAATGGTGGAAACTCTTCTTCAATTTCGAGAGAGGACGCTACTCCTTTCGCTTGCACAAGAATTTCTTGAAATTATTGGTCAGATCTATATTGCTGGAAGTGATCAACTAAATTTTTTAGGTAGGTTTGGCATACTTAAATATTAATTGTAGCACTTTGCATTTGTTTGCTGACAATATTTATATGAAATAAAACGTCATGCCAAATAATAATTCCACAAATAAATTGAAAATTTTGAACAGACGTTAAGAGGGAACTCGCACCATGTCTTGCATCAATATGAAAGGAATTATCTTCACCCACTTCTAGAAGACTTTCGCAAACCTTAATTAAATAAACTTTAGGGGGCTTTATTGCGTCAATTCTGCTGCACCATCTTGTCTCACTCAGAGGCCTTAAACTTAACCCGTGGACATTTTTTCTCAAAACATACCACCTTTTCGTGGATGACGAAAAAAAATCATAAAACACACTTGAGTGATCTGACAAAATCGAGCACTGCAAATAAACTAAATGACAAATGGCGTTCAATATAGGTTGTGCTAACTTAGTAATAACAATAATTTTGACAATCGTTGTAAGCAGATTTTTTTAATAATCAGTTCCCGTTACTATTCTGACAGAATGTATAAGTTGGTAAGCATGGGATGAGACGGTGAGTTGGAACACATTTCAATGGTACCAAAAAACCATTGTTTATATATTTTTGCAATTATTCGTCACTACAGTCGTTTCTGAAGGTATTTTTGATGAACACTTTCCAAAAAATCATCCTGTATGAATTATTCACAACACTTTAAGCTGAAATGACTAAAATATAGTAATGAACATCCTGTTTTAATACAAATTGAGGTGGGTGCGGTAGGGTCCCAGATCAGGACAACGTCTGCCGGGTTCGCTACTTTCCTATAATTATTCAGTACTTTATGTAAGATTGCATTTTTCTCTTTGTGAAAAATAAACTGAAAACAATTGAAATTTGTAACTTTATCTAAAGAGTTTCTTAGCATCTAACTAGCATCTTCCCATGAAAAGAATTAATTATGCAACAGTTACATCCACTTGAGAAAGAGGGACGTAAAACTCGAGCGAGGATTACTACAAAATTATTGTTTAGCGTCGGATTTTACATATAAATACAAATTAGCATGTCTATTAAATTGAACAATTAAACTTTGAGAAAGTTGTAGCACGAATCAAGTTAACGTTTCCAACTTTGCGCGGTTTCAGTGAAAAAAAGAACTCTTGTGTATTAGCGGCATTAGCGTCCGCGATTTTGCCTTTTGTGTGAAATGTGGAGTGTGAGGAACAGCCAAACATTCGAAGTCAACTCGGCTAAACTACGGTATGAAATCACTGACTCGTACAACTTTCGTCAACTTCATTCAGTTTAATTTAGTGGAGCGAAGTTTCGCCCAAGAATGAGAAGATGGGGTAGGAATAGTGGCTCCTAATTAGGATGATTGCAAGTTAATGTATGGATTTGACCTTCTCTTATCCAGCTTTTTTCTCGTAATTCAAACATGGTTTTAGTATGCTCTGTGCGAAATTTGCGAAGACGGTAGTATCTTCATGGGCGTAGCATACTTCGGGTAAGGGCGGATAGGACAGCTGGAGATCAGAGGTATGAGTGAGGAAGTTAACCTTTTCAAGGGCATATACACATATGAGTACATATCCCTTCAAAGTTATATCGTATTCGAAAACATAGAAACACATACGCTCCGAAGATACGCATGTTCCCATGAACATACTAGGCTATTCAAGATGCTGCCAGCCTCTCAGAGATGGCGCCTCCAATCTTTTAAATCTAAGCCATTTCAAGTACTAACCTTCAAACGCATTCTCCAAAAATTTCAGCTCAATCTGTCAACAAACTGTGATGCTACAGCCTTTTATAGTAAACGAGTTTTGGTATTGAATAGTCAAGACAATGCAACAGCTCACGAATCGATCAAAACAATGGCGCTTCGAATTGCTTCCTCATCCCCCGTATTCGCCAGATTTGGCCCCCAGCGACTATTATCTCTTCCCATATTTGAAGAGATGGCTCCAGGGAAAAAGATAAAAGTATTTTAAAGGCCATGATGAATCGTACTATTCAAAAGGCATTGCAATGCTTAAAGATCTTTGGAATGAGTGTATTGAGCTCTAAGGATAGTATGTTGAATAATAAATACAAATTCTGGCTTGAACCTTATGTTTTCTCTGATAGGCCGGCAGCATCTTGAACAGACTAGTATGTCTGCAAACGCTTCGTTACCTCCACGCCCTGTATATCTCTCCATCGTGTAAATCTGCTCCAAATGATTCGAGTACAATACTCATAGTCTTATATTACCGGAAGCACCAACGTCCCCCTGATTTACGGCCAATTTATTTCGCTTTCTGGCTTAAGCAGTCAAAAATCGTCTCTCCAAAAATAATCGGACCGAAAGAAGTGAAAATGGCTCCTTGTCCGAATTAAAAGATATGGCCCGCAGCGGGCTCCAGTCGCTCACCCGGGAACCGAAAAAGAAGGAACAATTCTTAATTTCTAGCATCAGAGAAACTCGTAAGTCATAGCCGGCGACACAGCGAAAGGTCGCTAATCTTTATCAAGAATCGCGTTCTTGAGAGCGAATGGAAAAATAAGCGCGTCTCTTGTGTCGTCGCCGAAATACGACGTTAGATTTTCATTTTCGCGTGATTTATCATTGTATCTTATTCGCTAAAAAATGGGCCTAGAAAATAAACAAATATATTTGAATGTTGTCACCGGTTGCCACACGGGAATATATGGATCTCGCCTTATTTTATAATTTCGTTTAATGAAATGAGTTTTCAGGAATACGAATTTGATGTAACTACTTGTCTTATGTTGTTCCCCAAATTTTAGATTTTTAAGTAGTTGTCAGTCATTTATTGGTACCCAATGTTAATTTTTAATATGCACTTTATTTGTTCTGTTAACTCATTTCTCTGTAACTATATTTAGGAAAATTGCTTACTTTGTTATGATGATAAGAAATTAAAACTATGTTTTATACTATCACAAGAGATTAATTGAAAATCTGGATTGCAATTTCGGTCTTTCGAACATCTCCAACAACAAGTTGATCTATGCCATACAGTGTGAAGCAAATTTAGATTCGTCTGTTCTCTGGTTATTGTAATCCGACTCATGCCCTTTACATCTCGTTTCGAATTAACTACTAGTTTGACCTATATGGACGCCTTCACAATCCATACAGGACAACTTATAAACTCGAGTATTATCAAATTTATTAGTTTCATCTTTACTATTGAAAAACTCCTGGAGGAGTTTCATGTGGGTCTTGAAAGCTACTCTTTTATTCTGTTTTGAAATGACATTTGCAATCTTTTCGCTGATAGGGCCAACATATGTTAATGAAATATGTTTATAAATGAGATAAAAAACACAAGGTTTAACTTTAATCTACACTTTATTTGAAAAAATTCGACGACGTTTCGCTGACACACCACCTTTATCAAGAATGAAAAACAGAATGAAACTATTATTTAAACAAATCGTGAACAAGTTGGATAATAACAGGAAAATCCATATCGAGCTTGTCATAGTAAGAAGTATATATTCATAAAACTAATTAAACAAGTTTAACATTCTGCGGTTCTGCAAGTACAAATATTAAATCCTTTCTCGTCAAACAAAATCTTAATATAACTTTCAAAACTTCTAATAACTTAGGTAAACATATTAAAAATAATAAATGTCGTGTTGAAAAATCAAGTAAATCAGAATCTATAAACTCAATTGTGGTTCTTGTGATAAAATTTATATCGGTAGGACGTATAGGAGTTTTGGCATAAGAACATCTGAACATAAACGTAGCTTCGATAAAATAAATCTGATTCAAATTATTCAAACCACCTAATAAAAGAAAACCATTCATTCAATAAAAACTTTGACATATTACATATAAAATCAAAAGTTCAAAATTAGATCTCCTAGAAGCATTAGATATAAATAGATACAAACATTCGGACAAGCTTTTGAATGAACAGGTAGATGTGAATTACTCACCCTACTTAACTTGTTTAATTAGTTTTTATTACCTTTCATACTAACTGTACAATGGCTCGGTGTGGATTTTCCTGTTATTTATCCAACTTGTTCTACGATTTGTTTATAATACCATATTCTGTTTGTCATTCTTGATAAAGCTGCTGTGTCAGCGAAACGTCGTCGAATTTTTTCAAATAAAGTGTAGATTAAAGTTAAACCTTGTGTTTTTTATCTCATTTATATCATGGATCTACATCAAGTAACGGCCTCCACAATTCAAATATGTTTATCTGTATTAATTGATTCTAAACGTGGGTAAATATGATATGCTATTTGTGTTTGTTTTTTTCGAATCACTTTGTTTATTTTATTTGAGGGATACCCATTTTTCTTAGCTATTTCTTTATGACACTTCCCTGGACACATTTTTTTTTTTGGATAATGGCAGAGAGAAAAATTCTTATTCCTGATTTTCACTAAAATCTCTTGTGTTACTATAACAAATAGTTTTAATTCCTTATCATCATCATCATTTGCTATCACATAGTAACGCTGGAATCAATCAATTATTTGCTTACTTTGTATTTTAGTTTTGAATTCATACGATCTGATGAGGAGCGAAAGCTCCAAATGGCTATAACGTTGAATAAACTTTTCCATCTTAAACAGTGATATATTTTACATAATAATATTCGCAAACATCATTTCAAAGCAGCTTTGCAAAGAGGTATCACTCGACCTACTTTCCATGTTCATAAAGATAAAGGGTTGAAACCCTTGTTGAGAGGGTTGATATTCTGAATAAGCATCTAATACTGAAAGTTGTCTCTCTCCAAACAAAAATCGACCAGTAACTGCGTTTCGTCCGTTTTAAATTAGTATCTTGGTAAAATTGATAATTAAAATTTGGTTTTTCTCTGAAAAAACTTCGAAAAGACTAGACTTATTTTAACTATTATTATATTTTCAAAGACTGATTCACTTAGATTCTGTATTAAAAATTGAATTTTGAGACTTTCCTTTCATCAAACATGAATTTATAGTTCCTGCTTTCGTGAGAACTCATAATTTCGTCAATAAAAGAATTCAAACACTATCAAACCAAGCGTTTCCATCTCCTTTCTCTCGAAATATTGATATTGCCAAAAACATTCGAACTGAAAATTCTATTGCGCACCAAATTGAACATGCAAATCAGCAGAACTAATACTGTGTTGTCGAGTTGTTTGAAGTTACTGTCAGATATTTCATTTCGTAATGAGCTTTTGTAAATGGCAACTATGAAAAGACTTAGAAAGCGTATGAATATATCAGTTTTTTATCTTCTTTTTTATACTGAACATTCGGATGTATCGAAGAAGTATTCAAAGATTCTATTAGTTAGTGGTATAATTTGAAAGAGAAACAATGTGAATTCGATATTATGTATGGAAGCAACCAATTATTTATTTTTTATTACTTAACAAATTCTTATACAACATATCGTCGTTCACAGGAAATTCGAATCGAATTAAGTTTGAATTTTGTCTCTGAAATTATGGAATCCATTTTAATGTTGATACGGAATTTCATATGTACAAAAGCTTTATGATTCTACGTTACGAATCGAAGGTTGTAACTTACTCTGGTAAATGACCTCTTGGGAACATATATACAGGGTGACACAACAAGAATAAATGAATATCAGAAAATGATTTCAGAAATTTTCTCTAATGAAATTACATTGAGTAAAATTTGTCCTCTTATATAAGAGATGAGAAACACTCACAAGTCGAATATGACCGTATCATGGTTTCTCCGTTAGTTATGGATAGGTTAACTGTTCTGACGGATCACTTGGTTTAAATTAAACAGTATACCTATTCTTTGGTGACTAATAGATATCTAACTGTCATAGCCAAATAACAAATTTTTTCTCGAAAAGTCAGATTTATGACAGAGCCGAGAAATTATCATTCATTTATTAATGCTTCCAGTATTTTGAAAGCCACAGTCTTCACAATATGAGCAATAAAATATTCCACTAATAGTCCGGGCCTGCATTGTGAGTCGAAGACCATACACACATAAAACTGAAAAACTGAGGTCTCGAATAATGTTACACTGAAATAGAATTGAAATATATTCATATCCAGAATTCAAACACGCTCATTTCTTGTAAAAAGCGGAAAAAAACTTTTTTCAGGTAAATTTTTCGTCATTCAGCCAAATCAAAAAATTCATTCAAGGCCATTTCAATGGTGCCAACAGATTTTATTCCATAGTTTGTACATACTGTTTGTGCGCTTCGAGCACCAGTGAAGAAATCATTGCAAAAATATTATACAATTTGGTGTATCGCTCCAAACACAATTTTGTACATCTATTCAGTGCGGTCCAGAGTTGTGAACTTTTGAATATTAAGCGAAATTCAGAAAACAGCCTGTATATCTGAAACGAAGCTTCTCAGGGGTTAATAGGGGGGTTTCGAAATCACCTCAGTTACGTCTATCTTTTCTCAAGCCATGTAAAGCCTTATGTGATACACCCTGTACATGTAAATAGTTTCATGGATACACTATAAAGATTATCTTTCAATTCATGGAAACTCCATTTCATTCAATGAATAAATATCTCAGTATTAATATCCTTTTTCCTTAGTTAATAAGAAAAGAATTGAAAGTACTTTCCTACATTAATGGCCTGAACAAAGTTTACTGTTCGTTTTTTGCTACTTAAGTTATTTTTCAGTAGAATGTATTCTCATCAATTCGGGATCGGTTCTTAAATAATTAAATAGGCAATGAGGAACGAAGACGAACAAAGAGCACATTTAATCACGCGTGAGAGAGGTATTATGTTTTCGTTTGAGGGAAGAACAAATAAAAGGTCGCGACTAAAAGGCCCCAAGACATTTTCGAGTTCACTTTCGGCGAATAAATATTTGATTCGTATCACTTACAAAGGAACTCAGGTAAAAAATGGAGCTCGCCTCTCGCATCCTGTATTTACTTATCCAATAGACCGCAAGTATCTTCCCCGGCTATACCAGATGCGCTTTTCAAAAAAGCTATTTCGATATATCATTCGACGAATCGAAGGATGAAATATGAAAAGACCAAATGTAGATATCGCTGAGATCATCAGAGTATCCTGAAAAAGAATTGAAGCTATTTAAACAATAGCTAATATAAATCGAATGAAACACTTTTGTCTGATTTCCACGATGTTTGTTTTCAATATACATGACCGATTTAGACAATTCTGTCATTTTTAAGTGTTTAGAACATATAGTTATGATAAAGGAATGCGTTAACTTAACCTATCTTAAATGTTGAATAGGTTCTTGTCGGTGTGTCCCACTCCTCTTATCTTGCAAAACTCAATAACGAATTGGCTTCTCTCATCGAATTCTGGGGGACTTCATGCGTGCGCCAGAGGATCGTTGTTAGTTTTATTACCATCATGAACTCCACGGAGATCCGACTGGAAACAAGTTTACCAGATAATTTTTCAAGCAATGAAACAAAAATTACGAATTTGAGAGAAAGACGTTTTTTCTGCATTCTACATTATGTTCGTATTCTGATATTGATGGTTTAATGGAATTAATTGATATTGAACATCCCCCTCTGAGTGGTGCTCATTTATAGATTTGTCCAAATACAGTTTAAAAACTGTATTATTGCATAATAGAAATATAAAACCCACTATACTAGTTGCCAATATAGTGACAATGAAATGAAGTTATGGAAATATGCGCAGTGTTCTAGATTTCAAATGAAACAAATAGTTGAGTTTTGGAAAAAAGTCGGCCGGAGCCATATCAAGTGAATATAGTAGTTGTTCTATGATATTTGGTCAGAAATTCATTCACAATGATAGCCTTGTAAAATGGTGAATTATCCATAAGTTCTATTTCCATAAATCTGGCCTTTTTCAACGAATTTGTTCTCTCAAACGCTGCATAATGCAGTAATATTATTTATTTAACGTCTGACTTTCTGGTAAGAATCCCGAGTACACAACACTGCTATAATCAAAGAAAACAGACAACATTACCTTGATCGTCGATCGACTTCAACGAGATTTTTTGGGTTGCGGTACAGTTGGAAAGTGCCATTTCGATACTTGTTGACTAGTTTGCATGTCAAACTCATAAACCCATGTCTCATCACCAGTTACAATGCGTTGCATGGACTTAGAGTTGGAATTGACTCGTTCTAGTAGGTCTTCAGCGACCTTTACGAGATTCAATTTTTGAAGAGAACTTAGGTTCTCTTTCTTTTTCATGCCCAAACAATCGTTCAAAATTGTAGTAATTAATTCGTGAAACACATAAAAATCATTGCCTATGTCTCTATATCTCTATAAACTTGAATGACTATTTTCAATTACAATTTCTTTCACTTTATCGATGTTGACTACCGTTGAAGATGTTGATGGTCTACCAGCACTGTACCACTCATATGCACGTATTTTTCATAAAATCGATACACCGTTAGCGTTCTGTAGCATTTTCAGCGATTCAGCACACAAAATTACATTTGCAATAAAAATTTTGAGAAAAATTCTTCGTTCGATATTTTTATCCATTGTAAAAATCGCAAAACATACATGTGAGTGTCAGTATAGAAATCAGTTGTGCCAATTCAAAACAAAATAATAAAATACGTTGACTATCGTTTTGAGTTCATTTATTAAATAATCAATTCCCGGTACTTTAATTAATAGAATGTGTTCTATTATAGCGTTATTTTAGTGACCAGATACTAAAAATGTCAGATCGATGCAGTAAAACCATAAGAATTGTAGAGATACGTCCATGACTGAATACGGAATTCATTATTCAATAGAATTCTAACTATTCTTGTTTTTTGCAGAGAGATGGAACATACACGACGAAAAGCACTCTGGAATTTGTTGCGAGCCGCTTTGAAAACGGAAAAACTTTCCACTGTAACGCCGAAAACCAAGTAACGAAAAATAACAACGAGCCGGCACTTCATGGAAATGTCCTTGTTGAAATTCAATGTGAGTGTTCATCTAGATGCCTGTGAATCTTTCATGTCCGCTGAAACTCTCCTGTGAAATAATCTTATTTTTAGATCCACCAGTGGTCACCGTGAGTCCCCTGAATATTACTGTCAATGAGTCAGCAAATCCCCTTCTTGGTTGCAGCTACGTTTCTAATCCTCAAGAACTACAAAAAATTGTTTGGTATGTTAGACATATTACAGCAAAAAAACTATAGATATCTCGAACTTCACATTTGAAGGTAAACATGGCATATTTTTAGCTGCATCAGATTTTCTTATAACCAACATATAGGATAAATTTATTTTCTGTATGTCTATTAGGTCTTTTATTGGTAGCAAAAGCCAGAATTTCAAAATGTTATTTTGCAAGGAAGATTAACTTCTGAATTCTCTTTCAACATTAATTGAAAGAGATGTCTTTCATGTTTGTATGTTGGGACATAGAGAAGACCATTAATTAACTATTGGTATTATAACTACACCTCCATGATTTGATAATACAAATACAAAGTTTCCTATTCCAGCTGAGTTTTAGCGTCGACAAATATTGAGAATACAGTAATACAGCAGATAGGGCATAGAAAGAATGGGAAGAAGCATTAGTGTATGATCAATGAAATTCTTCAACTGATGGAGAGAAGACGAGAAAGTAAAGGGAGGTCGGATTATGAAAACATGCAGCGAATCATCGAAAGAAAAATAATCGAGACGAAAGAACTGTAACTTAACGACAAATGTCGAGAAGCTTCTGGATAAACATGATAACTTCAATAAAAAATCAGAGAAATAGTAGGACCAAAACAACTTCATATTGTCTGTACTGACTATTAGATGAAAATAACGGACTAGTCGTTGAAGAAGAACAAAAAACAGATATTTGAAAGGTTAAGTGACCACCGTTCAATGATATCTGAAGAAAGAGTGATGCTGGAGAGACCAGAGATACTCAAAGAAGAAATGAGGGAAGCCATCAATCAAACATACAATGGCAAAGCTGTAGGTCTTCATGATATACCATCGGAAATCGTATTGATAGATATAGACGACAGCAACGTTCTTCTTTGTTTGTTTAATCAAATAACTGGCACTGGAGTATTACCATCAGACTGTCTTAAATCCACTTTCATAACGATACTTAAGAAAATGAATGCAAAAAACTGCAATGATTTCCAACTGATTAGTTTGATGAGTCATACTCTAAAGATCTTCCTTCGGGTAATACGCTTCCGATTATGGAGAAAAATAGATGAGGGTATTACTGCTACTCAGTTCGGCTTTCGAAGTGGACTTGAAACATAAGAAGCGTTCCAAGTTCAAAAATGTCTAGACCAGCAAAAAGTGGTATATATCTATTTTATAGATTTCGAGGAAGAATTTGACAACGTCAAGCATGATACCCTTGTGGAGCTACTGAAAGGTATAAATCTCGATAGTAAAGCCATAAATATCATTGTGGAGCTATACTCGAACCAAAGTGCACATATAAAGGTTGGAAATAGAACAACTGGCGATATCAAAGCCAAGGATCATATTATCTCCACTCCTTTTTAACCTTCATTCCGAAAATATCTTCAGGAAAGCCGTGGATGGAGTAGAAAAGTGCATCAAAGTGAATGGCCATTGAATAAATAATATCAAATACACTGATGATACGATTCTCTTAGCAGATAGTCGAATTCCTCCTGGATAGAGTATACAATGCAAGTAGAGAAGTAGGACTCAATACTAATACCTCCAAAACAAAAGTCATGACAGTAAAAGAGACAAACACTCCTAACCGTCCCATATACGTCAAAGGAAAACTAGTTGAACAAGTAAGCAGTTACTATTACCTTGGTTGTTTACTCACAGACGATTAGAGCCCAGATGACAAAATCAGACAAAGAATAGAAATCGCAATCGCACGCAATAGTTTCTTCAAAATGAAATCTGTAATATGCAGCAATATCATCTCGCTCGACACAAGATGGCGAGTTACACAATGTTACGTGTTTCCGGGACTTTTGTATCGTTGTGAAGGATGTTACGTGCTTACTATACTTTTGTATGCTTGTGAAGGATGGAATCTGAAAGCGGCAACCATGAACCGAATTGAGGTCTTCGAAATGTGGCTGCACCGGCGAGTACTCAAAATTTATTAACGATGAGGTCCTCAAAAGAATGAACAGATCCCGTATGCTCCTAAAACAGTAAACAAACTGCAACTAATCATGGAAGGAAAGATCGAAGGAAAACGACTAGTTGCTAGGTCGAAAGGAAGTTTCATGGGGAACTAACTTAACGGAGTGGTTTAATATTAGAAGTGTAGAGAATCTCATCAGACTGTCACAGAACAGTGAAGAATATGAGGTGATGGTCGCCAACCTCCATTAAGGAGAGGGCACTCAAAGAAGAAGAAGAAGTTTTTTTAACAATTTTTAAAGACGATTATCTCAACAAGATTATTTCGACGGGTTGGCTCTCAACATTGAAGCACCACACCAGTCAACAGTTTCCCATTGGTATGGAGAAATTAAACCCGAAAGAGTTAGAGTGTGACTAAGATTGAGATGCTTAGCATAAAAATCTTGGGGCAAAATTATCCGCAGATAAACTCGTTTCCCAGTCGGATCTCCAATTGTAACAGTCGTGGGTGGCTTATCATAGTAATACGACTCTTCAAGAAGCGAGTAAACAATAATAGTGGTCACTCAAGAAAATATGGTTGCTCTGTATAAGATCATCCGGGAAGGTCGACATGGAACATATTGAGAGATTTCGAAGACCTCAATTGAAAAAATATTGCTCGAAGAACAGCGTAGAAAAATCAGTTTTCTGTTGGATTCTGCATCTGTTGACCGAAAAAGAGGAGGCTGCAAGGTTGAATTAGTGTCAAAGATCTCTGGACCATTATATCTCGAGAAAGTCTAAAATCGTGTACAATATTGCCAGTGATAATAAATTTTTAATTTATTCATACAGGCAAGAAAATGAACGCCAATCTTGTGTTTGGGTGTTTCAAATAGGAGAAAAACCGACAAAAGTCATCCATGGCCAAAATGTCTTCAAAAAGATGGTCAAAGCGTTTGTTTCGAAAACAGGTCATGTAGCAACAATTCATTTACTAGATCAAAGAACAGAATTGGCACACAACCATTTGTTTACCGTCTTCAGTAAGCATCAAAAAATTAAAATCAACCTCGAACGACGAATCATCATCCACTAAAACAATGCAAGTCCGCACACTGAAAAACAATTGAATATATAACGCAAGAAAACATCGAATTGTTATATCATCTTGCACACAGTGCGATTCTAAGTCCCAACGATTTTTTTACTTCTGCAAAAATCAAGAACGGGCTGCGTAGTCAAAAGTTTCAGTGTTCAGAAAAATCTGTTGGTGCCTTCCAAATGGTCATATTGAACGTGGCCGCAAACGATTGGAAAAACTATTTCTAGAATTGCTTCGAATGAATGCCAAAGTATATTGATCTCCGCTTGGAATACTTCAGGAAACAAGCTCTCAATTGTCTTATTCTAGATCTATCTGCAAACGTATACGTTTAGTAAAGTAATTTTTATTGCTGTAGAAGGATTGTAGTTCGAAACCAATCAAATAATTGAAAATCCATAAAGATCAGCTAATTCAATAGTTTTTCGCTTCTGTAAAAATGGGATTTGCTTTGATATTTCCTCAAATTAAAGTACATGGCTGTATATTTTTTAGGAGCAAAGATGAAAAGAATTTAACGCTATCAGACCAGAGGTATGAAGGTGGTACAGTAATCAACCCACCCTTAAGAATCAAAAATGTGTCCCGAGAAGACATGGGAACCTATAATTGCTGGCTTGAGAATTCCGTTGATATGGTGAAATCGGAGAACACTATATTCCTGAACGTTATGTGTAAGTGAATTAGTGTCTCCCTGTTTCTAAGCTTGACTCACAAATTTTTCAATATTCCAGATCCTCCAGTGGTCACCGTATTAATGGAACCTTCCGTTGTCAAGGCAGTAGATAAGTCCACCGTTATTCTGGAATGCAACGTCACCACAGGGAATCCTGCCAATCTTCAGAAGGTAGGGATTTGATAATGTGAAAGGTCTTATGTTTTTTTTACGATAATTTCCCGAAGGAGCGCGTTTCCTTCGAAATTAAGGTGAACGGATAAAATTTCCAAATCGTTTAAAGCACACTTGATTAGATTTTAGGGATGAGTTCGGGACAATATTAAGAAGACTGATAAGAAATCCAGTTTTTCAGAAAGAATCCACTTGAGCAATGAAAACATACGTTGTAATTGTTTGGTTTGAAAAATCTCAATTGATTTTGGCTCATTCTGATTTTTTTCAAGATTTTATCGCAAATACATTTAAAACGCGATTTTGTTTCTGTCTGAAAGACTCCGAACTTTTTTGTGGGGAGTGTATTTTTAAAATCATACGAATCCTCCTTATGAAGTGGTATATTATTGAAATTGGTATTGAGAGGGAAATGCAATTGTGGAGAAATACAAGAAAATTTATGTCTACTTCCGGTCTTAAGGTAAATGGCAAAAAAGTCAAAAAGTTTGTCAAAACCATATCTAAATGAGAAAATTTTAGGAAAATATCTCAACCCATTCTCCATAATCTTCTGATAGGCCATCTTACTTGGGTACTGCGGTATACAAATCAATTACTCAGTGCAAAATTTTGAAAATGGCTCAACTAGTTTGAATAAGTATGTTTCATTTCGTTTTTCTCAATATTGTAGTGGACTTGGAGAAAGTTAAGAAAAACCAAAAGAAACTGACAACAATCGAGAACAGAACACGATACACGTGATAAAAGACTTATCTGCTTAACCCCAATGATCGTTCTTTCTCGTTCATTCACAGCGAGCTAATGTTTGTTACCAATAGGTGAATAATCGTACATGCAGTAAAACTTTTTGTGCTTTTCAAGACATCATTCGTAGTGTTGTGTATTTCAAGGATGGATTCGCAAATGAAACATTTCTACTGTACATTGAAACATATGTGGTTTCCTCCTCTATGAATTAGTCAACTAAATTACATTCATAATATCAAGTAAAAAATATGAACGTTATTGCTATTCATCGTAGGTAAGGTGGTACTTGGGAGGTGAACTGATGAAAGAACTACCCGAATGCAATTATACAATTTTCGAAAACGGAACTCGTGACAGTGGAGGACCATTCTGTGTGGGAGTTGAACCAAGCGTCCTTAGATTGGAAAGCGTGCAGCAGAATTTCGCTGGCAACTATACGTGTCAGGGCATGAACGCGGCAGGATGGGGAGTTGAGTCTGAGCCCCAAGAACTAATCGTATACTGTGAGTAGTTTTCATTTCATTTATTTTTGTTGCTCATTATTTAACATTGAAAATATATCTCGTTCAAAAACAAAAATTAGTCAATCTTCATATTACAGTGGCGTATCGTTACTGAGAACTACAGAGCTGCAAAATCAGCATAATATCAGTTTTCATCAGTATGAATGGAATCAATTTCATTAAATTTCTTCAAATGTTGACAGCGTCTTCTGATCAGTTATTTATTAATTCTCTTTTATGTCCTCTATGGATTCCAAACAGGTACCTCGGGTAATTTGAGTTTTAGAAAAGAAAAAGTCGGCCGGAGCTTTATCAGGTGAACACGAAGGTTGTTCGATGGTATTTGTTAAGTTTCTGGTCAGAAATTCATTTAGAATGATAGTCTCGTAAGATGGTGCAAAATCCATAACTTCTCTTTCCATAAATCTGTCCTTTTTCGACAAATTTGCTCTCGCAAACCCGCATAATGTTCAGGTAATATTCTTTATTCACCGTCTGACCTTCTGGCAAGAATTCTAAATGCACAACATCGCAATAATCGAAGAAAACAGTCAACATTACCTCGACTTTGACGTGATTCTTTCGGTTTCGATTCAATTGTATGGCACCATTTCAAAGTTTGCTGATTAGCTTGCATGTCAATTTCATGAACCCTAGTCTCATCACCAGTTACAATGCGTTTTATGAATGTGGGGTCGGAATTGATTCGGTCTAGCATGGGACAAATTTTTGTTCAATGTTTCTATTCATTGTAAAAGACGCAAAACATACTTGGGTGAACTGACAAAATCGAACACATCAGATCGCGTTCAGTACAGAAAGTTTGCAACATCAATCGTCTTAAGCAGATTCTTCAAATCACTCATTTTCATTATTACTCAGGTTCGTAGTATGGATGTTTTCTCCATTACAAAATATATTCTCACATAACTCTTTGTCTAAAATCAATATATATTTGCTTAATTTCTTTTTCAGATCCACCATCGCCAGCCAAACTGAGATTTTATCCATCGAAAGTAGTGAAAAGCGCTTCTGTCAATTTGGAATGTACAGTTGATGACGCAGGAAGACCTGAAAATACTACATTCTTGTGGTATAGAGGTTCTCATCTCATATCTGAGATCACTTCCTGGAACTGGACGATATCACCAGTTACTTTGGAAACTAGGAGTAATTTTACTTGTATTCCCCAAAACGATGGTGGACAAGGAAAACCAGACACTGTTGAGATCAACGTAGACGGTAAGAATATCGATTCTGAATTCGGAATATCTATAAGAAAATATTGCTGAACCTTTATATGGTGACGAGGTATTTGTGTTACAACATATCAAAGTTAGCTCTTTTATCACTAGAAAAAAAGACAAGATGTCAGCATTTGGTCATAAAAATACAAAAGTCAACATTCTTAGGGATGAAAACATTTTGAGTATAAGCTCTAACCATCTATAAAATGACATTAATTCTTATACAACTTGAAATCACAACATTGACAAAGAGTAAATTTCACTCATCTTTATTGACATCCAGGACAGAACAGGCTATATGAGTCGTTTAGTGGAATCCGTTCTTCAAAAACCTTGCTGAAAATGTACACGATTTCTCCCTCAGCAAAACAGGAAAATACGACCCATTCATAAGGGTAATAATAACTAGCATAAAACGTAAGGAGATAATCGTTTTAGAAGACAGTTGTTTGAAAAAATTTAGGAATTCTAAATGTATAATATAATGTTTAAAAAAGAAGTTTTGATAGATTCCTTTCAATGACTCGTTGAGAGATTCTGAATTGGATAAAAATAGCGCCTTTTCTCATTGTAAAGAATATTTCGAAATTGTTTCTTTCAGCTCCGCCATCGTTCATCCAGAATCTGATTCCTTACCAGGAATTCTGTACAACTCCAAGAATATATCATTGACGTGCAGGGTCGAGTGTTGGCCCGTATGTTCGATCGTCTGGTTCATCGATGGCCGACCTTTGGACAAGAACACATCGCCCTGTATTATGTTAGAACGGAAGTATATCCGTCAGATTTTGGCAAGAACGATTTTGAATCTATCGAATCGACGTTGGTAAGTTTCCACAGTTACACGTTGAAATACGGTTCGATAACCTTTTGATTCCGCTCACGCGAAAAACTTATATTTGAACGGCTAACCCTGTCGACTAGAATGTCAGCTAGTTACAGTTCGAACGTTGAATTGATTTTACCAAACAGTATTTGTTGAATTTGAAATTGATCGTTTAATTCTCCAAATACTTCTACTAGGGCCTTCAACGTAGCACATTGTAGTCTTTAAAGCAGTTTCGTTCGTGGTTTGAAATACCTTGAAAACCTTTGTGTTTTTCCTTGTAGGTTTGGAATCTGACAGCGTGGCCTAATCATCAACTGAACAAGTCAGCCCAGAACACAAAATACACTTGCCAGAGCTATGCTAATGGTGTGGGACCAGGAGTTTCTAGCAGTTCAGAAGTAGCTGTAGATTGTAAGCCTTCAAATTGCCCTTCGTGGTCATTGTCTAATCGATTTTTCATCACAGATGCTCCTGAGGATGTGGGAATCTTCTTTCAAGACCAACCGTTCTTAGCACCAACGCACGTTATCAACGTCGTTGAAGGACAGCACTTGACTCCAGTTAAGTGTATTGGAAAAGGACACCCAACTCTCACGTTTTCGTGGAGAAAGAACGACACCGCCGAACCCATCAAGTCTGATACGTTGCAATTGACGTCGTTGTCTAGATATGACTCTTCGAGCTTCGTGTGCGAAGCAAGCAACAAGCATGGAACGACAGCCATAAAAACATATTTCAATGTGCAATGTAAGTTAGAAAGTATATATTTATTGACTCATTCATCCTTTATGTGTAATTTATACAAGTTTCTTTGAGTTATAATTCTCAATCGAGAATAAAAGTGAATGCTTCATGAAACAGCATTTCAGCAGCAATTTCTTTCGTAGATATACCTGAATGTTCTGTGACTATAATACAGAAAGAAGGAAAACCAACCCTCGTGTGTACTGCTACTGCCAATCCCCAAGAAGTATCTTTCACCTGGAGAGTGGAGGAATACAATGAAACTTACGTGGAAACAGAAAACATCATTCAAGAAGGGTTGAACAGCTACCTATTTCTTGATCCAACGGTGGATACAGCTAGAACATATTTCTGTTATACCAATAACTCTGTGGGGACGAGTAACCCTTGCGAAAAATCCGTTGCAGGTAACTTATTTCAATTACTAATGTTGTAAAAAAGTATAAACCTATGAGCCCACAAGCTTACATATGGAACAAAAGAATCTATACCAAACACTCATGCTATTCAGGCATCAAATATGTTTTTGAATGAATTCAAATTTTCTGAACTGAAAACTAAATTCGAGAATTTTTTTGATTACTGGAAGACACGAATTACAAAAAATTTGGGACGTTGATATGTCTTGAAATTTTCCTTGAGCAACTTACATTATATTAAAATTGAATTTTGAGTTGTGGTAATACCTGTTTTCTTGTACAATGTTCTAGGAAACATCCCCATTATGCCTACTGTAAAAGTAGAAGATAATAGCAACTCTACCAATGCAACTTTATTAGGTAACTCCGGAATTGATGTTCAAATCTAAAATCCTAGCATGACCCCTAAAGTAACGAATACTATTCTCACACATGAGAATAAGCAGTAGTAGTGTGCAGAGATAAAATTTTCCAATTTATAACCTTCTGGTATACAACAAGTTGATCACCTTTTCCTGGAGTAAATGTTACTTTTAAAAAGGAAACTGATAGACAAATAACTTTTAATGATTGTCTTCCCTTTCTTAATTTGAATTGTACTTTTCCATTTCAGGACTAATGTTGCTTTATCAATCTTTTCTTTGTTTCTCAACTAACACAACGTTCCTGTTTTCCCACTCATTTTGCTTGGAGCAAATTATTGTTTGTTATTCATTTAGGTTACAGCAAGAGAATTGAAACTTATATGCCGAAATAACCAACAAATATACACTCTATTTAACAGAATTCAGTTTTGGAATAATACATTTTTCTTCAACTATACTCAATACTACGAGGACTACGCTGTATTTTTTTAGATGTGAGAAATTCACGGGTGTCTACGATGGATAATTCTCAATATACAGGGTGGTTCATCGGAGAAAAATTAAATTGATGTTTTTTGGTAGATTCGAATTTTGCACCTCTTTGACCTGAATTTATATTTCGAAGGGTCACACTTTGTTGAAAATGTTGTGAATCGACCCAAAAAACTATTTCATCCTATACGTTCTACAGCGTGTGTGAATAATTTCAATTTGAGTATACAATTAGGAAAATAATCAGAAATGACAAAACAAAATCAATTACAAGTTATTTTGTCTAGACTGCAATAATTTTTGCATAGTTGCAACTACTTGTTCATTTAAAATGAGATAAAAGAATATCAAACTTCATTCCTTAGAAATAAACAAGATTCAACATTAGCTAATTACTACATCCAGAATGGCCACTCTCTTCCTAGTATTGATAAATTAAATGTTTCACATATTGTCCTAAATAGAAGAAAATTCAATTACTTAGAATTAGTGGAAAACTCTTTAATGACAAATTTCGGATAATGTCTGGCAGATCTAGTTTCTACGTCGTTTGGTTCCTGTTGTCGAAAAGTACTCAGAATTTTTCTAATAGTGCACCATCTTCAGAAAGGCGAAACAAGTTTTTCCTTTTCGTTCGAAAATTCAATTGTCCACTTTATAATATCATAATATCCAACTAACGATTTTTATATTCAAAAAAACTTTTAAGTGATGATCTTCAGATATTTTTGTCATTAATATTACTTTTCAGCCACTCTTAGGAAGGAAAACTTAGCTTTTCCACTTCTGCACTTGCACGAAACGGTGAAAATAGTTCAATACTAGGTTATCCTACAAACATAAAAGCCAACTGAAGATAGTTCAATTTCAAAAATTTTTTAGTTAGGATTTTCAGTTATTTTTGCCATTTATCTTAATTTTTCGCCAAATTTCTGTCTCATGAAGTTGAAATTATAATTTATAATACATATTTCCGTTGAAATTCGATTATACATGAAACCACAATTGCAAAAAAGATAATTCATTTAACTTATTACTATCGTTGTGCGAGAAGAAATCTAGACTTTTAGACTAGTGATAACAGTTTCAATTTACTTTTTACTTTTCCTAAACATTTTTAAGGCAGTTTGTATCATCGTCATAATTTTTTAGGATAGCATGGTATTATACAATTTCATTTGTTTCCTGCAAGCGCAGAAGCAGGAAGTTGAGTTTCAGTACTAAAAAGGTCTAAGAAATGAGATAAATGGCATAATTATCTAAAAATCATCACTAAAATTTTTTTTCAGTTATATAGAATTTCAGTTGGATATCATGTTAGTGGTATATCATATTACTGAACTGTTTTCATTGTTTGCCGCACGCACAGACAAGTGGAAAATTGAATTTTCCCCAATAAAATGCAAAAAAGAAGTGTTTCTGGTGTTTTTGGAAGTGGCACATCATCATGATAAATCTAAAAAATTCAGAGAAGTATTTTTCAACAACATTAACCAAACGCCGTAGAAACCACTTCCATTGTGCGTGGGAAAGAAGATTTGGAAGACAAAAATGTTTTGGGGGACTTGCTGGAGCCCAATGATTACGAAAAATTTTTTCATGTTTTGTGAGGTGGTTATCAGTATCAGAATCCGAGAAAAAAATATAAAAATTAACATATCAAATCTTTTTCTCCCAAAAAGTGAGAATTTTCTTCCATAGTTTACACTTTCACTATATAGAAATACAACGAAAAACAATTTCGACAAAAACATTGATTTTTAAAAGTATTTAATATCAATAAACTTTTCGTGATGGTTTTAGTCTGGTATTTTATTACTTTTATTCCAAACAATCCACACACTCCATTACCTTGCACAAAGAAGATTGTATTAGCCATGACAAGAGCATGTTCTACACTATTACAGATCACGCCCCCAATCGAGAAGGAAAAAATCAACCATTGAATTCTTCAAAGTCATTAATCGATGTCTGTATTTATAGTTTTGGCAATCGAATCAGATAACTGTCTCTCACTAAAAATATAAACCATCCAAGGAGTTGAGTAAATGAAATCATTGCACATTATTTAACTTTTGAATTCAAGTACCTTTACCAGTTTCATTTTGGAATTTCGCATTTAGAAAGAACTAGTTGTGATGACAAGGTATTATCAATATTGATTTGTTACCCAAGTAAGTACGTGTGAGGATATTTCGTCCAAGTCCCTCTATAATCGTTTGCTTATTAACTTCCTACATTAGGAAAAACTCTATTAACGTTTACATCTTCAAGGAAAAAAATGTATTTTAGAAAGCCACTATATCGGATATTGTGTGAGAAAGACCACGAACGATAGCTCCTACAATTGTTGATCGACTTCAATTAAATAAAATCTAAACTGCATCTCGAATAATATTCAAACTGCCTAAAGCATTTGACCTTCACTTGGACTTTTCAAATACTTGCTTATTATTTTCATTATTTGTTTATTCATTACACCTCCGGCGAAAAGACTATGACTCAAACTGCTGTATTTTTCAAGAAAAAGAAAGAAAACAATTCCCAATTCCAATTCTCCAGATTAATTCTCAGAATGGACGACTTGCTGCTCGCCACAAAGTTTTGAATGTAAACTGGATAGGGAATCACTTTGGGAACAATAGACAGAGTCGGAGAAACCTATAAGGTGGCCTGCCCGCTTTCCAGATTCGCCCCTCCAGACATGTTGAAAGGGAATTTCCAGCAATTTTCATTAGAAATTCATCAATTCTAGTTGAGTTTCATCATTTCGATGTTTTAGCTTTAAATTATATCTCCTCTTTATCAGTTTTCTTCTAGTTTGCTTAATCTTCTAATCTAATCAACATCATCATTGGTCCTTGAATGTATGGACCGCTTTAGTAGATGGATATCTAATTGGGCCGCACTTTTTCGACGGGCACTTCAATAGTGAAATGTATTTAGATTTTCTGCAAAATCATCTACCAATATTACTTGCCGATGTACCAGAGCATATAAGACAAGATTTGTGATTTCAACAGGATGGAGCACCGTCACATTACCCACAACAGGTTAGGGAGTATTTGAATCATGTATTCCCAAACAAATGGATAGGACATGGTGGTCCTGTTAGATGGTCAGTTAGGTCTCCGGACATAACAAGTCTAGATTTTTTCTTGTGGGGTTATATTAAGGGCATCGTTTACCAGATTCCTTCTACAACACAGTTGGATGTTATCGAGAGTTCAACGGTCTTTCCTCAGAAGGATTGAGTTGTGTCCACAAAGAAACGGGCAACATTTCGAACACTTATTGAAATAGTTCAACACCTTGTAGATCATCTCACCAAAAACCAATCTATTACGTATTTCATACACGACTACCTTAAAATATCTCCATTTCTCTGATCAAGTATAATGATATGTACTAATAAACTCTTCTTTCGCAACCTCTGATTTTATTATTTAAGTTCATTTTTTTTCGAAAAAGGTTGAAGATAAAGATAAGGTTACTTCTGCAAAAATATGGCACAATATTTTACCCGTTAACATGAATAATAAGATACAGGATGTTCCATTTGAAAGAATCAAGATATGATATTTTTAAAATTACAATATTCAATAATTTTTTTGAGTCACTCCTGTATAAAATGAGGATAATCTATTTCAATTCATCAATGAAGCTATCCTTGGTCAATAAGAAAACGAAAGGAAAAAGTATTCATCTTCTCTGGCCGAAGGAGCATGCGATGATGTGAGAACCTATTTTCATGAATATTTACGGAAAAACAAATATTGTGACGAAACTACTCACTAAAAAAACTTATTACTTAAAGACATTATAGCAGAGTTTTGGACGCTCTTGAATCTTGAACAAAAAAGTGGTCTTCCAATCTGAAAAAACCTCCAAAGATTTTTCTATAGAAAATTGGGACACCCTGCTTACTTCAAAATTAATTGCTGAAGTAGATTTTTACTATCTGAATATAATACCGTTCGAACAAAAATGAAATCTTCAACAGTGTACGAGCTACAGAACACCGCACCTCCCAATATATCCCATCCTAAACAGGAGCAGCAAACTGCCATTAGAGAACAAAATTAACATCATAAAAACAATCATAGTACCAAGCATAACCTACGCAGGACAAATATGGTTCACGAAAACGAAATCCTACAGGAAAAGAATATTACAAGAGACACTAAACAAGATAGTCAGGACGGCAATTGGGAGCCCCTCGTACATATCAAACTAAGAAATAAGACGAGAAGTCAATATTACGACGGTAGAAAAGATGACAGCTCAGAAAACAGAAAAGTTCTTGGAAAAAATGGAGGAAGCAGTTTTCTTTAAATTGAAGCAGAATAATAACCCTCCGAGCAAATGATGCTTTGTTGGCTTGAAATGAGACATTTTAATCGCTCACAATGAAACTGAAAAAAGTAAACCTTTATGTATGTTATATTATTGACAGATGTCGATGCTACATTTTAAGCCTCTTTTACATTGGTCTTAAGGCGCAGGTTTCAGTTTCAAACTTTCACCAATAGTGGGAGGTTTTCAACAGATACATCATCCCTAATCACCAGATTTTCCCTTTAAAAAACTTGATTGTGTGGAATTTTATTTCAAACTATCATAGTGTTCATCATTCAGATAAATACAATTTCCTTATTATGACTTTTTTCAGGAGCGCGTCCTTGGTGGAACAACATGGATGATAAAAACGAGATTATCATCATCATTATATCATCAGCAGCCCTCATCCTGTGCGTGATCATACTCTGCATCATCATCATTACCCTATGTCGAAGAAAACGAGCCAACACAAAATGTGAGTCCGTTCACCCTTTCACCATCCCCATTCGTTTGTATCCGGGCGTACTCAATAAGTTGCTTTCTGTGATTTTTTGACTAATCAGTTTTATTTGTTTTCGCTAACAACAGACAATAGTCCCTTGGAATTGGAAGAGAGAGAGAAGTAAGTCATAGAAATGTTTTCTCTTCCTATTTTTCTCATACTTTCTGTGTATGGAGTAGTAGAGGGTTGTTTGCAAAATGGCACTCTCCAATGTAGAATGTGATGTTCTTATTACCTAACCTGGTTAGTTTGATGGGTGGTATGGTCATTTTTCTGTACATAACTGACTGTAAAGTATTATTCACAATCAATTTTACATTTGTTTTATTTAAATAAAGTTTATACATATTCTTTCCATGTTTGTTATATTTGAAAACTAAATTATTATGCAAAACTGTGGAATAAACATCTTGGTGACAGTATTAACAATATCGCGTCGTATACACACAACCAAATGTATATGGAATCACCCGATATTTTGAATATTATATATATATATATATATATATATATATATTTATATATTTAGCTCACCCCGTTTGTTTTATTTATTCTTGGGTCAAATTTAGTAATTCAAATTTCACCTCTTCCTGTCAACCGATTAATCTGAAATTTTGTATACACTTTGGATTTTGGTGACAATACAATTATATTTATTCATTATCATTATAAATACAAGATGGCCGCCGCTACAAAATGGCGGATAATTTATGTTTTATTAATCCCATCAATATGGGTATCAAATGAAAGGGCTCAACAAGCAGAATACAATATACTATAAAAATTGAAATCCAAGATGGCGGCCGCTACAAAATGGCGGATAACATAGCTTTTATCAATCCCATCAATATGGGTATCAAATGAAAGGGCTCAACAATCAGAATGCAATATACTATAAAAATTGAAATCCAAGATGGCGGCCGCTACAAAATGGCGGATAACGTAGGTTTTATCAATCCTATCAATATGGGTATCAAATGAAAGTGCTCAACCAGTAGAATACAATGTATCCAGCCTGAATTCACCACCCAAGTCAAGATTTTGTATCGTGTTGAGGACTGTGTGGCGTTAGGGGGGCTAAAAATGATACGTCGTTAGCGGTACACCAGCCAAGTTAAGGTGAAAGGTTAAAACGCGCCGAGAACTGTATGGCATTAGGGTGGATAAAAATGATATGTCGTTAGCGTTTTCCCCTCAAGACTCAGGCGCATCTTGTTGTACAAAGCGTTAAGGGTATACCCCACAAATCAGCAAGTTAACGACCACAACTCTGCTGTATTGAATTTGTACAGAAATAATGGTGCTCGCATTTACAAAATAAAAGCGCAGGATCAGCTAGTACACGCCACACCAAATGCAGACAATGTGGATATAGCTACAATAATACCGCTGATATCAACAAAACTGGGGGTTTACCAGCGGAACTGGAAATATTTGTGGGGGCAAAAGTCATGCTACGGTCCAATATTGACGTTTCAAAGGGATTAGTAAATGGCGCTATAGGCTACATCACCGAAATCGTTTGGCCTCAATTTCGTCGAACTCAGATGTATGCAACAGATGTACCTTCCGTCCGAATTGATTTCGCAAGAGACGGAGTACATCTTATACACCCGAAAGCCATACAGTTTCCAGCTAAGTACAATTATGGGACAGCTGAAAGAAGAATGTTGCCTTTAATACTATCATGGGCTTCTACAATACATAAAATGCAGGGCAGCACTGTGGATCACGCAGTCGTATACTTAGGTGCGAAACTGTTTGAAGAAGGTCAAGCCTACGTGGCTCTTAGTAGAGTAAGATCTTTGCAGGGACTACGTATAGAGGAGTTGGATTGCAATAAACTAACGGGCAAGAAACCTTGCAATAATGAAGCACTAAATGAATTAAAAAGAATGCGAAATAAAAACTAAAAACTAGAAAATAAAATAGGTAAAAAACTTTTAAGTTAAACGGTTTTATGTTAAACATACATTGCACTGTTTAAGATAAATGTACTAAAACCAAAAATAATAAAATAGATACAGTCGTGGGAATTATAAACATATGCATAGACTAGACTAAAATAAAACCGTGGGGCACGTCAATTGTCTACAAATTATCGACTTAATGTGCGATAGAAGAATCGTTTAATTCGTCGTTAGGCAGTTGGCCCGCAGACGGTGAGGAAATTATTTACTATTTTCTTGCTCATGGAAATTCTAATAGTTATACACTCCATGTAAATAAAAGAGATGTTTTAACTAGTTTATCGTTGGACATTCACACTGCTGGCTGGCGAGGAATCGTTTCACTGCTTGTTGTTTGTCTTTAATCGACAAAACATATGACAAAAGTACTACTCGCTCACCACTATGAAACCCTAAAACTCGCTTATAATCGAGCTTGCTAGCTTGTTTCCACATTCTAGCCCTACTTATCACACGTCCATCGTTGTCGGTTGCACAACTGCCTAATAATTATAGTGTAACATTACAAAACAAACATTTTAATCAACGATTGTAGACAATTGACGTGCCCCACGGTTTTATTTTAGTCTAGTCTATGCATATGTTTATAATTCCCACGACTGTATCTATTTTATTATTTTTGGTTTTAGTACATTTATCTTAAACAGTGCAATGTATGTTTAACATAAAACCGTTTAACTTAAAAAGTTTTTTTACCTATTTTTTTACCATCTGAAATGGTATAATAACATTTCATGAAAATTCGACATATCAACAATATTGTTCATATATGAAATTTCTCCATTCAATCTTCTGTCTTGCGATTGTTTTAGCCTCTGTCCAATTTTTGCCCTGTTGTCCCAATATTACTCCATCCCATGTTTGTCGTAACCTAACCTCTTTTCATCTTTCCGTTAGTCTTTGTCTCCCATATAAGTTTGACTTGCCGTGTATTATACATTCTCTGAAGATGTCCCCACCTGCTGAGCTGCCTTTTCTCTATGAATTTCAAAGTTCATTCTATTCCTAATTCCTTTCGTATGTCAATGTTCTTTAGTTTATCTCTCTTTGTGACTCCCCTTACCCTCCTAAGATATTTTATTTCGACAGCTTGAATTTTACTTTTTTGGTTTTCATCTAGAACCCATGACTCACATCCAAATGTCAGTGTTGGCCTATAGATAGATGTGAATACTTTCATTTTTGTGGCCCTTGACACTTCTTTCTCATTTATGAAATTGTTGCTGATACATTAATATGCCTTCATGGTCTTTTCGATCCTATTATTGATTTCAGCATCTTGCTTGCTATTTTTCCACTTGTTCTATTTTTGTCCCCTCTATCTGTATATTTATTTCTTCCTTATTCCTGCCTTCTCTCGAAAGTTTGAACTCACTAGTCTCAAATGTCTCTAATCGTTCATTCCTTTCTCCATATACTTCTAATGTCCCATCTCGCGTGAACACCCAGTATTTCTTCCGTAATAAGAATTATTTTTATGCAGTTGGATTCGTGAGAATCTCAAGAACTTTGTGAACTGATCTGATCATGAAAAACTCCCAAATTATATTGGAGATAAGAAAAATTAATTTCAAAATTACATTTTGATGAAGACAATTATGAAAATTTTGAGAATCGGTGAATAATCATGAAAATGAATCCCAATCTGTTTGGTTTTTGGGGTTGCTGCCCACAACAGGTGTTTTAAACATGCCTTAAAGAAAATTGCTTGAAAAAATATGTCCTTTAATGAAATAAATTGAAAAGTATAAAATATTTAAAATAACAGAGTTTCCATCAGTAATTGGTAATTGTAGAATAGATTACTCTGATGCCAAAATTAAAAATTGATCGATCAACCCGTTATATATACTTCTTAAGGGATTTCAATCATGGGCACCCTTTATCTCTGTTCCGTTCAATACTACTGCTGCTAACATTAAATGGTAAGTAGCTAGCTATGATTAGTACTCATAGAAAATCTATATAGAATAATGATCCAATATGATATAGTAATTCGTTGTTATTTTGAGTTAACCAACTAAATATTTGCCCATAAATAGATCGCTACGGTCCCGTGGGGTCGGTCCTGTACTGTAAACAACTCGAGAAAGACATTCCTAAAAAACTATTCTTCCACTTCCAATTGAGTAGAAAAAATGCACTTCAAACGATTTCAAGTAACTTGTTTCAAGGTTTTTATACCAACACAAAATTCCGAAAAATTTCAAGAAAATATTTTTCGGTAAATTTACGATGTAACAATTGTTCAGATTAGATGAAGTTGTTTGATGATTCTCTTCAAGAGAAAAAAACACAAAATACACGGTGCTATTCGAAATAACAAAACTGCAGTCGAGTATCTCGATTGTCAAAATATTTTAGAATAATTTGTGGCCGAATGTAAAATTCTACGACTATTAAATGTCAGCGCACTTGTAAGAATCACCCTGTGCATTACTACCAAAATTGATCATTTATCAGTAGTTACTATTTCACTGAAAAATCATCTATAAAATACATCTATCATTAGTTTTGAACACGGAAAACCTATACCACCCAAAAACTGTAGAACTGGGAAGATACCTAATACAAAAATACTTCATCTACTAATCTATGTCTCTTCAACCCTCCAGGTTTATTTGCACACAAAGCCCCGATGTTCTGGGTTTACCGTTAGTTCCTTGTGGTAGAGTAACTTATTTAGGAAGTCAAGGTACTAAGTGAACAATAAAATTTGCATTTGTGTTGCATGTCAATTTGTTTTAAGTGAGTACTTGAATAAATACGTGAATGAAATGTGAAGGCTTTTTATATATGACATGGAACTTAGGAAAAACTATTCCTAGATCTGTAATGAATGAAATTGAAAATACTTTGGTATTGTCCGTACACTCCATATTCTTAAATATTTACAAAAATTTAGTCGACTAGTTGAAAATAGTAAAAACTAACGATAACTGTTGTATGATAGCTAAATGGATCCGGAAACATGTCTAGAAAAATGTGCTCAAAAGTATATTTAGAAAAAACTAGAACCTTTGGCGTTGAATACTAAAAAACACTGTACAGCACTACACCAAAACTTCATTTCGAATACTCGACGCGTGTTTCGCCAACTAAGTTGGCATCATCAGGAGATGATATTACACTTAGGTGGCGAAACGCGCGTCGTATTCGACAAAAATTTTTGGTATAGTGGTGTACAGTGTCTCAGGTACCCTAGTACCCTGAAGATTATTTCTATGAGGACATAAATTCATTCAATTTTTAGATGATTGCTGATGATTTAGAGTATACAAAACAATGTATCATGAGAAAGAAATAATCCTTCTTCACGTTAAACTTAAGCCAATATTGATAATTCAAAATACCCAATTATATCCAACGAGATCATTGAATAGTTGTTTTACGAGTTGTCCAACTATAAAATGTAAAAATTTATCCACTATATACTCACCAACAATGTTCTCTTTCTTTTTCTTGTTGTATAATCAAACTTTGAATTATATGAGAAACTTTCCGTAGTATAGAATGGGTGTAACCCACATCGCAGCAAAATTTATTGCAGTTCGGAATAGTTTTTCCTTAATTGACTACCAACAGTCAATATTTTCCACCCTTTTCATTTCATTCTCGTAATTTCGTGGAACTTTTGGAATTTTGGGTGGTAAGGTAGTCTTCGCTGCATGTATATTATTCACGAATGCATGAAACTTCTGTTGAAAACTCATGTTCACTTTAATTGAAACGTAGGTAACAGCTTTTTGATGGAGGAATAAAAATTGAACTTATGTACTCCCAGCTCAAAAAGCTATCATTGACATTTCATTCCTGATATTGAAACAAATTTCAAGTCGTTATATGTAATTAAAAACCGAATAAGTAAGTTGCTTTGATACTGAAAATTCCTCTGCTTCTTTCAATTAGATTTTTGAAATATACAATTGTTTCGCATAATGAAATTACCTGATTAAGAAAAATTGAATTTTATGATATGAATAGGAGATAAATGGGGCCTATATTCGGGACCGAAGATCTAATCGATACATCGATACATACATCTATCAATAAATAGGATCCAGTTTCCTTTGTAAACGCGTCGTCAAATGGACTAATAAAATTCAATATCGATCTTATAACTTTTACGCCTAAAGTATGTTTTAAATATCGACGCTTCCTTGATTCGGCTTTCCCTTTGGCACAAGCCGCTTTCGCCGCGATTGGTGTTTTTAAGTAAATAAATATCACGAATCGATCGATAGAAACAACGATAAAATAAGATCGTCTGTAGCTTCAACTTCACTATCAGCCAAAATTGTTCGTGATCCAACAATACGAAAAATGGAAGTGGCGTTGTGATTATTGATTGAAAACCGCAACCAAAAGAAAATTGTGATAGTGGAGGATTTCAAGCATCGGAAGGTTGGTTCAACAAATTTAAGGTGTGGCAATCATTGCAAGGTATTAAAATCGTTGGAGAAGCTGCTGCAGCAGAAACATATCTAGAAGAATTTTCAAACCTAGTCGCTAGTAGAGGATACAAACCTGAACAAGATACAAACCTGAGCAAGAATTTGATGCATCTGGAGATTGTGTCATCAAACCACTGATGCTTTACTAAACTTTAAAGCAGTTCTAGTTTTGGACAATGCACCAGGCCATCTTCGCGAACTTGATTCAAATATAAAAGTGACGTTTTTACCTCCTAACACGACGTCTTCGCTTCAACCTATGGACCAAGAGATAATCCAGGCCTTTAGCCTCTATTACATTAGACGAACCTTCAAAATCATATTCGGTTATATGGAATATGATCCTGATATAAGTGTTATGGAATGCTAGAAGAAATTTGACATAGCAAAATGTATCTTAAACATAAAACAATCTGTGGAAGAACGGAACCCATACACATTGAAATTATGCTGGAAAAACTGTGGTATGTTCTAACTGCAGAAAAAGACAAAGAATCTGGGATCGTATAAAAGAAATTTTTCAGAAGAATATCGTTCTTTCCCAGTGTCTCTCACATCTCACACAATCCGTGAAATTGAAAAATAAAAGATTTATTTTCATAAATGAAACGACCTTAATCTCGTTAAGAAGATTGTTGAATTATAGGGTTTCAAATGTTCTTTCGATTCATTCTTCATTTCACATCAATTGGTGCAATACTTTTCGAAACAATAATCGAAAATCACCTGCTTTTTTTTGGTTTTTGGTTAAGAGATCTGCCATTAATAGCAATATATCTCTGGGGAACGGGTTTATAGATTAATTTTAAATCGGGGGATTTTAGTTAATGGATATTGGTCTACAATTTGCTATTGTTCTCAGAGCGGTACCGCTTCTGGTTATACTGGACATCAACTATAACTTTGCTTTCAAATGGCAGGGTAAACTTTTTAAAAATTTTCATGAAAGGCAACCTTTTTTCAAGCATCTTTAATTGAGATTTTTCCTATTTAATTGACCAACATTAAGTTATGATTTGACCATGAAATAAATTCATAATATCCTCGTTTGTGTACTTTTTCTCAATTTTATTCAACGACAAAAACTATAAACAAACAAAATTACTGTTATTGCTTTTCTTAGATAATAGAATATTGTGGAACATAGAAATCGACATCTAAATTAAATCTTCCCTGTCCACGGCCTGATGATTCAATTTTCCAATGAAACTGCTGGTTTTTTCGAGTAAAATGAAAACAAGCCATTCAAGATTCAGGAAAACCAAACAATACTAATTCTAAATGCGTTTCTAATAAAGTAAAAGAAATTAGGTACTCAAATTTGAGAAAAACACTTTTCTCGTTGACCAAGAAAGAAGTCACAATCTTACTCAAATCTGATTCAATTTTTTTGGGCAAAGAATTTTGATGAAGGAAATCATAGCTCATTGGACAATAATTTTAGATATGAGAAATTTCAACAAAAGACGCTTGAAAAAAGATGCCCTTCATTAAAAAAATTGAAAAGTACAGCATGTTATTTGAAATAGCGAAGTTTATGTTTGGTATAAACGGAAGTGATGGCACCCTGAAAACAATTGCAAATTGTAGACCAGTATTCATTAACTCTAATCTTTAAATTAGAAATTGATCGATGAATCCGTTTCCCAAAGACTTCTGATGGTCCCCTGTATCAATTTTATTATACAAGAAAATCAGCTATCACCGATCGATATGGATCTAGAGAAACAAATTTAACCTTTATTCGATAACTTCGTTGCCCGCCTGTATATCGGTCCGTTTATAAAGATATTCATCTCAGGAACACTTGCAGGCATTAAGTGGAAATTGATACCGGATACTCACGGCGATAATATTTTGCAACTGTGAAAAATTCAACGTTCTATGTCAACGTTATCCAAAGATACGATCGCTTTGAAGCAGGATAACAACTTTCTTTCGATCGAACGCCACAGATCGAAGAACAATTCTAAATGAAATAGAAGAAAGCTCAGAGACCAGCTCCAAATTTGAACTAGATAGTGAGAAATAAAATTTTAAAATCAATGAATATACAAATAATACCATAGCCTACTGAAAACCATTTCTGAAACACCGGTTTTATCAAGCTAATTTAAGGTAATTGTTTTTTATTTTTTTCTCGATATGTATCGGTGATATGAAAAAACTACAACAAGACAAAAGTTTCTGAACGGAAAAACGATTATTGGTATTTAGAACTTTCCAGCTGCATAACGCAAAAAAGTTGAGAGGGACTCCTAAAAGAAATATAACACTATGTCATAAAGTTTATTAAAGAATTACGCCATTCTCTTAGTACATCATATTTGAGAATCCCTGTTTATAACCAATTCGTTAGGTGATCTTTGAAGACTAGCAAGGTGGTGGACAAGGTGATGGTTGATTTTTGAATAACAGTTACTGACCACTGCAATTTAAAGTATAGTAGAATACAAATAAATTATGTTATAATCAAATTTTGAATACTCAGCCCAATGTGCATGTATCGTGCTTCAATAAATACAATACATAAATCATTCTGACATCTCGAAGATACAATTACTTGAAACTTGAAAATCTTTAGGCCTTTCTTGAATTATTGTTTACTCAATCGGCTAGCATACCTACACCATAAAACTGGTGCTAGACATTTGAGATGATTTGTTTTTAACTTGGTTCTTTTGTCATTGACGCAATTGAATTAAGAAATTTCTCAGACAACATTCAAACTTAATTGCATGGTCAGTAGCTTACACAGTTTCCTAATTTACCACTCTTTAACACATAAAATTTGAAAAAGCAGACCAGACGGTCATTCTCCTGATACCTCTGCTCAAAAATGGCCGCTCAGATCTGGAATTCTAGTGCCAGGAAACAAACTGCAAAATATCAACGTAATACAATTAGCTCAGGAGACGTCACCATTTAGAACATCAATTTCCCACAAGCACACCAAATACAAAAAGAATACTCCGAAAGTTTATGTCGGTCTGGAACGTTTAAAAACTTTTCTTGGATTCAATGGGTATGATTATGTACCCTCAGGGCTCACTGAAAGATCATCCGGAGGTAAGGTAGCCTGTTATTAAAGTTTTTGCATTTTGTTTGATGTTTTTGTTTTGCATGTTAGTGGTCACGTTTAAAAAAGCTGCTACTTCACCTGAGACTCAAGTCAGAAGCGTAATAGTTTCCAGGAAGCGGAAGAAACCTGGTGCAGGTATATTTTTATTTTATTAAAATTTGCATGAACTATAAAAGTATTTAATTTTTATTAAGAGTTTAATGTTTTTGTATTTGATAAAATTCATGATACATAAAAAATATCTGATTTGTCACATGCAATGAAATACTTACCAATTTTGATTTTCGAACATCAGAAAAAACCTGTCGATTTCACATAAAAATAACAATTATCGATATCTTTTATTCTATTAGTTCTTTTCGGAGGATTTTTTAAAGGTTACCTGTTGCAAATTAGGTTTTAATTGGAAGGTTGTAAGATAGATTGAGATGGAAATCGGTCAAGTTCTCCAATTCATACTATTTTCATTATAATGGTCCATAAAACCCAGATAATCACATACATTTCAATAGATCTTTCATTTGCAGAATCTTAATACAAAATGATGAGGTTTGAATTATTTTGACGTGACAACGTCTTATAATTTGATGGAGCCGGCTGGACGCACGAGAAAATATGACTCATGCGACGTTACCTCGCTCTGAGGCGTTCCATTTGAAGCTTGAAGTTCAAGCGAGAACGCGAACGAGCGAAAAGTGACACAATCGGCCTCCGCGTCCGACATCTGTCTCTCTCCTACTTGAGTGAGCGATGCGTCTTCGTGGACAGCTGCTATACAATCATACATTTACATGTTTTCGTCAAGTATGAATTGCAGTGAATGTGGTGTCAATTATTTATAGCGACGATAATTGCGGCGATAAAGGTGATGATTCTTTCGATATTAAATAAATAGCATCGGTCCGCTAGTGCAGCGATTAAAAAAAAATAAATAACAATTGATATAATTGTATTTATGCGTACAAATAAATGTAACTTGATCAATTCAACTGTGATTTCCATTTACCTCCTTCTCTACAGGGTGTTACATAATAGTACGTCACAACTTGAGGGGGTAAATCTATGTGCAATTTTAAGAAAAAATTCCGAAGAAAAAGCAAAAGTACCAACTATCGTCGGTAAACCGAACTTACAGACAACCGATTTTTTTTTCTCCTTCAACGTTCTCATCTGAAGTGAAAGTGAAGGAAATGGCAACCGAAAAATCGTCATTTAAGTTTGAGAGAGATATGCAATGAACTTTTCGTGTCTCACGAATCAATTCGTACCATTTTAAACGATTGGTTGGGCATGAAACGCGTTGCCGCTTGGTTCCAAAAGACCTGAATTTTCTTCAAATTGGATCACGTGAAGGTCGCTGAAAACGAAAATGTATTATTTTGAAAGGCGATACAATAAATTTGGATAAAAAATAAATATTTGGTGCTTCATTGACCGGTACTTATTGACAGAACGTAATAATCGGACGTGCACCATGTCAACATCTAATTTTTTCTGTGTACCGGTGTGGGTTCCCAAGTTAGATGACCTTATTAGTTTATGCAGAACGAGTTAACATATTTTTCTGAATTTTCCAAGTTAGATAATTAACATAAACTCTTTCATTTTGAATAGAACCCCCTCTATGTTTACAATAACTCATTTCTCCTCTCAATATGATTTAAAAAATGTACCATTGTACGATTTTGAAAATATCTAATTTTTTGTGAAAAATATTGATCTCGATATGCTGCAGTTAAAGTATCATAACTTGAAATCTACATTGAAGAATTTTTATTCAAGGAACAATATTCAACCTTCCGTAGAATGTTAAATATCCCTTCTGGTTTTCCGATCCACCCTTCATAATCAGCATTTTCGATTTCATTTGTTCTCAATTCGTTGGAGCGTAACAAAACATGTAAATGTTATTGCGATGAACCGAGACAGAGGCCACCCACCATCGCCACCGGGAAACCATGAAAATAAAGGGTAAATAAACAGAAAACCTCAATAAGTCTAGTTCGACTATTTACCGCAACGATACACACCGTGTCAGGAAGGGAGCGATCTGTCATGGCCTAACGCTATTTTCAAGGTTTCCCGGTGGTGATGGTGAGTGGCCTCTGTCTCGGTTCGTTGGAGTGCGCAATAACATTTACATATTTGTTACGCTTGGTGTTGTGAAACTGCAGTCTATTGTTCCTATTCATGACATTCGACCGAGCTGTATCACTGCTGTGTGGACCTGGATTACGGTAATTATGAAGGGTGCATCGGAAAGCCACCTTCTTCAGGGAAGGATATTTAACATTAAACGGAAGGTTGAATATTGTTTCTTGTATAAAATTTCTGCAATGTATCTACACATATAGCGATAATTTGGCAAGTTGAAATTGATGAGATTGTGTTGAAAACTACACATGATAATAAGAAAGATCAGACACTTTCAGAAAAAAAATATCAGCGTAATAAATGTAGTAAATAAAATATTATATATTATTAATGGATTTTAATTTTTTCAGTTCCAAACCAATCCTCTTTAGGAGATAAGACGAGATTAGGGGCTGCGCCACCAACTGGCGGTATAGCAGACCCTTTATACGACCCTGACAAAGACTTCTACGAGAACCTTCCCTTTCACAGTATGCAAAATCCGCCCAATAAGGTAAGAAAATCTGCAGTTTCTTTAAATCAGCCCAGCTTTGTTATTTTTTAATTTTGCACGTTTTCAGCCAATTTCAGTTATAGCGCCATTTAACCAGGGACGTTCCCAAAACTTCACTTCATCAACCAAATCCTTAATCCCAAACAAATCGACAACTACTACACCATCGGGATCATACCAAGCGATTTATGTTAAAAGAAATCAGTCTTTTAGCGGTTTTCCGAAACCTCATCCATCTGGAATTATGCCCAATCGTTCCCTGAATTTCTCTGAGAATCAAAATCTCAATCGATTCAACCAGCCACTTTCAGCATGGAATTCCTTGTGTAGACCCTACCATTCACAGAATTTCTTAAATAGACCACCAGTTCCAAGTATTTTCTATAATTTACCACCTAATTTCCATTTCCAATCGGGTAATAGCACCATTTCTGGTATACCAACACAACAGATTCCAAATCCCTTCGGATACAATTTCAACCAGACTATATTTCATCCAAATCAAAATCCGTTTAGTTTTTCATCAGGAAGAAAGAATGAGAGGAAAGATTCATCGCGAATTCTATCAGAATCCAGTCGTAACATGTTTCCTACCCAAAGAAAGACCATTGACGAAAAAAAAATATTACCTGTGATAACTCCAAGAAAAGTGAACAAAGAAAGCTCTGTGAACAAAAATATAAGACACGCAGAAGGCAACAATAATCATAGTGATAGTGAACTACAAAATGCAGACAAATTCTCTTCGCTTGAATTAAAAAAACATAAATGTTATTCACCAACATTCTATTCTTTACGATGTAAGAAACATGCCAAGAAGAGAACTCTTGTTTATACGTTACCAAAGAAAGTATTAAGTGATGGCGACTTGCCCAACGGTCAAGATAGTGATAATTCAGATACTGAAAGTGCCAAACATTACCACATCATCCCGATACCTGCACCAAGATGCAAAAAGCACAGGAAGACTGAAATAATATACCAAAATATTGCAGAAGTTCTAAGAAATGATTCTTTGCTAGATACATCTAACGAAAGTTCAGTAGATTTGGCTAATGGAACTATATCTACCACTCAAGCTGAAGTACATTTATCTTCCAACAAAAAACCAATAATTTCAAATTTTGATGACTTGAATTCCAAGTCTAGTAAAAGTAATACTCACAGTTCTATCATAATTTCTCCAGAAGTAAAAGAAACTACATCATCCCCTACCAAATCTTCAACCATCAATCAGATCGATACCCGTCCGAAATTAATTGCAGTAAGTCCTAAAAAAAGGGGTGAAATCCCCTTGACTTCCACAATATTCAAGAACTCTCCCACAGTGAGAATTTCACCAAATCTCAAGCCCAAGAATGAAATCCAAAAAGGTGCGCTTTCCATCCAAATACAAGCAAGAATCAAGGGATCTCCCAACCAGAATCCCTCACCCAATCCAAGTGTTCAAAGCATAAAATCTGATTCTGAAAATACCAAATCGCCCTGTTCGACCAAAACCAAAGACACATCTAAGAATGTAAACTCTTGCAAATTAGAGTCCGAAAACACTAAGATGCCGCTTTTAGTTAGGATCAAAGGTTCACCAAATAAAGTTTCCCCAAGTCCTACCAGCTCCCGAACCAAAAGTGCCAATACTTCCAAAAATGACGTTCCCAAAATGCCTTTATTGGATACTTCCGAAAGCAAATGGAGTCCAAAATTCAAACAAAATAATTGCCAGGTGTGTTTTATTTTTTTTTGAAGATGGTGAAAAGTAGAATTATAAATTGATATAAAAAATAATTAATTCTTCTACGTTTTGACCATTTTATTATACAGGGTGTAAATGAATGAAGGCATTTCATGACAAAAAGTTTCCGCGAACATATGTTCGCAAACTTTTCGTAAACGAAATATAAAATATTGAAATCTTCAGATTTTTTCAGTTTTTTTTTTGATTACTACAGTTTTTTCAGATACTCGGTTCAAATTCGGCACAAATTACATCATCAGATTATAGAAACAATTATGAAAATCTACAAGTACTTTTTCAGATGTCACGTCCTTTCTACCCAAACAACTTTTTTCAGTACTCTCCAGGCCATTTAAGAAATATTTTTATAAATTTTCAACTAATTTTCAATCTTTTTTGTAATTTGCATTTCTTCCGTACCTGCCAAAGTTTTTGTATAAGAAATTGATCAATTTTATGTTTTCATCGAAAACATACAGGGTGTTACATAAAAGTATGTCACAACTTGAGGGGGTAAATCTACGTGTAATTTTAAGAAAAAAAGTTCGTATAAACATAGGTCCGCAAAAGCTTCGTTACGGAGCTACAGGGTGTTGAAATTTCCGGAAAAAATTGATTTTTTCTTCAAAACTCCTGCAGCTTTTGAGATAATCAGCCCAAATTTGGAATGCAAGCTATTTTTTACAGCCTCCATCATTACACGTTCTAGATTTTAACTGAAATTCACAAGGTGATTTCTTTACCGAGGCCATGTCTCCTTTTGCCCTTTCAGTTTTTTGCAGTGCGCCACTGATCAGCGTACAATCAATTTTCGTTATCTTCGTTCAATTTAAAAACTTTTTCAACACTAATAAATTTTTCGTATCTCCAACCGTTTTCGTGTGAAAAATTATTGAATTTGAATTATTTGAATTGTATGTTATTCGCTAAATAAAAAAAATATAAGAAATTCTCGATAGGTAGCCCAAAATTTGCTTTTATTTTGATAGTTCGTCTTCTGAGACTCAAATTATACTTATTCAATATCAAACTAAAAAAAACAACTAACAACAATTAAAAGCTAAATAAATTGCTGGAAGTGTCCTCCACTTGCAACAGTACAGGTCTTTGTCCTTCTTCGCATATTATCACGCACTCTTTGAAATATTCCTGGGGTATCTCTTATCGTGTCACAAGAGTTTATTATTCGATTTCCCAATTCTTCTACAGTGTTCTTTGGAGTGATATAAACTAAACTTTTGAGATATCCCCATAAGAAAAAGTCTAGACTAAAGTCTGGGGACCTAGGAGGCCATGGTTCTGGCCCACCCCGATCTATTCATCGGTTGTTGAATGTATTTTTCAAGACTTCCCTAGCTTCTCCACTGAAATGTGCTGGTGTCCCGTCATGCATGAACCACATTATGTTCCTTACCAAAAGTGGCACATCCTCGAGCAATAAAGGTAACTCCTCCTCAAGAAATTGTCGATAAGCTTGACCATTTAGTCTGTTAGGCAAAAAAAAATGGCCCAATCAAATAATTTCCAATTATTCTGACCCAGACATTTGGTGAAAATTGTTCTTGATGATGAGATTCTTCAATCAAATGAGGGTTTTCCTCAGCCCAATTATGATTATTGTGAAAATTTGTAATAGCAGTTCTCTGCTATTATATGAGAACCATCGGCAGAAATTCAGTCTTGAAGGAAATCCCGAGGAAGTAGAGTTTAGACGCGTTGAAACGTGTACAATAAAAAGTCGTGGAGAATCCCCCACTAGAACATGCGAAATATTGAACTGATTTCCAATTTTTCTTGTACTCACATGAGGATTCAAATCAATACAATTCAAAACTGCTTTCACAATTTCTGGAGTTTTCATAGTTTGAGTTGCACCTTTTAAATGATTATTTACAGTAAAAGTACCAGTTTCCCTCAACCTTCTGTGGATATTTGAAAATGTTCGCTTGTCTGGTGTTACATGATTTGGAAACCGCACCTGATATAATCGCCTACCTTCTGTTGTGTTTCCGTCAGCCAGGCCGTACATGTAATGGATATCAGCCAATTCGGCGTTCGTAAAATTAGCCATTTTTTCTTACAGCAATAAATTCAAAAGTCTTACAACTAATCGTTAATTCAATAAACAATTCGAACTGCTTTCAATTCAGCGAATGCATACAATAGTTTAATGATTTTTTGCTCGAGAACAGTTGGAGATACGAAAAAATTACAAGTGTCAAAAAAGTTTCTAAATTGAGAGAAGATGTTGAAAATTGATTGTAGGCTGATCAGTGCCGTACTGCAAAAAAGTTTGAAATGGCAAACTAAGACATGGCTCCGGAAAAGAATGAGAAGAAGGAGGCTGTTAAAAATAGCTTGCATTCCAAATTTGAGCTGAATATTTGAAAACTGCAGGAGTTTTGAAGAAAAAACCATTTTTCTTCGGAAATTTCAACATCCTGTAGTTCCGTAACGTAGCTTTTGCGGACCCATGTTTATATGAACTTTTTTCTTAAAATTGCACGTTGATCTACCCCCTTAAGATGTGACATACTATAATGTAACACTTTCTATATGTGAGCGATATAGAAGAAAAAAATTTAAAATCCCGGAGCTTCACAAATAATTTTTTGGTATCGTTATGTTGATGATGTGCTTCAATAGTACATCCAGACAACTTGATCCTTTTTTGAGTTCCACCAACAATATCCACCCAAAAATCAATTTCAAGTTAAAAATAGAAACAAACAATGAATAAATTTCCCGAAAAAAATACCTCTTTTACATTCGATATATTTCGAAAACTTACTTTCACAGGAATTTGTATTCCTCATGACTCTTCACGCTCCTTGCAATATAAATTAGCCGTTTTCAAGTCAATAGTTTATGGAGCATTTGCATCACCACTTTCTATTGAAAATCTCAACATTTACGCCATAAAAACTATCGCCAGTAATAACAGTTATCCCCTACCATAGTAGACAAAATAGCTTACTATAGTATATACACCCATGTTGAACCAAATACCGATATTCAAAAATTCTTTCCCTTAAGTTAATTTGGTTCAATTTCACAGCTAGTTGCACATCAAATTTCAAGTCACAACATAAAAATTGCCTTCAAACCTATATGTAAATTATTGCAACTATTTTTAATGCCAAAGACAAAACTCAAGTATACAAACTAGGCTGCCCTGATTGTGAGTTGTATACATAGGACACCAGGAAGATCTCTTCGCATTAGATACAAAGAACATCACTCTTCCTTTTGTAAAAACAAAAGTGAATGTGCATTTGGATACAAAGTAAAACGAATCTGATTATGTATATTCTAAAAAGGTACCTATGCGCGGAATTTGATTCGAGTATCTAAAAAACTGTAGTAATAAGAAAAAAGTGAAGATTTCAACTTATGTTCATAAAATTTTTTCGTCATAAAATGGCTTGAGGAATCACCTCGTTAAATCTTTCACACTATTCATTTACACTTTATGTATTATTAGAAAACGGATATACTTTTTTATGTCAGAAGAAAAATTGAAATGAGTTACAAAAAGAACATTCAAAAAAGTATATTGGTTCTTTAGTAAAATATGTGCATATGAGTGCCCATCCACACTAACTCCCTAATATTTTCAGAACGCTTTTTATACACTAACAGCCCCGCATCTGAAAGCACCCAACATGGACCTGGTCTCTCAATATTCAGCCACCATTCCCCACCCAAAGCACACAAAGTTAATACCTCGTGCCCTCTTCCAAGAGCAGCAATTACCAAAGAGCAAATCCTTCTCGAGCAAGTCGAAGCAGAAAAAACACTTTCAAATACCGCTCCAGAAATGTCACAGCTTCAAATTTCAAACTGCTGAGAGCTACTTTCAGCCGATCAAAAATCTTCACGAAGAAAACCTGATGAAGAACGGTTACGTTTCGGATTATACCGAATCTAGCCGTCCGTCAAGGTCGAATAAGAGAGAGAAGCACAAACAGAAGACTAACGGCCCCCTGGTGGTCATGCGGCCAAATGACTACCAGGAAAGTCTGAATTTTCAAGAAAATGTGCATTTGCAGTATCCGCAGCCGGGCTTGAACTCGCCCCTGAAACCTCAGACTGGCAAACCTAATGGTTTAGTTTATGCCGATCTGGATATGCCGAACTCGAACAAGAAACCTTCGGGGGGCGGTACGTCAAAGCCCAAGCAGCAGCAAAAACGGAAATCCAAGACTGAATACGCTACCCTGCAATTCAACGATATCGGTCAGGAGATCGACGTCTAACTCAATATTGACTGCTCATTTTTATTGTAATTTAAGGTTAGTACCTATTTCGAGAAAATATGAAACCATGTTTGATATATGCCTCCATTTTGAAAGGTAATTTTTATTGATTTTATCATTCTAACCTCACTCTTCCAAATACGAATTTACTGAAAAGTACTCATAATAATTTTTCTTATCTAAATATCAGGTATAATGCGAAATACATTGCTATATGTGGTATTGAGATATGAGGTACAATAGAAGCTCCTTATTCGCGGCTAAAGACTTCTGTAGTCGCCGATCGAATCGGTACATCGGTACATACATTTAATAATAATATATAATACTAATAAGAAAGGAAAATAGGCCTAAAGTATGTTGTTAAATATCGCCGCTGCATTAAGTCGGCTTTTCCTTTGACATAAACCGCTATTGCCGCAGTTGATGTTTTTGAGAATGTCAACAAACTTTAAGTGAAGCGACCGTATTACTCAATGCATAAAGTATATTGTAAAATGCCACTTTCAAACGTTGCGTTTTTTATTGTTTCATTTTTCCATTCGTTGCGAAATCGTGATCGAATAATACGTCTCTACCGTTGTCTTCCTGATTTAAAATGTCGCCTAAAAAAATTGAAAACCCGTGTTACCGCTGGTGAAAATAGAATTGCTTGATCGTTCACGCCTTGCATCGATATCACGCTCATTCAATGTTAACAAATCAACTGTGCGATCGAAAAAAAAATGGGAAACAAACTAAGGTCGTCTGTAGCTTCAACTTCACTGTCAGCAAAAGTAGTTTGTGATCCAGCAATAGAGAAGTGGCGTTGTCATTGTGGTTCGAAGACCGCAACCAAAAAAATTGTATCTCCCGGGAGAAAGCAAAGCGTCTTCACGCACAATTTATTTAAAATTTAAAGAACCAGATGAGTTGCATCTATGGATACTGCTGCAACAGGAAGATATCCAGAAGAATTGACAAACCTAGTAGCTGATGGAGGATACAAACCTGAGCAAGTGTTTAATGCAGATGAAACTACACTGTTGTGGAAGAGAATATCCAAACGAAATAAGTCTATTCTGGATTCAAGGCATCAAAGTATAGAGTTACAATGCTGCTATATTCTAATGCATATAGAGATTATGTCATTGAACCACTGATGCTTCACAGATCATGAAAACATCGAAACAAGAACGACTAAACAGTGTTTTGGCGGTCTAATAAGAATTCGTGGGTAACAAGCGCTATTTTTTGTGACTGGTTCAGGAATTGTTTTGTTTCAGAAGATGAAACTTATTTCAAAAAAAGAATTTAGACTATAAAGCTGTTTCAGTTTTGGAAAATGCACCAGGTCGTACTCGCGAACCTGAAACTATGCATTTTCTTTAATGAGTTGAATGATGCAAAAACAAGATAGGGAGATAGAACGTGCATAGTGTTGCTTACAACGTAGTTTATAAAAATGTGTGCAGAGAAAGGTAAATGAAGTTAGTTAAGAATAATGTCGTCAATGAATTTCAAGCGACAAATTTAAGAAATATTGAGACTAGTAGCAACACAATCATGTTTCGAATACACTTAATAATTCTCTATGTAAATTGGGATTTATTGTGACGATATGTATATTCAGCAACCTCTGAAACCCCCAAGTAACAAGTTTGAGTTAATTCTATGACAAATTGTCGTAAAACTCCAGAAGAAGACGTTTGAAATACCGACAGCGTGTACCGCAGGCTCACGTCAACTCCAGATTAACAAGTTTGGTCCAATTCTATGAAGAATTGTCCTAAACTCCAGAAGAAGACATCTAAAACACCTGTAGCCTGCACCAGGTACTCTGCAGGCTCTCGCCGCCCTCGTATTCATATCAGCAACCTCGTAAACCCCTGAATAACAAGTTTAGGCCAATTCTCTAGCAAATTGTCTATAACCTCCAGAAGAAGACGTTTTGAAACATCTGCAGCCTGCACCAGGTACTCCGCAAACTCTCGTCGACCTCTCTTATTCATATCAGCGACCTCGAAAACTCCAGACTGATAAGTTTTGGGCCAATTCTATGACGAATTGTCCTGAAACCTCAGAAGAAGACGTTTAAAACACCTGCAGCCTGCACCAGGTACTCTGTAGACTCTTATCGACCTTGATTCGTATCAGCGACCTTGAAAACTCCAGACCAACAAGTTTGTGCCAATTCTATGACGATTTGTCCTAAAACTCCAGAAGAAGACGTTTTGAAAGTCCTGCAGCCTGCACCAGGTACTCCGCAGGCTCTCGTCGACCTCTCGTATTCGTATCAGCGACCTTGAAAACTCCAGACTGATAAGTTTGGGCCAATTCCATGATGAATTGTCCTGAAACCTCAGAAGAAGACGTTTAAAACACCTGCAGCCTGCACCAGGTACTCTGTAGACTCTCATCGACCTTGTATTCGTATCAGCGACCTTGAAAACTCCAGACCAACAAGTTTGGGCCAATTCTATGACGATTTGTCCCAAAACTCCAGAAGAAGACGTTTAAAACACCTGCAGCCTGCACCAGGTACTCTGCAGGCTCTCGCCGCCCTCGTATTCATATCAGCAACCTCGTAAACCCCTGAATAACAAGTTTGGGCCAATTCTATAGCAAATTGTCCATAACCTCCAGAAAAAGACGTTTAAAACACCTGCAGCCTGCACCAGGTACTCCGCAGACTCTCGTCGACCTCTCGTATTCGTATCAGCGACCTCGAAAACTCCAGACTGATAAGTTTGGGCCAATTCTATGACGAATTGTCCTGAAACATCAGAAGAAGACGTTTAAAACACCTGCAGCCTGCACCAGGTACTCCGCAGGCTCTCGTCGACCTCTCGTATTCGTATCAGCGACCTTGAAAACTCCAGACTAATAAGTTTGGGCCAATTCTATGACGAATTGTCCTGAAACCTCAGAAGAAGACGTTTGAAACACCTGCAGCCTGCACCAGGTACTCTGTAGACTCTCATCGACCTTGTATTCGTATCAGCGACCTTGAAAACTCCAGATCAACAAGTTTGGGCCAATTCTATGACGATTTGTCCTAAAACTCCAGAAGAAGACGTTTTGAAACTCCTGCAGCCTGCACCAGGTACTCCGCAGGCTCTCGTCGACCTCTCGTATTCGTATCAGAGACCTCGAAAACCTAAGACTGATAAGTTTGGGGCAATTCTATGACGAATTGTCAAAAACTCCAGAAGAAGACGTTTAAAACACCTGCAGCCTGCACCAGGTATTCCGCAGACTCTCATCGACCTGGTATTCGTATCAGCGACCTTGAAAACTCCAGACCAACAAGTTTGGGGCAATTCTATGACGATTTGTCCTTAAACTCCAGAAGAAGACGTTTTGAAACTCCTGCAGCCTGCACCAGGTACTCCGCAGGCTTTCGTCGACCTCTCGTATTCATATCAGGGACCTCGAAAACTCCAGACTGATAAGTTTGGGCCAATTCTATGACGAATTGTCCTGAAACCTCAGAAGAAGACGTTTAAAACACCTGCAGCCTGCACCAGGTACTCTGTAGACTCTCATCGACCTCGTATTCGTATCAGCGACCTTGAAGACTCCAGACTATCAATTTTGGGCCAATTCTATAGCAAATGGTCCTAATACTCCAGAGGAAGACGTTCAAAACACCCGCTGCGGGCACCAGGTACTTCGCAAACTCTCACTGCCTTCGTATTTGTGTTCAGCAACCTCGAAAACACCCAAGTACCGAGTGTGAACCAATTCCATGATAAATTGTCATAATACTCCAGAAGAAGACGTTCAGAATACTCGCTGCGGGCACCAGCTACTCCGCAGGCTCTCGTCGACCTCGTATTCGTATTTCGCAACCCCAAAAACCCCCAAGTAACATATTTGGATTAATTTTCACGATTATTTACTGATTTTTAAATTTTTTAGGAAAATTTTCTTCACAATGCAATTCTGAAATGAATTTTTTTAGGCACAAATGTAATTTGAGATTTCGTCATAATCAGATTAGTTCACAAAGTTTATAGAGATTCTCACGAATCCAACGCAAAAAACCGCATTGAAATCCGTCTTACTGTTCGAAAAATCCGTAGTTCCTTCCTTAAAAATCTCCACTAACATTTAAAAAGTAATATATATTCCTCAAAGCAATATATGGAACACTTTTTCTATAAGCTTTTGTTTTTTGCCATGATGCTTAAAATAATTTATATGTAAGCTGTCATCAGAAACATCTTCATTTAAAATTTTGTGGAGATATTTCCCACATAAATCAGGATAAAAAGAGATAATTGACGTCAATTATCCTGCTAATACAAAGTCTAGTAAATCAATTATCAGCTGTCAACACTTGTCGAAGTCCCTAATTGTAAAGCAGCCAAGGATATATAAAAAAATTAATGGTTCAAGACAGAACACGAATATTATTTCTAATTGGAAGAATTGCATGTCCCATTAAATATGCTATGAATCAATCATTTCGGACGTAATAATTAAGAACAACAATATCTCACGTGTGAAAATAATTTATTGTGTGAATGATACTTGACACATTTCTTTTCGGAACTATTGTTTTATATATAATGCTTCACATAATTTATAGGCGTATCAGTTAATAGAGACATCTTTCTTTGAAATTTCCTTCTGATATCCTGGACATACTGGAGATGAAAAAGATAATTTGTATTTACGAGGTGTCTGCGACTAATTGCTTACAAGTTTTTTAGTTTTATGTCTTAAATCCGATAATTGTCCTTTTCACTTTGAATCTTTGTCGGAAGAATATAATAGATACAATGCGAAAAAAATGTTAGTTTAAAAACGTGGGAACAAATTTATTTTCTTTTTTCTCAGGAAATTTATTTGTTTCCTTATTAACATATGTTGACAAATTATGAAGTTTTATATATTTCGAAATAGTGTTGATATTGGAATTGATAATTAGTAGTATATACATAAATAAATAAATACGCATTTAATCAAAGAAAAGTCTGAAAATACGATTTTTAATATACCGGGTGGCTCACAACATTCGGGACGGAAGATTAGGCATATTTTACAGCCGATTTTAAATTTTTTTTGCGCAGTATTATTAAGCGCTGTAGTGACTACGAACTGAAAATATCTCAGACTATACAAGGTGTTCCATGATAAGGTTACATACGAAAGTTTTTTTTTAAACAGGACACCCTATATTTTGTTTCATTTTCGACTTCGACTGAGTCAAAAAGAAAGAAAGATTCAGATGTACAACTATTGTGATAGTAATTGTTTTTGCTTGAACATGTGACACATTTTGTTGATCTAAGTTATAAAGGGTGTTCGAAAACGTTGAAAAAATTGAGGCTGATTCAAATATCATTTACAATTTTTTCATACCCTATATCTGAAGGGTTGAGTAGGTAGTATTATTATACAGGATGTCCAACATGTTTTCCCTTCATTTGTCCCATTATCATAACCTTGTCCCCTAATGTGTTTTAATTCTAAATTCAATTTTTTCAAATTTTCCATCACAAATGTATATATCCCTTCTTCTGTAGAGTCCAGTATTGGATTAAACGCAATAAAACTTTCTTTAACTTCAACCTTTTTTTGAAGTGATGTTACGGACAACATACCTCAGAACAAGACTAATTTGCTCAGTATGAGTAGTGTCTGGTGTACAATCTAATATTATTGAAAAATATTTTGAACTGCGAACCATTTCTAAAATATTATTTCTTACTTCGGACGACAAAAATTCAATTATTTCATTCTGTATTTGCACGCCTAAATAATGAGTCATTTTAACAGATTTTTTTTGGGAGTTATACACTCGGCTAATGTGCTGTCTCATCACTGAATCAAAAGAGGCAATCATCTTAACAGCTTTTAGAAAATTTCCATTATCATGTTCGAAAAGCAATTGAGAAGAATCTTGAATACATAAGAATCGCAATAATTCTTTCGAACACGTCTCGCCAATATTTTTTTTCCGTTTCTAAAATCCGCAGATGATGAGCATTAACAGTCATAGATGTCTCCAACATTTTTTTTTAATTTACCCAAGTGTTTATATAACTGTTGTGTACAATTGACGTTTTGTGTCTCTTAATTAGCAAAAACAAGTATTGGCAATCCGATACTCCATTTGTATCACAAAAAGCGTTAGGAGTTTTACATTTACAAAACAACTTACAACAAAAACAAAATACAGAATCTTTAGAAATAGAGTAAATAAGCCAAACCCTTTCGACTTTTTCTCCATTTGCTAGATTTCTTTCAAAGTATTTGCACGAAAACTTTCTCTTATCTTTATTACTAGGAAAGCTAAAACTGATGTCTATCAAAGGCGGACCACCTTTAACCAATATTCTAGCCATCTCATTGGTGATTCTTTCGGGCCACAAACCGGGGTCGGACGGAATTATATCGATACTAGCCTCATTACAGCCTTCATCGAAAGTGTCACTTGCAGCAGGTATTTCGGTAGCTGACATTACCGAACTTTTTACACAAGCTGAGTTACCTGAAGTGGATTGTTCATGTGCTGTAGACGAGGATGGTGTCATCGCTTCATTGGGCTCTGCATCAGTAGAAGCTGTTTTGGTGCTACAACCGCTGCAGGACCTGATGTTACCGTTGAAATTTCAAATGGTCCACTCACGGTTATTGATATTACGGATTTAGAATCTTGAGATTCGGACGATTCGGTCGCACCAACATCGATAGTCTCCGTGAAATCTTGATTGTTTTGCAAGAAATGCTTTAAAGATCCAACCGTTTTTCCCTTTTCTAGTAGTCTCAGTTTCTTTTACTCGCGAAACTTCGCATCTGAAGGTCTCATTCTTTTATCATAAAAAACAAATAAATAATTAGTACTTATGGGAATTAGGAATTAACTTCTAAAGTAACCACAATAATAAGCACCACGTGGGTAGGGTAGGAAATATTCTTAAAAAGTTAACTAAGTAGCCAATAGTTTTCAACCCTTTATAGGGCAGATTATTATTAAGTAAGATATGGCCGATTAAAGTTTGCCTATTTGAGTAAAAAGCAATTTGTTCGAGCCCTTTCATCTTAAATCCTTTCAAAAATAAAGGCAAAAAAGATATTGAACTAATTTGATCTTATAGCCCTCAAAAACCCTACAGAGTGGTTTTTCAAAAGATCAAAAGCATAAAAACTATTGTTATGTTATGGATGACATTTCAATTAATAAAATTTCAATTATATTTGGCTAAAAATTAAAATTAATTATAACCAGTATCCTGTAAAGGGTTAATGTTGATAGTATAAACACTTACCAGTTTGAATTTGGGAGGCTTTTACTTGGTAAAATTCCATTATCAATAATGAAAAACAAGTACTGTGTTTTAAGGAATTTTACTCAATAATTGCGATTCGTAACGCGTTTCACTACACCGTAGCTTCTTCAGACGAATGAATATACAGAAAAATATAAATGAAAATATAACTATAAATGTTCTTGAGTAATTAAAAGCTTATTGGGTTGCTTCTTCTTAAGTGGTTATTTATGACAGGTATATCCAATAAAATTAAGGAATAGATTGCTCCCCGAAAAGATTCAATAGAGGTGAAGGGCTTAAATCGACTTGTTCATTGATAAGTCTACCTGAGTGTTTGTATTTATTAATTTCTAAAGTTTCCCAAAGATCTTCCTTCCAATATTTATTATCTGTATGCAAAATTTCAAACTGTGGGTCGAAAGAATGATTATTTTCTAATAGATGATTCGCGTAATTTGAATCTGATTTTTTATTTGAAAAACTGCGTTTATGTTCCGATATTCTAATATTAAAATTTCTATGTGTTCTACCAATGTAGAAATTATCACAGTCATTGCAATTTGAAGAAGCTACGGTGTAGTGAAACGCGTTACGAATCGCAATTATTAAGTAAAATTCCTTAAGACACTACTTGTTTTTTATTACTTACCAGTTTATAAAAAATCAAGCCGTTAAAATTGCAGTCAGTAGGTATTCGGTACTTAATTTAAAAAAAAAAGTAGTAAACAAAATATTACACAACACAACACCACACTTGTCAAAATAAAAATAACTTTATATATAAAAATTGATAGGATTACTTGTTTTTATTCACTTGTTGCACGGTCCAGTGAACTAACTGATTTAAAAACGCCTGTGGCGATGCATCGCTTTTATAGCGCTCCAGGGGTTATTCATGTCTGAACAGGAAAAATCAAGAAACTGCCGCCTGACATGTTCTCGCAACATAGGAATCGGCAGTAACTGGATGAGATACTAATAAAATGTCGTGTGTACTTATACCTAATCCTATTTTATTTTAATTTTTTTTTGGACCCTGGGTTTTGGCGCCCTTGTGCATTGCACACTTTGCACATATGGTTGGAGGGGGGGGGGGTGGCTGCAGTTAATAATGAAAAAACTCAAACAGGCAATAAAATCTCCGTGTAAGAAATAAAAATGACATTTATAATAATTCATGCTCTGATTGAAACGACGAAATTTTCCTTCACTTTCACTTACCACTTTTCACTAACATTTTTAATAAAAATTTTCGTTTCATAGTTTTTTTCATAATAACAATCAAAATTTGTTTTAGACCAATGCCAGAACGAGTACAAGTGATACCTATATTTACTAAGGTAAATTATTTCTTTAATTATTCAGAAATGTGCTGATAAATAGTTATTAACTCGGAACTCCAATAAGGTTGAACATTTGTTATCCTAATATTCAAGTCGCTGCTGCTTCAGTTGCTTCAACGCATGCTGGATTCTACTGATAGAACATATGCTAATTTCTACGCTTTCAATCATGCTGGATTTGAGTATAAACCAATCATAATCTAGTATTTTTTCACGTGTACACGTGGAAAACACTGAATATTCGTTGTGCAGGTATCTAGTTGAGAATGCATAGCGATTTCAATGCTGTGGCATTCTTTGTTATTTCAAATGGCATAATTAATATTTCAATTTTTTTATTGTAGAAAATTAAATTCTGAATAATTTTTTTCTCTTATCATTGCCACCTGAAATCAGCCGAAACGAAGATATGAATTTTTCAATCGAAATTTTGCGATTTTTGCTTGTCTCTTAGAAAACATCATAAAAATACTAAAGATCATTCAATATCCATTATTTCTAGCTCGTAAGTGACTTCCTACTCGTGTTCATTGACCCCAAAAAAACCCGAGTAACAGATTTCAATTCATTTCCACAATTATTCACCGATTTATTATTGTCTTCTTCAAAATGCAATTGTGAAATGTATTTTTCTTATGCACGAATGCAACTTGGGATTTCTTGATGATTATATTAATTCACAAAGTATCTAGAGATTTTCACGAATCTAACACACCAAACTGCATTAAGATCCGCTTAGGTGTCAACGCAAAACAGAACTAACAATTAGAAATCCGAAACAATTTGTATTTTTTAACGAACTACGTTCTCTAAATAACTGAATTTACCGGATATATCTTCCCCTCTATCATTATCCCTTTGTCAAATTTTGTTCGATATTTTCCCTGGGTTATTGATGCTTTTTTCACACATCATTACACCGGTATCCTCCCCAGTGAGAAATCATCCTTATTCACTGTGTTTTTGTGTATCAGTCTGTATGAAGTCCCGGCCAAGGGGCGATATTTCCTTCCCAATTTTGCTCGCGTCTTTCGCTTAAGTGAAAGGAAAGAAAACTGGTGAGATTCGAGGCATTTTTTGTGAACTGATAAAAAGTGGTAAATTGTGATGCTAAAATATCTTTAAAATAGCAAGCTAAAAAGATGAAGTGAAATATGTTTTATACTTTTCACAATTTTATATTTACAAACACGATATGTTTCCACCGTCAGGTTATTCTCAAATGGTTAACTAGAACAAATGAATTTACTAATATAGATGCTAACCTACTGTGATATTAAGTCGTGGAGAGGTATTAATGTCTAACTGGCTACCAAGGCTGATATCACTCAGGTTTTTACAAAGTACACTTCCCACAAAAATTGTCACCCTACTTTTACGACAATACTATATAAACTTTTAGGTTGGTCATTCAAGAGTCGCTTGATAACTTTCAGAAGTGTAAAATAAGAAATCATTCAAAAGAGATGAGTTTATGACGGAAAATATCAACAATTTTCGAGTTAATGAAAAATTAAAAAATTCTACCATCTTCAAACATTCTCGAAGAGGCCCATCGTTTTCAAAATCAAGTGTTTCCTCCACAGGCCCTAATTAATGCCAGTATACGTCTCGGATGCCCCTCAAATAAATTTTGGATGTACTCTAGAGTCACTGAGATCCAAATTTCAGGAAGCAGATTTTCTAGTTGTTGGAATGTTCTACAAGGCATCCTACGTTGCTGAATTTGCCATCTCATGTTGTCCCAAACATGTTCTATGGGATTCAAGTCGGGACTTCTGGCTGGCCATCTTAAAATATCAATTTCGGCGTTTTGCAGAAATTCTGTAACTACTCTAGCTGCACGAGGCCGAGCATTATCATGCATATAAATGAAATTTTCGCCAATCAATGGGCCAAAGGGTACAACATGGGGTTCAAGGATATCTGTGATGTATCTGGCCGCTGTCATTCTTCCATTATTGACTAAGACTAACCCAGTTCGACCATGGAAATAAATACCTCCCCACACCATTACTGAGCTTTCTCTGAAGTTTTCGGTTTGCCGGATATTGCATTGCTGATACCGTTCCCCAGATCGTCTGTATACAGGCATGCGTCTATCATTTGATACTAGACAGAATCTGGACTCGTCGGAAAAGAGAACCTTCGACCATTCTGGAATACCCCAATTTGCATGTTTCCTTGCAAACTGAAATCTTGCAACTCGATGCTCTCTGGTGATACGCGGGCCAGTAGAAGCCATCCTTGGTCTGATATCGTCCTATCTGAGCCTGTTCCTAACTCTTAGTGCAGTTAAACGAAGCCAACGATCATCAACTGGTGTTGTTATCCGATTTCTTCCCTGTCCGGCCCTTCTTCCATATTCCCCTGTTTCATGGTACCGATTAATTGCTCCTGAAATAGTGTTTAGGTTAAGATTCAACAAGTTAGCCACGTAACGTTGGCTTCGCCCCTCCTGTAGAAGTATTACAATTATTACCACTTCATGATCACTCGAATAGCGTCCAGGACGTTCAGCAGCCATTACAATATCTTCAAAGATTCTAAAATCAGCAAGAAACGCAGAAAACTTGCATTAATTTAGCGTGAAAACTGAAGAGAAATTGAATGAATACTGATAGTCAGATAAACTCATTCATTCATTCAAAAAACTGCGATCGAGCTGCTTGATCGATTGTGGAATTCAGAATACCAGGTGATGCGACAATTTTTGTGGTGTGTGGTTTCTAAACATTCCAACAGATTCATTTTATTTCCTTCGTCCCAATTATGAAGAATTTTGATATTATCTAATGTTATTGAATGTTTTGTGGCTTTTATATGTTCACACATTGGAGAATTATTGTCAGAGGGTGAATGTTCTTTAAATCTGATTTCGAAATTCCTATTTGTTTGCCGAACATAAGCTGCTGTACACTCACTGTAGCATTGAATGATAATTTACTTGAGTTCAGACTACTCGAGAATAAGATGGTTATTTTGAAAAATAGTTGGTCAAGTTATTGGAGAAAGGACCAGCGTAGTTGAATTTAGCGTTATTGCTAAGGAAGTATCTTTTATGGAACATAATATGTTCTTCTTTACATTGGATAATTTTGTCTATAAAAACCACGGGAACTTTGTTATTCAAGGCAATTTTTCTGTTAGTATTTATTTCCATTTTGAAGTTTGTCAATGACAGTGGAATGGAAAAGGATCATTGAATTATAAGCTACTAGTTTGTGATTTAAATGATAGAATGAGTCCATGGGAATAGTTGAGTCTGTGGAGGTTTCTCTTCTGCAGATGTTATAAATGAAATTCTTAGTCGATTTTGTTATTGTAATATCTAAAAATTTATTGAGTTATTAATTTTTTCTACTGTAAATTCAATTTTGGTATGAACTTTATTCAGAAATTGCAGAAATCTATCAATTTGTCTGTTAGAGCTCTGAAACCTACCAAAATAACATCTACGTATCGATACCACAACATTATATGCTTTTTCACTAATTAGCTATTTAATTTTATTCTTTTCAAAGTTATCCGTAAATAGATCAGCTAAAAGAAGGCTAAGAGCTGATCCTATGGGAAATCTTGATAGTTGGATTGAAATTGAAATTGAAAATAATTTTGATATAGGCAGGCTTTTAGAAGGTTACAAAATTCATCAGCAACGTGTGGCAGCTTCTTATTTCTGGTAAATATTTCTCTGACTATCGAAGGGCGTTCATCTGTTGGAATATTTGGGTACATGGTCTTTATATTGAATGGAATTAATTCAAGGTTTTCGTGTTTTCGAGCCTAGAAAGTTTCTCTACAAAATCAATAGAGTTTAAAATGGTGTGTTTGGAACGGAATTTTGTGAGATCAATAAATTTTTGATTCAAAAACGTTTGCCAATTTATCTCAATGTGTATTTATATATATTACTGGTCTAACGGATTTTTCTTCTTTTTGCAGTTTTATTAGTCCATATAACTTTAGAGATTGATAGGTCATTGGAATCAGTAGTATATAGTTAACTTGAAAGATAACTTAATGGCGTTTGAGTAGTCTTACCGTATTCAATGAAATCTAACATAATCATCAACAAATTTATTTCAAATGTTGTCGTCACCTATGATGATCTCAGATGTGCGGTGCTCGCATCATCTTTTGTATACAGAAAGAAAGATGGTTGATCAAGATTGAAATGAAAATGAGGCCCAAGGATGGATCTCTGTGGTATTCCAAAATTCTCGCTGTACTTAGTGAATATTCAGACATCGAGTATGACAGATTTATATCTAAGTCCAGATAGCTGTAGGCCAGTTTAAAAACACGATAACTTCATATGTTTAACTATCAAAGTCGTGTTCTTATTTTATACCAATCGGTGCATTACTTTCCGAGATATCAAAATTTCGAATTTTGGTTATCCCTCTATTTCTTACAAAAAACGTTTCATAACGTACTCCTACTTGCAGCAAATTTAGCCAAGAGCAAACAATAGTACGATTTGAGAGTAAAAGAACACAAACATTTTTCGAGATTATAAATTTTTGAAGAAAGAAACTGAGGTTCTCGAAAATTAGATAATTCTGGAGAAATAAATTGGGAATGATTTTTTCTTACAGAAATCAATTGATTGATTTTATTTACTCGATTCATATGAAAACAATGACTTTTACCGATCTAAGTGTATTTCCGATACGTTGTACAAATTTATTAATATTTCTTTCAGCCTTTTCTGCCGGCCGATGGTGACCTAGTGTATGCAGATTTAGACGATCAATACGGTCCAATAAACTACAAAGCTGCCTCCATCTACGCCGCCATGAAGAGAAACAAAAACAACAACCGCCTAGAGGAAGCCGATGACAAAGCCAAGCTCCCCAGCTATAACGACCTTTTATAAACTTTGAAATATAATACTATTAGCGAGTAGTTTTTGCATACAAGTTTCATCTTAATTGTTCATTGGAAATCGGAACTGTTAACATCGTCGTACATATCTTTGTGGCTATTTGTATTTGCACTTTTTTTTATTATTTATATTTGCAGCAGTGGAGACTTGATAAAATGTAAGGATGGCAGAAACAATTTCGAATCTATTCGAAAACTAACAACAAATGATTCAAAAGATCACTGTTGCCGTAGTTTCGAATTCGTGTTCGTTATAGGACAGTATGAAACAAAATATGTGCCGTGCTATTTATAAACGGGCCCTAATTGAATTTGGAAAAACCTAATAATAGATATGAATTTAATAAACTACTCCATTATTATTTGAATGTATCACAATTTTGAGATTTACATAAACCAGTCACAGAGGCCACTCATGAAAACATGAAAATCGGAAAATTGGCTCCTTCAGGGAAGAATATTTAACATTCAACGGAAGGTTGAATATTGTTCCTTGAATAAAAATTCTTCAATGTGTCTACACATATAGCGATAATTTCGCAAGTTGCCACTAATGACATGTAAAAATTTTAACAGTTTCTTGCTGATTGAATGTTCAATTCTTTGGATAAATGTGTGGGATTTTCTAATGATCAATACTAGGAAGCGAGTTACAATTTTGAACACGGTAGTAGCCAATGTTGACTCCTGTTTATTTTTAATTATGAAAGAAAAAATATTTTATTGGCATCGAGAAATTGCCTTTTAAGTGATTTTCTAGAATGAAACTGGCTTCGGCAATCTATAGTCATCGATCAGGTGTTCCAGCTTCCTTGGGATCTATTGTCAATCGTTTTTGTGTCTTGGTTCGAACGTTCTCCTTATTCTTCGTTTATATATCCTAAATTGTTTTGGAATTGATCTAAATGACTAATGAAATATTTTTTGTACTACAACACTTTATACTTAGTTTCCTACTGTCTAATGATGAACAATAGTCCGAAACCAAGGCAATGCTGATCTTTTGTTGTTAATAAAAATAGTAAAAATTCCTTCAGTGTTTTAATGAAGAATAATCATTTTAAGGAATATGGAAAATATTTCACAAATATTCATTTCATTGGTCAATTCACATATTATATTAATGAGCATAAATTGATATTAATTTTTCTTAACTGATTAAGATTCGAACTTTTTCTATCATATTTTATCATTTCGATTTTTGATAAAGCCTGAGAAAATTTTTCACCAAACACAGTACAAGCTTAACAAAAGTATGATATTCAATCCACTGACGATCTCATGGAATTAAAACTTATCTTGATTAGGGTGGGCCAAAAACAAGGAATATTTTTTTTTCGCTTGGTACTTTGGAAAATGGGTTCCTAGGCTCTTTTAAGAAAGTCTGTGCAAGTATGAGCTCTCAATTGTAAGTTCTCCGCCTTACAGATTTCTATATTTTTTTATTATCACTTAGCAAAAATGATATCTTGCTTTCAACTACTTGAAAAATATATCGTTTGATATAATTCGTAGGAATTGAATATTCTACAAAAAAACGTCCTCAACCGATCAACAGTAATAGAAGAGACCAAGTGAAAGCACATAGCCACCTTATGAAGAGTGAACCACTTGATATTTTTTAAACTTTTGGTGTCCAAATAACTATAGCACATATCTCATCTGTCCTTAATACACCGTTGAATACAATAGAAGTGGAATTACTAAATTTCACTATCAATCAGCATAAACCAAACACTAAATAAACATGTACTAAAAACTGTCTTGTACTTTGTTTGTAGTATATTCGCCGCCAATAATAATCCTCAGTGATGCGGCTAATTTGAAATAAAAAAATTGTCAAGGTATCTCAGGCTTTAAACAAATGTATCTGCAATTCTCCTATAACAGGAAGTCTTCATTAAAAACCATTATTTTGCTAGCTACCAAAGCCTTATTTAATGCCAGTAACATTGATTATTCGTACATTTTATATTTCTATAAGATATTCTTTGAGAATTTCCATTTAACCTATATCAGAATTGTTGATTTTTATAGCTGTAACCTAAGATAACTCAGAAATATTTTATATAAGATATATTTGTAGGTACACAACACAAGAAAGATTATTCAATTTGACAAAGCATTCTTATAAGTTTTCTCGACTTGGATAATTTGATTCTAATCTGTGCCAAAGAAATAATGTGAAATGTGACGTCCAAAAACATTTACAAATTTGGTGTGGTGCTGCGAGTTTGGAACTTTTTCATAAATTATATTCAGCATTACAACTGCATTTGTATAGTTATATTAACTTAAATACTGTAACTGTAACATCTTGTAGATATGTAAATTTCGATACATAGCTCTCATAATGCTATTTAATAAAGACCGTACCAAAACTGTTTATAAATGTTCTTCAATTCCTTTCAATCCATTCATTATTGTATATACAGGCTGGGGCGTTTTTGGAACGAGTAGTACACATAACGGTGAGTAGAGGGGAGCGGCTGAAGTATTTCGACTCAGGAGGAGTTACCATTTAGTTCACAATGGTTATCTGCACTAGAGAGCACCATGCGTTTGCAGTTGAAGAGTATTTAAAATCGGGAGTGTCTGTCATTGTCGTGCAACAGCTCCTTCGCCAGCGCCGAGATAGTGTAAATATTATTGCAGATGAAAATGAATCAGTGATAATGATGAGGCTCATTTTCATTTGAGCGGTTCGGTTAATAAACAGAACTGCCGATATTGGGCAGCAGAAAACCTCCGCGAACTGCATGATTCCCCACTTCACAGTCTTGAGGACCGTATGTTTTCATGAATGAGATAAGGGCGACCATATCTGTAAACTCTGAGCGATATGTTTTCATGCTGGAGTTTTTATCCCAGAATTGCTACGAAGAAGAATGAACAGAAGAAATGATTGGTATTGTTCTTAAAAATCCCGCATCAGAATTATGGCTTCATTATTTACACGCTGAGTATACACTATGACAAAAATTATCCGGAAATTCTCATTTGAATTGCCCGCGTCGAGTATTTTTAAGTATTTTAAGTTTCTGTACGTTGGTAAGACTGTCCTTAATTACTATGAAAAACAAGAGCGCGATTTGTCAACTAGTTTGTTTACAACAGCTGTTGAAGCCAGTCGACCACAGTGGTACTCTGAGAATTTTACAATGGAAAAGAATATTAAACAAAGAGTTTATCTCAAATTTTGTGTTTTGAACGAAATTCCGTATGCTGAATAACTGCGAATTAGGTTAGGTAAGATATCAAATATGAATGAATAAACTGGGCCATTCTGGTCGTTTAGAAGATTATCTCTATGGGGACTTTGTTGGAGTTTCAAAATTTCCATGGATTCTAAGAATAGTTTGAAGTTGATCTATTGGCGGAAAATGATTGCCATTTTTGATACAATGTGAAGCGAATGTAGTTTAAGGTTCTCTGGTTATTGAATTCTGATTGATGCTCTTTGTATCTAGTTTTGAATAAACGACAAGACTGACCTATATAGACGCCTTCACAAAACTCTTGTATTACCCAATCTATCAGTTTCATCTTTACTATTGTAAAGATTTTATCACGATGACTCGTAGGAAAAAGTATTGATACATTTTTTGTAGATAATTTTATGATCTACAATTTTTGTCTGAGGTATTTCATGATAAAATTTACCGTTTTGCTGAAAATTGCGAAAAACTCATTTTTTTACATTCGACCTTGAATAAAATTTTTTCCATACAGGGGAAAGATGGGGAACTTTCAAATGTTATTTTTAATCATTTTAAACAATTTTACTGATTTTCTGCTTGCTGGAAATTTTTGTAGCTTCGAATGTCTAAATTGACTGGACTAATACATCTGGAGATTGTGTTATTAAAACACTAATGATTTACAGATCATTCAATCCCAGTGCTTCAAAAAATCAAAACAAGAACCTCCTGTCAGTGTTTTGGTGAGATAATAAGTAAACATGGGTTACAAGAGCGATTTTTGTGACTGGTTCCCGAATTGTTCTGTTTCAGAAGTTTAAACTTATATAAAAAAAAAGAATACAATTTAGAAAGTTATGAACTAAAAACCAAGTTCGATATCTCGTGAATTATCAGAAAAATCTCAAAATTTACCAAGAAGAATAATTTGTTGAGTACTGACCTATGAAAAAATTAAGCAAATCAAAAAATATTTCAAACCATACTCGCATGTTAAAAATTAACTCCTTAAAGTTATATAAAAAACTTCCATTATAAATAGGAATTATATTTTCTTAAAATAATATAAAACGAAATCGATTCACATTAATATCTAAAATTCAAACACATACTTTCAATCACTTTCATCATCAGAGAATACATATTTTTTTTGAGCAGCTGCTCTTGCAGATCTACCTGTTGTTTTGGGGGGTGGTCTATAATCCTCCTCCGAGTCACTGGCACCACCATTCTTCACAACATCAAAATCATCATCAGATAAATCCTGCTTCTTTTTACTCTTCACTGACTTTTTACCGAAATCATCATCTGAACTACCTTTGGTCAAAAAATCCTCATCAGAATCTGATGTCTTCTTTGATTTAGTAACTTTACCTTTTTTCTTTTTTGCTACATCTTTTTTACTTTTACTATTTCCTTCATCGTCTGATTTATTTTTTTTCGCTTTTTTCGTCACTTTCTTTTGTTTCACGGTAGCCAATGACTTTCCGAAATCACTATCGGAATCTGAGTGAGCTTTTTTCTTCTTGGACTTTGTTTCTTTATCGCTGAAACTTAAACTGACGTCAGAATCAGAATCTATTGTAATTTTCTTTTTCTTCGAGTCTCCATTATCCAATTTCGTCTTTTTCGCCTTCGATTTGCCTCCAAACTTGCTTCCGTCACTTTCGCTACCAGAATTAGATTTTCGTTTATTTGAATTGAATGTGCTCATTTGGACATCACTTTCATTGTCGTCTTTGTTCGAGGTAACTTCTGGTTCGACTTTTTTCTTTCCCACCAAGCTGTCGAACATATCCTCTGAAGATTCCAGACGAGGTGGTGGAGCTTCACCTTCACTATCTGACGATATAGCTGTCGTTTTGGTAAAGGGTTCACTGTTTTCCTTAAGAGCCTCGTTATCATGCAGTATTTCTTCTTCTGATTCGGAATCAAGATCATATTTGATTTGTTTTGCCGCATTTCGACTACTCTTTACTCTTTCCGGGACAACTGGAATTCTGGAATCTAAGGAGCATTCTGAATCGTCACTAAGCTCACTAAAATCGCTTTCATATTTCTTCTTTTTCGGCGAACCATTGGCTGAAAACGAAAAATTTATCAAGAAAGAGAACTTGATTAACTGTGTTAATGTATAAGACAAATACAATAAAAATTATAATTTTGAATATCTGAACCCATTCCCGACTGGGCGCTATTGATTTTTTCAATATTATTCACCGAAAATTTGAAGTTGATCCGACAAACAGTCTCGGCGATATGAGCCTATTAGTAAGAACGTCTCCGAGCGTTCTAAAGTAGGCGGGACGCAGATCGGAATAGCAGCTGCTTCTCGTTGCCCCTAAGTCTTCCTTTACAATTTCTATTATGTCAGTAATCGTAAGATAAGAATACAAAAGGTCCACTTTGAATCTGAAAGCCATATTTAGAAATTTTAGGTTAAAAATAAATAAATTTCGTCAGTTGAACGTGGTCTTTCAAGTAAAGTTGTGTTTTTCTAAGTGTGTAGAGTTTTCTTTATCAGAATGCCTCATAAAGTTGGCAGAGTAGCTCGGAAAAAAGTACAAGTGGGCAAAACGTTTTTAATGCAACTGCAGAATGCCATGAGAGCAGTTTTAGTGCTTTAGTCAAAAATTTCAAGGCGCAAAATGAAATTTTTGTATCTCATGATAGTTCAGTTGAATATCGAATTTTAAATTTTATAACTGTGTTTGCTGCTATGAGATGATATGATGATATCAGAACGAGGACTTGGTTTTGAAATTGTTGTGTTATGTGGCCTTCTTAGATATATTTGTCAGGTAACGATCGAAAGAATAAGATTTTTGACAATAATTTCGATTTTTAAGACACTCTAAAATATAGATTTTATCACATAAAATGAATTTCTTTCTGGGAAGCCACCATTTTGTTAAAAATCGAAATTTTCACTATTTCTTCGATCATTACCTGTATTCGTCCATCATAAAACTAAATTTTTTTGACTTTTGGGGTTCAGATAAGTTGAAGCAGAAATACCTTCCTCAAGCCACACCTTTTTTTCGATGTCCTTCTGGAGATTGGCTACAGGAACAAGGGAATCCAATTTTTTTTTAAATGAATCGCTGATTGTTAAAGTACATTAAATTCTGCTTATGTAAATTTTTTTTTATTTATTTATAAAACGAAAGGCCTGTTCTTAAAAATATTCTCAAAAAAACGAATTTTTTCTGTCTTGCAAGTGCATATAACTCCTTCAGTCTCTGAAGATGCGTTCGCGGGTCACGCAGTTCTGGGAGTTTTAATCTGAAGATTTTAGGTTCGCGATTCGATTCTCAACGGATTCAGAATCGGTGAGGATTTTGTTAGGGCTAAAAATTCCGTTTCGCCTCTAATTCGCGTATTCATTATTCGCGGATGACAAAATACGACCTAATTCCTGCATTCGCGGCTAAAGATTTCTTTATTCACAAATCTAACTCATACATTAGTATTAACAAATAGCATTCGATATTCTTTATAAAGGCGTTGTCAAATGGACTAATGAAAAAGTAAAATATGCCCAAAGTGCGTTTTTAAATTATATGAAAATTCTAATGAAACTAATAAATAAAATGCACCAAGTTTGACTTTGATACCAGATTATTTGAACATTTTTGCTAATTTAATTCTTCGTTATTGATCCGACTTTCCGGAATTATTTTTTTGGAAATCTATTCTTTCCAGTAATCTTGGGGGGCATTAAAATAGCTGTACCACACTACACATTCAAAAAAACCCCCGCAGTGGCGACGATTATGAAAGAGGTGCGCGTGGCTACTTTGCGCAGGTGGAAAAAAGACTTGGTGGGGATAACAGTTTGCCCTCCAAGTCTTCTTGATATGAAAGAAACTCACTCTTATTCTTCGACGCCTTGAAATTCAACTTAGTCTGTTTGAAACCATCTTTCTTATTCTTCATCTTTTTTTCAATTTCTTCAGGAGTGCCAAGCTTTTCCGCCATAGTTTTCTTGGAGTTACTAACAATTTGGTCAAATTCATCCATTTCCTGAAAAGAAAACATTAGAAATTCAACAAATTACAATGTAGAATAATAATAAATAAAAAAAAACCAATCATATATTCTAAATTGCAACAAAGATTTTTTCGTGAATAACACTTTTCGTCACTCACCGAACTGACAGAGATGTTTTCTTTCTTCGTGCCTTTCTTGGACCTGTTCTCTTTCGTTTTGATGGCAGCTTGAATTTTTTTCTTCAATTCTTCACCGATTATCGGTTCCACTCTTCTGGCCATAGGGGAAGGCATAGTTTCCAGTAAATTCATCTTCTTTTTGCCCTGAAAAATGAGTTATGACAAAGAAAATCGAAACAATACAATATTATTTATGATCATCTTATAATCACCTTTCCAGGAACCAAAACATTCTTTGGTAAGCATGAAAAATAAGTTTTTATAGGGTTATACGTAAATGCAACAATTTCACTTTGTTATTGAACATTTGGAGGAACTGAGCCCAATGTTTCGAAAATACGTTTAAAGGAAAGATTTGGAACACAACCTCTCCACTTCGCTTACACATATAATTGAAAATTATATGTGATACTTTTACAAAAAGCAGATTTTCGAAACATAGTTGTCCCCTCGTTAGTATACTTCAAATTATTAAACAACTTGGACTTACAACTACTTTCTTCGCATCCTTAGATTTTACACCTGCTTCGTCACGTCTCTCTTTTTCTTCAACCTCATCCAGTTTCTCCAGAAAAACGATGAGATCGTCCATCCATAAATCGGAATTGGTCTTCTTCTTCAATATATTCAGTTCCTGCACTTTGTTGTCTCTCTGCCTCAGCAATTCGTTCTTTCTTTCCTCCGTCAACATCCACATGGACATTCCCAAGAGATAATCATATTTCTTAACATCTGTTAATTTTTGGAATGCTTTTTCTGTAAAAATAAAATAAATATACACAATACTACAATCAATCAGTCAATCCTAATCAACACCAATCTGATTCATGGTTACCATACCTTCAAATCAATCGAATCAGAACACTTTCAAATTGTAGAGCAATTCATAACTAGAAACGTATTGCAAAAAGCACAAAAAATAGCCGTGTTGAAAGGCCCTAGCAATTGGACTGAAAATCCAGTTATGTTGTTGTTGGGAGGAGGGTAAATACCAGATGAAGCTCATTAAGACACAGTGACAGATTTTATTGAGAGTATGTCCGGTGTACAGAACGGTGTCGGCGGCAGCGGTGCAGGCAGTTGCTGGAGTACCACCTTTAGGTCTCCTTGCGGAAGAAAGAAGTAGAATACATGCACCTAAAGACGACCATCAGCCAGTAGTCAGGGTTCGAACTTGTAAAGGAATAGTGACCCTCTGGCAAGCGAGGTAGGATGAAACACATGAGGTGTCATGGACAAGGAATCTGTGTGCGATTGTGTGAGAGAGAGAGGTGGTGAGAGAGGGAGAGAGTGAAAGTGTGTGAGAGAGAGAGAGGGGAGAGAGAGAGGAGAGAGAGAGAGAAATTGAAAAATGTATAAAAGGAATATAATATTTACCGGAATCGGCGGGAGCCTTCTTTTTACTAGTCGTCGAACTTTCTTCTACTTCTTCGGAATCTTCGTCCTCGCCTTGCTCTTCTTCATCTTCACCTTCGGTGTTCTTCTGTTTCCACTCCTTGACAGGGTCGGGATCATAGCCCTTTTTGATCAGTTCATCAATCATCGCTTTACGCTTCTTGTTTTCGATGGTTAACTCGCCGTTGCATTTTTCCAGAATGAACCGTGCCTGATTACTCAATTTCGCAACTTCTGCTCCGAGCATACCTTCCAGGTAATCCTTTCGTTTGGTGTACATTTTCAGTCGAAGCGTGTAGAAATCTTGGAGAATCGTCATCACCGATTCGTACCTGGAGGAAAAAACAGAGAGTACTTGTACAGTAGTTATAGAACACTTTTCAATTAACAGTGAACATTAACAACAGTGAGTTGCAAGAGTTAATTCCCTCGCGCACATAACAAAAGCAGTTCAAGTTGGGTTAGATTAGAAATAATGTGTAACACTTACTTTTTCAAGCAGCCCATTTCGTCGAAGGCGCACATGGATCCCATGTTTATCATACTCTGCAATTTGAACACTTTATGTAATCCCTCTTTTTCTAAACTGGCTAACTGTTCTTGTGTTGTAGTGATGACAAATTTGACAGTTGTATCAGTATTGTACTCTTTGTAATCAGATATCATTGACTTTACTTTTTCAGATCCTGAAAAAAATGTGTGTACGTTACAATCCTTCTTGATTTTGGGAAAGGTAAAAAAATCGTTGGGAATCCCGACTTCTCAAATCTATCTTTCAACTCAGCCTTTCTCGACGTTCAAGCAGGAAGTGGACAGAGTACTCGGCCACGCTCCTCTATCAGGACGCATGATCGGTCAACACTAGCGCGTTACGTACCGAAATTACGGACTTCTAGTTACCTTCCTTCTATGTTTACCCATTGTTCATGGTCTTAACTCATGCCAATAGTTGTCATAGTATGTACGATTCCATAATTACACTCTCTATGATTAATTAAAATTTTGGGAACGCTACAACACTGCAACATTTTTTTAGAGACACTTCGGCCACGGATGACGTTTGCCGGTTTTTCTTGCCCTTGAAACACCCGATTGGTGCTTATTTATGTATGAATAAATCAAGATTCAATGTGTGCACGCTTTCAGACATTGGAAAGTTAAAACAGTCCAGAGTTTTTTGACACCAATTCAACCATGCAGCTGTCTGTTCTTAGGTCAACAGATGCGGTATCCAACGGGAAAGATTTTTTTTCACACGCAATTCTTCGTGCAAATTTGGTTGTATTTTGAAGTCTCTGAAATCCGCAATGATGCCTCGAAGTGTTGCATGACAATGTTCCTTACGCAAAGCTGTTGATTGGTGTAGTGATCATTCTTGTTGAGATTATGCCGTAGAAAATTATTGCACGAAAATGCTAACGGTTCAATTCTATTTTTCAACTTGTTAACTTTAACAGTTTGCTGTGGATAAAACACAATATGCATAGAACTGAAGCTTTGGATTTATACAGTAAAAGCACCTTATTCGCGCTTCCCACATTCACGTTTTCACTATTCGCGGCTAAAAAAATGCGACCCAATTCTTATATTAACAGCTAAAGGCTTATTTATTCGATACATACATATGTATTAATAAATACCAAGGAAGCTGAAAAGTTCGTAGGCTGATATACAGATGGCGTTACTATGGTCAAATACACATGATTTTTAGTTAATACTAACCTTAACTAAACACAAGTAAGCATTGTAGCTTTGAAAGGGAATCTTCTTTTGGTATTGTTAGAAAAATGGATAAAAGAGAATTCCGTGTGTTGATTAAACATTGCTTTTCTATGAAAAAAATACAGTTAAAGCTATAACATGGCTGGATAAACATTATTCGGACTCTGCGCAAGGAAAATCAACGGTGGAGAAGTGGTTTGCAAAGTTTAAACGAGGTGATATGAGCATCCAAAACGATGAACGCAGTGGACGTCCCAAAGAGGCCGTCACCGATGTAAACATTAGCAAAAGTACACAAAACTCTATTGAATAATCAAAAAATGAAATTGAGCGAGATAGCTGAGACCCTGAAGATATCCGAGGAAAGTGTTGGTTTCATATTAAAAGAATGTTTGAACATGCAAAAGCTGTGTGCGAAATGAGTGCCGATAATTAACCGTAATAAAACCGAGTTTATTCGTTGATACATCATAATGGATGAAGAATGGATTCATTACTATACTCCAGAAAGCAATCGACAGTCAGCCAAGTGGACTGAACAAGGTGAACTAACAGATCTCAATGCTACATTTTAAGCCTCACTTATATTGTTCATTGAGGCTCAGTCTTTCGTTTAAAATTTTTACCAAGAGAGGGAGATTAGCAACAAATACACCTAATAATATTCTAGTTTTTACATCACTACTTAAATGCATAATTATCGTCCTGATTGACTTATCCATTGCAGCGTTCATAATTATCAAAAATATTTCAACTTACCATGAAGCAAAGTTTCTAGTACGGTTTCCTTATAATTCTGCGTCCACGTATGCACAGGCAGTTCCGTAATTTCCAACTTGTTATTACCGACAATTGATATTTCGCCGTTTATTACGAATCTACGATCGCCGCAATCTTCGATGGTACCCTTGAAATTTTTGTACCACGGTACGAGGGGCTTCGGCTCCTCGCCAGCAATCATCCGTTTCAGATTTTCCACAATATCTCTCGGGTTGAAATTGGGAATTTTCGTCATCCAACCAGTCCCAATACCCTCCGCTCCGTTCACCAGTACCATTGGAATTATGGGAATGTACCACACCGGTTCGATTTTCTGGTTATCGTCGTATTCGGGCTTGAGAACGGCGTCGTCGGCAGGGTTGAAGATCATTCGGGTCAACGGTGACATTTTGGTGAAAATATACCTTGGAACAGAAGGAATTTCTTAGATATGTTGAATGTTGTTGAAGGCAGAACAAATAAATAAATAATAAATAAATTTTATTTTTATTGCGCACTGCGCAAATGGCCATCGACCTTGGGTCCTTCAGCCTAGCAGAACAAATAATCCCGAATACATTTACGCCAACGAATAATCCAATCAAGATTCGCGAATTCTCTTTCATGTCTTTTAGATTAAAAACGGTGGTTGTTCGATGGTATTTGCTGAGTTTTTGATCAGAAATTCATTCACAATCATAACCTCGTGAGATAGTGCATTATCGTGTTGCAAAATCCATAAGTTTTCTTTCCACAAATCTGTCCCTTTTAGACGAATTTGCTGTCTCAAACACCCCATAACGCTCATGTTATATTCATTATTTACAGTGCACAACACCGTGATAATCAAAGAAAGTAGTCAACACTTCGAAGCTTGTTGACTGGTTTACATGTTAAACTCATAAACCCATGTCTCATCACCAGCTACAATGCGTTTTATCAATGTAGAGTCGGATTTATCTCGTTCTGGCATGTCTTCAGCGACCTTTACGCGATTCAATTTTTGAAGAAAATTCAAGTCTTTTGAAACTAGTCGAGCGGCAACGCGTTTCATGCCCAAACAACCGTTTGAAATGGTACGTATTGATTCGTGAGACACCGAAAGTTCATTGTCTGAGGCTCTCAGTCTCAAATGACGATTTATGATTAACATTTCCTTCACTTTATCGATGTTAACTGGAGTTGCAGATGTTGATGTTGAGACAAATTCATTCATTCATTGAAAAAATCGCAAAACACACTTGTGAGAACTGACTTAATCGAACAATGTAAACAAACTAAACGACAGATCGCGTTCAAACTCCTCCTTAGCATAGAAAACAGTTGTGCCAACTAAACAACTACAAAAATTTTAACAAACGTTTGAAGCAGATTTTTGAAATGATCAATTCACGGTACTCTTTTGACAAAATAAATATACACTCACCGGCAAAAAAATCGATCAAACAGAAATTATTCTCTAGTTGTCTGATTTATCGTTCAATGTCCTTGAGTTTTGGATATATTTTAGCTTCTTTAAAGCAGAATGATAGTTAGCATTGGTAATATGTGTAGTTTGTTTACCTGGCTCGATTTTGTTAGTTCTCACAACTGTGTTTTGCGATTTTTACAATGGATAAAAATATCACACGAAGAATTGTATTGCAAGAGGAATTTCGTGTGCTGAACCGCTGTAAAGGTTACAAAAGGTTTACAGGGAAAAACACGTGCATATGACTGGTACAGTGCATTCAGAAGCGACTGAGATGTGATGGAAGATTTGCCTCGCTCTGGTCGGAAATAACTTAAGGTTTATTTTAAGAAAGAAACAAATAAAAGAAAATAAGAAACTCTTTCCGCATGTTGTAAAAATATTGAAAATTGTTTTCTCACAGAGTAGGTATTTTTTTCTCGACCTCAGTAGCTTGTATTACGTCCTCTTGCCCTGATACAAGGCTGAATCCGTCTAGGCATGCTTTGAATTTTCGACCTCCTCTGGGGTGATATTCTGCCTCTCTGCTGTGGCGGCTTGGATGAGCTGTTGTGGGGTTCTTGGATTATCCCTCCGCGATCTAATTCTCCTTTTGAGATTATCCCATAAATGTTCAATAGGATTTAGTTCTAGAGAGCAAGCTGGCCAGTCCAAAATAGCAATTTCCTCTGTTTCAAGATAATGAGGTTGCTGGTATGCGGAGCAGCATTTTCTTGCATAAAAGTAAAATTCTCACTGTGGACACCTCGCCAGTGTCTCACAATGAGCTCCACCACTAGGTCCACGTAATTTCTAGCCGTTACACTCGCAGGAAACGAAATCCAATCTATTTTGCCTCCCAGCATAATGCCACCCCAAAACATAACACTGCCCCCTTGGTATTTCGAATTTTGTCTTGCTACTCGGAGTCTAGCTTGTCTTCCACGACCCCTTAAAATCCGGCGGTCATCTGATCGAACACCAATTCTGGTCACATCCGAAAAAAGAACATTTGACCATTTCTCAATATTCCAATTTTGGTGCTCGATACACCAATTAAGTCTGTTAATTTTTTGTTGTCGGGTTAGCTCTGGACCTCTTGAGGGCCTTCTGCAGTATAAACCCCTTGAACGAAGTCTTTGACATATCGTTTCGACTGAAACATTGATGCCTGTTGCTTCCAGAAATTGCATTTGGAGTATGAAATTGCCTTTGGAGTATGAAATTGCATTTGGAGTATGAAATTGCCTTGAGTATAAAACTGCCTTTGTAGCATGAAATTGCTTTTGGAGTATGTAATTGCCTTTGGAGTATGAAATTGCCTTTAGAGTATGAAATTGCCTTTGGAGTATGAAATTGCCTTTAGAGTATGAAATTGCATTTGGAGTATGAAATTGCCTTGAGTATGAAACTGCCTTTGGAGCATGAAATTGCTTTTGGAATATGAAATTGCTTTTGGAGTATGAAATTGCCTTTGGAGTATGAAATTGCCTTTGGAGTATGGGGTGAGACGCACTAGGGTCTCTTCTTGCAATTTGGCACAAAAAGCGGTCTTGTTCTTCAGAAGTGATCTTCCTACGACTTATTCTAGGCCTATTTTGCAGAGATTGTAGCACCACGTATCGAGCATAGGTTTTTGAAATTTTATATAGGTTATAGACTTTTTTAAATTTTGTTGTGTGTATATCACCTGAGCCGTACACGGCGTTTGAGATAGCAAAATCGTCGAAAAAGGTCAGATTTGTGGAAAGAGAACTCATGGGTTCTGCACCACAGTAATGAACCATATCAAAAGGCTATCATTGTGAATGAATTTCTGACCAAAAACTTAAGAAATACCATCAAACAACCACCGTCTTCAACTGTTATGGCTCCAGCTGACTTTTTGTTTTTCCAAAACTCAAATTACCACCTCGAGGTACCCGTTCTGAATCGACAGAAGACATAAAAAAGAATTCGAGAACTGAAATCGATTCCGGAAAAAGCGTTTAAAAATGTTTCGATGATTGGATTATTCGATGACGTGAAGTAATTCGACTTGTGTTTTAATATGTCTGAAAAACTCTTACCTGGGACTTGCAGAGTCTTTTCCCCCTGCTAAACGCGTTCCAAACTGACCCCTAGGCTCCAATAAATTAATATTATTACTGCCAACAAAATTCTGCGCCAAGTTGACAATAGTCATGCACAGCGACGTTTCACCGTGATGGTACGCAGACATTTCCGCCACCGATCCCGCAAGCTGCGCAACTTTGACCTCCCGTTTATCGTTACGCTTCATACACGTGAACATAACCTTCCTCTGACCGGGCTTCAAGCCGTCCACCATGGACGGTATGGACCTGATATTGTCGGCGTTCGAGAACAGCACCAATTCCAAATTGACAAAGTCCGTGTAAGTTATGAATTTCGTATCTTTCTGATACAGGTATTTCTCGGCTAGACCGATCTCTTTGCGACGTCTACTTTCCACCATGAAGTTGGTGAGCCATTCTTTTCTGTGCTCGACGTGTTTCTTACTGAAAGCTAACACTATGTGATCATCGTCTGTCTGGCCGTCGTATCTGAATCTGATTCGATGACGCGCCATGTTCGTGAAATATTCTTTCGCCTCCTTGGATGTGGAGGTACCCAAACCTGTGATAGACAAAACACGAATATAGTGAGGAGAACTTTTGGACAGCGTAAAATATCAGAATTTTGAACACTTTCATTCAGTGAATAATTGCAATTTTTACTAGATAGTCTTAAGCAACAAAAAAGCCATTGGGAAAGATGGGTCGCGAATATTCGGACTCCAGACACCATCCAGCCTCTGGTTTCATTTTGGCTTGCCAGGGTAAGGGAGCACTGCCCTGGTGGAGTTTTTATTTCTTCCCCACTCGTGGGATTTCTATTGATCCACACCAACAGAACCTAACGAGGGGGTTAACAGAGCATACCATGAAGATGGAGGAACAACTTTTTCCAGCCGCTGACCCTGTTAACATCCCAGCAGCTGCAGAAAGTGAGACTGAAGGACTCACCCCAAAGCAGAAAACGCTGAGGGGAGCTGCTAAAAAGCGGTTAAAGAGACTGGTTGCAGCAGGATGCTCCGCCATAAGGTGAGTGGGCCAGAGCAAACCTTCGCAGTAGACGAGGGTTCAAAAACTGCCCTGGAAAAGCTAGCATGCAGACCGTTCTTCAGGTTCGAAAGGGTAATCTTCCAAGTCGTGAGGGGGAATCCGCCCAAGGTGCTGCAGCTGATGTGGGTGGAGCAGAGGGGACTCGAACACCATCTCGGCAGCCAATAGCGCCTGTGTTATGACAGGCATCGCCTACTCCAGAGTTAAGAATAAAAAAAATAGGCACATCATCCTTTCGAATGTACTACTCATCTTAAGAAACCACAGTGTAGTAAAATAAGTCATGAGTTTGTCAATACAGTGAAAATTTGAACATCACGGTTTTATTTAGTTGAGAAAATATAAAATGAAAAAATAAATACCTTTGTAGTACTTTATATTGTACGTGTGATGATTCTCTGTGTTAGCTTTCCATTCCTCGAACTCTGGTAGTGAATAGAAACTATGTTCTTCATTTTTTTTCGTTGCTTTCACAATGGGCGTGATAAATTCTTCTAGGAAGTTCATTTTGAGCAAATCGGGCCAATTGTGGTGTATAAAATTGATGAGAAGTCCCTTGATGTGCGAACCATCTTGATCTTGATCTGTCATGATCATTACCTTACCATATCTCAACGATCGCATATCTTCCTCGGAAGTGTATTTTTTCTTGTATTGCAAACCTAAGATTCTGAAAAGAATGAAAAGCGTGATTGAAAAGGACAGGAAATGTGTTCAAGGAATAATGCCTTGAAAATATTATAAATAATCGCTATCATATTTTTACATTGTTTTTGAATAACAACATACTTAATGAGATTGTTGATTTCGGCGTTTTCCAAGATTTGCTTGTGCGTGGCCTCTCTCACGTTCAACAGCTTACCCCTCAAGGGGAATACACCGTAATAATCCCTTCCTATCACTCCTAAACCAGACACGGCTAAAGATTTGGCCGAATCTCCTTCAGTCAATATCAACGTGCATTTGATACCGTTTTTCGTTCCAGCTTCATTGGCGTCTTCCAATTTAGGAACGCCTTTTAATTTAGACTGTTTTTTACCGGAGGACTTCTTCTGTAACTCGTTCTGAGCTTTGAATTTCGCCCACGTTAGCACCTAGCAAAATTTTAAATGAAATTATTTGTTTTCACGAAAACTAGTTACGCTACAAGTCAACACTTGCATTTACTATTTCAGAAACAAAATCCTTACCTGTTCTATTATTCCAGATTTGATAACCTGATTGATAAATTTCTCAGAAAGGGAGCATTTCGAACCGAAGTTTTTACTTTGCAAAGTCATGAACTCTTTAGTTTGAGAATCGAAAGTCGGGTTGACAATGAGACAATTTATGAACAACCACATGTGATTTTTGACTTGAAACGGCTTTATGGTCACGCCACCCTTATTTTTTTTCTTGAGTACTTCAATCAACTGCTTGGTTATCATATCCGCAATGTAGTCAACGTGCTTGCCTCCTTTAGTTGTCGCTATACTATTGACAAACGACATTTGTTGGAAACCTTTATCGGAAATAGTTACTCCCACTTCCCACCTCACTCCCGCTTGCTCATGGACAATCTTCAATGGATTACCTGAAGGTAATATATATATAGTTAATAAATGTTCCATTTTGTTTCAGCATTGTATTACTCTTGAAAATGGGCTGATAACATACTATGTGGGTTGAAAATTCGTAAGCTAACATGGCGAAACACTGTTTTTGGTTTCATTCAATATATGAATATAAGATTTTTCTTTGACTTCCAAATAGGCTTCAATTTTGGCGATTACCTGTTCATTAGTCTTGAATTTTCATATCTTCAATACAAATCAGGAAAAACATAGGACCAAGGATCGAGCCCTGAGGAACTCCCCTCTCAATCTCACTCCATTCTGACATATTCTCTTTTCCAGATGGTGATACTGATAGAACGCATTACAGTCTGTTCTCTTAATAAGATTCACCAACTTATAGGCATATATATAGGATGCTCATATTACCTTGATCAAACTTCGAACACCGCTTTTCCACCGTTGATTTTCCTGGCGCAGAATCCAAATAATGTATATCAAACCATGCTTTGACTTCAACTGTATATTTTTTATCAAAAAACAATGAATAATCAACACACGGAATTCTCTTTTATCCATTTTTCTAACAATAACAGAATCTGATCTACTCTCAAAACTATATCGAACGAACGGTTGGACAGCTGAAAATTTTTACTCGTGTCTAGTTGAGGTTAGTACTAACTGAAAATTAGGATTTGATCCTAGTAACGCCATCTGTATATCAGCCTACAAACTTTTCAACCCATCTGGCATGTTGTGTATTTTAATATATTTTGTGAAATCTTTGCCAAGTGTTTTAATTGATTATTTATTCATTATGTTTCACCAAGTAATAAAATAATAGAATAGTAGAGTTAATCAAGAGTATATTAGTACAGGAGTAAATCTAAATTAATTGTTGGTTAATGTACTGGGGCAGATGCGAAATTAATAATTGCGTCAATATAACACCAATTTTCATATAAAACTTAAATATTGGAAGAACAAATAATTACAGAGACAAAATAAGAATTGTTACTTATTACTGTCAGTGTATAAAAAGAGAAATCTTTGAAGAAAATCGGTGATTCCCCGAATCTAAAGAGAAATCTCGAACCATTTCTGGATTTCTGGACATGCGCTTTACAACAGTTCAGGACTATTCTAATTCACAATTCTTTCAGAATTGCAAGCTACTAAATAAGAATTGGATTTTTTTGTTTGAAGTAAAAATTTCGCACTACGGACAGTTACAATTCTGAATACATCAGTTTTCCAAGCATAGTTTTTGATAAAATGATCAAAAGTACCACACTTGATCAACACATGACAATTTTATGGAACTAAAGGCATCTACTACATGATTATTCAATTTTCTATCATAGAATAACTTGATGAAAACCATCACATGACTTACCTTGATCATCTTCTTTGTCCTTGACAAACAGATCAATATAGTCTTTAAAATTTTTTACAGGAACCCTTGATCCATTCAAATAAACTTTAACACCCTTGGAAGAAGCCGCCACATCGAAAGCTCTCCTAGACAATAAACCAACGATTCCATCATCTAACTCAGTCATTTTAAATTTAGCTAAATCGGGAGAGAACGTAATTTTCGTGAACTCCTCCCCCGAAAACTCTTTTATTCTCGCTTCGGAGGCTTTAGTCATATTGTTGCCCCAGGTTTGTTTGAACGATTTTTTGTACTCCTTGTTTGATGTTTCGACGGTGAATTTGGTACTGAATATGTTACATAATTTTGCTCCGTAACCGTTCCTACCTCCAGTTACTTTTTCTTCTTCGTCGTTATAGTTGGATGACGTGAGGAGGTGACCGAATATCATAGTTGGTACGTACATGTTCTCCTCTTTGTGCATCACAACCGGAATTCCCTGTCCATTGTTGTAAACGGAAATTGTATTTGTGGCCGCGTTTATTTCGACTTTGATGAGGTCCATCTTTGGATCTCTCTGTTTGTTATCGGCGGCGTTGACCAAAATTTCATCGAAAATTTTGTATAAACCTATGAAAGAAAAAGGTTTGTTACTTCATTATATGAGAAAATCATAGTATCCGCTATGCTAGCATAAAAGTTTTTGGTCGAATAAATATCAACTATTGATAGAACCTATCATTGCTATATTTATGTTATAGTACTACTCCAGTTTATTTATTATATATGGAATACAGACAGATGAAATAACATCCAGTATCAGTTATTCACTAATTAACAATTATAAAAACTAAATCACAAGAGCATTACAATTCCAATAGGAATAATATAACATTAATAACAATATAAAAATTGAAAATGAAAAGAAAAATCAGTTCTCACAACAAAAGAGAAGAGATGTAGTTCAATCAGAACTACAGTAGTAAATAAATCTAAAAACTATTGAACAATTTACACTATACAAGTCCCAAGTAATATCGAAGCGCCACAAAGGCAAAAACAGCAGGAAAAGTAACAAAAAATGGAATCATACGATACATTGGTGAATTTATTGTACTATTTGTGTTCTTCAATGGTGAGTAAAATAAGACTATTTACGAAGAGATCAGTTCGACACATGAAAAGCTACAAAATTAAGAATGCTTTTATGATAGAGTTGATTATCAGTAAGTCTTGTATGAACGAGTGTCCGTGATTTTTGTATGAGCTACAGGACTTAAGTACTCAACTGAGTAATTGTCAGGATTATCTATGTTAAGCGGAAGTTACATTTAGAACCAAGAAATATCAAAAATCTTTTGTATTTCTTCAAGCACATCTACATTCTGGCTGTCAGAAGTGACGACGATGTCTCCAACAGACTTCAGGATGCTATTTCAGCTATCCAGGGGTGTTCTGGGGGTGAGAAACTTGGTACCATTCAGTAGGAAGAGGAGAATATTCATTTCTTCCTCGATCCTAGGTGGAATGTTTATTCCAGTTGCGGAAAAACACAATATACAAGGCTAGACATTCCTTATGGGCAGTCATATAACCTGTGGAAAGAAATAACGTCTTGTCCCAAAGCAACTTCAATGGCTATATGTGAGTGGTGAGACCACATATCACATACGGCTACATTGTATGGTGGGAATGCATCCCTTGAAAGTAATCCCAACTCAAGTTCTCCAAATTGCAGAAAACGGCCTGCAGTATGAAGCCTGACATAGCAAAACCCAAAACCAACATGGTGCTGCCATTCCAGATCCTCATTCCTAACAGACAGGAATGAACCATCTCCAAGGACCGTCTACTTGAGGGCCAATGACGACTCCAAAACTGCAAAATGTGTTGAAGCTGGTTGTAGTACCTCGACCAGCTTCAACACAAGGAAGTGTCGATCTGTCTTGGCGGGCATGCGACTGTTTTCCATTGACCACTGTGCTAACCTCTTGCTTGCGGGGGGATTAACAAGTAAGTCAATAAAAATCATCACCAATAGCCAAGCTGCACTGAAGGCATTGACATCCAACATCTGCACGGCACTGAGGCACTGTTGCCTCAGAAAACAAAATAAGTTAGGATGGGTGGAATAAGGGCCTAGCTGAGGGCAGAGTATGGCTGTAGGAACTTGGATCTAAGAAACTGAAGCAGAGGAGCTTATTAAGCTATCACCCACAAAGTTTATATCTTTTACAAGAAAGGTTGATTCTTGTAGGTGAAATTTATAACAAAGTGTGCCATAATATTCCACTAGGTCGTAGTGGCCAGGCTGTTAGGTGGTCCTCACTCATCATCTATATCTATCTAAACCCAACATTCGGCTGCTAGAATTAACGACATAATCGACAAGAGTTTTGGATTGCAGTAGTAACACCTGTCCATAAAAATTATTCAACTGAAAATGTCGCAACTATCGAGCCATAACTTTGCTAAGATCTTTGAAAGACTTCTTAAAAAAAAGATTAGTACAATGTACCAATGATGCAATATACAAACTGGCATCAAACATAATGGCTAATTTTAATATAAATAGGGATTGCATTGCGGTATTTATTGATTTAACAAAGGCATTTGATATGGTTTCCCACTTAAAAGTTTTGAAAGTCCTAGCAGAAAACGGGATAAGAGGAACATAATTGTTATGTTTTATTTGAAATAATATAATTATCTATATTTATTACTGTGACACTAAGTATGGACTTAGGTGTCCATACAAAAAATTGTTGAACTTGTAATTCTATTCTGTTTTTATTACGAGGTGGTGTGAAAAGTAACCTCCTTGACCGCCAGAATGCGCTGCTACTGCAAAAAGGTTTATGATGCCTTGTAGCCAAATTTCAGTGCGACACTGGCCTTAGTTTTATTATAACAGCTGATTGTTGTTGAAGTGTTTCCCATCATGTTCAGTATAGGCAAAACCGATTCTCTAAAACATCAAAACATCATTTTATTGAGAGGAAATATTTTGCAGACCTTTCAGAAAATTACTTTTCGGACGGAATCAACTACATTACTTTTCGGACGGAATCAAGAAGTTGAATAAAATAAAAAAATTTTTAAAAGAAAATTTTTCATTTCAAGGAAGTTACTTTTCACCCCATCTGGTATTAGAACACCAATACTGTTAGATGATATAGTATTGAGAAGTTGGAATTTGTATTTACTTTGAATGAAGTCATTATTATCAAATATTACCCTCAGATATTCGAGTATGTTGATTTTAAATAATAGTGTTATTTAATAAAGTGTGTGGATGTCTTAAGACATTCTTATCACGTTCATGAGAAATTGCCCAACATTTAGTTAGATTCAAATAAAGGTTGTTATTCTCTCAAGAAATGGATGAAATTGTCCAATTTAGTTAGACAGTCTTGAGGTGATTAATTTCATGAAAATCTTGAGGTCATCAACAACTAATATTTTACTTTTATTAAAACATCGAAATATATTATTTATATAAATCATGAACAGTAGGGGTCTCCAATGGGAACCCTGAGGCACACCAGACGACGACGACTCTGAATCATATTCGTTGACAGACAAACTGTCTCCTGCTATCAAGTAGGACTCGAATCAGAACAGAAGGCTAATGATAAATATTTCTTAAATATTCAGAGGAGGTTGTTAAAAGCGATTATTACCAACTACTGCATTCAACCAGAAATAGTGTTCCAGGCGTGGATGGCATTTCGTGGAGAATAGTTAAACAGTTTGACCCGGAGATACACTCACATATAATACAAATTTTCGCAAACTGCCTCAGAAAGCAACAATTTCCGCTCATATGGAAGACAGGATGTATAATAACAATTCCTAAACCTAACTCAAACCACAAGTCAGTTAAAAACTACAGACCTATTACACTTCTACCGGTACTAGGAAAGCTTTTCGAGAAAATAATAAAACTGAAGATGGAAAAGCATATCACCAACATTTTGCCCACTTCTCAATTTGGATTTAGGAACAAGAGGTCTACCACGCATCCACTGGCCGTTTTGGTATCGAACACACAAAATGCAAAACTAAAAACTTTAAAACAGCGGCCATAAGTCTCGATATTGAAAAGGCTTTCGATAGCATATGGCACAGGGTCTAATCTTCAAATTATACAAAATTAACCTACCGAGATTTCTTATACACATAATCATAAATTTTTGAACGATAGAAAGCTGACAGTGAAAATTAGAAATACAGTGTCGGAACCATTCTTCCCCAAAAAGGAACACCGCAAGGTTCTAGCCTATCACCGTTTCTCTACATAATTTACTGCTATGACATCCCAAAAGAAAGAATCAACCAGCAATATTCTCTTCAGTATGCAGATGACACTTTTATAATTTCCCACAGCTCACTGACAACCTGCTTGAATGGATTGCAAAGTATGATGAACAAACTTGAAATGTGGCTGAGTAAATGGCGCCTGAAACCCAATCCAAGGAAATCACAATATATAATTTTCCATCATAAAATTAGTCAAAATTCGCCTAGTATAACAATTAAAGGAATCGCCAAAAAACCTACAGCGGAAATAAAATACCTAGGGGTTGAAGTCGACAACAAAATGAATTTCAACAAATATACCAAAGCGATTAAGAAGAGAACCATATCAAGAGCTAAAACTTTCACTAAACTAACCGTCAGGAACAGAGGAATAAACACAAATAATGCAGTTAAGATATACAAGACAATATGCAGACCTGTCCTGGAATATGCACATCCCATCTTTGCTAACTGTAGACGCCCAGCCTTGAACAATCTAAAAACCGCAGAAACTACATCTCTTCGTACAATAACAAAGATTAGACACCCGGAAAACAGAATACATAACCCACCAAATGAATTACTGTACCAGATAACGAATATACAACCGATAGAAGAAATACTTAAAAAGTTGAACAAGAATTTTTACGCACTTCTTAAAGACTCGCAGGACATTCTGGATCTCTTCCACCATGAACATATCGCACAAGCAGCAAGAAAATACCCACCTAAGTCATTAATACTGACATTGGAAGAACAAGAGAGGAACTGAAGAGGCAGAGATAAATTTTTAGATTTTAATATAAAGTGTTATATATATATATATATATATATATATATATATATATATATATATATATATATATATATTTTTTTTTTTTTGTTGGATGATTACTTAGAATAATTTTGTTGTAAAACTAGGCTGAAGGACCCAAGGTCGATGGCCATTTGCGCAGTGCGCAATAAAAATAAAATTTATTATTTATTATTATTATTTCTTAAATTTGTGTGAAAATTTCTGTTTACTCATCTGTAGGCGTCAATATCACCTTATCACGAACCTAATATGCCATATAATTATAAACATAAAGGATTATATGACATAACTCTGAGCTCAGAGTTTTTACTTCCCAAACTCCTTTCCAACAGGCCACTGTTGATTTATTAAATAATTCAATAATTTAACTAGGAATGAAACTCCTCTTATATGAATAAATACGTACCTGGAACATACTCAATCTGCTTCTGTTCCATTTTCTTATTCTCTTCATTATACACCCACATCATCTCACTGGTTTTCTCTACTGAACCAATGTAGGTATCAGGACGCAACAAGATATGTTCGAGCTGAGATTTTTTCTGATACATCTTCTCAATAGTCTGTTTTTCTTTCGGTTTTGGTTTTGGTGCCACATTTTCTGTGGGAGGTATATCTTCTGGCACATCGTCAGTGTCACCTCCTCCATTCTTTGAACCCATTTTGGCAATCATGCTCTGAAGAAACATAAATGATTCCTTTAAGATGATTCTGAATAGGCTAGTGAGTCAAAATCTGGACGCATAGGTCTAACTAACAAAACAAAGTATTATTCTCAATTTACATGCAAACTTGGCATTGCATGTATTGTTTGTTTGTTTTTCTCTGAGGACCTACAGTTTATAGTGGACTCCGAACCACTCACCTAGACCGTGCAGTGATAACTGCCACCTCTGAGGATTACAAGTTATCTGGCCTTCGGAGGTTATGGACTCAACCTATCGGTTATGTATCCAGTCTCAATGTGATTTTTATATACATACGTGGGACAAACACACCAACATTCATACTACATCCATATCTTACCTGGGATTCGAACCCGGGCCCTCGGCGTGGGAGTCAGTACTTCTACTGACTTACCCACGGAGGGAGATCATGTATTGTTAGCTTTCAAAAGCTCAGCTTGACAGAGTGAATGACTTAACAAAGATATTGTCAATTTTGTTAGCCAATCATGTGTACAGGTATATCTAACCTAACCTAGAAATACCTACACTTCCTTCTTATTATATACTAGTCTGCCTTATCCACTTCAATCAACAAAAAATGTTGATACGAAAAGCGTGGGGTATTTTGTCATATATTTTATACTAAGTCAAGTTTTATAATAGCTACTAATGAAATATCATTCAAAACTTATATCAAGCACCCAGTCTCTTAGTATTCATTTTTCTATCACTCTCTTTTCTAAACCAAATTCATTTCGTTTCATCAAGTTGGCTGCCTTTTTATCATTGTTGGATAACTTTTCAATAATTAAAAATTATTTTAAACATTCAACCTACTATAAAAGCGTATCTTTTAGTTTTCTAACTATAATTGATTTTCTAAATTTTAATGTCAGATATTAGAACAAATTATTATATTGTCATCAGTTCTTGATAAGTATACAAAGTTCCAATTAAATCTTATATCTTAAACTGTGTTAAAACAACATTCAAGATTTCGTTACATAGATAGATAGATAGATAGAGAAAAGACATGCTCTGCACAAATTTTCAACAAATTTGGAAAAACTTATGAGCAAACCCGTCAAGAAACCTATAAAACTTATTTTAATTCAAATAGAATTAACACAATATATATTTTTGATGTTTTGTACACTTAGATGTTCATGCGTCTTTCATTAGTGACAGTTATCAATATTTAAGAATCTTCAATGTAAACTTGAAGGGTCAAATTTATTGCTTCTATTTCATCTCTTACAGTTTCAAATAATAAATGATATGATATAAGCCACGAAGAAATAGAGTAGATAGAATAGTATGAGAAGTTAATCATATACAAGAAAATATCAACACCCCATTTCAACTTTTATTCAAGAAACTGATATTAGATAATAAATACTCTAATTAATATTTTACAAAGGAAACTAAACTAAGTATATATGGAAATAAATATTTCAATCATTAGCTGTATATGTACAAAATATTCATTATTATTAAACTCGGTAGGAAATTTTGAAAGACCTATAGCAAACTCAACTTAGTTATAGTAGTTTCTTCATGAAAATTTCATAGAATTCAATCAACTACCATAATTTTGTGTCCATTGTTATAACAAAATACAAAACATGATTAATGTTCATATTTTCCTTTTGTAACATAACCAAAGGTTTGGAATAAAGATTACACTTGATTTAATTTATATTTATGAATCAGTCATTTCATGAACACATATTTGCAAAACAATAGTTTCAAATTGAGGCAAGCCAGCTAGGTATGTTTTTGTTTATTAATAAAACAGGTTGTAATCTAAATTATTCACCAACAGTTTAGATATTTCAGAAATTTCTTCAATAATCACTTAAAATGTATGTCACATTATATCAATCAATCAAATTCGAATAAACCATTAAAACAGCGTTTTCAGAAAATAAAAATATTTGCGGAATTCAAACCATAAACACAAAGCTGATGCATGAAGTATCATAATATAACAACTACATTAATATCAATGAATATCACATAAGATGAGGAAATATTCTCCAGTGTTTAAACTAAAACGAATTCACATAAAATGTATTATTCAATTTTCTCAAAAGATAAGATAAACAGCAAACTATTCACTCACCTTTATATCAGACATTTTACTTTCCGTTCTACTCAGGTAAATGCGAACTCAATTGAGATCCAAATTGACATGAATAATTGAATTCCATAAAACGAAATATGACTTACATTGAGCACCAAATGATAGGGGATGCAAACGCTTTTTTTCAGATTATTAAAATTACAAAGCGTTGCTAGAAAACCGACGCTCATATATAATATCAATGTCAACTTCGATTCGATCTGTCAAGTTACTGGGGGAAAGTGGCGAGAAGAGAATGGACCGGTCCGCAGCTAGTCGTTATTTCATTTCGTTGTCATACCTCATTCCGGTAAATTCGAATTGGGATCGTTCGATTGGTAGGTTCAAATTTTTGAAAATCAGCCAACCAATACAATATAATAAGATATTAGCGAGCTACTGTTTGAATCTGATTAATAGTTGAGTTTATGATAAAAATTCCTGGCAAATTCAAAACATAAACAACAACCGAGTGAAGGTTAATAGTTCACAGTTTTACATCATTTTTGCTAATTATTGTGGGAGTTTAATATCAAAACTAATTCTTCTAATTCTCAATTAATTCTTATTGAGAATAGAATATAAAAATTTTCAATATAGTTTAGCTTCAAAACATAAATGGATCTTTAACATTACTTCTCGTTTTTTTCTTTCCCAGTTTACTACAATTTTCCTAAATTAATTTATGTATTACTTATCTTTGTGAATAAAAGCCATATTCTATTTCAGCTAAGTGAAGTATAACCTCAGGTTACTGCAACAGTGGTAACTAATCAAAATTTATTTTAAAAAAAAAAAAAAAATTAAGGTACCAATGCTGAACCACTTTTGCAGTTATTATAATCGATCTACAGGTTTCCAACAGATCCACAAAGGAAAGCATTGTGCATTAAAAATATTAATATACCAGACTGGAGTCTAAGTACTTGTGTTTTCTTCATTTCGAGAGAAATTTTTTCTATTTTCTAGTCACAGAGAAGATAATTAGATGTAACTGTGCTCACTATTTTTTAGAATGTGCCAACTACTTACAACTTAAAAAGATATTTAAATTTTATTGTATTGATATAAGAAGAAAACTCAAAACCTAAAACTATCTTCTGTTCCTATTTCTCAAAAAATAATTCCTATACTACCTGACTACATCGGTCATTTTAAAAGTGCCCCTAGATAATATATTCTTTGAAGTTTTGATTGAAAATCGACCAAGAATACCTTTTTTTTGTACTCTACTATAGTATAGTATTTTTGAAGAACACTGTACTATTATAGTAGAGAACAGATATCTATAAAAGAGATTTTGGAATTAACTTCGAAAACTAACCACTCCATGGCTTCCTCAAATGTCAAGACTTCTGTGGTTTGTATCTCTATGATTCCATGGTTCATCATTTTTAACCTCTAGAACAACGCGTTTGTTTTTATTTTTATGAATTTTTCATTGATGAAAAATGACCGAATACCTATTATAGGTATTATTGCCAATTCTTGAATAAATCCTATTCTCATTATTAGATATTTGTTGAAAAATAAATATCAATATTACACATAAATGAATTCCTTAATTCTCAATACAGAATGAATGAAATTAAAAATGAATTCGAGAAAGGTAGTTTGTTTTCGATTATGTTGGTGGTATTAAGTCTTTAATGATATTTATCGTAGGAATTGCAATGGGGCATTCAAAACCTGAAAATCATTCGCCTATTATTGATGAAAAAGCCTTGCAAATGATGGTAATTGCTTTGATTTACATGAATTTGTTGATTTCTCAATTTTTTATTTTAGAAAAAAATGGGTTATAAACCCGGAATCGGTTTAGGTAGATATGAGCAAGGTATCATTCAAGCAATAAGTGTTACACCAAAAACTGATGTTGGAGGCTTGGGATTCATACCGAAAGTGGAACAAAAAGTGGAATGGGATTTCTCTTCAGAGGTGCAGTTTTAATAGTTTTCAGTTGTTACTTATTCCATTTGATATATTACTTTTTAGGTAATCACTGAAGAAGAATCCCTTATTTGGTTAGAAAACAAAACAACACTCGATTTTTCTTTCACAAAGTTGCAATCATTTTAATCATTGGAAATCCAAAAACTCTGATATAAAAACAATGACTTCTGTGATACTAAAGTATTTGATGATATTGTGAAATCGAAGGTGAGTTTGTTAGATAGACATTGAAGTTTTCTAAATATTTTATTTTTAGGATATTTTCCATGAGTTTGATATACAAAAACTCAATAAAGCAAGAAGTAAAGCAAATCCGTTTGAGAAAATTCATTCTGTTTTTTTTATGAATAGAGCTGCCTTAAAATTGGCTAATATAGATGCATCAACAAATTTTATGTTTTCTAATATTGACAAAGATGTAAGTAGTAGTTCCATGATTATTGATCAAAAAAATTCCACAACAAATGGTCTAATCGAAAGATTCACCCTGTATATATAATAAATCTTTTTCAGGAAAATCATTGTAGACTGAAAGGTCCATTTTATTTTGCTGATGTCTGTGCGGGTCCTGGGGGATTCAGCGAATATATTTTATGGAGAAAATCTTGGGTTTTCAAAGGATTTGGTTTCACCTTGAGAGATGAAAATGATTTTCAGTTGTATAATTCTTGTTGTATTTCACCCCAGTCATTTCAGGCATTTTATGGTACTCAGAAAGATGGAAATGTTTGTTGTCCAGACAATATATTAGATTTTAAAAGTAAAGTTCTATTTTCGACTCGTGGAGAAGGAGTACATTTTATGACTTCTGATGGGGTGAGTAAGAAATATGTTGTATGAATAATATATATCGATACATTCTGTCAAAATAGTAACGGGAATTGATTATTTGAAAAATCTGCTCAAATCGATTGTAAAAATTTTTGGTGTTGCTAAGTTGGCACAACTGTTTTCTATACTGACGCGGAGTTTGAACGCGATCTGTCACTTAGATTGTTTACAGTGCTCGATTTTGTCGGTTCTCTCTCAAAATTCACCGTAAATTGATTAATGAAACACGAAATATTTGTTTTTCATCCAAATTTATTGTATCGCCTTCAAAGTAGGCAAACAAACTGAATGACAGATCGCATTCAAACTCCGCGTCAATATGGAAAACAGTTACGCCAACTTAGCAACAACATAAATTTGGACAATCATTCTAAGTCCTCCATGGAGTGTCTTCTGGGCATCCCTCCACTACACATAGAAGAGGTTGCCATGAGGGCCTCTTTGAGACTGTGGGAGGGAGTTATGTGGAGAGACAGAAATCTAATCTCTGGACACTCCGCATCCCTGAACAAAATCAGAGAACTCCGACCTGACCTTCTCACAAGAGGAGATCAAACAAGAGCTACTTTGACGAACCCTACAAAGTAGTTATTCCACCAAAAGAAATTTGGACCACACCCCACGCCTTACTCACAACACAGGGCCCCACCTGGTTTACGGATGGGTTCAAAACCGGGACGGATACAGACATCGGCGTTCACGGCCCTAGGGCAAACATTATGGGAGACAACGTCACCGTAACACACGCAGAAATATTTGCTATTCTCTGGTGCGTACAGGAAAACCTACATAGGAACCATAGAGACGCAAACATCTACATATGCTATGATAGCCAAATCGCCCTTAGATATCTTAAAGATACGAAGGTTACATCCAAACTGGTTGACGAATGCAGAACAGCACTTCGACAACTCAGTGCTACAAACAGAGTCACTCTGATTTGGTGCCCAGCCCATCAGGGCATCGAAGGAAACCAGATAGCAGACAGCCTCGCTAAAAATGCAACAGCTATCAGGCCGATGGGACCAAAACCAATTCTGACCATCCCATGGACCAATGTGCTCTCTTTCTTTCAAAACTGGACCACCACCGAGGCCCAAAATTACAAGTCTGTTGGGATGGTAGTGAGCCTATTGAAGGCACACCAACTCAACAAACATCTACACGTCATGAAACTATCGGAAACCACACAATGTCGTGGTTGCCTAGAAAATGACGAAACAACGGAACACATACTCTTCCCATGAAGACTGAACACTGAAACACCCAGCGCCCGGATGATCCAGGAGCCCCCTACAACAGTCTCGCAAGCTTCATCAGGAAGTTTTTGCAAGACAAATAACAACCCAACAACACACGGCAAGCACAATGGGCCAAACGGCCTGAGTACTGCCCATATGGGCGACGTGCAGGAAGAAGAAGAAGAAGATGAATAATACGTTCTGCAATATAATGTCAAATAACTATCAGGGTCGGCGTAAGGGTTTTTTGAGGAAATTATCCCTCTTAGGCATATGGCATTTCAAGGTACTTGATCATTTTAATTTCTATCACAAAGAAGTGTCACAGACTCAACACCAGTTAGACTACAGGAAATTCTCGAGGCAAGGGTTTTTCTAACTGAACTATTGTTTTCTCGTTATAATTCAAATTTTCAGGAATACCTGGAAGTTGTACAATAGTTTGAAATATAGTAATTGAAGATTGATATTCAATAGGAATTTGAGGCAAAGAATTAGTAACTATGTTTTGCCCAAATATCTAGTATCTTTGTGATACCTCGATGGGTTTATATAGGACTAACGACATAACAAAGAAAACAGAAATTTTAAGAAGCACAATCGTATTGCGCTATCGATAGGACGAACGATTCGGATTTACCTGATTGTCAGTTTAATAATACAAATTCATTAAAAATGGTAAAAACTATTTATCTAGATAATTTTTGCAAAAAATTCAAATATTAAACACAAAATGAGTTAAATAATTAACTTAATTAACTAATTAAAAATTTTCTGTCAGATAGTTCTTCATCAGAACTAGAAGACTCGCTGTTGCTGTTATTATCGTGTGCTTGCAAAGTAATTATGAAATTGTCGATAACGTCATCCAGCATAGGTTCTTGCTCCATAAAAGATTGTTCAGTTTCCTGCTTATTGTCGCATAATGATTTCCATTGATCTGGAGAAAACGTAGAGAAAAACTCACCACACAGTTTTTCCACATTTTTTTACTGAGAAATCAACATTCCTGTCAGCTACATAAACTTTCATGACTGCCCAATTTTTTTCAATCAGGTTTAAGTCAGGATGATATGGGGGAAATCTAAGTACATCGTGGCTCTGATCATTCAGAAGTTTGTCAATAGTTTTATATCTGGGTTTGTGCAATTTAATTAGATTATAATGTTCTGCTTTGAGCATCCCGTCTATGAAAGTAATATTTGCTGCCACTCTTTCATTTCTTCTTTTCGGGAAGCCATGTTCGGCTGTTTTTCTGTTTGTACATTGTTAGATGGGGCGTTATCGATCATTAACACTTTTTGGTGGTAAATTTGGAATAAGTTTTTCTCTCAACCATTTTTGTGTAGTTTGCGAAATACATATCATTGTCATTTGAATTTGGGAGGCTTTTACTTGGTAAAATTCCATTATCAATAATGAAAAACAAGTACTGTGTTTTAAAACACAGTACTTGTTTTTCATTATTCATATCATTGTGATAATCACCGATTTTACAATTGGACTTAAAGGCCAGATATGCGTTTCGTACGAATCCAATATTCACTACCGGCGTTCAAAATTATCAGTCTTGGTTCTTTTGAAACACGCTGAGGTAGGCCATCGTTTGCCTCGTCATTCCAAGCCCTCTTGTGTGTATGGGAGAAATGATTATATGTTTCGTCCATGTAAATTATTAGTCTCTCTTCTTGACGGTATCGTTTGATGCTTCTTGAATTATTCAAACGTAGTTGCTGTATTTCAGATTTTTCCATAAGTAGCTTTTGTGACAGCTACACGAACATTTTTCAAAAAAATTACAGATTCATTCTACCTCCCTTCTTGTTTCATGAAATGAATGACATTCGCAATTATTTCCTTGGATTGCCCACTCAATTTTTCACTTTCAAATTGGAAACGAACACCATCCTCACATCAAATATTGAAATGAAGTTTGCAAGATTCGGTCCTGTTCGCTTGGGTCTTCTTAAAGCTTCATATGCTCATTGAGAACTGAGCTCTTGACCACGTGACCGGTAAATTTAATGCGCAACAAGGGGAGGGGCTATTTCACCCTCACAGATTGTCGACCCGTATATATTTTCAGGATAAACTCCAAAACTACTGAACCGATTTTGATCAAATTCATGAACTACTGTAATTTAGTCATAATTCAAAGTTGTGAAAAAGTTTTTTATTTTCAGGGTTTTTGTGTGGATGGATATGAAAATTTTCAAGAAGTTTTATCGAAGAATATTTATTTGTGTCAGTGTCTCGTTGCGTTAGAAATAGTAAGAAGTCATGGTCATTTTGTCACCAAGCTATTTGATGTGTTCACTAGATTCAGTGTTGGTTTGATTTACTTGATGTATAAGTGCTTTAAAAAAGGTGAAAAAACTTCATATAAATAGAGACAATTCTGAAACTTATTCTTTTCAGTCACAATATTGAAACCTAATTCATCCAGACCTGCAAATGCTGAAAGATATTTAATTTGCAATGATTTACAAAGTAACGGGGACGTAGAGAATATTCGTATATATCTTAGATTAATAGCAGAAAAGATGTGGAAATTGAAAGATGAAGAACAAACAGATGTATTAGAAATAGTTCCTTTAGACATAATCAAAAGTGATATTGAATTTTTAATTTCATCAGAAGTAGTAATAACAGGTGTGTTATTTACATTTGGTTATTCCATTCAGAAATTGCTTCTTTCACTTAAATATTTTGATAATATCTAATTTTAAAGATTTCAAATTTGCGTCTAATGTAAGAAATGTTTCTTTAATCATTTCAGAATTGGTCAGTCTCAAATTATGGCTTTGAAAAAACTTGCAGCATTTTGTCGAAACCCTACATTACGAGAAGATAGGCAGGATGAAATGAGAATAAAATGCTTAGAGTTGTGGCGAATACCAGATTTATCAAAAAAGACATTCGTTATTGACAATGAAATAGTAAATGATCTTTTAGTGGAGTTCGTTTTGAAGACAGGTAATATAAATGGTCATTTTTGGTTTATTTTATGGCGAATATGCTTTGTCATGAAATATGCTCAGTGTGAAACTTCAACATTTTAAAAGATATGATTTAATCTGCAGTGACACAATATAATTCGTTTAAATATTTCAGATTGGTTGAAAGTACCGGCAATAATGATTGAAAATGAAGAAAGACTCAAGAAGATTTTTGAAACTGCAGAAGATTGGTCTTTTTGTGCCTTGTACTCATCAACTAAAAGAAACGTATGTAACTTTTATGCAGGTATGCCATTTTCTTTGCAATTTGTGCTTACTTCAATGATTTCCATTGTACAGTGATAGGTAACAATTTTTTTCTGTCCCTGTGTTGTTTCGAGGAATCACCAATCCAATTACCATTTATAATATTCAGAATTAGACGTTTTGTTTGCTACTCTGCAATAGTTTCTCCATTTTTTCGAAACTGCTGTGAGTATTGTTCATCCACAAACTATGGAACTATTTCCCTCTTCCAGAACTGCGTGACACTGGAACGCATTTTATGATTGCGCATGTGCACAATTCGCTATAGCAGCAGCGCAACAGATGTAATATTCACCTCTATTCTCATTATCATTTTTAATGCAAGTTTTTATATTATTTAGCCATATGTTATGTTAAATATTCGAATATTTCTTGACTTGCAAAGTCATGAGGTTTACATTCTGTCAAAGAAGTACCGGGAATCGGTCAATAAAACACAAAATATTTATTTTCATCCAAATTTATTGTATTGCCTTCAAAGTAGGTCCCTTCCGAAATAATACATTTATACCAACGAACACTCAATCATGAAAATATTTTCGGAACGCTTTTCCGGAATCGACGTGAATTCTCCTTTAGGTCTTCTATCGATTCAAAACGTATAACTCGAAGTGGTAATTTGAGTTTTGGAGAAAGAAGGAAGTCGGCCGGAGCCATATCAGGTAGATACGGTGGTTTTTCGGTTTCGGTTCAGTTGGAAGGCGCCATTCCGAAGCTTGTTGACTGGTCTACATGTCTCATCACCAGTTACAATGCGTTTTACGAATGTGGAATCGAAATTGACTCGTTCTAACATGTCTTTAGCGATTCAATTTTTGAAGAATATTCAGGTCTTTTGGAACTAGTAAACCGGCAAAGCGTTCATGCCCAAAATATCGTGTAAAATGATACGAATTGATTCGTGAGACACAGAAAGCTCGTGTCTTTCTCTCTCGAACCTGAATGACGATTTTCAATAATCCTTTACTTTATCGATGTTAACTTCAGTTGAAGTTGTAGACCGACCAGACCGAGACAAATCTTCCACCACATACATTGTACCACTCGCCATTGTTTTCGATGAAGTCGATCCACCGTAAGCCTTCTGTAACGTTTTCAGCGATTCGGCACACGAAATTCCATTTGCAATACAAAATTTGTTCGATATTTTTATCCATTGTAAAAATCGCAAAACACACTTGTGAGAACTGACAAAATCGAGCACTGTAAACTAAGTAAGTGACAGATCACGTTCAAACTACTATTCTGAGAAAATGGTTTCAAAGAATGAAATTGTTCTATCGAATAAATAAAAAACTTTGTTGTTTTCCTCATTATAGTTTTATTATTTTTAAATTATTAATTCCAACCGAATTCTTCAGGATTTGGTACAAGAACCTGTAAATGGCAAAATGGTAAATGGATCAAGGTTAAAAATTTGAAATTGACAAGAGGTACTCTGCTGTATGGGGAATTAGTCAAGGAGGTTGTTTGTAGCAACAAGAGTGATGAAGAATTTGGTCATTCGTTCAGATATAGTTTTCATATCATCGATGCAATTTACCTGGGAAATATTTACTTGATTAATCACAAATTTCATGAGAGGTAAACATATAACATTGTTTCGATTAACATAACATTGCTAAGAGTAGAGTGTCTTGAAAAGTAATCGATTAGCTTTTCACGAAATACGTAACTGAATGTTTTAAAAATTGATATGATGCTTGAAAACGATTTTAAGATGCGAAATTATTTTTTTTCAGAATGGAACTTATTAATATGTATGCAGAATCAATCAACCAAGAATTTCAGGAGAAACAAGTACATATAAGGAAGAAACCTATCATTTCTGTTACAAATCTCCACTCGTCAATAATTTGGAAGCATAATAATAATATTTCATCCTTTACCACTATTTTACCGACAGTTGGTTTCAATAGCGTACAGGAGTCTCAGGATGTGAATTCTATGTTGTTCATGAAACATAGAGAAGGTGAGTTTCATTTGGTCTTACGAAGACCTGGAGTGCCGTTTGTTGGCATCTCCACTAAAAGTCAACGTTCTATGAAAACAATCTTAAATATAAAATCTCAGAATCACAATTCGAGCGGGTATGTAATCCACTTCACATTCATCAAACTGGCAGTTGCGGCCATTATGGAAAGGTTGCGCGTGGGTACATGGCGCAAGTGGGAACATGAGTTGGTGGGGATACCGGAAAACTGCATTATTTCGTCTCACCGTCAACAACACAGTCCTCCCGATGCTCTTAGTTTTATAATTGCACAAAATTTTTCAAATATCAATGTTGACTTTCTAGATCTTGTTTTATTCTGTTAAATTCAACATTTTCTCTCTAAATTGTTCGAAGAATATCAATTGCATAATAGATAATATCAAACCTGAATATGCCAAATTGAATTTTAGGATTGATATGAATATTATACTGTGCTCCTTTGAATTAATTTTAGAGTTAGAAACCGCCAATGAAAAGCTTTCTCAGCTGACTTTACAATAGTCCAATCCACCTATATTCATGAAGATGTTCAAATAATCCGATGATATTTTATTGGATTATTCATAATAATTGTCATTTACATTCAAAAGTCACATCAACTAACACACAAAAAAATTGCTTCTTCCACACACATTTTAGTTGCAATTTTCAAAATTCACTATAAAAAATTAAAATGAGATTTTGAAGACCTTATTTTACAATAAATATCAACTTGCTCAAAACTTGTATTCAAATTTGGGTTTAATGAAATAAATGGTTATCCGTCTTGAAGAATACTGTAAAGTTTTACATCATTTTTCCTTACTGGTGCTTCATTTGGATCAAAATTTGTTCTTATTGTACATTGTGCCAAAAAAGTACTGGGAATTGATTATTTGAAAAACCTGCTTAAAACGAGTGTCAACATTTTTGTTGTTGCAAAGTTGGCATACCTGTTTTCTATATCAAAGTTGCCTTTTCATTGGAGCGTTTACACGATCGCTTTGAGCGTCATGTGACCTATTTTTCTATGAAATCTTGACGTTTCCATGAAAGGGGTTTTCAGCGTCAAAATGTGCCATTTGTCACTTATTTTATATTGAAACACAATTGATAAATATGGAATCTATTTTTCATTAATTTGATATCATTTCTGGAATCTTTAGTGTTGTATTTCACGAAATTCTTTTTTCAAAACCTCTAATTTTGTTGGTCGGGAATGGAAAGTTAATATTGTGCAATAACTGGACGACTACAAAAATAGACTCAGCCATTTCATATCAAAGAAAAATGGTTGCCATAAGTTTTTTATTGTGAAAATATTACAGAAGGTTTACGGTGAATCGACTTTATCAAAAACAGGTGCATATGAGTGGTGCAGTGCATTCAATAGCGGCCGAGATGTGGAAGATTTGCCCCCCTCTGGTCGGCCGTCAACATCTTCAACTGACTTAACGTCGATAAAGTGAAGGAAATGGTAATTGAAAATCGTCATTTAAGTTTGAGAGAGATAGGCAACAAATTTTTTGTCCCACGAATAGATTCGAACCATTTTAAACGATTGTTTGGGCATGAAACGCGTTGCTGCTAGAGAAGTTCCAAGACCTGTATTTTCTCAAAAAATTGAAACCGAAAAAACGACGTCAAAGTCAAGGCAATGTTGACTGCTTTCTGTGATTATTACCGGAAGGTCAGACGTTAAATAAATAATATTACTACAGCGTTTGAGAAAACAAATTCGTCTAAAAAGGTCAGATTTGAGAAGAAGACTCATGGATTTTGTACCACGATAATGCACCATCTATAATTGTGAATGAATTTTTGACCAAAACTCTACAGATACCATCGAAAAACCACCATATTCACCTGATATGGCTCCGGCGGACTATTTTCTTTTTCCAAAGCTCAAATGATCACTTCGAGGTATCCGCTTTAAATCGATAGAAGACAAAAGACAACTGAAGTCGATTCCGGAAAAATCGTTTGAAAAATGTTTTGAGGACGCAAATGTATTATTTCAACTGCAATGATAAACTATTTCTAATCAATGTTTTCTCACTTTTGTTTTATAGATCATTCCCTGCAATCAACTTTCGTCTTACGGGTTCAGCTATGTTTGGAAGAAGTTCAAGATACAGGCTTGTTCAATATTTTGATAAATCATGTGAAAGAATCTCTTGATAACAGAGTAAACAGAAAAATATGAATTTGTATTTTATTTCATGTTTTACAATATCCTTTGTTTGATAGGTTTGAAATCTATTTCACTGGTTTTCCATATTATATGTTATATCATAGAAAAAGAGGTGGTCCCAGTATAGATCCCTGAGCACATGCCTCTCCAAACTGTAAGTACAATCTGAGCAATACTCCTTAATTCAAATGCTCAAGATTGCTTTTTTGTGGCACATATTCAACAAAAAAAGTTTACTGAGATTAAGAAGGATCAAAATGATTTCTCCTGTTATAAAAAGTCTCAAATACAAATTCGACCAGTTTAAGAATTGCTTGGTGGTGTTTTTATTATTAACTGATTGATTGGCAGCCCTGCCATTGGGACCCTGTTCTCTATTGTTGCTCATTCTGTCCTAAATTTCACCTACAAGCTCCATCTTTCTTGTGAAGGATCCTCGATCAAACTTAACTTATTTAGGTGACTTCTGAGGCAACAGTGCCTCAGTAATATGGCAATTAGAACTTGTCTGGAGAGTTTAAGCCAAGCCTTCACTCTCACAGTGGAAGGTCCACTGATGGCAAGTCCAGGGTGTTTGAGACCTGTGAGGCTCCATCCTTGGGGTCTCCAGGGGAATTCCAAGTCTAGACTTTGGCCAATGAATCCCAAAGCTGTTCCTCGAAAGAACCAACATCAGATGGATATTTTTGGCATTCAAAATATACCTGATGCTACATCTATAAAATAAATACTTGGGGAAATAAAACTAATTCACATATAATCATTTCAATTTCTTACACTTTCAGGTATGTATCATAAAAAAAATATTTTTATTGTACATGAAAAATATCATTTAGCAGTAAACATTTGTTAACATCGATTCCAATTCAATTTGAAATATCAAACCAATAAATAAAAACTACAGAAAAATTTCATCTATTCATACAAATACTTCTCTGAAATGAAAATTACAAATTTCTCCTCAAACCGACAGTATAGTCAAACAACTGGGCATTTTTGAATTCGCCTCTCATGTCCATTAAGTAATAAAAATAATGTCCTCTAACTTTGAATGGTACATACGAAGGTGCACTATGTCTTGCTGTTTTGCAACTTATATTTTCTAATCCAAGTGTCATAATGCGATTCCGACCATATGGAGTGTATGTTACAATTGTACATTTATTTCCTCCCTTATTTAGAATTAAATACCTTACAGATTTTAAGGTATATATCCAGCTAACAGTAAGAATACCATAACCTTAAAAGAAGAATTCAGAGATTATGAAAACTATTTTTGAAGACATACCTATTATGAAACAAAGGGTAGCTATAGTATTCCTATATTTATTTTCTCCTAAATTTATTCTTTTCCACCAGGAGTCAGCTGTCTTATCGCCAGGCACATCTCTCAAGGTTTCATATGCAGTAAGCGACAAATACGACCAAAATCCAAATTGGGCAATAGCAAACAAATTTAAAACCAAATAAAATTTTGGATTGTCGTATTTGAATAATATAACATCTTTGACAACATTTGTATTCATTTGTGCCACATTCATAGTTATTGGGGACGAATGCAATAACCTTACGGATGAAATTCCCTTCAAATTAATAAGAGGGAAACTTCTCGATTTCAATATCACGCGTATAAGACTCATTGTTAATTGTGAATCTCACTCATGAAACATAAATCTTTAATTATTTCTCATTAGTTTTTACAAGGAATATTTATATTTGGATTTTTAAAATACTTAACCTAAAAGTACTGTTATTTAAAATAGTGTAGTAGTTCATATGTCTTTGCGTCAACTGTAACTATTCGGTTTTTCTTTTTCTTAATGAACTCGTGAAACATTCTTACATCAATTACTAATTTCGAAGTAGGACGTTTGCTTTATAATTTCTATATGGGTTCTTTTCAATTTTATTGATTATGAGTGAACTTTAGCTTTACTTAATTCCTTAGAAGAATACCCATTTTGAAAACATTCTTACATCAATATAATATTGTGATCGATCCGCTTATATTTTCTGGATAGTTTTGATGAATTTGTTAATGAGATGGTAAATGTTCAGACTTTCGCTTGATTAGAAGAGAAATCGTAATTTCTTCCTCACCTCAGTCAAAGAGATAATACAAGCCAGCAACATTCAGTGACAGCAGTTCTACCACAACAAACATAATCTCGAAACTTGCAGATGATTTTCACCATCACCACTCAACTATTTTATGGATAATGATAATGATATTGTCTTCCTGTTTAATATTATTTAAATATGATTACTAACGATACTAATATATTCAAATATTCATTTAATAATTGAATCCTAATATTCTAACGAAAAGCAGAAACACATAAATATCTAGCAAGCCTTTATTATCTAAACCAATATTTGATTATTATGACATTTGTCAAAATGGAAGAAATGTTCCATAAATTGTCAGTTTAACATTCATTTACTATTATAATTCAAATAAAATTTCAGTTTTCCTGGTTTATATGCAATCGCATATTTTTTCGGATATAAGATATTCGTAATGAGTGGAAAGGGCGTGAAAGTTAGTTTGTACTTCTGAAATTCATAATGAACTGCATCTCGATCGAAAAGAAAGTTTTCGTTTTCTCATATTTTTTATATTTTAGGATGAAGAATTGATGAGTTTGAAATTGGATAAACCAGGTCGTGTAAAGGTTTTAGATTAACTGTTCTAGTCATTTTATGTAGATGAAAATAATAATAAATTTTCAGAGTCAAGAACAGTTAGCTAAGCACACCATAGACACACAATTTGAGGATAAACCCATAGAAAGAAGTGTTTATTTACTTACGTGAGTATTGGACTATTTAAAATATATAACAAGAAATAAGTAATGATAATTGTAAAAGTCAGTTAATGTATACAACACTAGAATACCCTAAGGGATTGGAAGTACATGGTTTTCGTAAGATTAATTGGATTCTTATTGGAAGAAGTAGTTCTAATGTTTCATGACCTTGATAATGTGATTGCCTTAACCCTAACCTAGTTTTAATTAAATATTTTGACCCCGTATTTCTAGGCTTCTAGCCTAATGATCTATTTCCCTTTTTCATTAAAAATGTGTTGAGAACTGAAAGAATTTGCCAACCTATAATGCCTTAATCGATCCATACAAGTTAATTTATATTTACGAATAATTATGTATTCGGGACTACCACAAGTATTTCAAGATGAAACCGAACTTCATAATATTTTCTTGGATGGTTTATTGATGTAATATATTTTTATCTTATACAAGATATCGAAATATCTTTCTTGGCTTTCCAGGAAAGGTGATGACGTCCAGAAGCTTAGTATTGTCCAAAATTTGCCACAGTTATATCAGTTTGAACCGAATGCAACCGTCAATCGTATTTTGCCGAAAATTCAACAGGAATTACCAGGATCGTCCAGTGAATTCAATATAGCAGCCGCTAGGATTTTTCAAACTCTCATTCAGAAAAAAGTTCCTGTAAATCTATTGAGTTCTATTCTCCAAGGTATCGATTCCAGGGACCCTTTAGTTGCCACAACATGGATAGAGACATTGCTAGAAGTTATAAATCATCTCTCAGAAATTCAAATAAGGAGTGACGTACGTATCATAAAAGTTAATTTTTGGTCGAATTCATATTAACCGATAAAAATTGTGTTTCATACCTTAATATTTGATATAATGACAAAAACATTGCTATATAATCAGAAAAGTGAGATAAAATATAAATATTTTTTAATACATTTGAATTTTGTTTATTGCATAAATTAGGTATTGAAATGGGCTGTGCAAAAGTCTGCTCCAAACAAACCTACTTTATACAGGGTGGCCAGTTGTCATTTGTTGGGTAGATGTGCAATACATCCGAAGATTCAGAGTATAGAGTAAGTTTATTGAAGAAACACTCTAGAATGGAACGTCTTAAACATTTATTTTTCAGGGTTAAGACAACTATATTACCTTTGGTGCAAGGTCTGGCTCAAGATGTATCCTTTGAAGTTAGAGCTTGTATTGCAGGACAGTTGGCTAATATAGCACAGGGTATTAAATTTTTCCTCTTTATGAATTATTTCGTTTTCTTCATAAATGAAATGGATGAATAAAAATCATCAAGATATTTCCAATCGATTTTATTTTATATTGAATTCTTTTCTGTTTTCATTTCATAGGTTTGAATGATGCAAATCTAGTTAAATCTAGTCTTTTGCCAAGTGTGATAGAATTAGCCAAAGACACCAATGGAGTGGTGAGATCAGCGTCCATTGTAGCAGTTTCCCAACTTCTTCAACATTTTGGTACAGGTGAGTAATAGATGGGCCTACTGTTGCATCTGTTTGAAGTTTATTAAAATCGTAGACATGATTGAGAGAGAGACGGTTCTCGAACCTTCCTTTTCTTTGCCTCTTTACATGACTCTTTCATTCTTCCAATATTCCATTATAATCTCCTTGTCAATTTTTTTGAAGCTCTTATTCTTTCTTTCTTCAACTCCTCTATTGCCCTCATCTTTTGCACTATATGGATGTCATAGTTTTGGTATGTAACACTGATGAGTCATAAGAAGGGCGAAAATCCACTGTCGCTGCATGCAGTGACAACCAAATGACTCATCTTTACATTTGTGGTTGTGATAAAAAAATACGAATTATTTTCACTCTTTTCTTTCGTAATTGCAGATACTAAACAGGAATACATCATTCCGTTATTCAAGGAATTGTGCAATCAAACTTCAGAAGAAGGGGAGGGATCTTATCCAATTCTAGCGCGAGAATTTGGAAAATACATGACAGGGTTGCAGAATGTTTTCACCCAGGCGGATGCTGTATGGTTTTTGAAATTTTTCAAAATTCTTTCGTTGAAAGGACTAGGTTCAAGTCAGGGAGATAATGTAGATCCCACACAGGTGATATGAATGTCATTTTTGCGTCTTCATGTACAAATTACATTCCGTCAAATAAGTACCGGGAATTGCTCATTTGAAATATCTGCTTGAAGCGATTGTCAAAATTTTTCTTGTTGCTAAGTTGGCACAAGTGTTTTCTCTACTGACGCGGATCGAATGTCAGACACTTTGTTTATAATGCTCGATTTTGTTAGTTCTCACAAGTGTGTGAATTAGTCTCAAATTTTATATTGCAAATGGAATGTTACAGAAGGCTTACAGAGAATCGACTTTATCCAAAATACGTGCATATGACAGCGGCCGAGATGTGGTCGAAGATTTCTCTCGCTCTGATCGACCATCAACATCTTCAACTGAAGATAACATCGATAAAGTGAAGGAAATGGTCATTGAAAATCGTCGTTTAAGTTTGAGAGAGACAGGCAATGAACTTTCTGTGTCCCCTTTCAAACGATTGTTTGGGCATGAAACGCGTTGCCGCTCGACTAGTTCCAGAAGACCTGAATTTTCTTCAAAAATTTAATAGCGTAAAGGTCGCTGAATGTATGCTAGAACAAGTCAATTACAATCCAACATTTATGAAACGCATTGCAACTGGTGATGAGACGGGTTGATGAGTTTAACATGCGAACCAGTCAACAAGCTTCGGAATGAATCCGAAAATATAAAGTATTTCACAAAATATTTAGCTTATAAGGCTGAAGGACCTAGGTTGATGGCCTTTTGTAAAATAAGTTGTATTTATTTTGCAATAAAGAACATCTATTATTATTATTAGAGTAAGTAATAAATTCAGTCAATTATATAATGCTCACTAACAAAACATCGTGTATAAGTTCAAGAGTGACACATGCGCAGTTATAAAATTGAAGCATTATTAAGATTGCTTTGATAGGAAGCTTAGATGTAAAAGAAATTTCGAATTATCAAATAGTTTTTCTCGAGAAGACTTATGCAGTCAGTTAGTAATTCAAGTCAAAATAGGATTTATTCAAATGAATTATCTGGTTTCTAAAAATCTAAATTAATAAATTAATCCTGTCGCCAGGGAGTATACTGCAGACATTTTTGTGCGCAAAATTTACCTGCTATGACGTCCTTTACATTAACAAGAGCAAGTAATGCCATGGATATTTGGTATTCTGTATTTCGAGATCTAGCAGCAGATCCCTGTTACATAGTTAGAAAGTCTGTGGGTGGATGTCTCCATGAAGTTGTTGGAATATTAGGTAAGATGATCAATTTTTGGAGATATTTGTTTTAAAGCTGAATCTTTATGTGAAATTATTCCATTTTTTGTAATAATTGAAAGAGTAATTAATTTCTATTCTTGTTTGTATAATCGAAGGGAAATTGGAAGACACCTTGCACTAGTAATCGTGGAATGGTTGCTACTCCGTTTACAAGAATTCTGCACGTTTGCATGTTCAGTTTTGGCTGAATAGATTAGCAAATAATGGATAATGTAATGATAAATTGAAAGTTTAGGCCAGTGTTCTTACAATAACGATGTTGTTAAAAGAACATTCGTTTAAAAATATTCAACAATGTAGTGCAATATGAAATTTAAAAAAGAAACCAACAGATTCTTAACCCTTCTCTAAATAAGTTGATTCGTTCAGCCCTTTATTCGTGTGCTTCACAGCTTATTCATCTGAAAATTCAAAAATTCGTGCGAATTGAAATTAAAAAGGAGAAGCACGTGTTCATATATCATTCATATTCTCGATTTTCTCTAGGAATTCAGTGTAGAATAATTAAGCCGGATATCGTCCGATTGTTAAGAGATGATGCGGAAGATGTACTTCACATGGTAGTTCCTAAATTGGGCGTCACCATGGAGGTGTTGAGCAATTACGGGCTGCTAAGCAGAGAAACCAGTACTCAGACATCTCTGGAAATAGGAAGGGCTATCTTGAAATGTCACATGGAATTATCTAAAGGAGTTAACTGGAGAATACAGACAGATCTTCTTGCGCAATTAGAACATTTACCGAATTGCCTGCCGTCCGATTTTATTCATCAGCATTTCACTCCGGTTATATTCGCGATAATAGGAGATCAGGTGAGATACTCTTTACATACTTATAGGCATGAAGGCTAGAAAATAAGAGGCAAATTGCGTTGGTGTGTGTAAGATGCCATTCCCACCAATTCCGGTTCCCACTTGCGCAATGTATCTGTGCGCATCTTTTTTATAATGGTAGCCACTGTCGAGGTTTTCTGAATGTGGAGTTTGATATAGCTGTTCAAATGCACTGCAGTTCTGAGGCTTGTAATTTCTGAAAGAATATAGGATTTCGTTCAACATACAATGCATGGAGTTAGTGGGTTCTCGCACCAAAGCAGTTTTCCCTCCTGGTGTCTAGTTTACTTGCCTACGACAAAATTGTCGTTTAAAAATTAATGATTTATGTTTCAAATTTATAGAAGGCGAAACCTGTGAAAGCTCAAGCTGCTCGATTGTTACTGGTTTTCCTGCGGTACAATATCAAAGAAATCCAAAGGAAGTGGATAAGAGAGAACTTAATGAATCGTTTATATCTGTCTACGTCATGCTACACCAGACATATCTTCATAAAAATGTGTGAGAGTGCTATGACGATTTACAGTAAGAAATATTTCAAGGAGTACTTTTTCCATCCGCTGCTTTCTCTTTTGGGTAAGATTAAAATTATTCTACTTATTTTTCTTCATCTTCACATATATCGGATAGCTTAATACAATACTGATTTCTTGCTTGTACCTCTTTCTTTACCAAAACACGAAGTTTGTTTAATTTCAGATGACAGAGTGTCAAATATCCGTCTTTGCACGATCTTATTATTACCTCAAATGAAAGCTATGTTATCCCCTGAAGATAAAGCTTTAACTCAAAGTTTCGATAATATAGTGAAGAAATTAGAACTCACTGAAAAGGACAAGGATGTGTTCTATACGTTGAAATGTACGTTGAAGAATATCCAGATGCATCAATTCGACGGAATCAAACAGGATACGGTGTTGGAGGAAAAACAAAGGCAAGAAGACGAGGCGAAAATTGCACAAGGAAAAATTGTTGAAAACTTTAAATTGATGGAAGGTGAGGTTACAGTTGCTATAACTATTCCGTTTTTGTCAAAATATGTTCTTTGGAAGATTTAATATGTGTATCTGCGAATGTAGTACAATTCTTTGAATTAGAATCCGTTTACATTCTGTCAAAAAAGTACCGGGAATTGGTTATTTAAAAGAATCTGCTTAAAACGATTAACAAAATTTTTGTGGTTGCGAAGTTGGCACAAGTGTTTTCTATACTGACGCGAAGTTCGAACGCGATCTATCATTTAGTTCGTTTTCAAAATTAAATTACTGTCAAATGCAAAAGAGAAAACGGGTAAACTCAAAAATTCTGATATTTACAAAATCGAATGTAACGAATGTCCTTCAGCATTAGTAGGTCAAACAGGTAGAAATCTTGAATGCAGGTTCAAAGCCACATAATTGTTTTAGACAATCTCAAAGTCCACAACAAATGCAATAAATGAAGTGGAATTAATCTGTTGGAAAGTTTGGAAATTAATAGACTTAACATTTAAGGAAAAAATATATCTTGTTAACATCTTTGTACCTAAGTTAGTATTCAGCACTTGAAAATGACCAAAGGGTTGAAACCAGTCGTGTATTGACCAATAAACGTGAAAAATTGACAAAATTGTTTTTTCTCTTTCATATTATGTTATATTTATACCAAATGAAGCAAATAGTTGATCCCTGTCATTTGTATTAATTGTTTAGGAATATAGTTTTGATAGTACAGTTCTTTAATGAATTTTCTATTCATTTTTTGAATATATCTACATTTGTTTTACAGGTTTACCATTTTATTCGAAACGTCCCGTTGCTGAATCCAAGCCTTTCAAAACTTCACTAACATTTCCATCGCAAAGGTAGATATCAAAAAAGTTTAAGTTATTAAGCATATTTTTTTCTCTGCTTTTTTTTTGTAGCAAACTTAGCTTCCTCGAGCAACACTTTTATACTGATGCAGGTATCACCTTACCGATTAAGGACATACCGCCCCCCATTTTAAGGGATGATAATATCATAGATGTTATTGAATCCTCATTCAAGGAAAAATTAGTTTTGAACGCTCTAGTAGAATCTACACAATTGTACGACACTTTTAACTCTCTGAAGATTCCAATACCGATCAACAGTGTCGAATTTGAGAAATTTTCCGAAAGCCACTTGAACAACTTGGAACTGTCCGTTAATATCACGGACGATGCTAAAGTGAATCTGAGAGAAATGAGTAAAGTCAAACCTAACGAAAATGAAGCAGAAACTAAAAGAAAATTACTTAATAGAAGGAGTCTTAGTAACCTAAGTAAAATTCCTGTGAGTTTGAAAAGTGCCCGAAAAAACGAATCAAGAGATTGTATTGATTTGGAACGTTCTGGGGTTCTATTGAGAAAGCCGGTAGGCACTTTGAAACTTTCAAAGAATCTGGCACGAGTTCGTCCGAAATCAGAAGTATTGATCTTCAGGAACTTTGAAGACGATCAATTCGCAAGTGGGGATGTTAGATCTACTCAGTTTCTTGGAGGTAACTCGAGCAGATCAAAAACTGAAATTCCTATACTAAAGAAGAATGGCGAAGGAATAAAATGCTCGAATGTGAAAGATTTTAGATGTAAGACAAAAGAATTAAGCTTTCATAATAAAATAGTGAACAATAGAGAATCAAGGTTACCAGTATCGAAATAGTGAGTATTATCGACGTTCGTCAATGCTTGCTTTATATTCCTGCCCTTTGTACTCACTCTAATTATATCTTAAGATGTTTCCGTGGCCAAGTGAAAACTAGAGGATATTGTTGAATAATTAAGCCCCTTCCGAAATAATATATTTACGCCAAAAAATAATCAAATCATCAAAACATCTTTCCAATGCTTTTTCCCAAATCGACTTCAGTTCTCGCCGCGAATTCTCTTTTATTTCTTCTATCGATTTAAAACGAGTACCTCAGAATTGGTACTTTGAGTTTTGGAAAAAGAAAATGGTCGGCCGAACCGTATCAAGTGGATACATACAGAAATTCATTCACAATGATAGCCAAGTGAGATGACGCATTAACGTGGAGCAAAATTCATAAGTTTTCTTTCCACAACTCTGGTCCTCTCTACGAATTTTCTCTCAAACGCCGCCTAATGCTCAGCTAAAATTCTTTATTTACCTTCTGACCTTCTGGCAAGAATTTCGAGAGCATAACACCGCGATTATTAAAGAAAACAGTCAACATTACCTTGGCTTCTGATCGACTTTGAAGTGGTGTTTTCGGTTCGCGATTCTTAAGCTTGTTGATAGGTTTGCATGTCAAACTTATAAACCCATGTCTCATCACCAGTTACAACTTGTTTCATGAATATGGGGTCGGAATTGAATCGTTCTAGCATGTATTCAGCGACTATTCGATTAAATTTTTGAAGAAAATTTAGGTCTTCTAAAATGATACGAATTGATTCGTGAGAAATCTAACCTATCTCTCTCAATCTTAAATGACGATTTTCAATTACCATTTCCTTCAGCTTATCAATGTTAACTTCAGTTGAAGATGTTGATGGCGGACCAGCGATTTGGCAGAAGAAATTTCATTTGCTATATAAAATTATAGACAAATTCTTTGTTTGATATTTTTATACATTCTAAAAAATCGCAAAGCATTTGTGAGAATTGACAAAATCGATCCCTATAGAAACTAAATATTACAGATATTAATTCTGAAACTTTGATTAAATATTATTTGTGTTTAATTGATTAACTTACTGTTTCAGAAATCTGGCTTCTGCTCGGAATTTACCAACATTTGGTTACCAATAATTGCGATGTGCGATGAAGAAGAGGCTATTTTATAAATCAGTATTTTTTTATGAATCGATTGGTGCTTCAGTATTACTTTATGTGAAGAGTATACTTGTATTATTTATCGAATTTTATAACGTATTTGTCTTATACAGTTTTATATTCTATTAATATATATATTTATTTATTATATTCAAAAATAAAGTATTTGATAAAAAGATTTTTCAATGAAAATATTAGGAATAGTAGATTCAGTAAAAGTATAGAGCATTAAGAGTGCCATCTACTTGTGCAACATTATATTCTAGATCCTACAGGAAGTAAAAGATTGAAAGAAAATCTGAGAAATCGACATCAGGAAATAATTTAGTTAGTATCAGTACTTTTACGCAATAAGTTTCTTATTTTCACCCCGTTGAATGAAATTATATCCTCAATCCTCATTATTTTTCAGGAAAATTAACAAGATCTGCCAAATTAAGCGACTCACAGTACTTAAATGAAGCCAATGAATCATTGAATATTTAAAATGCAACTCGCTGTAGCACTGACAATCCCGTTGTAAGCTTAAAACATGGAGCCCACACTCCATGTGTTGCAAGTGTGCTGGGTTGTTAAGAGGGCGCTAGTGTTCCGAATGTACCAAAATAGCATTAGGGTATGAGGCGGTAGCTTTAAATTTGAAATAATAATAATAATAATTGATGTGTATGAGGGATGGCGAAACGTACAAATATCTGGGATACCAACTATCCAGATTGCTAGAACAAAAACAGTCAAAGGTCGTTCAGAGTACAGTCAGCGTCTGAAGACTGTGCTGAAGTCAATGCTGAACTCGGGAAATCTAGTCAAAGCAATTAACACCTACGCCCTTCCAGTGTGGCTTCACTCATTTGGTATAATCAGATGGACTAAGACAGAACTGTATAATATTGAAAGGTAGACCCGAACGATGCTGACAAAGTACAACAATCACCATCCAAAATCATCTGTGATAAGAACAACTTTGAAGCGGAAAGAAGGAGGACGCGGATTTATGGATATTGTCAACTTACATACCCAACAGATCAAAAATCGCAGAGAATTCTTCTCTACAAAAACTCTCACTTCTGACCTCCACAGAGTGGTATCGTTGGCTGATAAGGGGTATACACCTCTGAATCTTGCTACCAGTGATAACCTGCTGAATCTACCGATCCTACCATACTGAAAAACAAGAGCAATGGTCAAGAAAGGAATTGCATGGACGACATCACCATGGGAATAATCAACCACACATCGACAAAGAAGCTTCCAACAAATGGTTGATGAAAGGAGAACTATTTGCTGGAACAGAAGGATTTCTCATGGCCATCCAAGACCAAGTCATCGCTACAAACTATTACAAAAAAATTATAATTAAAGACGGAACATTACAAACAGATAAGTGCAGAAAATGCCATATACGATCGGAGACTATACAGCATATTACGTTCGGTTGCGAACAACTGGCCAATACGGACTATCTTCACAGGCATAATCAAGTGTGCAACATTATCCATTAGAAACTTGCACGCAAGTACAGACTTTTGAATGCCTTCCAGCCATATTACAAGTATCAACCTGCGCCTGTATTAGAAAATGACTATCAGATTATACTATGATAGGCCTGTTATCACTGACAGAATGGTGACGAATAATAGGCCGGACATAGTGGTGTATGATAAAAGAGCCAGAACAGCAATACTGGTGGATGTCGCCATACCGAATAATAACAACGTGTTGAACAAGTTCCAGGTGAAAAAGTCCAAATACACAGACCTTGCTATTGAGATTAAGTAGATGTGGCACCTCGATAAAATAGATATCGTTCCTGTCATCATTTCTTCTACTGGGTTAATACCCAAAAGTTTGCATGATAGCCTTACCGAAGAAGAAATTAAAATTGTATAAGAATACTTATATATAAATGCAAAAAGCTGTAATTCTCAATACATGTAGGATAGTAAGAAAATTTATGTCTAGTATATTGTAAACGAGTCTATTCCCTTTGATTGCTGAATCTGGGAAAGGTAAATTATATCCAGCTAACAGTTGAGATAGTGCACAAGTCCACGATAATAAATAATAATAATGAATGATCTTTAAAGCATACAATTATCAACATATTAACATCTTTTTGTTTCTTTACATTGTTTTGGTCTTACTCTACTATTTCGCTGTATTATAATAAATTTTTCTTCCTTCCTTTTTCTTTTTTGTTTTGTACACAACAAAGATCTCAGACTCACAAAGGTACCTGCGGTGAGTATTATCTAACCTAATCAAATTCACAAAGTAGTACCTAAACATTAATACTCGCATACACGCCAATTCCTAGTTTATCTTAAGAAAATGTCAGATCTAGTGTCTACCTCTGTTATTGGTTTCTTTAAATATTTCAATAATAATTGTGGAAAGTATAAAATATATTTGATCTCATCTTCATTGAAAATGAATTTCCATAAAATAAATAAAGCATCAATATTACTCGTTAGGATATGCGTATCTATTTTCTGGTTTTTCTATAATGAAATATAGTAATTGAGAAATTTGTTTTTGTTTTTGCGTTCAGTAATACTGTTTCTGTGGGAGACTGAAATATTATTCTTCGATGCAATCTTGTTAATGATATTGATTTCCGTATTAAAGTCTATTATGGATGGAAAAATGCAAAAGGCTGTATGAATCATTGAGTTACAAGCGGGTAATTTATGTAAAATGTGGTTAAAAGAATCCATTGGTTGAGGCTAAATGTTTCTTTTCTATACATGTTGTAGGTCAGATTATTGTTGAGTTGAGTGATGGTTATGTCTAGAAAATCCATTGAATTGTTGCTTTCAATTTCAGATTAATTTTTTATACATTCTATTCAGAAAATATAAAAACTGGTCTATTTGTATGTTTGAGCCTTGAAAATCCACCAGAGTATCATCAACGAAATGTACTAATAAACAATATGTTTTTGTGCCAACTTATTATTCATTAAAGGTTTTTCAAGATTGTTCATGAAAATATCTGCTAATAAGGGCAGGGTGGGAATCCCATGGGTATTCCTGAGCTTTGTTGTACCAAAATAGTGCCATCATGTATCAAGTGACAGTCTCAAATACGTGTATTTAATGTTTATCTTATATATAGTGTGTTCCAACGAAAAATTTGCATCCCCTCTATCTCAAGATGGACTGGTTTTGGAGGAAAAAGCTGATACACAATCATCAAAAAAATGTTTTCAATTATTCGTTGGCGAGAATATATCATTACGGAAGGGCTTACTTTGAAGGCGATACAATAAATTTGGATGAAAAATAAATATTTTGTGTTTCATTGACCATTTGCCGGTATTTATGACAGAATGTATAATATCTTCGATATAAAAAAAGTGCGTTCAAGGTTCTCCAATTTTGAAGAATTATTCAAATGATTATATATTCAAGCTATCAACATAACTCTATCATGTATGTCACAATGAAACTAGAAAATTATTCTGCAAGTTTTTTTTTTGATAACAAATTTAACAGCCTTGGTATCTCTCTCAAATTACTCAAATTGAGAAGATAACGAAACGAAAATGAATTTTTAGAATATATTTGTTAACTTTGTTCACACCACAGTCTATTATCGGCGTCTGTTCAAATTTTCAATTGTTGAAACTGTGAAGTATGACTAAAGAACTTAATAATCGTAAAATGATTGACATGAAAAGTCGTAACAGACGGATATATGATTATCGTCAAAATGAAAATAACGAACAGGACACAAAAATTCAACTACTGGAATCAACCGATCAATTGAAAAATAGGTAAGATATTTCGCCAATTTCAGATCATAATCTTTTAGCATCCATTATAAGTGCAACGTTAGATCCTTGTACACTGCGCCAAAAAATTGAGGCACAAAATAGAAATTTCATATTTATTCTGGAGAATATATACAGGGTGTAAATGAATAAGTGCGAACGATTTCGCAAGGAGATTTCTCAAGTCATTTAATGACGAAAAGTCCGGATGAACATATGTTCGCAAACATAGCCTTTTCAAAATGTACGCAATCAGATCACCGAAAGTATAGGGTGATACTTTTTCAGAAGTCAATGCACTTATGCCAACGGATTTCCAATCTTCAAAACAGTTATTGAAGTAGATTTCCGGTATGGCCTTCAGCTCTATCTTTGATGCGGTTTGTATCTCTTCCCTTCACTCAAAACTGTATCCCCGGGAGGTATTTTGAGTTTGCTGAATAACCAGAAGCCACACGGTGCCAAATCAGGTGAATACGGCGGTTGTGGAACAATATAGGTCGAGTTTTTGGCGAAATGGTCACGAAGAATCAATGGAGTGTGAGACGTTGCATTATAGTGGTGATAAAACCATGAATTGTCTCGCTCCTATGCGAATAGCTTCACGGAACGACTCATAACGCTCAAATAATATTCTTTGTTGACGATTTGACCCGGCGGAAAGAACTCAAAATACACAACACCGCGAAAACCGAGGAAAGCAGTCAATATGACATTGAATTTTGGGGACTTTGGCATTGCTTTACCTTCAGCACGATATTCATTTCACTGATGGGATGTTTCTGGATCGTAAATATGAATCCACGTGTCAGATACTGTAATAATGCGTTTCATTTTGTCTTGATAGTCAGAAAGCAGACGATGGTTTTCCAGAAAATTCAGTGTTTTCAGTACCAATCGAGATTTGACACGTCTGAGGCTCATAACATTCTACAAAATGCTATTAACTAATTTTTTAAATGCCAACATGATCAGCGAGATCTCTTAATTATGAGCACCAAATCTTTGATTTTTGGATGTCGGTCGAGGTTGATGATCGACCGGGATACTTTTCGTCTTCTACACGTTCACGACCTTTTTGGAATTCTTTATACCACTTGTAAACGTTTTTTTCGACATAGTCACACTTCTAACAGCTTACAAAACGCAGCGTATCCCAAACAGTAATGAATATTTTGATGTGAACCTCAGCTCAGATATCAATGACAGTCCTCCAACCTGAAGATAAGAATACTGCTCGAAATTCATTTGCGCGCGCAGTTTCAAAAGTCACCTTACTTTTGGGACACAGTATATATTTAAAACACTTTTACACTCTATAATTCTATTAAAGTTGACACCATTTTCACAATGTCACATGTCAAAATCAATCAATATCTATCCTAATAATGCCATAGCTTACTAAAGACCATTTCAAAATTCGTTATGTATACTTGATAAACGATCCATAATGAATGAATTTCAATTCATTCTGATAATTTAATCTTTCAGCATTCAAGAAAAATCCGAAATTGAAATTGGGAAAGAACTATCAATACCGTACTGGAAACTGGTAATTATGAATGAATAACTTTAACATTTGATTATAAATTTATTCACCGGAAAACAACAGATTTTGAAATTTTTTTGTGTAGTCTTATGTATCGCTATTGGTACTACATTTTTGACTGTACAAGGTGTTTTATAATGAAGCTATTGAATGAAGTTATGTTTATATGAAAACATCCCATATTTCATTTTTTGAATTTCTCAAGGGGAACAAAGACGAGTTCTTACCTATTTTGAGGGACGACTTCAAGCAACAATGGTGCGCAAATTTTGTTTAATGGGAAAACTCGAGACTTTTAATGCTTCAATGAAATTACAGCTGTAATTTATTCTGATTGATAAATCATTGTGAAGACATATACAGGATGCTGCAACAAAAATAAAACAGACTGAATAATTACCAATCTAATAATTCTTGGAAAAAACGCAAAAACGAATTTTGTTAGAAGGAAAACTTCTTTCTGTGTGAAGAACTTATTCAAGTGATTTTTGAATTCGACCACAATTTGAGCAATAGTGCAAAAAAATCTCAAAAGCAGCTTCGATAGCATAGTGGAATACAAATTAAAACTGAAACGATACGAGAACGTCTCAGCGAATTTGTTTTGAATACTCGTGTAGCAGCTTGAGACCCAGCTCTAACCACAACACATTGAAGAGGCCGATTGAATGTTGCCAGGGAACATGTTAGTTTGTTAGAAGCTAACTGGGAGTTTTGTTCACAGATCAATCGAGTCTTTTTCAAATCGATCGACATTCTCTAATGTACATTCGTCGCAAACCTACCTATGTTTTTGGTAGAGGTTTCATGATGGAGGAATTTTTAGGAAACATAAGTGTTGCATATTAACATATTCACCAATTACACAGTAAATAGATCTGAGAACATCGGTTGAACACTATATTTCGCTGCTTTGTGGATCGTACCGCAGCTACGTTAGCAAACATTTCTGCGTGGTGGCACTCTCTCAGGTTGAAACCACCTGTCGGTGAATATTTCGAAATTTCAGACGAATTCTTTGTTCTTTTTTCATCGATAAAATAGCAAAACACTGACAGAACTGACAAAATCGAGCGCTGTAAAGAAACAAATTGACAGATCGAGTGAGTTCAAACTCAGCGACTGTATAGAAAACAGTTGTGCCAATATAACAATAGAATTTTAATAATAGTTTTAAGCAGATTTTTCAAATAATCAATTCCGGGTACGATTTTGACAGAATTTATTCATGATATTTATGTAAAAAATTGTATTTTCCAACTGGAAGACAAAGATCGATTTTTTATTAGGGTGTACGAACAGGAAGATTTTTCATTTTTCTCATGCTGGAATCAAATTCAATTAGATATTTATTGCATCTTATTTGCAGTTTCGTTATGCAACATGTCTTGACTGGATCTATATTATTACTGGAGTAATCTGTTCAATCACATCTGGAGGATGTGTTCCCTTTTTCTTCATTCTGTTCGGAAAAGCAACAGATGATATCATTTCATATGTTGTAGCAATAGATAATGTAAATTTGACAGATTCTGCAATTATAACATTGCAGGAAAAATTGAATTCAGACGTCTTAAGTTTTTCTATTCAAGGATTATGCTTAGCAGCCATTAGTTTTTCCTTTCTATATATAGCAACAATGCTGTTCTCATATAGTACCTTACAACAGGTGAGTAATTGATACCTATATACCTGGTGGTCACCACATTCGTGACGGAAGATTAGGCTTAAGATTTATTTAATTTTGAATTTTTTCACGCAGTAATATGTAGTGCTATAGTGACTAGATACTGAAAATATTTCACATAATACAGGGAGTCCCATAATAAAGTTACTTAACAAAGTTATGATTTCTTAAATCTTACACACCATATTTCGTTCCATTTTCGCTTCATGAGGAAAAATGAAGGGGGCAGTGTGATATTTTGGGGTGGCGTTATGCTGGGAGGCAAAATAGATTTGATTTCGTTTCCTGCCAGTGTAACGGCTAGAAATTACGTAGACCTAGTGCTGGAGCCCATAGTGAGATTCTGGCGAGGTGCTCACGGTGCATTATGAAAGATCATGCTCCTCCGCATACTAGCAACCTCGCGCGAAACAGAGGGAATCGCTATTTTGGACTGGCCAGTTTGCCCAGCAAACCTAAATCCTATTGAACATTTATGGGATAATCTCAAAAGAAAAATTAGATCGCGCCAGGATAATCCAAAAACCCCACAACAGCTCATCCAAGCCGTCACAGAAGAGAGGCAGAATATCACCCGAGGAGATCGAAAACCTAATCCAAAGCCTAGACTTATTCAGGCTTATATCAAAGCAAGAGGGGGTAATATAAACTAATGAGGTCGAGAAAAAAATACCTACTCCATGAGAAAACAATTTTCAATTTTTTTGCTACATGCGGAAAGAGCCTCTTATTTTCTTTTATTTGTTTCTTTCTCAAATAAACCTTCATTAATTTCTTTTTCAATTGAAATATCTCCAAAAGGATCAATTCTAACAATCTTTCGAAATTTCACATCATGACGTGTTTTCTCATTAAAAATTGGCTGGTTTTTCCTACGAACGGACGTGATTTCAATCACCTCTAAAATATCCATCTTATTTCTTGGATAAATAAGTTCAACTTATCTATAAATAATTTTCATCTGTATAATGGTCAGAAAAATCAGTAGAATTTTGTGTCGAACAATGGATATTTTATGTTCTTCAATTCTCTTCTCGATACATCTTCCGTTTCGGCTTGTATAGAAAGTGCAGTCAATTCATTTTTTAGATTTCCAAAATCAGACGAATGTTCTTTGAAAGTATATTATACAACGATATTTCTTGGTTTGACGTGAACAGAACCTTAGATTTTGCGACGACTTTTTCTGGGTAAGCTTCGATAAAGTAAATTGAATACGATTCATAAAAGAATGTTTTTTTCAAGAAATATAGGAAAGATGGAGAAGGTATGGGAGATAAAATTGGTACCCTCTTAAACGTGAAAACAATGTTTTTCCTAGGAGTTGGGTGGTCTTTTTTATTAGGTTGGAAACTAACTTTAGTTGCTTTGATGAGTTTACCTGTGATTCTTGTTGCGATTGTTTTTGATATATGGGTAAGTCCTTTTCATTTCTTTTTTTTAACATTTAATGAGGCGCATTTCCGCTGTCAAGGGCGATAACATGTCCATGTCTTTAATACATTATAATAATAATTCAGAAATCGTGAATATGAAACGGTAATTCATATTGGTTATAGGCTATACGTTTCTAATTGCCAAAATTGAAAATAAATATATGAATAACTTAATTTGATTTAAATTTTTGATCATATTGATTAATTTTTATATCCAGGCTAAATGTGTCATCTCATTAGAGCGTTTTGACGCTCGTTTTGAGCGAAGTTAAATTGAAGAACAAAATTTAGAAAAATAACATATTGCGGATGATGATAATGTGGATCCTATAATTTTTCATTTAGATGAAGATAGCTGTTATGAACACAGTGATGATAAGGCCACCGATGACGGTATGATTATTTTTTTGCATATTAATCACTAATAAGATATAAGGAAATCTTCCATATTTTTAATTATTTTCATCACAAAAATTGACAAATATCTATCATTGTTATATGTTTAGTTTCATAATTGAATAAATTATCTGTTTTCATTATTTTGAGTAAGTTATTCATCTTAATGATTCAACAGTTATTTCTATGCAGGTAAGTTGCTCTTAAAATCTATAAGCTTTTATTTCGTTAATAATAAATAGGATTCAACTAAGTACCTAGCTATCAAGATAGACCAAATAATTAGGGGATACACAAATGTATAAAACTAATTTTACCGCTGTCTATGGTATCTTCCTTTCTATCTGTCAGTTTGGGATACAATAGACCAGTTTAGTTCTTAAATGGTTATCTTATACAGGGTGATTCACCAATGGCGCGGTGTTCTGTAGCTTGTACACTCTTGAAGATTTCATTTTTGTTCGAACGGTATTGTATTTGGAAAGTAAGAATCTACTTCAGAAATTTATTCTGCAGTAAACCAATGCTGTGGCGATATCATTTAAAAGCATACTTTCAGCGAAGTAGTAATAAGGTCTATTATACTTTTTTATTAGTCCATTTGACGATACGTTCACAAGGATACAAAATCCTATTTATTAATACATGTGAATGTACTGATGTATCGATTAGATCCGCAAATCTGTAGTCGCGAATATAGGAATTGGGTCGCATTTTTTTATCCGTAAATAGGGAAATCGCGAATGTAGGCACCGGGAATAATATCACGGTAAAGTGAAGTAACGTCATCAGAATCACCAAAAAATTAATTCGTGATACAGAAAAATTATAACGTTATCTTGATTCTTCATTATGAAATAATATTACTAACCAAGGTTTCCTAAGACAAAACTATTTAATTTTTGTTACTATATCAATAGCGGCAGCTTAATTGCGGTAATTTTATCTTTTTATGGATAACCAGCCAATAGATAGCGAAAATTGTTATGAATCACAATGGCAGCCGGCAACTTGCAGCACGTTACCTACGGGCATTTTGTAATTTTCTAATGATTTAATCCACAACCATTCTGCAACTTAGTCTCGAGTTGTAGACGCAGGATCAGTTCATTATAGAATTTATTTATCGCTTTTTCTTCATTTCAAATGGAAATCACTGAATTAATCGTTTGATATCACCTTTGCCTAATCTATGAAATTGTTTACGAATTCTATATCGCATAAACAAAAATATGTATGATGTCTAAAATAAGATACGGTCATATTTTGAAATTTCTGAACATTTCCAGATGTCTTCAGAAAACATCAAACAAGAAATGGAATTATATTCAAGATCGGGATCTATCGCTGAAGAAGTAATTTCCAGCATAAGAACAGTAGTAGCATTTAATGGACAAAAAAGGGAATATGAACGATATAGTACCCACTTAAAGACGGCAACGAAAAACAATATTAGAAATGGTCTTTCAAGTGCAATAACTTCTGCAATTTATTGGTTTTTAGTGTATGCATCCTGTGCTCCATCTTTGTGGTATGGAGTGAAATTTATGATTGAAGAAAGACATCTGCCAGCAGAAGATATAACGTATACTCCAGGAGTTGTAGTAATGGTAAATACCCATACCACAAAAATTTCCTTGTCAACATATGTTTTTGGAAATATGACGGGAAAAAATCTTATCTATGTAGTAACATTTGTTTCCATATAATCTCAAACACGTCTGAAACAAGAATGAGTTTATTTGACTATCAGTATTAATTCAATATCTCTTCAGTTTTCACGATGAATTAATTCAAGTTTTCTATGTTTCTTGTTGATTTTCGAATCTTTGAATTTATTGTAATGGCTGCTGAAGGTCCTGGACGCTATTTGAGTAAGAATTGTAACACTTCTAGAGGAGGGACGAAGCCAACGTTACTCGGCTAACTTGTTGAATGTTAACCAAAGCACTATTTCAAGAACAATTAATCGGTACCACGAAACAGGGGAATATGGAAGAAGGGCCGGACAGAGAAGAAGTCGGATAACAACACCAGTTGATGATCGTTGGCTTCGTTTAACTGCACTAAGAGTTCGGCACTGTACGGCTAGAATGCTACAAAATGAACTTGCTCAGAGAGAGGCTCAGAGAAGACGATATCAGACCAAGGGTTGCTTCTACCGGCCCACGTCTCACCATAGAGCATCGAGTTGCAAGACTTTAGTTTGCGAGGGAACATGCAAATTGGGGAATTCCAGAATGGTCGAAGGTTCTCTTTTCCGACGAGTCCGGGTTCTGTCTATTATCAAATGATAGACGCATGCCTGTCTACAGACGACCTGGGGAACGGTATCCGCAATGCAATATCCGGCAAACCGAAAACTTCGGAGGTGGCTCAGTAATGGTGTGAGGAGGCATTTCTTTCCATGGTCGAACTGAGTTAGTCCTAGTGAATAATGGAAGAATGACAGCGGCCAAATACATCGCAGATATCCTTGAACCCCATGTTGTCCCCTTTTTTTATATGCATGTAATGCTCTGTCTCATGCAGCTAGAGTAGTTACAGAATTTCTGTAGAATGCCGAAATTGATATTTTAAGATGGCCAGCCAGAAGTCCCGACTTGAATCCCATAGAACATGTTTGGGGCAACAAAATTTGTTTGAGGGGCTTCCGAGACGTATACTGACAGTAATTAGGGCCCGGGAAGGAAACACTCGATTTTGAAAATGATTGATAACCATTCCATGCTAGTTGATTGGTCTCTTCGCGAATGTTAGAAGATGGTAGAATTTTTTAATTTTTCATTAACTCTTCTTATTTTACACTGAAAGCTACCAAGCGACTCTTGAATGACCAACCTAAAAGTTTATATAGTATTGTCGTAAAAGTAGGGTGATGCGACAATTTTCGTGGGGAGTATTATACAAGAGTCCTACTGTTTCATAAGAATGAAGAATCCGTCAACAGAATCGAAATATCAAAATTAGTTTTCGAGATACAGGATCACTTTGAAAATGTCTAGTTTTAAAAAAACCTTTTATATCGGCGTTGTTCTTGAAGCTATCGCATAGGAAAAAACTGCGTTTCATAGAAAATTTTAAGCGCAATTCTGAACCCAATATTCTCGTTGTAATTTTGGAAGTATAAAGACGTGATTTTTCTTATGGAACACTCTATATTTTATTTTATCATTCCATAACATTATTACTCAGGAATACAAGAATATATAACACTTGACTGTTTTACCAACTCAGAGAATTCACGATCCTATAACTGAGTTTGTTTGTTTGTTTGTTTTTCCTTTAACGTTGGTCATAGAAAATAGTGTTGTACTACTTCGTCCGAAGTGACCCTATTCTACAGTATCTAAAAAAAAGTACACCCTCTATCTCGAAGTTTTTAGGACATATGTTATGGGTAGTTTTTCATATTTTAATGGAAATCATCAGTTGAAAATAAAAACTGCATATCTGAAACAACCTGCATATATAATTCTACCTTCTGGCATTCAAATAAATTTGTAATTAACCTTCTTCATAAAGAATCAACAAGTAAACCTACTAGGTTATTACTTTCATTTAATTTGCAGATCTTTTTCAATACTGTGTTCGCTTCATGGAATTTTGTTGCTGCACGACCGTTTGTTCAAATATGTGCAGATGCATGTGGCGCAGCAGGCAAAATATTCGAAGTTCTAGATTCGAAACCGGCGATCAATATTTCTCTGAAAAGAGGACTTAAATTGAATAGCGTTAAAGGAGAAATAGTTTTTCAAAACATTCATTTTAGATACCCATCGAGGCCTGATGTTAAGGTATATCAGAAGAAATTCAGTTTCCAAGTTTTGATTAACATTAATTTCAGGTATTAAACGGTGTGACATTCACTATAAGACCAGGAGAAACAGTCGCTTTTGTTGGAAATTCAGGTAGTGGTAAATCAACTTGTGTTCAATTAGTGCAAAGATTTTATGACCCAAACTCTGGAGAGGTGAGGTCAAATTCATCCGACTCTAATCGTCGATGAGCATACTTATGAAAATTTGTTTTCAGATTTTCGTAGACGGAAGAAAAATCAAAGACCTCAACTTGGAGTGGTTCAGAAGTAAAATAGGAGTTGTTGAACAAGAGCCAGCTCTGTTTGCAACGACTATTGCCGAAAATATCCGGTACGGAAAATCATCAGCCACTCGACAAGAAATAGAGGAAGCTGCTAAGAAGGCAAAGATACATAAATTTATTAAAACCTTACCGAATAGTTACGATAGTTTTATTGGTGAAGGGGGGACGCAGTTATCTGGTGGCCAGAAACAGAGGATTGCAATTGCCAGAGCTCTAATAAGGGAACCTTCCATTCTTCTTTTGGACGAAGCTACATCTGCTTTGGATACAACCAGTGAAGCTGAAGTTCAAGCAGCTTTGAATTCTGTAAGCAAAATTTTGTTAACTTTCATGTTTTTGGAACGAATGAGAGCGACAATATCGCTGTTTAATATGGAAAAGTTTATTCAACGAATTAGTATAAGTTTAAAACTAAAATACAATGTTGCAATTTTCTTATACAGGGTGTTTCGCGAGAAAACGAAACCTTTCTGAATTTGTGGTGTGTTGTGAGATTTAGACGAAATTTCAATGATCCATCGATCTGATTTCGTTGAAATTTTGTAGAATTATCACATTAGTTGGCCTCATTGAAACTTCCACGTGCGAAAGAAAAAGCTGGGCCGTACTAGAAATAATTTGGTTTTTTCGGACTTTTTAGAAGTTCACCCTGTATATCGATATTTTGAATTTTAATATCCTTCAGTAAAAATTTGAGTACTAGTTAACCAAATCAGACTACGATATCGAATAACACCATTTCAGGGATGCAGGAATAAGGGCTCTTAAAGTTTTCGTCCACGAAAACTCAATATCCTTTGCAGCTTCAGCATTCAATTATTCGAAGAAAATAATTATCGAGTATCGAGTGTAATCCTTAAGTGCTCAGAAAATATTCAAAAAAAATTTATTAAATTCAACAATTTATTACCACTTGAAACGGCTGGGATTATCATGGAAGCTCAATATATGGGTTCCCCATGTTTTCACAGGGAGAAATCTGTGTCGACGCATTGACGTCTGCTATTCGCTTCTCAAACGTCACGACAATGATCCGTTTTTGAGGCGCATCATCACTTAAGACAAAAAATGGGTTGTATACAACAACAACATGGAGCAAAAAAGATGGACTGGCTAAAACCATTTCCAAGGCCGTTATTCACCAAAAAAGGTGATGCTGTCTGTTCGATGGGATTTTGAAGGAATCGTTTATTTTGAGCTTTTTCCAGAAAACACAACGATTAATTCGGAAGTATAATGTCATCAATTGGACATACTAAATTATACTGAAAGGCCAGAACTAATCAACAGGAAAGATGTAGTGAAGACAACGCGAGACCAAGTTTGGTCACTCGCTAAAAGCTTTTACAGCTTGAATGGGATACAATGATACCCACCATATTCTCCAGACCTGGCACCATCGGATTATTATTTGTTCCGGTCACTCTAAAAGTTTTTAGACGGTAAGACCTTCACCTCAAATGAGGAGGTCAAAAATCACCTCGATCAGTTATTTGCCAGCAAAGGCCAAACATTTTTTGGAGCCAGAAATTATGCTACTACCAAAAAGATGGCAAAAGATATTGGATCAGAACAGCTTTTGAAAAGAGAGCGTTTACAAAAATTTGAATAATTGTATTTACAATAAATGCTTATATCTATTATTTTAGTGTGTGTCAGGAAAACACAATCGTAAAAAACAAGCGAATGAATAGAATACCATACCCGTTCCTTAATCAGGCATCTAAACTCGCATCATGCCTCCTACGATTGCCCCTAAAGTGTGAGCACAGGAAATGTAACAGGGAACCATACTATCTTGCGTATGATTCAATAAACGAGTGAAAAAACCTGAGAAGAAAACTCGTTTTCCCAGGACTTCCTCACGAAGACATGGGTGAAAAAGGAAGGAGGTTTGGGACAGGAAAAAACTGTAACAATGGAAAAAGAAAACCAACAGAAAAATATTTCATCAAACATACCGGACTCATATATGTCTAAATTCACTTGAATCTAAGAACTTAACTAATGCTCCTCTGTTTTTCAACAGGGAACATCTCATACACCATTCGGGGGTGTAGCCGATAATAACCTCAAGATTCAAAACTAATCTCCTAAATAGACTTGAAGTTCTCTACCCAGTTAATGAAATTATCTGAAACGGAATGAATTTTTTGAAAACCACCCGTAAAATGGTAAATAGGACGATCGAGGACTAAATGTCTAATTATTTCTTCAGCTGCGCCACATTCACATGCCGGACTTTCTACAGTATTCTATTTGAACAACATACTATTACTACGACCATGTCCTGTCCTGAAACGATTTAATGTATACCAATTTTTCCTACTTATATCGAAACCTGCAACCCTTTTGGAAGGATCCTCTATGAGAATTTTATTGAAAACATCAACTTCCTGCCATTTAGTGTTCCAAAGTCAATCGACCAAATAGGTTTCCTAGATTTCAATCTCAGGTTAGGTGGATTTTGAAGATCGTGTATTATCGGAAAACTTTTGGAAATGAATGATACTTATCCCAAGATGATTTAAGAGCTAATTTCCTGCGAATATGGGAAGTAACTATATTACAAATAACAGGAAGGCATGGAGTAGCAGTTGAACTGATACATCCACTTATAACTCCCATAGAACAGTTTAACTGAGAATCAATCTTATTGACATGAGCACTATTCAACCACACTTGACAGCAATATTATGCTGCTGAATATACTAATGCTAAATCAGTATTTCACAAAGTAGACACTTCGGCGCTCAGCTAGTTTATGTAGTATATTGTTTCTTGTTTTCAACTTCTGACATAGTTTAACAAAATGAAATTTGAAAGTCAAAGAACGATCTAGCTTTACACCAAGATATGTTGGAGTGAAACTATGAGTTCCAGTTTTTTAAAAAACCTTCCTGAGAAGTGGATAGATCTCTGTAAATGATTGGTTCTAACCTCTGATAAAGAAGTCTTTCTAAAATTTTGAATGAAACAGAAAGTAAGGTCGATAACTACTAAGAAGATCTGAATTTTTCCCAGGTTTGAGAATGGCAATAACTTTAGCCCTTCAAAATTCAACGGGAATACTACCTGAGCTGAGTATGTCATTGTAAATGAATAGTAACCACTTTTTAGCGTTATTTCCTAGATGTTTGAAAAATTCAGGGGAAATGCCATCAAATCCTGGAGCTTTACGATCTTCAGTACATTTTATTGCACATTTGAGCTCTTCTTCCTCGAAAGGATTCGATAAATCCTCTACCGTGATAGCATCCCTCCTCTTTTCATGTAAGATTCGTTTCATTCTATTCCTGTCATATCTACAAATCTTCACACTTTCAGAGATATTAACAAGCCTAGATGCTACAAAATTCGGATTCATACTAGACGGAGTTTTTGAAAACGCATTGCCTAATTTCCTCAACAAATTCCAGGAACTTCTACTAGAATGACGAAAATTCATACCATTCATCAACTCATTCCAATTATCCTTTCTGATATCATTCAAAGAACTAAGGAGTGCATCGGCTTTCTCTCTGGAAGAATTTTGCTGATAATTCTTATAAAAAACATTTAATTCCTCTGACCACCCTGGTATATAATCCTTTCGAAAGCCTCTAGGAATATGTTTTTTAGCAGCATTTTTGACAACTCCTATAAACCGGGAATAATTTCTACTCAAGGGGGGAACCCATCTCAAATCACTATCTACCTGTTTAGTGAAATCATTCAACGAGCTTTTTTGAAATTCTATCTTGGTTTTTCTAATGAATCTGCAAATGTAAATTGAAAACTCAACGAATTAATAACTGGCCTGTGTTGACTGTGAGGAAAATCTTAATGTACTTTACGACGAACGGGTAGAGGAAACAATTCAGAGTCGTTATAAACCAGACAAAGATCAGGATTATAGTCGCGATTCCATCTGGCAGAATGAAATGTGCCATTTGCCTTCGCATCGAATACAAATTGAAAATCATTTGTTTCCATCCATTCAACTAATGAAATACCAATCCTGTCGTTTCCAGTATAACCCCATTGATTGTGATGGCAATTGAAGTCACCACAATAGATAGCAGGGTGGGGAAAAATAATATCGACATTGATGGGCCAGATATCGCCAGGAGGTTTATAAATATTAACGACAAACACATCAAAAAACTTGAACGCAATATAGAAAACACCACTCAACATGCCCTTCTGTGCAAGTTCAATATAATTGAATGATGAAGGCCATAAATAGGACTAAGGAGATAATCAAAAAGTACATAATCTGCGATATTTTCTCTTTCGAGGAGATGTTTTTCCGCCGCAGTTTGAGTCTCCTGAAGCATAATCACTTCCACCTTGTTCTTGCTTGCCAATTTTGAAGTATAATCGTCTTTATCCTTGGAAATCCCTTCAATATTCAAACTCAACAAAATAATTCCCTCTCTGTTTGACCGAGAGAGCCCCGATGGCCAGGTTCGGTCTTCTAAGTGATACCGATTATGATCTATAGATGATCTAGATTCATTATGAACCCAATAATTTGGGTTGAAATCGCCCATATATTATTTCTTCATGTTTATTATATGAAAACTGTCTTTCATTTCCACAAAAAAAACGAAATTACTTTCTGAATAATTCTATATTTCATTTCCATTTGTGATTATCCCGCTACATATTATATTCCATCATTGCATCTGTACCATAATATATAAAATACTTTTACCATGTTGGAAGATTTGGAATGAGGGTAATTTTGTTTAAGATGATATATTTGTAATGCTACATAGCGAAATATATTTGGATCATTCGGTTATTTATACAACATTTTCAGTTTTTCTGTAGTACTGTATATCTGCAATAATTTGTTTGTCGTAACAGGTCACTAAACAATGTACCACAATAATAGTGGCACATCGATTATCCACAATTAAAAACGCGGACAGGATTTTTGTTTTACACGAAGGTCGAATCGTTGAGGAAGGAATCTATCAAGAATTGATTTCGAAAAAAGGAGTATTTTATGATCTCGTGAAATTCCAAAGTGCATGGGATGAGAATACATCTGTTCTAGGTAAGTCAACCAAACGTGTTCTATAGATTCTAGTTTATTATGAGATTTATTTAAGATGCTGGAATTGAACATATTAAAGGTAACTCTGATAAGGAAGTTGTTCGATCTGAATCCTACATGGGAATTGATGAATTCAACCGTATACAAGTGAGTATGCATTTTTTTCAATTCTTAACTCTTGGGAACCACATATGTGGTTACCCAAGATGATTTAATCTGTGTGTTCACTCGCTTTTTAAAGAGGCCCGAATTGTAGGTAATCAGAAAGATGTTCGGTGGCTCCTCAATTCTTCAGTACACTAGCCCTACCAACAAAAGAATTTTTATAGACTAGCTGACCTATCAAGCGTTCCTGCGATTTCGAAAGGAATATAATTTTAAGTAAACTCGATATGAAGAATTATAATTGAATCAGTTCTATTGAAATCAAATTTGTTGCTTTCTATTTATTTGAGGGCTTGTGAATTAAGAATCTTCTGACGAATCATGAATCGATAGGAGTCATAATTCATGACACTGACTGAAGAATTATATCGCTTGAATAGAACATTGAAGATTGTCACTTTATTTTGAAGAAATTTCTGGTCAGAAATCTTCGGCGATGTTCACACAACGTATTCTCAAAATTTCATCCCGATCGGTTAAGTAGTTTTGTAATGCATAGGGAACATACACACAGACATTAATATTTATATACACAGGGTGTTTGAAAAAAACACGACAATATTTAAGGAGATGATTGCTAAAGTCGTTTCATTAAAAAAGTTCATATGAACATTAGTCCGCAAATACTTTGTTAACGATTTACTACTTCAATCGAAAGATGCAGTCAAATTTGAATTTTCCGTAAACCGCTTGAGATATTGAGGTAAAATTTTGGGGGCGTCGAAAACTTTATTCTCAAAGAAAAAACTAGGACGTTACTGATTTTTTCAAAAATGAAAGATATTTTTGAATTTTCCAACTATGCTTCGAGAAAAAAGCTCTCTTGACATTTTTTTGTTCGACGCCAAGTTTTTGAGTGAAAAATGTTGAAAAGAATGATAAATTAAAGTCCATACGTTTCATTGTACCACACGCAGTCTTCGATTAAAGGAACTATTCTAGTGTATTTCTTTTCATCATTAAATAACCTCGACACAACCAAATTTGTATGGAATCATTCGGTATTTCACATGATTGATTGTTTTAACCATGAATCTTTGACTATTTGTGAAGAATGAAGTTTTTTGTTGTAAAAAAAACCGGATAGTATAATTAGAAATGTTGAATTATAACCACATGATTGGGATATTGTATTCAGTCGTCACTGAGACTTGAAACTGTGAATTTTGAAATTTAAAGAAGCCTCTAATCATAATTAAAATGGATTGTCCGATGTGTAAAGGAGTCGTATAATTACTCTCGTTGACGAAGGGGTGACCCAGAGGGATATAGCGGCCACAATGGGGGTCTCACAGGGGATGATTTCAAAAACCTACGCCCGATACGTGGAGCTACAATATCTGCAAAATAGGCCTAGAAGAAGACGTAAGATCACTTCTGAAGAACGAAACCGCTTCTTGTGCCAAATTGCAAGAAGAGACCTTAGTGCGTGCACCCCATACTCCAAAGACAATTTCTGGAAGCAACAGGCATCAGTGTATCAGTCGAAACGATACGTCAAAGACTTCATTCAAGCGGTTTATACAGCAGAAGGCTAACCAGACAACAAAAAATTAACAGACTTAATTGGTGTATTGAGCACCAAAATTGGAATATTGAGAATTAGCGAAATGTTCTCTTTTCGGATGAGACCTGAATTGGTTTTCGATCAGATGAACGCCGGATTCGGTTTCAAGGGGTCGTGGAAGACAAGCTAGACTCCGAGTAGTAAGACAAATTCCGAAATACCAAGGGGCCAGTGTGATGTTTTGGGGTGGCACTATGCTGGGAGGCAAAACAGATTCGATTTCCTTTTCTGCAAGTGTAACGGCTAGAAATTACGTGGACCTAGTGCTGGAGCCCGTGGAGATTCTGGCGAGGTGCCCACGGTGAGACTTTCACTTTTATGCAAGATAATGCTCATCCGCTTAACAGCAACCTCGCGTGACATTATCTTGAAACAGAGGGAATCGCTATTTTGGACTGGCCAGCTTGTCCTCCAGATCTAAATCCTATTGAACATTTATGCTATAATTTCTGAACGAAAATTTGATCGCGCCAAGATAATCCAAGAACCCCACAATAACTCATCCAAGCCGCCACAGAAAAGTGGCAGAATATCTCCCCAGAGGAGATAGAAAACCTAATCCAAAGCATGCTTAGACGGATTCAGGCTTGTATCAGGGCAAGAGGATGGAATACAAGCTACTGAGGTCGAGAGAAAAACACCTACTCCGTGAGAAAACAAGTTTCAATTTATTTACTTAATGCGAAAAGAGCCCCTTATTTTCTTTCATTTTTTTCTTCCTTAAAATAATCATTTTTATTTCTTTTTTCAATTGAAATATCTCTAACAATCCTTCGAAATTTCCAAAATAATATTCAAAATATCGGGTGATTCCATATAAATTTGATTGTGTGTATGTTTGAAAATCAGAAATTTAATTCAAGGGCAAAACAAAGATTTTAGAGTACACCAATAACTATTAAAAATTACAAAAGCTGTTCAAAGTAACCTCCTCCAGCTTATCTGCAAGATTGCAGTGTTCTCCTCATTGATTGATGAAGTTTTTCAAAATCACCATAATCTGTTCTTATCGATTTGCATCCAGCGATAATTCTACTCCACGGGTTGTGTAAACCGAAAGAAATCGGGGGTTTCAGTCTGGGGACCGTGCAGGACAAAAGTTTCACCTCTACTAATTCAGCCATACTATTGTGTTAGGAAGACACGAGCTGAATAAAATAGGCAGTTGCGCATAAATAAAATGTCAGAAGAACTTTTTCCTTTAAAATAATTGGGAAATTCAAAATATTTTTATTTTTGAAAAATCAGTAGCAACCTAGTTTTTTTTTGAGAATAACCTGCGTTGTGCCTGTGAGTATATAAACATTTACATGAAATGACTTTAGCAATCACCTCTTCAAAATTGAAGTGTCTTTTTAAACATCCTGTATAACATTAGTCGAAACAGGTACTTAGCCCTATAAGGAAAATCTCTAAACAGGGTTGCTTCTTTTGAGAACTGAAAAGATTTTGTAATGGTGACAAATTTAGGTATATTTGACAATAAAATTAATTTCTGGAATTTTATTGATTTCCAATAACCCCATAGGATCAGTTTTAATCTGTACTTCTCATCATGTCAAATACCAAAATTATTATTAAAATTAGTTTTCTTCTAATACATCATTTGCATAGTGAGTATTAATTTTGATTATACTCCAAACTTCCAATATTGAAATTCCCAAAAGTTCTACTGATATAAATCTGAAAATATGACGTATCTATAAATTCAAAATATCGAATGTTGAATATAATTTCATCTCAGGGTAATGTAGAAAAAAAGACAGGAAGGATACAAATGTTCTCAGACATACTGAAAATGAATAAACCTGAAAGGATTTATATAGTGATTGCTTTCCTAAGTTCTATTATGGTTGGATCTGGTTTACCAATTATGGCCATTTTGCTTGGTGATACTATCGGGGTGAGTATCTTGTTGATAATGTACTAGAGATGTTTTTTAAGTTTTGCATATAGAGCTAGAATTAAACAATTGAAAGTTTTTAAAAATGGCCTCTTGGAAGGCATCAACAATCTTTGACCACGCAGTCCGTTCTTGAATTTGAGAAAAGTAAAACTGTCGTTGGGACTGTACGCAGGATGTTTTTTTGCGTTAAACATTCAATTGTTTTCCGCGCTGCGTGCGAATTTGCATTGTGTTTGTGTAGGATGATTCGCCGTTCGGGATTTCTCGAAGCTTACGTTGTCGACAAAGCATAACATTAGGCGATTTCAGTTTTTTTAGTCCAACTGATAACTAGAAAACCACCATATTGGTAAGAGACCCGAAAAGTAATGATCGTTGGCTTTTTATCAAGAAAATAAAATTGTGACGTTTGTTTTTTAATCAAACCTTGTTTGAAAATGGACGAAATTGAACAAATGAAAATTTCAAACTACAAAGTGGCAGGTTGCTTCACTTGTCGTATGCATATACACGGTGGAACACTTATATTGATCAAAGAGAACATCGAATACGAAGCTATGAAGTAAATAAGCGAAAAGTCGAAAGAAAAAACAATAGAAATAGCTTCGGCTAAAATACCTCAATTAGAAATGATTTGGTGTGGTGTTCACAAAAATGGGGATAAAATGAATTTTGGAAACAACCGACCGATCTCCATCATGTCCACTCTGTCGAAGGTACTTGAGGGCTCATTAAGAGTGAAACGTGACTACCCCACTGGGTAAGCACAGAGGAATTTTGAGCAATGAGACTTTAGTTAAATATTTGTCACTGAGGTCTTGAAAGACAAAGTCAAGGTGGTTCTAGTCAGATATTTAATTACATATTATAATTATCATTAAAAGTTATAGCAAACGATACCAATAAATGCTTTTTTCTAAATGTACAATTAATAACACTTATATTAGTGATAGTCAAAAATTTGATGAGGCAGAAGTCGTTGATCTTGAGGAAATAGATGAGGTAAAGGTCTTCTATTTTAGAGTCTCCAATCACCTATGTGAGTTCAAGTTCCAAAAGTCTCATGTCTTCTTAGTGCTGCGTATGGAGTGAAAACCTCTATTTGAACTTCGGATTCATCTAGATTTCAGGGCTTCAGATAGAAATTATATTTCGATCTCTAGGCTGGTACGTGTTAGGGCTTTAGGAATATTTTTGTTTGTTGTTTGTTTTTCCTTTAACGTGCTCTATTTCTGCCTTTCGGCTAATGACACGCCGGGGAATTCTGTCACTTCACTAACTCGGGAATTTTACCGATTCCCTCTCGTGTCGAGGATCTTTAATGTCCAACGACACATCTCTGTTAGACAAGACCGACGGCTTTACATCTCATCCGAAAGATGGACACTCAACCGATTTCCAGAATCCGAAAAATCGCATCGACTTTTTGGGGATTGAACCCAAATAACTCTGCGCAGGAGATGAGCATCATATCCTCTACGCCAGCGAGCCGGCAGGAATATTTTTCCTATTATAGAAGGGGTATTTCTATTTAAAAAATGATCTGCTTTATTTTATGGAACAGTGTCATTAATAGCTTTTGAAAATATTTCAGATTTTATATAAAGAAGATGCTGTAGAACTAAGAGAAGAGTCCAAGTTATTCTGCATAGGTTTTGTTGCCCTTGGAGTAGTTATAGGATTATCTTATCTGATACAGGTTCGTACCCGAGTTTTATTATGAATGTTTCATTCTCATCTTTGTGGTTTCAGGTGTATTCTTTCAAAGTAGTGGGAGAAAATTTAACTTTTCGTGTTAGAAGCTTGATGTTTTCCACAATGCTCAAACAGGAAATTGGTTGGTTCGACAGTGAAGAAAATGGAATCGGCGCTCTTTGTTCAAAACTTTCAGATGAAGCTGCTTTCATTCAAGATGTGAGTGTAGCGCGTCTTGTCTATGCTATTGAGCGACAGGCTCAAAAATGATTTCTGGGAATAAGACACGGAAATATTTAAGAACATGATTGCTGAAATCATTTCATGAAAAAAGTTCTTATGAACATAGATCCGCAAATACTCCGTTACCGATATACAAGGTGTTAAAGTTTATTCGAAGGTGCAGTTAAATTTGAATTTTTCGTAAACCGCTTGAGATATTGAGGTAAAATTTCAGGGGTGTCGGAAACTTTCAAAGACGCACAATTTTCAATACGAAACAATATTTTGGATTCACCAGTGGCGCGCGTATGGGCACATCGCAGGTTATTCTCGAAGAAAAAGTAAGACGTTACTGTTTTTTTTCAAGAAAATATTTTTGAAATTTCCAATTATTTTTCAAGAAAAAAGCTCTATTGACATTTTTTGTACGACGCGAAGTTTTTAAATGAAAAATTTTGAATAGAATGAGAAAAGAAAGTCGATACATTTCATTGTACGACACGTAGTCTTCGATTAAAAGAAGCATCGTTATGTATTTCTTTTATCATCAAATAACGTATGTTTGAAAATTAAAAAATTCATTTCAAGGGCAAAACAAAGACTCTTGAGTATCACCAACTTAATAAAAAATTACAAAAGCTGTTCAAAATGACCTCCTTAAGCTCGGATGCAAGATTGTAGTCTTCTCCTCATTGATTGGTGAACACTTTCAAAACATGGATCTGTTCTTATCGAGTTGCTTTCAGCGATGATTCTATTTCCCAAGTCCTCAACATTTGCCACGGGGGTGGTGTGAACCAAAGACTTCAAATGATCCCATAGGAAGAAATCGAGGGGGTTTAAGTCTTAGACCATGGAGGCCAAAATTAATGTCCACCTCGACAATCCAAGGGATTTCTATACTTTTGAGTTAGGAAGTCACGAGCAAGCTGACTAACTGGACAGGTGAGCCATCGTGCATAAACCACATCGTTTGTCTTATTGCCAAAGGTACATCTTCCAAAAATTCTGTCAGTGTATGTTCCAAAAAGTAGCGATACATCTCTTCCGTAAGTCTCCCTTGTAGAAATACTGGTTCAACGAGGACTGAAATTGATCTTCATATGTTTGATGTGGATTTTCTTTACGCCACATATGATTATTATGGAAATGCATTGACAATACACAATGCGGGCAGGAAAATCGGTAAGGAGAAGTGGTTGCAAACGTTGTTAGTGGAATGGATACAACAAATTTTCATGAAGAATTTGCCAAACATTTTCATTGCTGACACCTTAAGCGTCAGCAATTTCTGAAATGGCGTTATCAGGATCATCTTGAATTATTGTAAGAACCTCAGCTCTACCGTTCTTACTTCCCTTGGCCAACCTGCTCTTTCATATAGTCCCAATGTCCCAAACTAACCATACCCCAATCCATAAGAATTTCTGCAATATCTTCAATAGTGCTGTATATCCAAATCGAACGTTCGTTCCTTGCAGAATATACTGAATTGATTCCAAATCGAACTGTGCGTTTTTCTTGTATTTTTGGGGATAGAATTCTGTATAGAACTATCTATTTCTGCTTCACTGGTGCTTCCAAAACGAGACATTTTAATTTATATCGGCAGAAACTTTACAACAGGTACTAAAATGGCTGTTCTTGACAGTTTTATAACCGTACTATTTGTTGTGAATGTTGCGTTGCTATGGAAACGCAAGGATTCTCTATGGGTAAATTTATCCACTAATATCCTACCTTCCTTCCTATTTCTATGCAATTTATCCGATATCAAACTCGAATTTCTCGGTTCTTAAACGTGCATTTTGACACATGAGTAGAATTGTCGAAAATATCACATAATTATTTAAAAAATAAACGAATTTTTCGAATAATTTGTAAATTCGAATTAATCTATTCGATTCAATTCGAACGATATTTGCACACCTAAACATTCTCATAAAATCTTTTGATTATATCTGCTTGAATAATTAATCACATTGTGTACCTGAAATAGTTACGCGAAGATATTTTCGATTAATTATATCTAATACTCGGAATTAAAAACGAAAATCTATGTCGAATTGGCCGTAAGACATAATTCTAACTATTCGAATTATTTGAATGATTCGAATATTCGATTCGAATTTCGCATTCGTAATATGCGTATTTGAAAGTTTTCGACACCCTCAAAATTTCACCTGAATTTCTCAAGCGGTTTACGGAAAATTCAAATTTAATTGCATCTTTCGATTAAACTTTAACACCCTGTAAATCGGTAACGAAGTATTTTCAGGACTATGTTTATATAAACTTCTTTCATGAAATCACTTCAGCAATCACCTTAAATGTTGCCGCGTCCTTTTTATACACACTAAATATTTGACAAGTATTGTAAATGAAAATAATCCGGGGTGTACCATTTGAAAGGCAAAAGGTGCGATTTTTTGATACAATCGGCACCACCGCATTCTTCTAAATATTTGAGAAGGTTCGATCAAGTCCGGAAATTTTAGCACACCATTTATTTCGAATCAACTATATTCACAAAAAATCAAAATCTTCATACATTTCGTTGATCAATAAGGCTTTGTCCTTATAATAATAAGAAATGATAAACTATGTATTATACTATCACAAGAGTTTCTTGAAATTCAGGATTGCAATCTAATTTTTTAAGTATTTATGTATGTATTTCAACTTCAATTCGGTATTTGTTGTTAGCTGAAAATGGTCCAGACCGAAATTCTGAATCCAGAATTTCAATAAATTTAATTTCTTTATTATCATCATGACCTTGATTTGATTGAGTTGACTGGACCACCAGATCAACTTATGTAGATCCCAAATATTCGAAACAGCTTTCCTTGAAATATCCATTTCTCCTCAATGTTTCAGTACTTCAACATTGTAGTTTACATCAGTCTGACGATGAACGTTCGAAACTGTAGTCACAGTGTGATGATTTTATAATTTCTATAGCAAAACATAATTAAATACAATATTTGTATTACAAATACTTTTTTTATATTTAGGCATCTGGAATACCGCTATGCAATATGATGAGTTCTTTATCTACAATGTCAATCGCAATTATTGTGGCTTTTTATTTCCAATGGAAAATCGCTTTGGCAATGGTAACTATTTTTCCATTTGTAGCTTTATCCATATACTATGACAATAAAGTTCAACTAGGTGATGCCGACTTCAAACAGCGAAAACTTCAAAAATCAGTAACGGTAAGTAACATTGATGATTGTAAGAACATTACAACTACGGCATAAGCCCTTTATTCGAGGGCTATTGTGACGCTACTTTGTCTCAGTTACAGGAATCAATTATACACCATTATCTTTCAAGGTTGTCTGTCTTGTATTTATAGTAGCAAGAACCTACTTCTAGACTTTTAGACTTTCGAAGCTTTAATGTTTTAGACCGGAGTAACTACTCTAGCTTGAAAAAGTTAATCCAAAGTTCGTAGTAAGGATAAATTCAAAAGAAACAATAGATACCTAGTCATATCAGGTAAAATAACTCTTTATTCAACTCAAAATTATATCAAACACTATTCGCCAATACAGGTGCATTATTTTGCTGAATGAAAATCGAAATAAATCTATCATAAAAGATAACTACCACATAAACTGGACTCACGAGTGTGAGTTTTATAAGGTAAAAATGTGAGCTTAATGTTATTGTTAGGACAGCCTCAAAAAGCAAAATAAAATTAAACTTAATTCTTGATAACTTTGGAGTTTGGAAAGTTGACGCATAGCTCGAAAAGTCTGACTCGATAATACGTAGATTCCCTAATGTTTGGAGGAAGCAGCTATCATGCAGATCATAAGGTTGATTACTATATTATGAACTAGGAAAGGTAAAAAAAACGAATATTTTTTTTTGCTGCTTACTCTGAAAAATAGGTTCCTAGACACCCCTAAGAAAATCTCTCCACGTATGAGTTCTTAATTGTAACGAGAAGGTCATCCGCCTTACAGTTTTCTATTATTTTCTTATTATCACATAGAAATATCGATATCTCTCTTCCAACTACTTAAAAAAATATATCGTTATATAGATTTCGTAGGCAATTGAATGTTGTACATTAAAAATCCCGGAACGATTTTTCGTGGACCTAACCGTTTGAAAGATATTAACGGTTGAAGTTTGATTATTTGAAGGTAAATTTGAACTCATGAATTAAAATAAAATTTTCGAATTATTGAACAAAAACTGGAAAAATTGATAGGCATTGATGTTTGACGATGAATATCTGGTAAACGCTTAACTTAATCGAAAAATTATAACATACCATTTATGAAGGGTAGTGGATTTTCTACAAAACTACGAGTTTCATGAATCAAAATGGTTTTCTTTCATTGAGTTAAAAATTTATAAGAAAAGAAAAATTTACCTTTGAATAATCAAACTTCAACCGTTATTACCTTTTAAACGGAACAAATTATCATTGGTTCTTATTTTAGCATCTTTAATTGCCAATTTGTACGTGAGTTTGAATGAATTCCGCATATATTTGAGTTCATTTGTTCTATACCGGTCATTCAGTTCATTTATAAGTATCAAGTATCATTGAACCAGTTCACACCTGACATTTGAAATATTTTTAGAATGACTGTCAGAATTTTTTTCCAAAATTTTCTTTAAATTAAACAAGATCCACGAAAAAATAACATATGGGAGATGTTAACAAAAATTATTGGGTTCATAATGATTCTAGAACATCTATAGATCATAATCGACATCATTTAGAAGACTGAACTTGGCCATCGGGGCTCTCTCGGTCAAATAGAGAGGGAATTGTTTTGTTGAGTTTGATTATTGAAGGTTTTTTTGCGATTATACTTCAGAATTGGCAAGCAAGAACAAGGAAGTGATTATTTTTCGACGGAAGAACATCTCCGGAGGTTATGTACTTTTTCGATTATTTCCTTAGTCCTTCTTGTGCTTGCTATGTACAATCTTTTCTTAGATTTGTTTAGACATATAAGAGGTATGATTGTTGAAATATTTTTCTGCTGGTTTCTTTTTCCATTGTTACAGATTCCTGTCCCAAACCCCCTTCCTTTCACCCTTGTCTTCGTCTGAAAATCATGGAGCGCAAGATGAGAATTGAAGCTGCTAAGCAGAAAAATCTTTGGTACTCTTTATGTACACACGATTCTAACACAACATAGACAAGCTATTGCTACAGCAATAGCGACAGGGAAACGAGTTTTTTCCTCAGGTTTTTTCACTCGTTTATTGAATCATATGCAAGATAGTATGGTTCCCCTGTTACATTTCCCGAGCTCACACTTGTACTTTTTCTGACACACACCAAAATTATAGATATAAGCATTTATTGTAAATACAATTATTCGAATTTTTTTCTCTTTCGAAACAATATATATACACCCACAGAGAAAATCAGATTATGCATGTTTCGCGTTTTCAGATAGCTGTGGAGGCCATGGGAAACATAAGGACTGTAGTTTCCTTGGGATGCGAAAAAATATTGTTATCCCAATATAACGAAGAATTGAGTCAGTATATCGCGTCAGCCAAAAATAAGTCACATTCACGATCGATCATGACAAGTTTTGCTAAAAGTTTGTCATTCATCGTTTACATTATTGTCATATTCTGTGGTTGCAAATTGATGATCGACGAGAACATATTTTATGGAAGTATGTTCAAGTAAGAAACAATGAAGCTCTGAAGAACTTTCAATTTGATAATCTAATTTTAGGATTTCACAAATTACAATTGCTTGTTCTTGGGCTATAGGTACCACCATCGCTTTCGTACCCAATTGTAGGAATGGTTTTTTAGCAGCCTCACGTATGTTTGCTCTTCTGAATAGATCTCCAGAAATACAAAATATTCCGAATGCTTCCAAAGATAATTGGGTAAGTGGTTGTGTTGATTATTGCTGTCTTTGCCGCTTTCCCAAGATATACACTTTGTCAAAAAGTACCGGGAATGCGACAATGAAACACAAAATATTTTTTTATTTTCCATCCAAATTTGAGTCGTCAAAGTAGACCCCTTTCGAAATACGGTACAACCTCTCTAATCCTAACACACTCTAATCCGCACATCCAGTAAAACTTTGAAATCACCCACCTCTATAATCCGCACAATTTATTTTCCACCTTTATAATCCGAACGCCGTCAATAATTTTAACGATTGAAAGTGTCCGAACTTGCAATATCTCGACTGAATACTCTCTTCACTTGTGAAGATTAGATTCTCTTCTCACATTCAGCGTTTGATATCCGTACTAATCATGTCGCGTCGACATAAAACGTTAACTTTGCATTAAAAATGCGAAATTTTGAAAGAATTAGATAATGGAAAAAGTGTTTCTGAATTGGCCAGAATACACTCAATTGGAAAATCTGCAGTATGCGATATAAAGAAAAAAAAATCAACTGAGAATTTTATATCTTTTCTGATTCTGGTCCTGGGAAACTCTTGTGTTTCAATAAGTGATATTTTCTCAGATACCGATAACGACTTTCTGGAATTTAACCTCTTCGGTTCCTTATTTATGTTAATCGATCATTACTTTGTACCTACTTTGTATTTCGTGCTGGTATTTGATGGGTTTAACATTCTTCTGATGTTATCATAGTACCTACTTGAATTACATCTTTTGTTAATTATATTTGAGAAACATTTCTAAAAATTGTTTCATTTTGTGCACAGAAAATGATTCTACTAATAACCTTTAGTATTAGTACCTACATATGACCGAAATTACCTAAACTAATGATCTCTCAAGCATTTTACGTTAAAAAGCAATCATACAAAAACTCAACAAATACCATAGAACAACACAAATTAGCAGTTTGAAAAACAAACAGATATTCAAAGTATCCAAAATCTCAAAGGTTCTTTTTACTTTAGCGAATATTATGTGATGTATTCTGATTTCAGGAAAATGGGAATATTCAATTTTCAGCAATTCATTTTTCGTACCCGACCAGACCTAAATTACCTGTTCTCAAAGGACTTGACCTGTCAGTTTTGTCCGGGAAAACAGTGGCTTTGGTAGGATCTAGTGGTAGCGGAAAAAGCACCGTCTTGCAACTCCTACAACGATTTTATAATTCGTCTTCAGGTCATATCTTCGTCGACGACTCTAATATTGTCACCATGGATTTGGATTTTATTCGAGAGCAATTTGGAATTGTATCGCAAGAACCGAATTTATTCAATCGGACTATAGCCGAAAATATTGCGTATGGAAGTAATGAAAGGCATATTTCTATGAATGAAATCGTTGAAGCTGCTAAGAGAGCAAATATTCATAATTTTGTAGCTTCTCTACCTCATGTAAGTATAAAACTATGATTATTACGAGTTCTGTTTGAAATGTACTGCAAATTTCAAATTTACGTGGGCTAAGAATACTTAATCTTCCATTTTTTGTGTTACGTTGGTACTCATATTCTTCACTCATGCTGTCAAGCTCGGCCATTTTGATTACTTAGTTAATTTTTGACAGCTATCTTGTTCGGACGTGTTTCGTCTCGTTTTCAATTTTTGCACATTCCATTGCGTTGATATTGAAGCTTTGGTTTTCAGCCCCTCAACAACCCAAATTTCTTCCAGAAGGTCATAAGTGTAGATTATTCTTGAACTATTGATCATGACGTGGAAAACTCAACATTTCAGTGGAACTTAAACATGAGACAAGACCGAAAAAAGCGCGCCAACTTTCGTCTGAATGTAGAAGTACAGTTCGCTGTTTTCTTCGATTGCAAGGACTTGATACATTTTGAATTCTTGTCACAAAGTTAGGTCAATAAGGAATATTACCTGAAAAAATCTTCTTTGTCATATTTCGAAATAATAGATGACAATGTTGCCAATAATCTTTGAAAATTGAATTTAATCACAACTCCAATCCAGAACACTTGACCGCAAAACATATTCAACTTCATTTTCATTCAATAAAATGAACTTTAACAAATCAGGTATTCTTCTGGAATATATTTCATGACTCAATGCACCTTATCTGCTATTTTCGTTACTAAAATATCATTTTTCTTTTGAAGGGTTACGAAACTAGAGTTGGTCTAAAAGGTCTTCAGCTTTCAGGTGGACAAAAACAACGAGTAGCTATCGAGAGCATTAATTCGCAATCCCAGAGTATTACTTCTTGATGAAGCTACGTCCGCTTTGGATAATGAAGCCGAAAAGGTATGAATCAAAGAAAGCATTATAATTTCAGTCCAGTTGGAATAATTGCGAAGCGACATCCATACTCTAGCATTAGAAACAAATTTAGAAGAATTTCAATACTTCAAATTTCTGTTTTAATAGGCAACAACAGTTTTAATTTCCAGTACTACTGCAACGTGAGTCACGAAACTTGACCCCGTCAGAATGGACTAAAGCAGTGGTGTTAGATAACCTAGATTGGATTTATACACAAGTAGTGGGCTTTCCCCACTACTTGTCTTGGTAGTTACTGTGTTAGTTGTAGCGCGTAGTTGGTGCAGTGGATGAATGGGAAGAGAAAAAGCATGCATTTTGTAGTACCTATGGTATGGCGATAATTCACGAATCGTTTAGGAGATTGCTATTTTTGCCTGACAAAAAGGTATTCTAAAAAGGCAAAGCGCAAGATGGACTTTCCAAATTTGCGTTCTGCTATTCAAAATGTATTAGCCGACAGTTTCGAAGAGCAGTTTCGAAGAACAGAGCACCGACCCCACTTTTACTCCAGGTCCCAGTTCCGGGCCACGTTTAACTGTTCAAAGTGAATTAATGATTAAGTACGTGATTTGGGGTTATCAAAGCAACAAAACTTCTTGGTTCCCATCTAAAGGAATTGAACTTATTAGCCAATGAAACGAAAATCACGAGTTTTAAAAGTACATGCTCAATTTTTGTATTCTACAGTATGGAAAATTTGTTGTGTTCGTGTTCAAATATTGATGGTTCAATGAAGCTACTTGATGTTGAGCGTTCCCCCTCTGAGTGGCGTTTATTCATAGATTCATCTTAATACAGTTTTAATGGAAATTTAAAACCCTCTATACCAGTTGCTCATTCTATGACGGTGAAAGAAAGTTATGAATATATGCACAGTGTTTTGACTACATAAAATACTATAAATATAAATGGAAAATATATGGAGACTTGAAAATTATTTTAGGAATTTTAGTGGGACTTCAGGGAGGATTTACAAAATATAGCTGCTTTCTTCGTGTATGAGACAGTCGTGCAGTAAGTAGGCATTATATTGCAAAAATTTGGCTGGAAAGAAATGATTTTCAACCAGTCTCAAAAAATCTTGTAGACTCCAAAAATCTTCTTCTGCCTTCTCTTCACATCAAACTTGGGCTGATGAAAAACGTTGTCAAGGTTATGACCGAAGATGACGATGGATTCAAATACTTAAAAGAAGTCTTTCCCAAGTACGGTGATGCCAAATCAAAAGAAGGCATTTTTATTGAACCACAAATCAGAAAATTGTTGACAGCGTTAATTTTACAGAGAAGCTTACCAGTCAGGAACTCAAAATATGAAACTTATTTGTTAGTCTTGTGAAAGGATTCTTGGGCAACAATATGGATGCAAACCACCAACAGTTAGTTAAGGAACTTTTAGATGCCCACAAATAGCTTGTCACCTTTTCCTGAAAACGAGGGAGCTACTAGTGATGAGCAGAGAAAAAGACTCCACCAAGATATTAGGACAATGGACATTCGCGATCAAGGACGATGGGATATAGCCTTGATGGGTGGATTACTTCTGGTTTTTGAAAATAGAAGATATGACCCCTCATAAAAGGCAAAAATAGAATTTAATGAGTATTTTGGATCAATATTTTCAATCTTTGTGTTTTTCTTAAATGCAAAGCACATTTAGTGGGTGTTAAAGTAAATGAAGTTAATATATACTGTTAAAAAACTTGAATAATATTTTTTCTATTCACATTATATATTGTAACATTAAATCTGGTTCTATGAATGTAACGAGAAAGCCTTACGTGTTACAATTTTTTCTCATTTTGTATTTGGATAAGTCAATTGTACCATAAAATGCTAATCAACTTTATGTTATATCCACAACTATTTTTGTGGTCGTCCAGTGTAATTTATTTCATTTTTACAAATAGAGAAAATGGCAATTCTCAATTATTAATTGAAAGTATGGAGTTTTTGTTGATAGGATAGTAGAAATAAAAATAAAAAGAATATTTCATATTTCTGTAGTAGTTACATTTTTTCGAACAAATATATCCAACTTTTTTGTTAGATTGTCCAAGCTGCTTTGGATGAAGCCAAAGAAGGACGTACTTGTATAACAATTGCTCATCGTCTTTCCACTATACAAGATGCAGATGTCATTTGCGTGATCGATAAGGGCACAGTAGTAGAGATGGGAACACATCAGGAGTTGTTGGAAAAAAGGGGACATTACTGGAGTTTTTATAATTTGCAAAATAAATGATTATTCGTTCTATACCTCTTATTGTGACATATATTATTTAGTCCTAGTATTATGGAAGCTTATACAGTGTGAGTGTGAAGAATGGAATTAAATTCATGATATTCACTTCAGTTTTGGATAAATGCTGGTACATGTGAATATGCGAACATACGTTTATATTAGTCAGGGATAAAATGAGGAAATATTAGAGGCCTTATCTTGTTAAAATATTGTTCATTCTTGAAAATATTTCAACACAATGTCAAAGAGGAAGGAAATGACAATTTGCATTATTAATTTAACATCTTGTTTGTTGACTTATAGCGCTCTTCACCTCGAGTAATTACTTGAATTTTATTATTAATAAATTCTGTGTAAAACACATATATGAAAAATAATTGTTCAGAAAAATGCTAGTCATTGTTATTGAATTTATATGGTACCTCTTCGTCAGATTTCGAACATATCGTACAAAAAATTCTAAGGCTCACTGCAAAGTGATTAATTTTGGGTCTAATCTTACAAAAATTCTAGCAAATATGGTGATGAATTTTGGTTTTCTTTTTCATAATAGGATGAAATATATTGTGAACTCAAGGTGAGTTTTTAATCTATATCATTTCTCTCACACATACCTTAAGAAATGAAGTTTTATTTAAATTATTTTCTTTTGCAGCATTAAAGAAGAACTAAAAATCGAAAAAGAGAAAGAAGATTCAATACCATACTGGAAACTGGTAATTATGCAATTTTTCCAACTACATTGATTGATGATGTTTTATAGATATACAGGCTGTCCGCGCTAAAGAACATATTCAAGGTATCTGGGGAATGGGTTTATCTATCAATTTTGGAATTAGATTGGCAATTGTTCTAAGAATGGCACAACCTCCGATTATATCAGACATCGGCTAGAACTTTGCTATTTCAAACGGCTTGAATCCTTTTTCAAGTATCTTTTGTTAAGATTTGTTTAATCTAAAATTTACCACCATTGAATCTAATTTGCATAAGATAACCTTTTTTAATTGAACGAAAAAAGTGTTATTTTTGAGGTTATTGTAATTTTCGATATTATTTCATATACAGGGTGCACAAATTACTTGTTTACTCACTACCTGGTCAAAAAATGTTCTTTTTCAAATACTAGTATCTTTTTTTCTCTTCACCTAATTTTGAATTAATATAATTAGTATTGATTGGTACGTTTCCCTATACCTAAAATGGCTCTTCTTCTTTTAATTCGCGATTCTATCAAAAACCTGCAGTTCTTTCAGAAAATTAAGTCATTAGGCTATAGAACATAGAAACCGATAGAGTGGATCTAACCCAGAGGTTCCCAAACTTTTTTGTACCACGGCCCCCTTTGTACGTTTGATGAAAATTAAAACAAGTATTATATGAAAAACGATTATAATTACTGATAGAAATTTTAACATTGTAACACAGATAGATTTTCAATTTAAGGAAGGTAAAGCGATACTTACAAAAACAAAATATAAAATGTAATTTAGTGAGATGGGTGTGCTTGTAGGTTCTGGATAAGTTGACAGATCCTGGGTTGAGTTTCAGACAAAGCACAGCGTAGGTCGCTTTGGACATCAAGTTTGTTGCTTGGTTTTGATCGCCACAAGAGTTGAAAACGATGTGTTACTATATTTGAGTCTGCACCTTGCAGTCTCAAGGTCGAAAAATTCTTGTTTAAAAAAAGTTCAACCATTCAAGTCCTGCTAAGATATATATTTGATATATTTCAGAACAGTTTCGTTATAAGCATTGACTGACATTTCATTTAACACATTTCGAACATGCTTTGAAATTACAATTTTTACTGGAAAATGATCGCCTTCTTATTATATAATACTCTGACGAGAAATGCCCCGGTCAAAAATTCAAATCGACTTTATCTTCACAAACCATTGCATGAATTTTCCGAGCATTGACAGCAGCTACGTTGACAATAAAGTCAAAAGAGATCAGAACCATTTTTTTCCTGAATAGATATTCTATAGTTGTTAAAACTTTAATCCAGGAGATCAACACCCCCATGAAAGTATTATATTTAGAAAACAGAAGAAGCTGTGGAACATCAATATTTTACGTTCTAATTGAAGACCTTTTTTTACTTGCATATGGTTCAATCGAATCGTAACTTCTTTCCATTGTCACAATACGTAGGTTGCGCCTGATAAAAAAGCAAGTAATTTAGACAAAAAATAGCTTTTGCATTCGCTTAGACCAATTTTCAATACACTTTTATCGCTCTGATATAAACCTCCAAAACATGGTTTTTGAAGTCTTCAACTACCTCTTCTGCTGTCGAAAATCGTTGCCCACATGTCCGGTTTTCCTGACAAAACTGGCGACCATTTCCTTCAGAGTGCTTCGTGCACGAACACCTTTAGTTGGGCGTGGCTCGTCTTAAAAAACTCATACTGTCGATTGTTGTTTAGTTTCGTGCTCGTACGCATCTATCCAAGATATTTCGATTATAACCGAAACAAAACTCACTCGTACGTCAAATTTAAAAGTCAACCTACGTAATAGGGCGGACACCCTGTACAGATATAAACGAAATATACATCTTATCACGTTGACAATTTTTTTTGAATATGCATGCGTTTACTATGAATTTGGTCAAATGTCTGTATAGAATTTTATTTGTATCATTTAATCGATTAAAACTACAAAATAATTGAACGGATTCAAAAGTTTACAGTGTAGTTTAGGAAGAGTTATATATTTCAACTTTTTATTTACAGTTTCGTTATGCCACCTTGCTTGATTGGACTTATATCTTCATTGGAGTAATCTGTACAATCATAACTGGGGGATGCATGCCATTTTTTTTCACTCTATTTGGACAGGCAACAGACGATATCATATCATATGTCACCGCAACAGAAAATGCAAATCTTACAGATTCTGCAACAATAGTCTTAGAAGAAAAATTATATTCAGATATTTCAATTTTTTCAATTAAATCTATATGCTTAGCAATGCTAACATTGCTCTTTCAATATATGGCTGGGGTCCTGTTTTCTTATAGTAGCTTACGACAGGTGAGTAATAAAACATGATGAAATACACTGTGCGCAATAAATTTGGCATACTTTTTTCTCTATTTGAGGTATTTTGTATTTAGTGGTTAAAACTAAAATAGTCACAGAATAGTTATTTATGAATTTAGATTTATGTTTGAGTGCTAATATTTGTAGTTTTTCGAAAGAAGAAATTAAATAGATATATTATACTAGGTGGCTCAGCACAGATTAGGTATATTAAGTCAATATTTCGGAAGCTATTGAAGATGAGTGTAAGGAATTTTGAATAAACTCACCTCTATTTTTCCTCACAAGGTCAAAATAGAAACAAAATATAGGGTGTCCTATTTAAAAAATCATCATCAAACCCCAATATTCTGTTTTCGGTAGAGTAAAACAAATAAATTTGCAACAGAAAAAAAGTTGGCGAGGAGTAAAGAGCCCTGGGGTACTCCAGCTGTAAACTCAAGATATTCCTCATCACTCCATCAACTACCACCTGATTCGAAAAAAACGCAATTTTTCGGGAAGTCCATATGGGATTAGTTCATTCATCAAAGCTCCGCACCAAACCCTGCCTCTGAGATATCAAGAGCAATTTTAGTAACCAATAACAACTTAGATATCTATCCTTTTATCTATCTTAGCTACCAAACAAACGCATCGAAATATATTCACCCTGTATAGAGTAAAGTCATTTAACAAGCATTTTATTGAAAAACGTTTTTCTAGGTCTTCAAAATAAGACAGAAATTCTTAGAAAGTACATTATATAATGATATAACCTGGTTTGATATGAACAAAACTGGAGATTTCACGACAGGTTTTTCCGAGTAAGTATCGATTAGTTGAAGTAAAACAATTTTATAAAAATAATATTCTTTTCAGAAATCTAGGTAAAATTGAAGAAGGTATAGGAGAGAAAGTTGGCGTTCTCTTGATCATGGAAACTATGTTCGTCATTGGAATAGTATGGTCGTTTCTGTTAGGTTGGAAGCTTACCTTGGTTTGTCTGGTGTCTTCTCCAGTGGTTGCTGTTGTGATGGCTATATTAACATGGGTAACTTTTCTTTTTCTAATCATTTTGTGTCCATGACACTTATGTGTCCATGCCACAGTTTGACAGCGTGAACCAGAGTCACCTCCTGTAAAAAAAAGATTAGTAGCAAACACAGCATGATACAATTGCTCGTTTAGGTTTTTCTGAGTATTCCAATTAAGTTTGGTATTTAAAATTACACCAAAGTATTTCACTTGCTATGAGAAACCAGGCACCAAGCTAGAGAGGACTGGTTTTTGTTCTTTTGCCTTGTGAAGAGCATCATATATGTTTCATGGATGTTCCCAGAATGAATTTTGTATTATTCAATGCAAAAACAGCATTCGAATGTGTCACTCACAAGACAGTTGATTCGTTTGCAAAAGCTGTTTGTGTGGAATTTATATGAGTTGAGGTTGCAAAGGAGATTGCATATGCGACTGTTGACAAATGGGAGATATCTCTCTTTGTCACCGTTGAATCAACTTTAGAGATGGTGACTTCATTGTGAGCACTTTCCCTATTCGCAAATGTCTCCAGGGTTGTTTGAAGACTTGTTTACGAACAATGTCAGTTCGTTTAGCAAGTAAAGTCTCAGGTTCAGATCGTAAAGCAAACTCAAAGTAGCATCTTTCAATTAATAAATTAAAGGGTTACACTAGGAAATTTTCAGGTTTCAACCAAATTCACGAAACGAGAAATGGACTCATATTCACAAGCTGGATGTATAGCCGAAGAGGTACTTTCGAGCATAAGAACAGTGGTAGCATATAATGGACAGAACAAGGAAGTTGAGCGATATACTGTTCACTTGGAAGATGCAAAGAAAAACAATATTAGAACGAGTATTTTCACAGCAATCGCTACTGCACTTCAATGGTTTTTAGTGTATGCTTCATGTGCTCCATCTTTGTGGTATGGAGTGAAATTAATCATTCAAGAAAGAGATCTACCAGCAGAAGATATAACATATACTCCGGGAGTTGTAGTAACGGTAAGAGATTTCATATTGCTAAAACGTTTGTACAATCTTTCTATAAATATTTCTGTTAAAAGTCGATAGGATTATCTCATCGAAACTAACTGTTGTGACAGTTCTGTTATAAAATACTCGTTTTTCTATGATTTCAAGATAGATTGCCATTCCGGCTGTGTCTTATTTCGGTTTTTTCTATATTGGAGATCCGAAAGCGATCTAGGATTTCACTTGTGATATCAAATAGCAGATGCAATTGTGAATCGTAATGAAAATATTAAAAAATGGAAGAACAATATTCGTATATTTGTAAATTTTTTCGAAAGTAGTTCTTCTAGTTTGAATATTTTTAACCCTAAATTTTGTCGATTCTATCAATCCATTCAGAATTTGATAATTGTTGTGTAAATGTTATATTAACACGGTTGTTTCACTTACTTAATTCTTGAAACGAATAGTTCGGATCAAAAAAGAAAACATGTTTCAAGTTTCAAATTTATAATACACTTGTTTTCGCGTCGGAAAACCGGCATCTTTGTCTATTAAGGGTGTTCCCTAAAATGCTCATTCGTAATGATTTTTCTATTTTTATTCAAATGGAAAAATTCAAGCACATCGTCAAATAGTCTATTCAATGAGAGTACCATATTCTTAATTTTCAAAATAGAATATACATTTTCTTCTTTTCTGTATAAAAATATAGAACTTCTCCGACTTTTTCATCCCCATTAACTTCAAACCCCGGGGATGAGCAGAACCCCCTAATTTTGAAAAGGCATGAGGGATGTTGCGATACCTCATTTTGAAGATTTCATCGAATACCATTTGACCCTAAATTTTCGCCACAAAGTTTTCATCGTTAACGAAATGGCAGCTAAAAAAGACTACTTAATTTTGTGATTAGTTTATTAAGTGCTGAAAATTGGCACCATTCACTCCATGCAGTAAAGTAAGTTTTACTCAAATCGTTCACGTACATTACTCAACATTTCTGGTTCAATTTGAAGGCATTCATTAATGATCCGAATTCGCAAATCATCCAGTGACTCAGGTTGGGCAGCGTAAATCTTAGATTTCAGGTGACCCCATAGAAAAAAGTCAGTGACCCAGATCAAGTGATCTGGGTTAGCACTCAATATTCCCCTTCTTCCAATCCAGGCGTGAGGAAAATTTTCATCTAAGAACTGACGCACAGGTTGAACGAAATGAGGTGGTGAGCCATCTTGTTGAAAAATGATCGTTTCATGGTATTCTTCATTCTCCAATACTTGCACGAGGGCTGGATAAATAGCGTTCTGTAATAGTTCTAGATAAATTTGTTCATTGATATTACCGGGTATAGAAAAAGAGCTGATGATGCGATTTCCATAAATACCCGCCCAAATATTTAACTTTTGGGGTTGCTGAGTATATTCTTCTCGAAATAAGTTCGGATTTTCATCTGACCAGTAACGACAGTTATGCCTGTTTACAGTGCGGCAGAGGTAAAATGCACACTCATCCGAAAAACAGATATTGAAGATGTAGTTTGGATTACTGTTGATAACTTCACTGACCACTTCACAGTACATGAGTCAGCGATCAAAATCATCCTCATTCAGTTCCTGAACCAATCGTATGTTAGAAGGATGAAATCTATGTTTTCTTAAAATTCTCATGATTGTTGTGCGTAAAACACCAGACACATTGGACAATTTCCTAGTACTAAGGGTCGGATGCATCGCTACGTGACCTAATATAGCCACTTCCCTCGCTTCGTTCTCCCTCTTTTTGTTGCCGTCTGAACCAGTAATGTCAAATTTAGCAACCAGTTGCACAACGTAAGCAGCGGATACATTTTTTCAGGATGTCGTTAAATAAAGCCGCTGTTAATCGCGCAGAGTCGTTATTTCTAAAAATTAATTTTATCATGTTTTCTTCTACGGAATACACAATTTTAATCCTACTACAAATTTACAATCGCTTTGGCACCGTTTCAACGTTCCTGAAAATTCACGATAGACTAACGAGAGACTTAGGTGAATCAAACACATGGTCCGTCTACTTTTTCGAACAGAAAATTAGCGGATAAATAAAAACATTCCATACCTCGGGGTAAATTCAACATAAGCTAGCCATACACCAGTGTTCGTCACTACATGGAAGTGAATGGTGCCCATTTTCAGCACTTTATAAACTAAACACAAAAGTAAGTAGTTTTCACTTTTTAAGCTGCCATTTCGTTAACCATGAAATTTTGAAGCGAAAATTTAGGGCCAGATAGTACTCAATAAGATCTTCAAAATGAGGTATCGCAACATCCCTTATCCCTTATCCCTATTCAAAATCAGGGGTTGTGCTCGCCCCCGTTAAGGAATTAAAGTTACAGAGATGAAAATATTTTTTCCCCCTCGAATCAAAAATCGACGGGTCCAAGAGATTCTCCATATTTTTATTTTAAAATCGGAAAATAGAGGTGTTAAGTTTTCGTTGGACCCCCCTTCAGGAAACCAGAAAGTGAAATCAATATTATCATTTGATTTTCAGATATTTTTCAACACTCTGCTGGCTTCATGGAATTTTGTTTCTGGAGGTCCGTATCTCCAAACATGCGCAGAAGCTTGTGGTGCAGCAAACAAGATCTTTCAAGTTTTAGATTGTAGACCCAAGATCAATGTTTCTCTGAAACTAGGAATCAAATTGAATAACGTCAAAGGCGAAATAGTTTTTCGAAATATTCGTTTCAGATACCCCTCTCGACCGGATGTTAAAGTATGTTATATGTGGTTATATTGTTTTGGATTTTTAATTCATATTCATTCTAGATATTGAATGGTTTGTCGTTCACAATAAAACCAGGAGAAACTGTTGCCTTCGTTGGGAATTCAGGTAGTGGAAAGTCTACTTGTATTCAGTTAGTACAGAGGTTTTACGATCCTGATTCAGGAGAGGTAAAATCGAATTCAGGTTTTACTCATTGATATAAATATATATTTTCAGATCTTAATTGATGGCAGAGAAATGAAAGAGCTAAATTTGAGGTGGCTCAGAAGTAAAATAGGTGTAGTCGGACAAGAGCCAGCTCTATTTGCAACAACTATTGCCGAAAATATCCGGTACGGAAAATCATCTGCAACTCAAGAAGAGATAGAGAGAGCTGCTGAGAAGGCAAAGATACATAAATTCATTAAAAGCTTACCGAATAGTTATGATAGCGTCATTGGAGAAAGGGGAACGCAGTTATCAGGTGGACAAAAGCAGAGAATTGCCATAGCAAGAGCTCTGATAAGGGAGCCATCAATTCTCCTTCTGGACGAAGCGACTTCTGCTTTGGATACAACAAGTGAAGCTGAAGTTCAATCAGCTTTAGATTCTGTGAGTGAAATAAAGTGTATTTATCATATAATGTGTTGAAATACCTCTAACAATAGAGTAGTCTTTAACTTTCACGAGAAAGGCTCGAGTATATCCCTTTTTTTTTAATTTTCCATACACTCAATATGGTTTTCAGTTACCTAAATATTTCCCTAATAATCTGTATCAACCAATCTTCTGTCACGACAGGTAACTGGTCAATGCACGACAATAATAGTAGCCCATCGATTATCTACTGTTAGAAACGCAGACAGAATATTCGTCTTACACGAAGGTCAAATTGTTGAGGATGGATCTTATCAAGAACTTATTTCTAAAAAAGGGGTATTCTTTGATCTTGTGAAGTTTCAGAGAACATCAGATGAGAAGACGACAACTTCTGGTAAAGTAACCTTTTTAGTTTATGTCCGAGTTTATTTGAATATTTATTTAAGATGCTGAAATCGAATATTTCAAAGGTGATTCCATTACCGAAACTGATGGAACAGAATCATATATGAAAATGAGTGAATTCGTCCGAATACAAGTGAGTATACGTGTGATCTGAAAAGGTGGAACATTCTTCTATAGAAGCCTGTAGCATGTGAGGGGTTCGCTGCGTCATTAAACCTTTTCTGCTTCCTTTATTCATTCCTGCAGTCCGCCACATCTTCGAACATCCCAATTTTTCAAAGAAGGTTGCGATATGTATCCCTCTACAGGGGTGTATGTAACTTTCGTCCACTATATGGAGGTTCTGCTTAGACAATATCTTGTTAGCTTGCAGTGTATCATCAGTCGTGTCTTGATATTTCCTTGCTGCTTACTTAGAGTACTCCAGAAGTTCTCTTGCTTACCTAGAGCATTCCATAAGGTTTTCAAATATTTGAGGGTTTAATCTTTGAACACTAGCACCCCCAATTGCGTTGATGGTAGCCCTGAGGGTTCCAGTAATATTTGCTTGGATGAAAACTAACCTATCTGTTTCAATGTTGACATTACATTGTCAACAAACAGATATTATCGGTAACAGATATCTCTATCAATGCCTCGGAAGCAAGCTGGGGTGGCATTTTGCCACCTTCTGTCTGCAGCAGGAACGCTTCGGTGTTCTTGGGAAGCTCATAAGCTGGCAAATCGGTGAACTTTTGATATGTTAGTATATGCATAAATCTGAAATAAAATGACGAATGACAAAGAAAGTGCGGGGTTTTCTGCTACAGAAAAGAGTTATCAGAATGTTAGTGGTAATACCTTGAACACCTAGCTGCAGAAAGTATTTTAAGAACTACAAAATCATCCCGTGTTGTAACATTTTGGCTTGATTGTTGTATTTTCACGATAACAAGAAGAAGTGCTTGGAACATTTCGAAACTTATGGCAACAACACAGAGTTCGGGAGAACTTTGTGCTACCCAGAAATCGTCTAGCGAAAACACAACGTGCTTCTTCCTACAATGGAGCAAAATCACACATCGGAGAATGGCGAGTATAAGGTCGGAGTTCTCTTATTTTATTGAGGGATGTAGAGTATCCAGAAGTCGGAATGTTTTCCCTCCACATGCCTTCTTTCCACGGTCTCAATGAGGCTCACATGGCCGTCTCCTCCACCATTATGTGTAGAGGAGGGACGCCCAGCAGACACTCCATAGAGACCGTATTATGTTTGGTTAGACTTCCCATCTGGGCCCGAATAACTTTCGGCAAGCCCAGAGTGTATTTTGCGCTCTTTGCGTTTGTCTTTCGATGTGATTGTCCCAATTTAATTTGCCTTCAAGCATCACACCTAGATATTTCATTTGTTTTACTAGTATTAGTGCCTCGTTAAAAAGAAAGGAGAAAGAATATGGACTCGTCATGTAAGCTTCGATGGTAGATAAATATCAATGTATTTATCTATCTAATGGAACCCTGAATGCTCAGAGGTTCGTTACAGACATTCTACAAGAACATGTACCATTTGCAGCAAACCAGAGTGGAAAGCTTTTGTTCATGAACGATAATGCCAAACCTCACCAAGCTATTATAAGAAACTTCAAGAACACGAATCGCAGTGGGACATTTTCAATAGATGATTAAGTATCTAGTAATAGCAACCAGCTACATAGATGAGATTCTGAACAAACTGATCAAAGTTTGGAAATGTTGTTTTGAGTATGAATTCTAGATATCATGCAGTTACTTTCGCTAAGGATGGAAATTTCCGGTATTAACAGGTTTTGGGGACAATTTCAATGGATACCTTTTTCAAGCATTCTTTAATGATGGTGAATTACTGGGAAATAATTCTTCAATATGTCTAAACTTCTTCTGAATCAGTTTGAATCTTTGATAGAGCGTTAATTTACTAACGGAATTAGAAATAGTTACTGATGAATTCAAACATTCTGTACATATTTGAATATATAAGTTATGAATATAGGTATTTTCAATGATGTATTTATTTTAGAACAACGAAGAGAAGAAGAGGGGAACAATGAATGTCCTTTTGGACATTTTGAAAATGAACAAACCTGAGTGGATATACATTCTGATTGGTTGTCTAGCTTCTTTCATTGTTAGTGCTGGTTTGCCAGTCTATTCCCTGTTATTTGGAGATATCATCGGGGTAAGACTCTTTTCAATTGTGAAAATAATGAAATAATTTCCATTTGCACCTAAATTATCAATTCCCGGTAGTTTTTAGACAGAATGTAAATATGTTTCTCCTACAGAATATGAACAGCAATGTACAGTTCATAACTTTCAGATTTTCTCAAACGAAAATGTTGACGAACTGAGAGAAGCGACGGAGTCCATCTGCATATTTTTTATTGTTTTAGGTTTCGTTACCGGATTAGGTTATCTTATACAGGTTTGTAACTGAAAGATTTTTCTGAATTTCGTTGTCAATGGCCATTCTGATTACAGATTTATGCGTTTGGAGTAGCTGGAGAAAATTTGACTTTCCGTGTTCGGAATTTGATGTTTTCCACAATGCTCAAACAGGAAATGGGTTGGTTTGATAGGAAGGATAATGGAATCGGTGCTCTTTGTTCAAAACTTTCGAATGAAGCTGCTTCAATTCAAGCAGTGAGTAAAGAAATATCAATCTTTAAATTGGGTGGACTTATTTGGATCTAACGTGCTTTGTAATGAAAATGATTTTCGTCTACAAACAGTTATTTCTTGTACGAAATATTGAGTAAATCGGTCTATGCATTTAAAAGTCATTGCGATTAGAAAATTCGACCTAAATCCATAAAACAGCTTGTATATCGAAAACGATTAGCATTACCTCGTATTCTAAGTTCCGGTATAGCAACTGTAATAAGTATCCAAAATCTCTAACTCGCGATCTCTTCTCGAGATGTTTTGCTAGCTCAGGAGAGTTGGCTACATCAGGAAAGCAAAATCTCGATAGCAATGTCAGTTGCATCGTGTACAATATAGTCGAGGACTAATAACAACTTAAATTTCTCATCGTCTATTTATTAGTTCCTTTATTTTCCAAGCAAAACTCTTCCTTTAGTAGGTAATGGTGCATTGTTTATCCTCTTTGAAATTTGCACCGAATTTGAGAAATATCTTTTCATTCTTTAATTTAAAAATAATAATTTTCACAACTCCCTTCTCGTGTATGCAAAATAGTGTCTCTCTGGAGGACGTGTTCAAGGGTTTGAAGTGGGAAACGAGAGGCATAAATATTGATGGTGTACGTCTGAACCATCTTCGATTTTCGGACGACATAGTTCTTATAAGTGATGATGCCGACGATCTTTGCACGATGCTGGAAGAACTATATGAGGCTGCCTTGACCTATGGACTCGAGATGAACCTGGATGAAACGAAAGTTATGAGTCCTGAAAATGTTACAGAATACATTTATCTAGGGCATAAAATCGTACAAGGCAGGGAAAATCAAACCTCTGAAATATCGAGAAGAATTGGACTGGGTTGGGCTGCATTTGGAAAATTGGGTCATGTGTTGAAATCTCGAGAAATCCCAATAAATCTCAAAAGGAAAACGTTTGAGATATGTATTATGCCAGTCTTCACATACGGTCTTGGGACAATGACTGTCATCCGCGCATACGCCAACAAACAAAAGGTGATACAACGAGCAATGGAGAGATCGATGCTTGGCGTTAGTTTGCGAGATAAGATCAAAAATGAAGAAATAAGACAAGGAACATGCGTAACGGATATTACATTGAGAAAAATTGCGGAACTCAAATGGCACTGGGCTGGACATGTAGCGCGCCAAGAACCAAACAGATGGACTCATAGAATAATGGTACGGCGTCCAAGACAAACCAAGAGGAGTGTTCGTAGACCTCCGAAACGATGGCGAGATGATATCCAGAAAACAGCAGGAAAAAATTGGGTTCAGATTGCCTCAAATAGACAGAGATGGATAGATTTGGAAGAGGCCTTTATCCAAGAGTGGATATCCACAGGCTGTAGAGAGAGAGAATCAACTGAACCAAAAAGTATAATCATATACTGAACATTTTCTTCCATTAAAAATTGTATTGCCAATTTGAAAAACAGAAGCGCTCCTGGAGTGTGATTATTTAGGAAAGCTCTGCAGCGGCGTCTTCATCAAGTGCAAATATCGAACTCAGTAAATAATTTCAACTAACCATTATAAAAATCGAAAAATTCACTTCGAGGAGCTTACATAACGAAGCGTCTCTCAAAGACTTATGAATGTTTTAATGTGTACCTTGGCACAGATATCAAAGACAGTCCTACCAACTTAAAAATAAGAGCACTACTTTTTTGGGACACAGTAGTATTTCTATCAATTATTATGTGGAACATAAAAAAATTATATAATGAAAAAAGTGTGGATAGAATATGCGAACTAGAATTGTATCTCCTATTTTTTATTCTACAGGCTTCTGGAATGCCGTTAGGAACATTACTGAATTCTTTATCTACATTGTTAATAGCAAATGTTCTGGCTCTTTATTATCAGTGGAAACTGGCTCTGGTAATGTTGGCAATTTTTCCATTCGTTCTGGTATCTATATACTATGAACAGAAAGTCCAACAGGGTAATTCAGATTATAGGCAGCGAAAGCTTCAAAAATCAGCGCGGGTGAGTAAAAACAAGGATAGACCTTTCTATATACATATATATGTCTTTCAAAATAGAGATATGGTTTATAATTCTCTTATATTAATATTGTATTGTTGTATTTTGATAAGATAAACATCATATTATGCATTCCAGATAGCAGTGGAGGCTATAGGAAACATAAGAACTGTAGTTTCCTTGGGATGCGAAAAGATATTCTTAACTCAATATACAGATGAACTACTTCCATATATTGTGTCAGCTAAGAGAAAATCACACTCAAGATCATTCATTATGGGTTTGGCTAAAAGTTTGATGTTTGTTGCTTATGCCATTGGCTTGTTCTATGGTTGCAAACTGATAATCGATGAGAACATAAATTATGGAATAATATTCAAGTAAGACATCTTTTCAACCCCAAAAGTTTCAATAATATTATTTCCTTCTCTAGAGTTGCAGAAATTGCAATTGCTGGCTCTTGGGCTATTGGAAATACATTCGCTTTCGCACCCAATTTCAAAAATGGATTGGAGGCAGCAACACGTATGTTTGCTTTCTTGAAAAGGTCTCCAGAAATACAAAATGTCTCGAATGCATCGAAGGACAGATGGGTACGCAACTATTCTTGTTGTTTGAGCTATATCGAATATACCTTTCAATTTCAGGAAATGGGAAATATTCAATGTTCTTCAATTCATTTTTCCTATCCAACAAGGCCTGAGTTACCTGTTCTCAAAGGACTGGACCTTTCAGTTTTGGCTGGAAAAACTGTGGCCTTAGTAGGATCTAGTGGCTGTGGCAAAAGTACCATCATACAACTTCTAGAGAGGTTTTACAACTCTTCTTCTGGTCATATTCGAGTGGATGGTACTGATATTGTTACGATGGATTTGGATCATATTCGAGCTCATTTTGGAATCGTTTCTCAAGAACCGAATCTATTCGATCGTACCATATCGGAAAATATTGCTTATGGGGATAACCAAAGGAATATTAGTATGAATGAAATTGTAGAAGCTGCTAAAAAGGCGAATATTCATAATTTCGTAGCTTCTCTACCTCAGGTGAGTTGCGATGGGTATGACATAATTTGTGCTTTATTCACTTAATACTTGTGCCATTAAAGGAATGAACTATCAATTTTTTCTGCAATTAGACGGATTTCAATGCAATTTGGTGCGTTAGGTTCTTGGGAATCTCTAGAAACTTTGTGAACTAATCTATTCATGAAGAAATCCCAAATTCCATTTTGCATGCGAAAAATTAATCTAAATCTGTCACTCGGGAGTTTTTGGAACCGCTGAAAACGAGGTCGACGAGAACTTGTGAAGTACCTGATGCCCGCAGTTCGTGTTTAAACTTCCTCTGGAGTAGTATGTCAAGGTGACATGGATCTGGCCCATACTCATTGTTCGGGTGCAACGGGATAGCTGGTGCCCGTAGCGGTTGTTTTAAACATCTCTGTAGTATTATGAATTGACTCAAACTTGTTACTTAAGGGTTTTAGAGTTCGCTGAAGACGGTTATCGCAACTGTTGTGGTCTGTGATATAACTCGAGCCTAAATCGAATGGTATCTTCGTTGTTTCTTCAGAATGAAGAGTAAAATTTTAATATATGTATTTATTTAGTGTATGAAAAATGAGTCATGAGAAATTAAACGGGATTTATGATTAGGCCTTTTTTTTCTCCTCCTTTGTCTTATTCTCTTTCTTTTGTAGTTTTTGCCCCTTCACTCGACTGTGATTCAGTAAAATGTGCACAGTATTGCTCACAACGTAACCGTTACACTACTGTATGAAAACTTGAGAGAGAGAAAGGCAACTAAAAAATTATGTCAATGATGCCAACGGATTTTTTAGCGCCAAATTGAAATTTTCCAGCTCAACGACCTTAAAAACCCCCGAGTAACTAGTGTGGGCCAATTCTATGACGAATAGTCATGATGGGTAACTATTGAAAACCTCCTTTCTCTGTTAAAATTTAGACTTTATTCCAAGAAAATGAATGCAGATACCAACAATAAAAGTATTGAATATAACTTTTTCCTATTTTTCTGGGAAAAGACGAATGGCACGACGATAAAATGACTCATCCTTTGATTCAATCTACAGATGATCCATTTTCCGATTCGAAAGAATTGAAGTGGTGCTCTAAAAGCCAATGAGCCACTGACCAAAACAAATGGTAATCTGATGGAGCAGAGTCTGGTGAGTTAGCTGCATGTAGAAGGACGTCCTATAGAAGGCTTCAAGTGTTCCTTTGACGGCTTTTGTGCGAAGGAGCGTTACAATGCAACATAATGTCTTCAAGCTGGCTTGTATCGTATTCTGGCCGCTTCCGGTGAGGTGCTCCACTTAAATGGATCATTTGTTCTCGGTAGAGATCTGTTTGGCCTTATCTGAGAAGCTCATGCTGAATGACTCCTTTTTGATCCCACCAGATGCAGAGCATAGCCTTCGTTGCATGATTATTGCGCTTTGGAGTCGATTTTGATAGTTGACCAGGGTCACAAATGGTCTTTCGTCGCTTGGGATTGTCAAAATATATCTACGTTTCATCTCTAGTAACAATACTATGGAAAAATCCTTTCTTTTCAGTCTAGCCTAGTCACTAATGGGTTTTCATCTTTCAAAGTCTTTCGGCTTTAGCTCATATGTCACCCCTTTTCTCACTTGTATACTTCACCCCTGCTTTCAAACGTTCAGGTATCCGAAACTGAGCCTCGTTCATTGTTGCAAGTATTCTTCGAGTTTGTCATGGGTCTTCGTCTATTAAAGCCTGTAGTTCAGTATCTTCGACCTTATTCTTCGCTGCTGAGTGTTCTTTGTCGATTACAGTGAAATCACCAGATTTGAAACGCCGAAACTATTCCTTACAAGTAAAATCTGAGGGAGCATGATCACCGTAGGCTATTAAGGCTCATTATTTAGTTAAAGTTTACCTATAGAGAAAGGTTTTCAATAGTTACACGTGATATTTATGAGGAAGACGTTTGAAACACCCGCTGCTGGCACCAGATACTTTGTAGACTCTTGTCGACCTCATATTCGTATTCAGCGACCTCGAAAACCCTCAGTAACGAATCGAGTATGGGTACATTCTATGAAAAATTATCATAATACCCCAGACAAAGACGTTAAAATACCTGCAATGGGCAGCAGATACTCAGCAGGCTTTCATCGACCTTGTATTAGTGTTCAGCGACCTCGAGAACCCCAAGTAACGAGTCTTGCAGTCCTCGTTTTCGTGTTCAGCAACCCCAAAAGTCACGTATATATTCATTTTCACGATTATTTACCAATTTCAAAATTTTCATGAATGCAATTTTTTATGCACAAATTTAGTTTGTGATTTCTTCATGATTAGATTAGTAGAGTCTATTTTTGTGCTGTAATTCCTCGACTATAATTAAAATAGGGAATAAGGAGATAAATGCCTAGAATAAAGATAAGTTATCCCTGCTTTTTCTGTTTTCTATCACAGGCAGAAATCAAGTATAATCAAACTTATCATTATATGAAAGATCCTGGTATTAACAATATTTTTGTGACTTTCCCTATTGTGTGATTCTTTTCACAAACAACAGCGATGTATTCTGGTTTACTAAATATTCTGGAAGAAACCTCAATTCATCATTGTACCCAAAGATTCATTTTGTAATAGTTTTCTTAGGTGTAGAGTGCCTCATTTCACTCAACCAAGTCATTCGGAATGTAGAGCATATTTAATAACTATACTAATATGCATCACTTTTAGGGTTATGAAACTAGAGTTGGGGCGAAAGGTACACAACTTTCAGGCGGACAAAAACAGAGAATAGCCATAGCAAGAGCCTTGATTAGAAATCCCAGAGTTTTACTTCTTGATGAAGCTACATCTGCTTTGGACAATGAGAGCGAAAAGGTATAAAATTTTGTGTCACAGTTATATATTAAGTGAATCATATTCCCCAAATATTTTGAATGAAATAATTGAAGAAAACCAATAATAATTCTAAATAAAACTGATCACGTGAAAGGTTAAGAGCAAGTCAAGGAAAGTAGTGATAGTTGGATTTTTCTAACCGAACGTATTCCTTTCTTTTTAGATCGTTCAAGAAGCCTTAGATGAAGCCAAAGAAGGACGAACTTGTATAACAATTGCTCATCGTCTAACTACTGTACAAGATGCAGATGTCATTTGTGTCATCGATAAGGGTAAAGTGGTTGAAATGGGCAAACATCATGAATTGTTAGAAAGAAAAGGACATTATTTCACTTTTTATAATCTGCAAAATAAACCGAAAAATGTAAAGTAACCATAATACATTTCGTTTCTCAAAATTGTTTATTGTAATAATCATAATTTTACCGATTCAGAAGTTGAAATGAACTCTCAAATTGATTTAACCAGAATACGTCCAAGAACGAAGGACTGGGTGGTCTTGGGACTGGATGCCTTTATCCAGTTTTCCCCCATTACATTTTTGGAAGAGATCTTCTTGTCTGATGGGGTTGCTGTTGTATGACAGCAACCCTGTTTCTCTATATCCGACCGTAGTAGTAACTTTCGGTCCTGGACTAGATGATGGTCATGTCCGATTTGTTTCTCGTTTTGAAATTTGAGGAGTGATGCGTCTGTCGGTGTCAGCCACCTTGGTAGCTTTTTTCAAGCTCTGCGGCTTCTCGACCATCGAGGGTGATAAAATTTACGGTTCTGAGGATGATCTCTTTGTAGTTGGCATTCTTTCTTTCATGACTCTCTTCAAATATTCACACGTTCTTCTCGTCAACCGCCAAGGAGGGGAATGTCATTTCAGAACCGTACGGTGACCAAAGGCACAAAAAACCACAGCACCATTCACGCCTTCTGCCCTTAGATGCCTTCTAACGAAATGGCACAGCCAATCGGTTTTCCACCGCTTGTTTAGCCGAGGTCTAGATAGTAGTAGTGAAGTAGTGGTTCCCAGCGTGCACAAAAATGTGAGTTCATAAGCTTGAACGGAACCCTCACAGTTTCTTATTCGCCCTTGTTGTTCTTTTAGCGAGGTTATAACTTATCCTGCTCACTCTTTTGCATTTTGACTTGCAACAGACATTTGGCAGAAGTGTATAGAAGTCAGCAGGGGGAGGAGGTATAATGATTCGAGGGGCACATAGATACACAAGAATTATTCAATAATCGATTGGATGTATTCTATTGTTGACATCTCTAAATCACTCATGGAAATTTTTGAAGACATCGTATGCATTCGCGCCGACAAGCATTCCCCATTGGCGCTCTACAAGTCGTAACGTGTTTCGAGTTCAGGCAACTAAAAAGAACGAAAAACGTAAAAGTGTTTCCATGGTCTTTCAAACCAACTTGTGGGGAACTATATGAACCAAAGGTAAGTTAGGGCGTCTAAAATTAAGGATTCACTATTTTTTCATAATAAATCAGTTAGTTTTCAAGTATCATATGCTTTTTGAAAAGAATCCCTCGGGGCATTCTGCTGTGCATCAGAGTGCTCCCAAAAATTTGTAAAATATTTTGAATTCAAATTATACAAGTATTTTATGTTATCATCAGAAAATGGAACGCACATATATGCCCAAGACTGAAAGACGTAGTTTAGATGAAGAGACGATCAAGAAAGCCATATTTTAGGTTAATTTGAAGGTATTATATATTACAAAAGCAGCCTTAAAATATGGTATCAAACCTACGTTTCTGCAACATCGTATTGAAAAGTTCAAAAAAGCCAAATGTCATCTTCTAATTTGTATGGATCAAAGTATATTGTTGCCAAAGTATTTACTACCCAACAAGAGGAAATTTTTTCAGAATATATGTTGAAATGCAGCAAAATGCATTATCCTCGTCGGAACTTTTAACTTTAGCTTATGAGTATGCAGAATTCATGGGAAAAAATAAACGCGCCGGCCAGCAAGGCTTAGAAACAGGAATAAGTAGTTCAACCTGAAAAAGCCTGTTGATACAACCACCTCAAGAAGTTTTGCATTCAATAAAACTGCAGTTGCTGAATTTTCTGATAATTTTGAGCGTGTTATGTCACGCTATAAATATACTCCTGATCGTATAGTAAATTTGTATGAAACAGGCATTAATAGTCTTACCAACGCCTGAAGTTTTGGCTGAAAAAAACAGAGGCAACTAGGAAAAATTGGGTGAGCTGAACGTGGAGAACTAGTAACGTTTTGTGGAATAGTCCATTCCAAAGACTTGTTTTCAGATAGGGCTCCCCAAGGCAAACAGTAGCGGCTGGATCAAAACTGAATGTATTAACGACAAACTTCATGCACTAATGATAATCCAATTCTAATTATTTGTGAGAACCACGAGTCTCATATTTCTATTGAAGCTGTGTACTATTGTCGTCACAATAGGATTATTTATCTTTCTTTGCAACCACACACGTCACACAAACCACAACCACTGGGTGTCGGAATTTATGGTCCATTTAAAAGCAAACTAAAAATAGCATAAAATGATTGGCACATTTGAAAAATTGGTAGGATTTTATCTATATATAACATTGATGAATGTTTAAAACCTTCCTTTTTGGAGTATTTTCCCTCAGTCCTAAGGTCTGAGACTAACTGAAAAAATGATGTTTCAACTTTACTGAAAAAACACCCTCGAAGAAGAAACAGGAGATCGAAGGTTAGGTTAGGTTAGATCGAAGGTTATTCAGAGTTTTTACCCTTTTCCAGAATTTCCGACCACACACAATCAAATTTATATGGAATCACCCGATATTTTGAATATTACCTCAGGGATTTTGGAAATTTCGAAAGATTGTTAGAATTGATCCTTCGTGAGATATTTCAATTGAAAAAGAAATAAATTAGGGTTTATTTTAAAAAAGAAACAAATAAAAGAAGATAAGGGACTCTTCCCGTATGTAGTAAAAACTTTGTAAATTGTTTCTCACGGAGTAGATGTTTTTTCGAGATCTCAGTAGCTTGTATTACCTCCTCTTGCCCTGATACAAGCCTGAATCCGTCTAGACACGTTTTGGACTAGGTTTTCGACCTCCTCTGGGGTGATGTTCTGCCACTCTTCTGCGGCGGTTTGGATGAGCTGTTGTGGGGTCTGTTAATTTTTTGTTGTCTGGTTAGCTCTGGAACTCTTAAGGGCTCTGAACAAAGTCTTTGACGTATCGTTTCGACTGATACACTGATGCCTGTTGCTTCCAGAAATTGCCTTTGGAGTATGGGGTGTGACGCACTAGAGTCTCTTCTTGCAATTTGGCACAAAAAGCCGTCTTGTTCTTCAGAAGTGATTTTCCTACAACTTCCTCTAGGCCTATTCTGCAGAGATTATAACTCCACGTATCGGGCATAGGTTTTCGAAATCACCCCTTGTGAAACCCCCATTGTGGCCGCTATATTCCTCTGTGTCACCCCTTCTTCAACGAGAGCAATTATTTGACCACTTTGCACATTGGACAATCCAAGGCATTTTCAATTATGATTATACGCTTTTTCAAATTTTTACAGTTTCAAATGTCAGTGACGACTGGGTACAATATCCCGAACATGTGGTGATAATTCAACATTTCTTATCATACTATTCAGTTTTAACAAAAAACTTCATTCATCACAAGTAGCCATGGTTAAAAACAATCAATAATGTGAAATACCGAGTGATTCCATATAAATTTGCTTGTGTGTATATCATAGCTTACTTACATTTCAAAATATGCTGAATTTCCTTGAATGTATATGAAACAATAATGTCATACTGACAATCATAATTTTCGTTCATGGCATTTACGCTAGCCAAGCTGAAAGTTCTCAATCTAATATTTATGGTTATATTTGCACTACAATCCATTTTGAATATTCTTTTAATCATAATACAACGGTGGAATTGGTCATGTTTAACAGTGGTCAGTGTAACAATCCATATGTTATATGTATTTCCATGTCCAGCATTCATTCTTGGTGTACTTTTCGAAAAACGAGAATTACTAGTACCCCTTCTTCTTGTAACAATACACTCTGCAGTACATAATATCTATATGATTGTTATTTCTGCGAAAGATTCAGGAGAACTAACTGATTCCATTTATACAATAATATTATATATAGTTATGTTTATAGAAACTTGTCTCAATATGTTTGGTCTCTATTTGAAAATAGCATTGTTCAATATATATACTTATGATATAAAAAGAAGAATAAGTGTGGATGACCATCTTAGACCCTATTGTTTAGAGAGATTTGGAACTTTTATTGAATAAATAAAGAATAAGTATACTTTCATTCATTTAATAAATATTCAATAGGTGCACGGCGCCTTCATCTAGAGCAAGAAACAAAGTTTGTTAACAATTTCAACTAACCTAAGTTTTATGTCTTCTATTGATTCAAAACGGGTACTTCGAAGTGGTGATTAAAATTTTGCAAAATGACAAAAGTCAGCCGGTTTCCGTTCAGTTGGAAGGCGCCATTGCGAAGCTTGTTGACTGGTTTGCATGTCAAACTCATACCCCTGTCTCATCACCAGGTACAATACGTTTTACGAGTGTGGGGGAATTGACTCATTCTTCACGCGCTTCAATTATTAAAGAAAATTTAGGTCTTTTGGAAATAGTCGAGCCGCAACGCGTTTCATGCCCAAACAATCATTTAAAATTGTACGAATTGATTCGTCATACACGAAGAGTTCATTACCCATGTCTGTCAAACTTAAATGACGATTTTCAATTACCATTTTCTTCACTTTATCGGTATCACCTTCAGTTGAAGATGTTGATGGCCGACCAGGGCGAGGCTAGTCCTCCACCACATCTCGGCTGCTGTTGAATGCATTGTACCACTCATATGCGCATGTTTTTGATAAAGTCGATTCAACCTAAGCCTTCTGTTACATTTTCAGCGATTCGACACACGAAATTCCATTTGTAATACAAAATTCAAGACAAATTCTTTGTTCGATATTGTATGGAAAACAGTTGTGCCAACAACATCGATCAGCATGTCGACCAGTTCGTTTCTGTGTCATGTAAGCTTAAGCCCATCATCATCATAGTCACAATATCTTAACAGACATGTTGTGAACTCGTAAAATGCATTAAGTCGAAGCGGGAACGCTGCCGATACGAAGATTATCAATTGTTTTCGAAATTGTAGCACACCATCTTTCGCGATTTCGATTTAGTTCGGTGGCTTTTGTGACACTCACATCCATCAACTGCTTTGTTGCATCCACCCAGCGTGTAGGGGAACGGCGACGACGTTACCCATTCGGAGCATGACCTAGGACAACAAGTTTCTCCATATTATCGCTTCTATGAATGTGACCGAAGAATGTCAGAATTCGCGTGAATACAATAGAGGAGAGCCGCTTTGGATTACAAAGTTCATTTAAAATCGAAACATTAGTTCGATAGGCGGTATAAGGAGTTCTCAACATTCTCCTCCAACACACATTTCAAATGCATCAATGTGATCAATATAGAGAAAATAAGAGTCTGAACTAACGACATTTTGGTGCTTGTAGTGATATTATTGTCACGCTATATTTTAGTGAGCTTCGTCATGGCCGCCCGTGCTTGCTGTATACGTCGTCTAATCTCATTTCCACAGCCACCAGAATTTTCCTTTGAAGAACCGAGATACACAAAACTTTGAACTACTTGGCAACGACCAACAGACTCCATTTCAGGATAGTTGTTATGTTCCCTATCTACAATCATAACCTTGGTTTTATTATAGTTAATACTAAGACCATACGCTGCACTATGCTGTTCTAGGTTACTCAGCAAAGCTAACAATTCTTCCTGAGAAGCAGCAATAAGAGTAACATCGTCAGCAAACCTTAAATTAGAAATCTTGCTACCACCAATAGCTATGCTTCCATGCCAGTTGTCAAGTACATGTATCATTACAAACTCGGAGTATAACATCGGAGATAATACGCATCTTTGACGTACTCCTTTTCTGGTTGCCATTTGATCAGACAGAATACCGTCAATTCTTACTTGAGCTGAGTTGGACATATACAGTTTCTGAATGAGAAAAATAAGATGGTACGGAACTCCCATAGAACGCAAGATTTTCCACAGTTAAGGCCACTTGACGTTATCAAAAGCCTTGGAGTAGTCTACAAAGCAGATATAAACAGGAAAGTAATGTTCCCTGGCTTTCTCAATGATCTGTCTCAAGTTCAAGATCTGTTCGTGCGTACCACGTCCTTTTACGAAGCCTGCCTTCGCCGGAGAAATTTGCCAGCCAATAAAACTCTCCAAACGAGAGTGTAAAATATATAGTAGCACCATACTTGAATGAGAGGCCAACCAGAGTAAACGTTTGGGTTTGTGGGAGAACCTTTTTTATGGAGTGGAACAAAAATAGACGAGCACCATTCAACTGGTCACACACTGGAGGACCACAGTTTATTACAAATACTATGTAAAAGAGAGATGCTGTCATTGCCCAAAGAATGGCATGTATTCTAGGCATGTTCCACTTCTGAAAAAAGAATATCAGGCTCATGTTCATAATTCAACAAAAGAGTCTGGATGCAGTAAATGTTCTGACAATAAGTACGCCACACCTCAATCACCCCATCCAAGTTGGCGATTAACTGTCCATCGGAATTCTTGACCGCCCAACTTCTGGGTTTAAAGTCCCAAGTAATATGTTTAATCTTCAAAAACATCTCTCCCGGAAGATTAGTATTGGTATGGGTCTGTATCTTTCTACACAGGTCTTGTAGATAAAAGTTTTTATCTCGCCGGCAAAGATTTTGAATTTCGCGCGACAGCTACTGAAATGACACTTTGGAAACATTGAAATTGATAATTATCGAATTTGTTTTTCATGAATTAAACAAATTTTCAAGAACCATAAAGGATCACTACAATTCCACTACATTGACTGAAGAATTTCCTCGTGAGAGTCGATGCTTTGAAATAACACCGATACAGTTGTTTCGATCACGATCTCAAATCCAAGACACAATTCATCTAATTGATTTACGTCATTCAATCTTATATCTAATAATTGAAACTATGCAAACAGATGAGTATTACTCAATAAAATTGTGTATTCATAAATTGGATGAATTGAAACCAAGGCTTAGCGTTAAAACGCCTATCAATTGAAAACAGAAATATGTTAAATGTAATGATACTTTTTAGTTCATATTTTCTGTCACTGAAACTCGCGTCTTAATTTCACCCGATATTAATACAATTTTGTTAAATCGCGCGATATGAATGACATTGAATTGAATGACCGCAAAATGATGAACGGAAAAAAATCTCGAAAAAGACCTGATAGTGATTATTATTTCTATAATACGGAAGATGAAGAAGAGGAACATGTGAAGAGAAAGAGTGTGGTATCTGATATCGACGATGATTTTAAAAATGAGTAAGTAAGCACTCTTCTAAGTGAGATCAATGAATAGATTTTTAATTTTTTTTATTTCAAATTAGTCGCATAAGCCAATATTCGAGCGGAATGCGTTTCATGCCCAAACAATCGTTTAAATTGGTACGAATTGATTCGTGAGCACAGAAAGTTCATATTCTATCGCTCTCAAACTTAAATGATGATTTTCAATTACCATTTCCTTCACTTTATCGATATTATCTTCAGTTGGAGATGTTGATAGCTCAGATCAGAATGAGGCGAATCTTCCACCACATCTCGGCTGCACCACTACTACACTAATACGCACGTGTTTTTGATTAAGTCATTTCAACAAATTTTGACAATTGTTTCAAGCAAATTAAAAAAAATCAATTCCCGCCATAGTGAGGTGTAGCACCATCCAGCTGAAGATTAACTCCCCTATCCGCAATACTGTCCATAAGCATAGGTAGATTTCCGAGATTAGAGTACCTTTGAAGAAATGAGGATCGATCTATATAGGGCGTACCACGTGGCGTAACGTTGAGAATTTTTGACAACTTCTTCAAATTATTAATGTACGATTAAATTGCGCCTCGTCAGTGGAAATAATTCTGAGGATGGTTCTTCTGTTACCTAATAACCACGTAGATAATTGAACTCGTGGGGCATGGTCTACTAAGTCTAAACGCTGAACCTTTTGAAAATGGTACGGATAGAATCTTTCCTTTCTCAATGTACTGCATACTCGTTTTTGAATTACTTCTTTTCTTCTGGCCATCGGAATACCGGATCTTAATCCAACCATTGAACTGCATCATCTGTAGAACTGTCATTCGGATTTAACACTGTATACGTCAAAAGATGTCCCCCAAACATTAAACTTCATCACTTAGAGATAAAAAATATAGAAGATGTAACACCTTGTATAATGAAGAAAAAGCTGCTTTCTCTTCAGGGAAATTGGAAGAATTTTATTATAGTATAGCTAAAATCAGGAAATGCATTGGAATCAATCTTCATTTATTTATACATTTGTTCGAACCGAGAAAAGCCAGCCTGTAGATAATGAAAAGTAACATTATCACATCATAACCTCAATATGTGGGTTATAAGATTTAAACCAAGATGGTTTAACGATTTTGTGAAGGATATATTTCGTTCAAATGAATATTCTTGATTCTTTTTTATAAATATAGCGACACATTAATGCGCATTTAAAGTTGAACGTTTATTCAAATAAAGGAAGATAAGGGAATATCAAACACCTTAGATAATCTTTCAATAGTTTTATTACCACAGCAAAGTTAAAACAATGATTTGATAATTCCATAGACCTTTATTTCCTAATTTCAGTACTTTGCGTTTTCATCTATTGAAGTAAATGTATACTTACTTTGAATGTATTCTTTTGATTCTTGATATTTCATTAGTTCATTGTCATGAAATCAAGTTTGAAGCTATCTAATTTAATAAATTGGGGGCGGTAAGTTAATTTTTTAATATAAAATACTTCTACAGAGATAAGAAGGTTGTAGTTTCGTTTCTCTGGGAACCTCATCAGCTGTGTATATTGCGTTTCTATATCCTAACCTAACTACATCTGAATATCATAACGTCTCAAGAAAGGACGCGCCCTGTATATACTACTGTGTAAGGTGGCATTTGAATTTAAACTGCGCGCGTAAATGGACTTGGGCAGTGCCCTTACTTTTAGGTTGGTAGGACTGTCTTTGATATCTATGCCAAAGTTCACATCAAAATATTAATTAGTGTTTGAGATACGATTCGTTTTGTAAGCTTCAGAAGAGAATTGTTCGATTTTGTATGTGTGAATTTATTGAGCAAAGAATTTGCATTAAATTTTATTTGCGCAGAAGAATTTTCTACTGCTGAAGGGATCTTTCATGATCAGGTTTTTTGAATTTAAAAAAAATCATGAATATGTACATAGACACTTTTGGCACGGTTTTCTGATCAGTGACAGTTGCCATTCGCTTTCGAGAGAGAAAACAATACAAAAAGGAACAACAACCTGCGATGCGCTGATATAAGTGGGGAAATTTCATGAAATCAAGATACTCCACAGTGAATTGGAGTTGTGGTTGTGATAATGGGCTGGGAGGAAAGTTGTCAAAGTCGACTTTGTGACTGCATTACAGTACCTCGCCCTGCCATGTTCAAAGGCCACAACCGAAGGGACATTCCGCAATATGCCCGGATAAAAACATGGGTAAGGTCCACAGTGACTTCTGTGTAACTCCATGCATTAGCTTTAATCTCTATTCACATGAAATTATAAAGAACAGTGTTAACTTTGGAAACATAGCCCTTCAAAAATTCACAACCAAAGAGGCTCGGTTTAGTTTTAAATAAAAAACTGATCGTATTCCTCCTAATTTTTTCAAGCTATCCTTACCTCAGTTAACTTCCTCCTACTCCCGGACTTAAGCTGTCCACCCCGCTCTGCCCGAAGTCGGGCTACGGTAACTTCGGGTTGAAGAATAAAAAAATTGTCGTTATATAGTCTTCACGTGACTCTCTATGATTTCATTCATTATTCACTTTTTGTTTCAGGAGAAAAGAAAAAAAGGACGAAGAAAAGAAGGAAGATCCTCCTGTCCCATATTGGAAATTGGTAACATTTAAATTATGATTTTGTTCGATTTAGTAATACGATTCACATATTTCAATCAATCTTAATAATCTTAATACCAGCAAATAGCCTTTTAAACGTCAGTATAGAAAACAGTTGTGCCAACTCAGCAACAACAAATATTTTGACGATCTTTTCAAGCAAATTTTTTAAATAATCAACACTCGGTATTTTTTTGACTGAATGTGCATTTTCAGAAGATCGTTTTAACTTGTTTCAATTTTTTATATTTTGAAATATTGATATCGTGTCTCACATTTATTGTTGCTTTACAATTGAATAATTTTTCATAGGTTAGATTATTTCCATTTTTTCAATAAATCACCAAAAAATGCAAGTTGAACGTTTTCAGAAAAGGAAGTCGTTTTCTTTTCTTGTTACCAATCTCTTAACAGTACATTAAACTTTTCGTATAATATCGTATAAGTATTATAATGTTGACATTTACATCTGACACTGACGCTGTTTCGAAATTTATTGCTTGGTTCAATTGCGGAATATTCATTCGCATATGAAATGAAAAAACATGTCAAGTGTTATACCACATGTAACTGAAACTAGGGCCACCCCTGTATTTTTTTTCTATTTGGAATATTTTGATAAAATTTAGGAATCGGATAGAAGACAACTCAGAGTACAACTCATTTAAATATCAACTACACCAACACCTGTATGTTAACGATAGTGTTAGGCCACTCTAGTACTGTGAAGAGTACCTTAGGAAAATGGAGGGTGACCCATACTATCCCACAAAGATTTTATCCAGTGACGAATCACGTTTCCCAAACAATGGGATGTTTAATAGGCAAAATTCCAGGTACTGGTCGCAACAAAATGAGCATATCAATATGGAACCTTCCAAGAACGTTTTGGGTTCAATGTCTGGATGGGGATGACGGGAAGATATTTAATAGGGCTTATAATTTTTGAAGGTTCATTGACAGGGGAGAGATATCTGGAATTTTTTAGGGACCAAATACAAGATAAATTGGACGAGTTGACATTAGCTGTTATGAATGAAATATATTTTCAACAAGATGGTGCACCTTCTTACAACACAAGGGAAGTCTCGCGGTATCTCGACTAAATTTTTCTCGGAAAATGGATAGGTATAAATGGTCCCATAAAATGGCCAGCTAGATCACCAGAACTGAGTTCACTAGATTTCTTTCTGTGGGGCCATTTGAAGAATGAGGTTGACCAAACATCTGTTAGAACCCAACAAGAATTAGAGAACCGTTTGAGAAAGGCTATTGCAGGCATTACAACCCAACAGTTAAATAATGTTTTGAGGGAAACTATCTTAACTTCTTCTGAATGAATTTGAATTTTCGATTTTGTTACATATTATTATAATTTCAGATTGTATAATGGGGGAAAATTGAGCCAATATTATTATTTTCAGTATAAATTTGCTACTTGGCTTGACTGGGTTTATATATTTATTGGGACTATATGTACAATAGCTGTTGGAGGAGGACAAGTGTTCTATTGTGTCTCATTTGGAGGTGTCACTGGTTCATTCATAGACTATACAATTGGCATAGATAATTCAACACTTGACCCAGAGAGCAAACATGCCTTAGAAGAGAAACTGCATTACGACATCTTAATGTTTGCAATTAAATCAGTAGGCTTAGGATTGGGGACCTTGGCTGGGCAATACATTGCAAGCTTGCTGTTTTCTTATAGCAGTCTACGACAGGTAAGTAAACATAAGTGGTTTGTAAATTAATTCTATAGTTGTGGTGTTTATTCTTCATCAATATTTCAATCAAAATCAAGTATTCTAAACATATAATCACATTTATAGAATTTGGGAGACCTTTACCTGTATTCACAATTCTAAATTACTCTTTGAAAAGTTTGACTACTGCTCTAACGTTTAAATCTATCAGAAAGTTTCTTTTTTGTAGATTCTAAAAATACGACAAACATTCTTGGAAAAAACCTTGAATCAGGACATTAGTTGGTATGACTTGAATAAAACTGGAGATTTTGCTACCACTTTTTCTGAGTAAGTTTTGTATACAGGGTGTGTGAAAAAGACACGGCAATATTTAAGGTGATTGCTGAAGTCATTTCATGAAAAAAACTTATATGAACATAGTTCCGAAAATACATCGTAACTGTGTGTTACAGTTTAATCGAGAGATGCAGTTTAATTCGAATTTTTCGTAAACCGCTTAAGATATTGAGGTATTATTATGGGGGTGTCGAAAACTTTCAAAGATGCATAATTTTCAATACAAAACGATATTTTGGACTCACCAGTGGCGCGCGTATAGGCACAACGCTGGTTATTGTCAAACAAAAAACTAAGACGCTACTGATTTATTCAAAAATAGAAATTTTTTTTGAATTTTCCAAATATTATTCAACAAAAAGCCTCTCCTAATATTGTCTTGTACATCATAGATGTGATTAACATCTGTGTCATTTGACTGTTTCTGTTTTTCAATAATTTTGAATCTATCGACTTTAAATTTCAAATCGGCTATCGTTATACAAATATTAAGATGACCGACATGCACTTTATGTATCGACGTGCTAACGGAAATTCATTAGAAGCTCGGCGGTTGTACATTGAAAGATTTCCAAACAAAGGAAAATATATAGATGGATAGAGTTGAAAAATAAAGTTCTTCTAATAAATCGAGATGATCCATGTAGCTCCACTCGAAGCTGATGCAATTAAACTGTTTGGCAAATTCTTCATGAAAATTTGTTGTATTCATACCACCTACAACGCGGCAATGAGAATACTGACCGGAATACCATCAACCACGAGCTGTAGAAACGTCTTTAAAACATATTAAATACTTGCCGTTACATCGTGCTTCATACTTTCCGCTCTTTGTTACTTTCATGCGAATAGGGATGATCGCGATAGACACGGTGACACCCACAACTACCTCACTCGTGGTAGAGAAAGGTACATATCGCCAAGACATCGTCTCGGCAAAACACAGAGGTCCTTCAATTTTATCGGTACAAAATTGTACAACAATTCTTGTATTTTAAAGGAAAATAAAATATCATATCATATCATATATGGTGTGAAGAAAATCCAAACATATGAAGATCGATTTCAACATCAGTTCTCGTTGAACGTTTGAATCGGCATTGTGGCTGACTGCCTCCTTAGACCAGTATTTCTAGCGCCACTGATGAGTCCAAAATATTCAAATTTAACTGCATCCTTCGCTCACCCTGTAAATCGGTAACGAATCTATATTTATGTGAACTTTTTTCATGCAATGACCTCCTCAAATATTGCCGTGTCCTTTTGAAACACCATATACCATAGAGAAAGTATTTTTATTATTGTTTCTTCAGGAATTTGGCTAAAATCGAGGACGGTATAGGGGACAAAGTTGGATTATTCTTGAACTATGAAACTATAGCTATCAGTGGAATAATATGGTCTTTGATCTTGGGATGGAAATTAGCCTTAGTTTGCATAGCTTCGATTCCACTATCGTTAGCAGTGATGCGATTCATATTATGGGTAAACATTTTACAAGATAGGTACTTTTTTTTATTCTCAACTCTTGGGAGTAGGCGATGCCTCTTCATTCGCTTCTAGAAGAGGACCAAACTGTAAGTTATCGGAAAGATGTTCTATGGAACCGAGTTCCAAAGCACACCTGCTTTGTTCAAGCAAAAACAAAATCGATTAAAAAAGAAGTGCATTATGTTCAAGTTACATACATTATTATTATTGTTTCTTGAAACTGGCATGTCTTAAAAACAGTGAACCATATAATAAAATTTGTTTTCACCATCCTTATAATATAAATCATTTTCAGCTTTCTGCCAAAATGTCTAAACAAGAAATGGAGTCATATGGACGAGCAGGTGCAATTGCTGAGGAAGTTTTCTCAGCTATACGAACAGTTATAGCGTTTGATGGACAAAAAACAGAAATGAAGAGATACGAAAACCATTTGGAGGAAGCTAGGAAGAACAATATCAAACGTAGTTTTTTCACTGGTGCTAGTCATGCAGCCCTTTGGCTTTTTTTCTATGCAAATTGCGCCCTGTCTATGTGGTATGGGGTTACATTGATTATCGACGAAAGAAGTCTACCTCCTGGAGAAAAGACATATACACCTGCCATAGTTGTAGCGGTAATTGTATAATCTTTTAAGTGTAAATTACTTCATTTAGAGGATCGAATTTCAATCAATGGACTCATTCAAAGGTTTCAATTTGGAACACCCAGTATATTCTATATTCTAAAAATTTCTGTAAGAAAAGTACCACGAATTGGTTATTCAAAAAATCTGCTTAAAACGATTGTCAACATTTTTCTATACTGACGCAGAGTTTGTCATTTAGTTTGTTCACAGTTCGATTTTGTCAGTTCTCACAAATGTGTTTTGCGATTTTTACAATGGATAAAAATATCGAACGAAGAATTTGTCTGAAATTTTGTATCGCCAATTGAATTTTGTGTGCCTAATCGCAGAAGGCTTACGATGAATCAACTTTATCAAAAACAAATGCATATGAGTGGTACAGTGCATTTAACAGCGGCAGAGATGTGGTGAAAGATTTGCATCAATCTGGTCGGCCAACATCTTCAACTGACGTTAACATTCCGGTACTTTTTTGACAGAATGTATAATGAAATAGAGTTTGCAGGAAACATATAAATCGTACACTACCTAAATTTTGTTCATTTCGTTTTTATTTATCATTTTGAAATATATTTGATTCCGTTTTCAGGTATTTTTCAATACACTTGTAGCCTCATGGCATTTGAGTATGGCAGCTCCTTTCATTCAGATATTTGCCGAAGCATGTGGAGCAGCAAGTAAAGTATTCAAAGTTATCGATAATGAACCCACAATTAATTCTTTCTTGAAAAAAGGGCGGAAAGTGAGGAATTTGAAAGGGGAAATATCATTCGATAATATATATTTCAGGTATCCTTCACGTCCTGATGTCAAGGTATTTCTTCATTTGGGAACAGTTCATTTTTATTTATTTAAAGAATTTGTTTTTCAGATATTAAATGGTCTATCGATTCAAATAAAAGCAGGGGAAACTGTTGCATTCGTTGGTAGTTCTGGATGTGGAAAATCTACTTGCATTCAATTATTGCAAAGATTTTATGATCCTTTAACTGGAGAAGTAAGAGAAATGTTAATACTCAATTTCAAGAGCAATAAACATCACCATGACATTTTTTGAAAGATTTGGCACCAAATTAATATGTTAAAAATATATATATGTTGGTATTTAATTGCTAACAACTAAAATTCTAGATCATTTCAGATTACTATTGATGGAAATGATATCAAAGAGTTGAATCTGTCATGGTTGAGGAGCAAAATAGCAGTAGTTGGGCAAGAACCAGCACTTTTCGCCACGACGATTGCTGAGAATATTCGATATGGTAAATTGTCTGCTAATCAAGAAGACATTGAACGAGCTGCCAAGAGAGCAAAAGTTCACAAATTCATTAAAAGCTTGCCGAATGGTTACGACAGCATCATTGGAGAACGAGGAACGCAGCTGTCTGGTGGTCAGAAGCAGAGAATAGCAATTGCCAGAGCTCTAATAAAAAAACCTTCTATACTTCTCTTGGATGAAGCAACTTCTGCACTGGATGCTACTAGTGAAGCTGAGGTCCAAGCAGCCATAGATTCTGTGAGTAAATATTGTTGGCAAAGTAATCAAACCAATTTTGTATATTCTTATTCACAGGTAACTGGGGAATGTACAACCATAATAGTGGCCCATCGTTTATCAACTGTGAGAAATGCTAACAGAATATTTGTGTTTGAGCAGGGTAAAGTAGTCGAGCAGGGGACATATCAAGACCTCTTAGAAATTCAGGGTGTCTTCTATAATCTAACACAGTCTCAAGGATTATCAAATGAAGAAACATCAGCTTCAGGTAATTCAGATATTTAAAGAATGAATGAGCAATTTCCCACCTCTCTCAGTTCCAGAAATAATTAAGCCCATGAACGGTGATTCAAATTCAATTCATGGAAGAAGAGAATCCTATGTGGATGTACATAAATTTAAGCACCGAAAGGTAGGTACTCGATATACTATGCACCAACTGAAATACTCACGAAATATATGTAGTCTGTCTTTTTGTCAATTTGGCGTAAACAAACCTATGTGCCGAATTTAAACTGAGTATCTGAAAAATTGTAGTAATCATAAAGAAAAAATGAAACAGTATTTCGAAAACGAAGCGGTAAAATAGCTCGAGGAATCACCTCTTTCGCACTTATTCATTTACACCCTGTATATAAGATACAAATATATTTTTTATTTCAGAGTGTTAGTGAGAAAGATAGAAAAGAGAGGATGCTCGTTCTGAAAATATTGAAAATGAATAGTCCAGAATGTTTTTATATATTAACTGGTTGCTTAAGCTCGATTTTAATTGGTGCTTCATTACCAGTTTATTCCATATTATTTGGTGACATCATTGGGGTAAGTTTCTTAAGGTTCCTTTTATAGGGTGTAATGTACGCATACCTGTGGTAGATGCAGTTCAAGTATTAAACATTTCTGTAGATCCCCATTGTTAGTTGTACAAGGTGCTTTTCTAAGCTCATTAAAACTTCAAGATGATTCTCATTGCACAATTCGGTTTGTTCCGCTTGCAGTATGTAAATTATCTCGATCTTTATGAAGCAAGTAGGAGTACCACCCCATGGTGGTAAAGACAACTAAGACTAACTACCTGGGATGTGTTTCTTTGCAAACACTCTAATATATCTTTCCTGAGACCCAATAAGCCACATTTGAAGAGTTTCATCAATCCAAATTGGTTCTCTGTAAAGAATTATGTAAAATCTAGCAGCTCCCTCACCAATTGCTCCACGAATCTCTCTTGACCTGCTTGTTTGCTTGTTATACTAAGTAATAGCTTTCTTGCAGTTTTCCTATTCTCTTATATATGGTTATAGATATCTCTGGCGATGGTATTAATTACCATGGACAGATACCTGGCAACTCCTCGGCTAAAAACTGTATCAATTCGTCCTCAATTCATGTATGCAATTAATCTTTATTTTGGTACATTTCAGACATTATCTATTGAAAACGACGTGGAACTGAGAAAATCAAGCAATATCATTTGCCTATTTTACTTACTATTAGGAGTTGTTTCTGGATTTGCTTACTTAATACAGGTCAGTATGGAAATGTTAAATGAATGTGCTATTTAATTGGACACAGTTAATCATCACACATCACAAGAGATTTATTGAAATTCAGGATTGCAATTTTAGCCATCTTCAGCTAACAAGTACTCTACTAAAGTTGAAATACATACAAACATAAACAGGTAGATACAAAATTCATAAGGGTGCAAACAAGAAGTAATAAACTAATTATGATAAAAGCAGGTACCATTTAAAGCTGAGCCATTCTGGTCATTCAGAAGATTTTCTCTTTGGGGAGGTTGTTGGAGTTTGAAAATTTCAATGGATTCTAAAAAATCTAACTTGATCTATGCGTGGAAAATGATGGTCATTTTCGATACAATGTGAAACCAGAGTAGATTCGTCGCTTTTCTGGTTATTGTAATCTGCTTGATGCTCTTTGTGAGTAGTTTTGAATGAACTACCGGTGTGACCTATATAAACGCCTTCACAATTCAAACAAGACAACTTGTAAACTGCAGTATTGTCAAATATATCAATTTTATCTTTACAATTGAAAAATCCTTGGGAAGTTTCATGTAAGTTTTGAAAACTACTTCTTAATGCTGTTTTGAATGTTTTTAAGGCCGAAATATGTTTATGAAATGTATTCATCTGAATTTGAAATTTCATATTCAATAACAAATTTTATATTATTTTATTTTATTTAACCGCTAGACAACTAGATCAATTTTTAACTAACATCAATAGCATTCATCCCAAAATTATATTCAAAATAGAGAGAGAATACTGGAGTTTACAAGTTGTCCTGTATGGATATGGGTCAGACTGGTCTTTCATTCGAAACAAGATACAAATAACATCAATCAGATTACAATAACCAAAGAACGGACACATTGTATCGAAAATCGCTATCATTTTCCACCCATAGATCAAATTCAAATTATTCCTAGAATTAGGTTAGTTTTCTTAGAATCCATCAAAATTTTCAAACTCCCCCTAGAGATAATCTTTTGAACGACTAGCTTGGCTTATTCGTCGATATTTTATATCTTTAAATAATTCCAACTTTTAACATATTTCGTTCATTACCTCTTGTTTGCACCCTTATTAATTTTATATCTTCCTGTTTATTTATGTATTTCAAGTTTAGTTCAGTACTCTTGAGATAGTTTAATACATAGTTTAATTTCTTATTATCATCATTTAATTTAGATGTATAGTTTCGGAGTAGCAGGTGAAAACTTAACACTTCGAGTACGAAGCCAAATATTCGCAGTAATGCTCAAACAGGAAATTGCGTGGTTCGATAGAAAAGATAATGGAGTTGGTGCATTATGTTCTAGATTGTCGAATGATGGAGCTGCTATTCAAGGGGTGAGTCTCGACGATAAGTGGTGAGAAATCAATATTAACGGTTTGGGAACTAACGAGGGCTTTCTAAGGGCTATATCCCCCTTACGAAGCATTTTTAGGAAACGCTCAGTTTAATTCATTTATTTGCAGGCTTCTGGTTTACCTATAGGGACTGCTTTGAATTCTTTTTCGACTTTGATTTTAGCTAATGTTTTCGGTCTATTTTATCAGTGGAAGCTGGCTCTGGTATTGATAGCATTCTTTCCTTTTATATTCATTTCAATCTATTTCGAACAAAGGCTATTACAGACACAATCTGAGTTCAGAGAAAAGAAATTACAGAAATCAGCAGCGGTAAGTACTGTTATGTTGTGTGAAAATTTGAGAGAAACTTCTACTAAAGTTAATAATTCCAGATTGCTGTAGAAGCGATTGGTAATATAAGAACTGTCAGTTCACTTGGTTGTGAGAAACTCTTTTTAGCTCGATATACCCACGAATTGCTTCCATATATTGTTGCATCCAAGAAGAAAGCTCATTTCAAGGCATTTATCATGGGTTTAGCTAAAAGCTTGTTTTACTTCGCCTATGCCACTGGTTTAAGTTATGGTGCTAAGCTTATAATCGACGAGGGTATTCACTATGGGACAGTTTTCAAGTAAGTTGTCTTTTAAATATAATTATAATAGAGGCTAGTTTAAGCTGATTTAATGTGAGTATATTTAGTATAATTATATATGTGATATTTTTAAAGAAGGCAATAAAACTAAAATATGAAACATTACAAAATTTCTCTCTGCCTGATAACACCTACCTTTGACGAAAACAATATGTTTGATGCACACCAAGATCATATAGTATCAACTGTACTTTCGATATCTTAGACAAGTCACAGGAGATTCTTTAACGTATTGAGATCCAACACCAATGATCCCGTAAAAACCTATATAAATCAGGAATTTATGTCCAGATTTCTATTAAAAATAAACAGAATGCAATTGTTGCTAATTATTGGATTCAAAACGATGATTCAATCAATTTTTTCAGAGTTGCCGAACTCGTGATAGTTGGTTCATGGGCTCTTGGACAGACATTCGCTTTTGCCCCCAATTTCCAGTCTGGTCTTGATGCTGCTGGACGTATGTTCAGTCTTTTCAGGAGAGTTCCCGAAATAAAAAATATTACGAACGCAACGAAAAAAAAATGGGTTAGTAGTTATCAATGCTTTACGTACATTCTGTCAAAACAGTACCGAGAATCTGCATAAAACGATTGTCAAAATTTTCGTTGTGCTAAGTTGACACAATTTTTGTATTGCAAATGGAATTTCGTGTGCCGAATAGCTGGAAATGTTACAGAAGGCTTACGGTGAAACGACTATATCAAAAAACCTGCATATGAGTGGTACAGTGCATTCAACATCGCCCAAAATGTGGTGAATGATTTGTTTCGCTTTGGTCCATCTTTCACTGAAGTTGAAATCGATAAAGTAAAGGAAATGGTAATTAAAAATCGTCATTTAAGTTTGAGAAAGAAAGGCGATGAACTTTCTATGTTTCACGAATCAATTCGTACCATTTTACACGATTGTTTGGGCATGAAACGCGTTGGCGCTCGACTAGGCCAAAAGACCTGAATTTTCTTCAACAATTGAATCGCGTAAAGGTCGCTGAAGACAAGCTAGAACGATTCGATTTCTGACCCTACATTTGTAAAACTCATTGTAACTGATGATGAGACATGAGTTTATGAGTTTGATATGCAAACCAGTCAACTAGCTGCGGGATGGCGCCTTCCAACTGAACCAAAATCGAAAAAGCCACGTCAAAGTCGATCAAAAGTCAAGTTAATGTTGACTGTTTTCTGTGATTATCGTAAGGCTCTCGGAATCCTTGCCAGAAAGTTAAACGGTGAATAAAGAATATTACTGAGCGTTATGCGGCGTTTAAGAAAGCAAATTAGTCAAAAAAGAGCAGATTTGTGAAAAGAAAACTCATGGCTGTTGCACCACAATATGCAGCATCTCACAAGGCTATAATTGTGAATGATTTTCTGACCAAAACCTCAACTAATCAATCGAACAACCACCGTATTCACCTGAAACGGCTCCGGCTGACGTTTTTCTTCTTCCATGATTCAAATTGCCACTTCGAACTACCCGTTTTGAATCGATTGAAGACATAAAAGAGAATTAACGGCGAAAACTGAAGTCAATGCCGAAAAAAGCATTTGATAAATGTTTTGATGATTGAATAATTCGTTGTTGTAAATGTATCATTTCGGAAGGGGCCTATGTTGGCGATACAATAAATTTAGATGAAAATAAATATTTTTTTGTTTCATTGACCAATTCCCGTTTACTTTTTTGACAAAATTTATTCATAATCAATTATGATTTGCAGGAGGTTGGTGATATTGAATATTCTAGGGTATATTTTTCATATCCAACCAGATCTGAACTGCCGATTCTCAAGGGACTCGATTTGACAGTTAACGCTGGAAAAACTGTGGCCCTAGTGGGATCTAGTGGTTGTGGAAAAAGCACAATCGTTCAACTTTTAGAGAGATTTTACATGCCAACAGCAGGCGAAATATGCGTGGATGATGTTGACATTGGAATAATGGATTTGCAGCATTTACGATCAAATTTTGGTATCGTCTCTCAAGAACCTAATTTGTTTGATCGTACTATAGCCGAAAATATCGCTTATGGGAATAATCAGAGAAATATCGCCATGAGCGAAATTGTGGAGGCAGCTAAAAAAGCCAATATACATAATTTTGTCACATCTCTACCAAAGGTGAGGCACTTTCATCTTCAATTGAATTCGATACTCATTTAGGTACTTGAGTTTCCCTAATATCTAATACGTTATAGCTATATGTTAATATCAACTACGTTATCAATGATTGATTAATGAAAAAGTATATTTTAATAATTCAGGTAGTTTAAACTACCAACTGAGGTACATTTTCTTCGATTAGTCTATTGCAATTCAAATTTTCAGGGATATGAAACTGAGCTAGGTACCAAAGGAACACAGCTTTCAGGAGGTCAAAAACAACGAATTGCCATAGCAAGAGCTTTAATTCGAAATCCTAAAATCCTTCTTCTTGATGAGGCAACATCTGCATTGGATAATGAGAGTGAAAAGGTATTTTCTAAAAAAATTAAGTAAAACCCTGAATATATTTTCTATTCCAGATTGTTCAAGAAGCACTGGATAAAGCTAAAGAGGGTAGAACTTGCATAACAATAGCACATCGTCTAACAACAATACAAGACGCAGATGTTATTTGTGTTCTTGATAAGGGTAATGTGGTGGAAATAGGAAAACATCATGAATTAATAGAAAAGAGAGGATACTATTATAATTTTTACAAATTACATAGTAATCACTAGATTTGTATTCTTAATTTAGAAAAATAAAAATTTTATTATATGAAGAGCGTTTAATTTCCGTAGTTCATTAAGAGCCCTTTCACCTATTAAATACATTTCTATAACTTGTGACACCACTAATTTCACAACTTTGAATAATAAGTTATACACTGGTAAAGTATTTATTTTCAAAGTAATACAAATAGGATTATAAAAACAGTCTGATCCTGATCTTAAAAACGAACAAATCTTCCCAAATGTCAGTTTTCCATCAATCCTAATTGTCATTCATGACAGCAGTTCGGTTGGTAACTTTTTTCTGTATACGTGTGAAAAATGGCAACTTTACGTATATGAGTAATTCACGAATAAATACAAATAGTTACTTGCAAATCGGGTCATTTATTCGATCTTAATATCATGAAATACCCAATACTGTCCACAGTATGTCAGCTACTGCTTTATTATACGTTTGGGGTGTTTTGCGACGAACACAATCATATAGTAAATATCTCCAAAAATTTTGCTGAATAAAATAATAACAAAAATATATTTTAGTACGAAGATAATGAAGAAGTAGTATTATGGATGAACACTGTTGGACCTTATCACAACAGACAAGAAACTTATGCTTATTTCACCTTACCATTTTGTGTTGGCACTAAAGAATCAATAGGTCATTACCATGAAACTTTAAGTGAAGCTTTACAAGGAGTTGAACTTGAATTCAGTGGTATTGATATCGAATTTAAAAGTAATATTTCCCTTTAGTTTCTTATGTACCTCTCTATCTCTTCTTGTCGTTATTTTAGATCCTGTTCTCAAACAAACAGAATATTGTGCTGTTCAATTGGACTATGAAAAATTCAAAGCCTTTGCTTATGCAGTCAAAAATCATTATTGGTATCAGATGTACATTGATGATCTTCCCATTTGGGGAGTTGTTGGTGAAATGAAAGGTGATAGCCATTACATCTGGACACATAAGAAGTTTGAGATCGGATACAATCAAAAACAAATTATAGACGTAAATTTGACATCTGAAGAAAAGGTACTCTTGACTCCTGATGCCAAGTTAAGTTTCACATATGAAGTGATTTGGAAGCCGGTTTATACTAAATTTAATGATCGTTTTGATAAATATTTAGACCACAATTTTTTCCAACATAGGGTATGTAGAGTACTTTATTAATTTCAACAATTCTTTCAATGCTTGGTTTATTTATGTTACAGATTCATTGGTTCAGTATTTTCAATAGTTTCATGATGGTAATTTTTTTGGTTGGCTTGGTTTCAATGATTTTAATGAGAACCTTAGGAAAGGATTATGCTCGATACAGTAAAGATGAGGACATTGATGATATGGTAAGTAAGGTAATCGTGCTATTCGCGCATCCAGTACCAAAAGGAAGCGAAATGTTTCCCGAACAATTTAAATTTCAGCCAGTGTTGCCAGATCCTTTTTCCTGGTGGATTTTTTCAACTTCAGTGATTTTTGAGTTATTCAATATCTCGGTTATTATTAAAGTTACGTTATAAGTATTTTCACATTGTTCGGCTCGTTTTTTGAATAGATTGCAGTGGATAATTCGAATTTTTTTTCTATTTGGCTTGTCATAGGCATAAAAGTGTAATTTCAATTTTGTCGTTGAATTTCTGGTTTCGGGCTTGTTCACAGTATAATAATAATAATACTCTTTATTTGTTCCATAATAACATTGAGTTGTAGAATACGTCAATTTTGAGTCAATTAAACATAATATGTAAAAAAAATTAAATAAGTAAAAGTCAAAAAGCAGAACTATACAACAATTTTGTAAAACAACCACATACATTAGAAACATCACCACAATCACAGTCTTAAAATGTCAGAGAAATATTCACTTAGCTCATAATATGGATGGTTGAGGAGGTGCTCTTTTAGCCTTCTTTTCATCATGCCAATAGGCCACTTCTTCGAATGCTGTGGTAAATGATTGAAAATTTTTAAAATCATATAAGTACCATTTTTCTCAAGGTAACCATGTGAGGCACCTCTATGTTTCCTTCTTGCTTAGTATTAGATGAGCTCATAATATTTCTGTCTTTGAAAAGTTCCCTATTGTTTAAAACGAATATAATACACTCATACACATGAAGACTAACAACAGTAGTGTTGCAGTCTACAAAATATGGACCACAGGACTCTGTCGGACTTAGACGCAATATTGCCCTTAAAAATCTTTTCTGGAGGATAAGAAGTCTATTTATGTATGTGGAATTTCCCCATATGGCGATACCATATCTCGCCTGCTAGCAACATAGGCATTATATGCTAAAAAGGCAGTTTTCAAACTTACATGCCTTGCGATCATTCTTAAGGCATAAACGTATCTCGACAAACCAACAGCCAGAGAGTCCACATGCTGTTCCCAGCTGAGTCCACAATCTACTGTGATTACAAGAAACCTGAGAGACCACAGAGTACAAACAACACCATCACAACATTGATAAGGGATGCTTTTGATCTCCGAACTATAGTTAAACTGCAGTATTTGTGTTTTATTTTCATTTATTTTAAGATCATTCTTGTTGAACCATGAGTTCCTGAAGCTGACCCAGAAAGCACTAAAGAGGTATCTAAGCTAGAAACTCGGGAATGGATGCTGGTAAATCGTTAGAGTATATGATATACAATAATGGCCCAAGGATGGATCCCTGAGGAACTCCAGTTTCATTGGGGAGAGCCAATGACCTGATGGATCTTGCTCAGCAATATATTGAGTTCTACCGGTCAGATATGACTTGAGAAGTTGCAATGGTGTGCCTCTGATTCTCAAATAGTTTTTGATGGTTGACACTGTCGAAGGGCCTACTGAGGTCTATCCATGCTAGGGCGGTTATGTTTCCATCATTTAGTTTCTTCAAAGTATTCGTAATTGCAATGTGAACTGCTCTGTTGTAGATCTCCCCTTCCTAAATCCATTTTGATACTCAGATAACACCCTGTATGTCTCAAGAAAGTTAACGATTCTATTGTATATAATTTTCTCAAAAATTTTACTGAATCTGCTTAACAATGATATCGGCCTGTGATTTTCTTTTTCGTTGCCCTTTTTGTATATTGCCTTTATTTTAGCAATTTTCGGATTATTGGGATATATGCCTGTGATACTTGGTGTGCAACCTCCTTTATCAGTGTAATAGGAATTTCATCGAAGCCAGTGGACCTAGTATTCTTCAATGATTTTATAATATTGTATACCTCTTGTGGATCAGTATTCTCCAGTACCAGGCTATTGCTGAGACTTTCATACTTAAATTTGGCACCATTATCCCCATTAGCAGCACCATCATTAGGTCTGCAATCACCAACACTGACGAAATATGCATTCAGTGATCTCGAAAAATTTTTCACTTGATATTTAACCTCTAGCTGTAGTAGGCATCTTCGGAGCCGATGCAGGGAATTTTATTGAGAATTCTACTTCTCTTTTTATTTCAATGCTGATAGAGGTGTTGATGCTCCATTTTTACCCCATCTTGTTGTGCAAAAAGAAACTTCCCCACGAATTGATAACCTCCTTTTTGTTTGTTCTATGGACCTACAGTTTATAGTGGACAAGTCAACCAAAACTTTCGATGAAAAAACAGCACGCCACTGATTTTTTTTTCAATTTTCATATTTTTGTCAGATTGATCTACTCAAAATACAACTTTTTAGTTCTCTGAGTTTTTTACGTATCTGTTTTAATTTTCGAGATATAAAATAAAAACCACTCTAACCTGTCCGTTATACTAAGTACAGAACCCTAAAACTTGAAACACAGGCTCATTTTTTACCAAGACCCAAAACAAAAGTTGTTTAGAATTGTTCAAAGTACCCCGCACAGTTACTACTGGTTTTAGTGCACCGATTTTGAGATATGCTATACCTTGAACAATTCTAAACAACTTTTGTCACACATGTCCCTTTCGCTCCCGAGAAGTTACGCCCCTGATTAGGAGTTTTTTGCTATCGGTTTCACTTTAATAATATATCTTATCCTTCCCTATTTTATTTATAAATGATATAAATAAATAAATATTAAGCTTATTATGCAAATTTGAACGAAATTGCACAATAGGAGTTATGTTCTGCAAACAGATCTTCCACATAATCCTTACTAACCTAAAGAAGATTCCGTAATATAAAAAGCCTTTTTGAATTTCAATTCACTCGACTTCAGTTCGTTCAGATAATCATTCAGAAAAGAAGGTGCAAGATATGAAAAACTACCCCTGAACCTAGACGTTTTGTGTTGAGGAATATGAAATTTGTCCACCCTCACATCAAAATTGACAGTATGGATATCATACAAATAGTCTGGGTATCTGCTGTGCAATAGTCTGTTACAAAACGAAACAAAATGCTGTGAGACATAGCTGTATGTGTTAATTTTGCCCTATGTCCTTAAGAAAAGGTGTTATACGACTGCCAAAAGGAACCCAACAAACAAATCGGATCACACAGTTCTGAAGTTTCTGCAATTTCCTCTTATTTTCATCTGTCGAAAAAAATTAATACACAGAGTTACAATATCCGAAGTGAGGGTAAACCAAAACTTTTGCAAGATTCAACTTTGTGTCCTGGTTCAGTTCATGTTTATGTTGATATAGCATCTTGAGCTTATAGTAAGACTTTTTATAAATGGAATTTACATGTTGCTCAAAGTTTAACTTACAATCTAGGATAATTCCTAACTTCTTTACACTTTCCACCCATGGCACTCTGATGTTATTTATGGAGATGTTATCAATCTGTGACGTATCAACTTGGGAGTGCTTTGAGGAAATAATCATGGCAGAAGACTTGATTGGGTTGATCATGAACCCATGAATGGCATGAACATAAACCTGAAGATCATCAGCATACATGCAGTATTCAAGACATGGGTGAGTGATGGCACTTGGTAAATCCATAGTATAAATGAGGAAGAGAATCGATCCAAGCATACTGCCCTGTGGGACACCGCGTTGTATTTCCTTCATTCCTGAGCATATATCACCCACTCTAACACTCTGATAACGATTGAGTGATCAAATCTCCGACGTGAGATAAATTGTGGCAACACTGGCTACAATTCGAATACTTTCAGGATATATCGACTTGGTACTGGATGCGCGAAAGTGGTCAGCTTGAACAGCAGGATTACCGGTAAGTAATTTTCTTATAACTTAATCATTTCAACTGTTTTAAGGAGAGAGATCTGGGAGATGAATATGGCTGGAAGCAAGTCCATGGTGATGTTTTTAGACCAGCTTCTAATGCTGTATTATTTTCATCAATGATTGGGGCTGGGCATCAATTGACACTTGTAGTGTTTTGTGTTATAATTTTCGCCATATTAGGAGAACTATACACAGAGTAAGTTACAAACAAAACTTGTAATATTTTCCTTTTCATTATCATCAACCCAGTGGCAAAGAACTTTAAATTAATTAATAAACTAAGCGTGTCAAGCGGTTCGATGTCTAAACAATGCGCATTTGAAAAATAAACATACCTGGTATTTTTCAGGCGTGGTTCCCTCCTTTCCACCTCTATCTTTGTGTATGCGGTGACATCTCCTGTTAATGGATACTTTGGTGGTTCCTTATATGCCAGAATGGGTGGGAAAATCTGGATTGCGCAAATGCTTTTATCAGCGTTCATGTTGCCCGCCTTGGTATGTGGCACAGCATTTTTCATCAATTTCATCGCCATTTATTATCACGCCTCCAGGGCAATACCGTTCGGAACTATGGTAAGTTTATTTAGAAAAACTAGTGTTACGTAAGTTTCAGCAAGGCAATCCAGCAAAAAAATATTTCAACAATCATACCTCTTATATGTCTAAACAAATCAAAGAAAAGATTTTACATAGCATCATAAAAAGGACTAAGGAGATAATCAAAAAGTACATATCCTGCAATATTTCCTCTTTCGCGGAGAGGTTCTTCCGTCGCAGTGTGAGTCTCCTGAAACATAATCACTTCCTTGTTCTTGCTCGCCAATTTTGAAGTATAATCGCAAAAAACTCTTCAATATTCAAACTCAACAAAACAATTCCCTCTCTGTTTGGCCGAAAGAGCCCCGATGGCCAGGTTCAGTGCACCAAGTGATGCCGATTATAATCTATAGATATTTAAGAATCATTATGGACCCAAAAATTTGGGTTGACATCGCCCATATATCATTTCTTCGTGGATACTGTTTAATTTAAAGAAAAATTTGCGAAAAAATTTTGGCAGTCGTTCTAAAAATATGATCAATTTTCTTCATAAACGTTTTAAGTCTAAGGTTATAATAGCTTTGTTTACGGGTGCAATACCGAACTAACTTTGAATTGGAATTGAATTTTTTTTTAAGACATGAATATCGGTAATACATTCTGTCAAAAAGTCTGCTTGAAACTATTGTCAACATTTTTGTTGCTAAGTTGGCACAACTGTTTTCTATCCTGACAAGCAGTTTGAACGCGATCTGTCATTTAGTTTGTAACTTCTCAATGGTGTGTTTTGCGATTTTTACAAAGAATAAAAATATCGAACGAAGAATTGTGTTGAATTGCTGAAAATGTTACAGAAGGCTTACGAGGAATCGACTTTATCAAAAAATGAAAAACAAAAAAGATTTGTCTTCTTTTTGTACATATTCTTCGAAGTGTGCAATAAATTTTTTCTATTATTATTATTATTTACCTCTGGTCGGCCATAAATATCTTCAACTGAAGTTAATATCGATAAAGTGAAGGAAATGGTAATTGAAAATCGTTATTCAAGTTTGAGAAATATATGCAATGAAGTTTCTGTGTCTCACGAATCAATTCGTACCATTTTAAACGATTGTTTCGGCATGAAACGAGTTACTGCTCGACTTCCACCGTATTCACCTGATAGGGCTCCAGCCGGCTATTCCTCTTTTTCCAAAACTCAAATTACCACGTCGAGGTACCCGTTTTAAATCGATTGCGACCTAAAAGAGAATTCACGGCGACAACTGAAGTTGATTCCGGAAAAAGCGTTTTCAAAAATGTTTTGATGATTGGATTATTCGTTGGCGTAATTATAATATTTCGAAAGTGGCCTACTTTGAAGACGATAGAATAAATTTGGAGGAAAATAAATACTTTGTGTTTCATTTACGAATTCCCGATACTTTTGACAGAATGTATATTTGAAGGGCGTGTCGTATCATCTCTATATTTCATAAGATTTTAGTTTTTGAGACATTATAACCTGTTTCAAATTATTTGAAATTGATTGGTGGTTAGAACGAACGTATTGAGTTGCATTAACCAATGAAAATTCAACTCGTACATGGATAGCTAACTATATAGAAATCTGTCAAAATTATTTCCTTCCAAGTAATTGTCAATTGCCAATATGATTAATTTATATAAAATACTTTCCAGGTGGCTGTGACTTGCATCTGTTTGTTTGTTATTTTGCCGCTGACTCTAGTAGGTACTGTTTTGGGTCGAAACTTGGCTGGCCAGCCAGATTATCCATGCAGGATAAATGCTGTTCCAAGACCTATTCCAGAAAAGAAATGGTTCATGGAACCTGGAGTTATTATACTTTTGGGGGAATATTACCATTTGCCAGTATTTTCATTGAAATGTATGTTTTAACAGCAATTTTCTATGGGTATACAATTATTTGGTATTTTATTCATTTTAGGTATTTTATTTTTACTTCCTTCTGGGCATACAAAATTTACTATGTATATGGCTTCATGCTCCTGGTGTTCTTAATATTGATGATCGTAACAGTGTGTGTTACTATTGTGTGCACTTACATTTTGTTGAATGCTGAAGATTATCGATGGCAATGGACTTCTTTCTTAGCTGCTGGATTTACATCTGGATATGTATATTTCTATGCTATTTACTATTTCTTCTTCAAAACTAAGTGAGTATATCGCTAGCATTATTGAACTTTCAACGTTATGAAACAAAAAATTACTTGAATTTATATTCCAAATTTTTTATTGAATGGAAGGTATTTTATTTCAAAATGTTAAAATTGTGAACTTGTTCTTGAGTTTCTTCATATTTGTTGAAAGCTTGTACATTTTAGTCCTCAGTAGTTTAAAGGATTTCTAATTTTTTATGTATGTTTGAGTAGTAGGTTAGGTTAGGTTAGAGTATTTCAGTATAGTTGGATCATTGGAAATTTATATGAAATTGTGGTATTCTTTTGAATTTTGTCACTCTAATAGATTGATATCTTTTTCTTGGACATCCTGTATAACTTTCTTTCATATTTTCTTCACTGAAATGTAGAATTTTATAGCATCACAAATCTGGTGGCAGAGGTTAACCCTGTATTTGTGAATAAAATTCATTGAATTGTAATTTTTTTTTCAGAATGTATGGGTTGTTCCAGACAGCTTTCTACTTTGGATACATGGCGTTGTTCAGTGGCGCTCTTGGAATTATGTGTGGAACTGTAGGCTATACAGGAGCCAGTATATTTGTTAGAAAAATCTATTCTACCGTTAAAATTGACTGATTCCACAGTGCAACAAATGTATATAGTCGAACGATTTTTTTTTTGTTATGGAGTGAATGATGATTTACGCATTTTTAGAATATGCAAACATATGAATCATAATAATTATATGTGAATGTGTTATTTAAGTATATGAGTTTCCTTTTGTGATTTTTTATAATTAATAATATGAATATAGTTACTTGCTCTGCGAGAATAATCTCAGTGAAAAGTTGGTAATTCGTCCGCAGTGATTTTTTTCGAATAAATAAGCTGAAACTGAATAACTTATTCTCTTCTTTTTAAGTTAGCTTGACTGCAGTTTTTGATGAAATTCAAGTATGGACTGAAATAGTTCTTCCAATAAGTTCGCAGGTGCAATTCCAAACTGCACTTGCCCAGATGAAATAAAAGGGATATTTAAGGGTTTTATCCACTTGCAAAGCATAAAAAATATGATTTTTTGAGTATTTTTCATGAACAGGCCTTTTATTTTATAAATAAACAGGAAAAATGTACATAAGCAGAATTTAATGTACTTTAACAATCAGCGATTCATTTAAAAAAAAATTGGATTCCCTTGTTCCTGTAGCCAATCTCCAGAAGGACATCGAAAAAAAGGTGTGGCTTGAGGAAGGTATTTCTGCTTCAACTTATCTGAAACCCCAAAAGTCAAAAAATTTAGTTTTATGATGGACGAATACAGGTAATGATCGAAGGAATAGTGAAAATTTTGATTTTTGGCAAAATAGCGGCTTCCTAAAAAAATCATTTTGTGATAAAATTTACATTTTGAAGTTTCTTAAAATTGAAATTATTGTCAAAAATCTTATTGCTTATATATATATACATATATATATATATATATATATATATATATATATATATATATATATATATATATATATATATATATATATATATATATATATATATATATATATATAAGGTCGTAAAATTTTAAGCCGATCGGTTCAGCCGTTTCGGAGAAATTTTCTCACCTCTGAAAGTAGCGTTTTCAGAAAAACGCGTTTAAAGTTTTGGGAACCACATACACTAAGTTAAATTTTTTTTTCCAAGTTACACATCAAGTCATCTATTCCAGGACCATAAGAGGCACCCTCTGCTCTTCTGTTTGTCTCTAAAATAGTCAACTGTTATTGTCTATGAGACATTCTTCTCTCGCGCGTGCACCGCTCTCTTACGTCAAAATCGCGATGCGCTCTGCGTCCTCTTTCCTCACGTAGGCATGAGCATTAGGTCTAAGTAATAACCTCATTGCATTCATATACACAAACCACAAAAATTGTCGCATCACCTGGTATACTGAATTCCACAATCGATTAAGCAGCTCGATCGCAGTTTCTTTGTCAACATATGTTTTTGGACATATGAGGGGGGAAAAATCTTATCTTTATTTATTTATTTGCCCAAAGTATTACATAATTACATGCAAATACTCCACAGAGAGTAATAAAACTATGAGTGGTGAGGCATAAAAACTACAGAAAAATAAGGCTAAAGAATCAACTAAAACAATAAATTAACTGAACGTACTTAAATACTGACTTAACTATCTACTTCAGACATTTAAGAAAACCCCAAGCACCCCTATACCAATAATTTTAAATTTTATAAACTTTAAAATCATTTCCCATATTGAAACAACAAAGTCCCCCAGACTTCAAAACCCAATTCTATCTCTCTCCCTGTTACACAGATACAAATGTTTCAATATTTTTTCTTATAAGAAGCCATCGTGGTTTTTAGAACCTTTAAATCATCAGGAAGATCATTAAATAGTTTAAGAGCCTTGATAACAAAAAAACAGGTGAATTTTTGTAGGGTCAAGTGATGATTCAAAAGAAAGGTGGTGTCTACATCGCCTTGAACGAATTTCCATTTTTAATTGAAAACTGTAAAAGATACAGGGTGAGCAACTGAAAGATAGGGAAGACTATTTCCCTGAGACTATTCAAGTTTCAGTGAAGTAAAATGGAACAGATCCATGCTGAACAATGGCAGTCATCATCAAGTACCATCCTCATCTCGAATTTCAACCCCTAGAGCAGGGGTGACCACCCTTGAAAATTTGGAAGAGGGTAGATGGGTCGAGTGATAACTCGAAAGAAAGGTATTATCTTTGTCTGCATTCCCGTGAAAGAATTTTCATTTTTGATTGAAAACTGTAGAAGATACAGAGTGAGCCACTGAAAAATAGAGAAGACTATTGGAGTATTAGTGCGAAAAACTGGAATAGATTCATTTTAGATCAAAAGCTGTCATTTCTCGAAATCACCCTCATCTCGAATTTCAACTGGGAATCTAGAGCAGGGGTAATATTTCGATCCAGTGATGTGTTGGACTTTCAAGTAAAGGATTTCAATTGCCTTAGTGAGGTGACAGAATTCCCCGGCGTGTCATTAGCCGAAAGGCAGAAATAGAGCACATTAAAGGAAAAACAGTTAACTAGATCAGTCTGTCATTTCAGCTCACTCTGTATCTTCTATCCAGTGATACCTTTCAAGTAAAGGATTTCAATCAAAATGAAAATTCGTTCACGGGGATGCAGGCAAGATAATCACTCTTTCTTTCAGTTTTCAGGTATCAAAAGATAATACCTGTCTTCGAAAAAGATGTTCTCCTTGAAACAAAAATTGACCTGTTTTTGCGTTTTGATCAGAATATCTTGGTAGATATAGCCTCTGTTTAGTTTTCGTTGAAGCACCCTGTATGTACATTCGAAAACTGCAAAAAAAAAAAATTGATTTTTTGAAAATTACAAGTGAATATAACCCCTTAAACTCCGAGTCAGTATAGAAAATACTTGTGCCAACTTAGCAACAATTTTGACAATCATTTCGAACAGATTTTTAAAATAATCAATTCCCGGCTCTGCATTGGTTGATTATGGATAATTTCAGGATAGTTTACAACAAGGGTTAAGGACTGATTAAATAATACGAAAAAACATTATACTATAAAATGTTTATTATACATGAAATAGAGACAGTACATCATTGCACAATCTAAATTTACGAACGCAGAAATAAGAATAAACTATAAAAAAAGAAGCAACGCTTCCTATATGTTTACTTAATTTCAATCCATAGATTAAGGTGTACAAAGGCACATCAAAGTTTGGAAGGCACTCAAGTGATTTTCTTTATGGAAACTCAAAAGTATTTCATATTAAAAAAATAGCTCAACAATGGTTGTCAAACAGAAAATCGCATAAATACTCTTAGAACTGAAACAAATAACAAATTTTGCTGAAGCTTATATGATTATTATTGAAGCAATAATAACTCATAAGTATATAAGTATTGTATAGTAGAGTATAAAACAATAATTTCATGAATATAAATAAAGAGGTTATAGAATAAAAATTAACTCAATAATTTATTAAAATAAATTAAAAGCTCATTCAACATTGAGCAATATTTAAATCCTATGTTAACAATGTAAGAGACAAAATATATTCCTTTTCTTTCTACATTTCCCTAGTAGACTATTAACCAATCGAAAGATGAGATTTAAGATATTTGTATAGGATTTTGATGAGTTTTAATTAACCTAATTAACTAATATATGTACAACTTTTTATTACAATATAATTTTTAGCTAATACCACTAACATACCATCCAAATATAGAATCCTAAGAATTAAATGAATTGTTTCAAAGGATAAGAACATTTTCGGCATCATGAATTAATGAAATTCAAAACCAAAATTAACAATAGTTGCTTTAAAAAAACAGTTTAGAAAATTGTAAATTAAAAATGATTAGGAGTTTTGAGTAATAAAAATACAAAAACCCTATAAGAATATATGAATTGAAAATTTTCCAGTTAGGCTAATTTCTTTTGATAGCCTTTTATAGTTCAAGAAATAACTATTGAGAAATTAGAAAAGAAAACATATGGATTAAAATGTAGAGATCTATTTGATGTCATTTCTCCAGTACTTGTTTCAATCTGTTAATTACATAAAATCACTGAATCAAACTTCTAGGATTTAGATACCATTTCATTCTTAAACAATTTCCGGATAAGTTTTGGGTTATTTCAAAGCTAAACATATTTCTAGTAGAAGAAATTATGTCAAAATATGATTATTAGGGTGGATCGAAAAAAAAAATTTTTTCTCACTTGGTACTCTAAAAATACGTTCCTAGACACCTCTAAGGAAGTCTCCAAGAATGAGCTCTTAATAGTAACGAGAAAGTCCTCCGCTTTACAGTTTTCCAATTTTTCTCATTATCACATAGAAAAATTGATATTTCGCTTTGAACTACTTGAAAAAAATATATCGTTTTATAAATTTCGTAGGAAGTTGAATGTTCTACAAAAAGATATTAACGGTTTGATTATTTGAAGATAAATTTTTCTTTTCTTATGAATTATATAACTCAATGAATAAAAATCATGAATCAAGAAACTCATAGTTTTGTAGGAAATTCACTGCTCTACAAAAATGGTATGTTATAATTTTTCGATTAAGTTGAGCGTTTACGAGATATTCATCGTCAAACATCAATTTTTCCAGTGTTTGATCAATAATTCGACAAATTTTAATTTAATTTATTAGTTTTTGGGAAATTCACACAAATTTGAGTTTCTATTATAAAAGTAACTTCTATAGAAGTTTTAGGATCAAAAAAGATATTGAATCGTGGCCTACTAATGACAGTTACATTGAAAGTGGAGAATACTTTGAACAATTGAAAGTGATAAAAATAGAGAACTGTAAGGCCGAGGACCTTTCCGTTGCAATTAAGAGCTCATACTTGGAGACTTTCTTAGAAGTGCCTAGGAACATATTTGTCGAGTACAACGCGAAAAAATAAATATTCGTTTTTTTCGACCCACTCTAATAAATATACACCAAAATTTTGATTCAGCCTAAGATATTTGAATTCCTTCTCAAGTTTCATATAAGTTTTGCATAATCAGTGTTAATTTTCACATACTTATCTAGTATTTGTCTCGACATATTCCAATTATGACTACAAATTCTTTCAGCTGCAAATATAATAAATCAAGAAATATCTTGTGATTCATATTCATAAAATTCCTTCACTAGAATTGTTTGCAATGTAATTACATTATAAAAGATCGGTGCGGACTAGAGACCAGGATAAGCTGCTTTGGTGGGAGATACGTAGCTGCAGGATGTTATAGTGCCTCCCCACTTTCACAGCTTTCAAACAGTATACCAAACTTTACATTTGCGCGCATGTACATTGCGCAATCGAGAACAGGAGTTGGTGGGGATACCAGCAAACTGCCTACCCCCAAAAATGCAGTGAGTTCTAGGTCTCTAATATTCTTGGTAAGATCTGTCGAATGAATCTGCGTTTTTTATAAATAAATTGATACTCGACTTATTGGTAGAATTATTAATCATGATCAAATTAAAAATTTCTTTATGCGACTGCTCCAAAGTTCATATTTCCCTAAATCTACCAACAGTTTCTGTAGATATATAATGTATAATACAAAGATGATAAACTACAATGAAAACAAAATAACATATAAAGAGAAACAAAAGAAATACGCCCATAACTTAAGAACTTTTACTATAAGAATAATCGATCAAACTAATTTCTGTAAATGGTTTTGTTGCATTAGTTTCGAGTTCCAAAAAAGCCACCAAACTTCTTTCGGAAAGCTTTATAAACCTATACAAGTTGGGACTTCCAAAACTAGGTTGTTGCAATTCAATTTCGAAAAACAAACTACCTATTATGTTAATGTCTCATTAGATTCAATTCATATTCAATGTAGTATGGACATCACAAATTAAAGCAAAAGTTGGTTGATGAAATGCTCAAAATGAAAATAAGACTCAAAACTTTAATCCATGTTTCACAATTGATTTTTCAATTCTAAATTTTGTGCCAACATTTGTTTTTGTATGTTGTTCAGTTGTGAAGCCTAATTTTTCTTTTATGTGTGAATTTATGAACTTTTTTAATAACGTTAAATTATTATTCAAAACTCTGAATGACAAGATATTCTTTCAAATATTATGAATTATAATTGAAAAATTTTGTTTTACAATTGAAACTTCAATTCATTAATCCTGAAAACCAATCATTTCTGTCTGAGCAATTTGGGATTCAAGCAAATACAATTTTAATTAACGATTTAGATTTCGAAAGATTTGAAAAGGAAACCCAACCAAATTGGAAATGGACGACAGGAATCTTGACACATTAATCTTCAGCCTAACGTTCAATATTACTGAAAATGATGAAGTGGTTTAGCCAGTAACTGTTACAATACTCAATCGGAAGATTTTCCGGGAATGGGATCGTCCACTGCTTCTTGTGCCTCCATTGCTGCTGTAGGTTCTTGCTTCCCGTGATGTTTCCTGATATGAAATTTCAATTGGGTGTTTCTGATAAAGGTCTTCGAGCAGATCAAACATCGATAAGGCTTGTTAATCGAATGTGTGAGAACGTGCCTATTCAGAACGTCGTTTCGGCCAAATTTCTTCTGACAGATTACACACTCGAATTTTTTCTCCTGAGTGTGGATCAGCAGATGTTTATTGAGGTTATACGGCTGTGGAAAAATTGAATTTCAAAACGAAGCTCAATAAGAAATTGTACTATACTAGGCAAGTCAAATGACATGCATGGGGTCATTTGAAAAATTTCCAGAAGCCATTTGAAACCTTCCGATAAAAACATTCAAATTAAATTTAAACTCTTCTGCAAGAAAGCATATTGTAAGGTACAGTAATTTCTGGTAGTCTAAAGGACTGAGTAAATTTTCTTTTTTTAATCTTGAATCTTGTTGACGTGTTTTACAAATGTAAAAGTTTCATGGAACAAATATACAATCTATCTATCTATTTTCATATTTATGATATAAACAATGTGTCGTTTTGAAAGGTATACGGTCGGAGTCGATGTCCAAAGAAATTGGTGTACCTCAGGGGTCAGTTGTGAGACCATTAACTTTTCCTCATTTATATGAATGACCTTTTGTTAAGAGTGATTCTGACGTAATTTGAATGACTCCATGGACGTGACTAAAAAATTATTACTGGCTGCTAGCAAACAAATTGGCGTTAAACCATGCTAGGACTGATTTCTGACTTCACTGAAATCACTCAGGGGTTATTGCGTCACTGGTTTAATCCAAAGTTACCTACGCGATCTAGGAATGGAGTCATACAGCCTCAAGCCAGAGAGTCTTTGGATAGCAGAGAAAGGCACTCTGTGTTATTGCTGTATAGGAATCTTCCAGAATGAGGGTTCTCGTTCTTCCTTTACTGTTTATTACAAGTAAAAACCCATGTGAGAAACAAAGATCTGAGGTGCAAGATACACTCTTTCAACACTTGATTCAGGCAAAACTTTTCGCCATCAAAAAAGAAGTCGAAAAGGATTAAACTGTGCGAACCCACATTCTACAATCAGTATCCCCAAGTTATAGGATTGCGACTCAAATCACTCAAACCTATCATGTATCTACTAGAAATTCTGTGTATACTCACCTGTTGGAATCTTTTATTGCAAATATTACACACGGAAGGTTTCTCTCCTGTATGTACCCTTGTGTGACGTTCTAAATCGCAGATCTTGATAAACTCTTTCCCGCATTCCTCACATTTGAACACCTTCTTTGGAGATGAATTATTAGTTGGTGTGACTTTCTTCAGAACATGTACCAACTGGTGACGTTCAAGTTGCACCGGCGTCCAAAAACTGGAATCGCACTTTTTACATGGATATGGCATTTTTCCTAGATTGAAAAACAAGAAATTTAAGCAGATTATATTTCACCAAATTGAATGAACGGTTTTAATGTCGTATTGGTTCAAAATATTTAAGAGCGTAAAGTAACTTAAGGTTTTTGTAAATCTAGAATAGATGCGCGGTGGCCTCGTGAAACCCCCCACCACTATTGTTGACAAGCAAAATACGCTTGCGTTACACTAGACATGGGCTAATTACTTTTGAATCCTACCCTGTCATTCATTATTTCATGAATGAGTTAAAAAAATAAACTAAAATGATTCCACACATCACTTTTTAGTTAACTTATTTCTAGCAATTTCAGTTTAATAAACAAACACAATTCCTACACCAAGTGGTGCAAATAAAGGACGGTTTCCAACTACACATCTGCCGAGTAAAGCCACGTTTACAAAATGCGGTTTGAAACAATTAGAAAAAATTGCCGAGAAGAATTTTCTATCGCAAAATGATGATCAGCGAAAGTAGATTCGTAGGTTCTCTCGTTATTGTAATCTGTTTGATGCTCTTTGTATCTAGATTTGAATGAACGACCAGTCTGACCTATATAGACGCCTTCACAATCCATACAGGACAACTTGTCAACTACAGTATTGTCAGATCAATCAGTTTTATCTTTACTATTGTAAAAATTCTTGGGAGACTTTCTTAGCTATTACTTTAATAGTTGACAATTCTCTTGACATATTTTCTTCGGATAATGGTATAAGAAGAGCCCTATAAATCATTGAATTGAACGCAGTATATTCAAGAGATTTTGGGTATATTGCGTCATAAGGGATGCAAATATCAGTAAAGGTGGGTTTACGATGTATTTCAACTTCAGTTCAATATTTGTTGTCAGCTGACGAAATTGCAATCCTGAATTTCAATAAACCCTTATGATAGTGTAATACATAGTTTAATTTCTTATTATCATCATGATTAATCATCACGTAGTAACAGCGGAATCAAATAATTATTTTAATACCTGACCTCAAGCCTCCTGTTAGAATTGGGAAAACTAAACACATAAAATGGCTCTAATTTATTAAAAGTACTAAAGTGTCTAAAATCTCTTTCTGAATAAGTTTAACAAGAGAAAATAGAAACAGGAAAACTACCATTTATCAGATAATTCTGAAAGACATTTATAGATATTAAAAGTTACTAAAATTTAGGAGACTAATCAGATGTGCAGAAAAAATTAATTCTATAAAATATCGTAAATAACACTGGTCGACAAGATTTTCGTAACACAAAGCAGATCTGTACTTTTCAAATGGAAATACCCTTCTAATAATAGGTCTGCCATGCGACATGTTCCTCATAATGCAGATACTAGAAGATACTGGAGACAAGACAGTCTTAAGGAATGGAACTTATTGGCCAATGAAATCAAAATTTCGAAGTTCAGCAAAAGAAATGCTCAGTTTTCTGCTTTCTACAGTATAAAAAATTCGTTGTGTTCGTGTTCTGATATTGATGGTTTAATGCAGCAACTTGATATTAAGCATCCCCCTCTGAGTGGCGTTTATTTATATATTCGTTTAAATACAGTTTAAAAGCTGTGTTATTGCATATTGGAAATTTAAAATTGTCTATATCAGTTGCCTATTCTGTGACGAAAGAAAATAATGATAATATGCGCAATATTTTTAATAAAATAAACAGGTATGAATGGCAAATATGTGGGAACTTAGAGTTATAAGAAATTAGTGGAACTCCAGGGAGGAATTACAAAATATTGCTGCTTTCTATGTCTATGAGATGGTCGTGTAATAAATCAGCAGTATATAAGGATAACATTTGAATTGTGGAGGCCGTTACTTGATGTAGATCCATGATATAAATGAGATAAAAACACAAGGTTTAACTTTGATCTACACTTTATTTGAAAAAATTCGACGACGTTTCGCTGACACAGCAGCTTTATCAAGAATGAAAAATAGAATGAAGAGTATGGTATTATAAACAAATCGTAGAACAAGTTGGATGAATAACAGGAAAAACCACACCGAGCCATTGTACAGTTAGTATGAAAGGTAATAAAACTAATTGAACAAGTTAAGTAGGGGTGAGTAATTCAAATCTACCTGTTCATTCAAAAGCTTGTCCGAATGTTTGTATCTATTTATTTCTAATGCTTCTAGGAGATCTAATTTTGAACTTTTGATTTTATATGTAATATGTCAAAGTTTTATTGAATGAATGGTTTTCTTTTATTAGGTGGTTTGAATAATTTGAATCAGATTTATTTTAATCGAAGCTACGTTTATGTTCAGATGTTCTTATGCCAAAACTCCTATAGGTCCTACCGATATAAATTTTATCACAAGAACCGCAATTGAGTTTATAGATTCCTGATTTACTTGATTTTTCAACACGAGATTTATTATTTTAATATGTTTACCTAAGTTATTAGAAGTTTTGAAAGCTATATTAAGATTTTGTTTGACGAGAAAGGATTTAATATTTGTACTTGCAGAACCGCAGAATGTTAAACTGTTGAATATTTTATAGTCTTTATGAATAGGATATACTTCATTTATTGCTTTTTGATAGAGTTTTTACGAATGATTAGGTCTATCATATCCGGATTATATGAATTATTAATGGCTATCTGTTTGATGATGTTTAACTCTTTATTATAATCTTCTACTGATAAAGGTAAATTGAGTAACCGATGTACTATGCTGTTCAAAGCTGCAACTTTGTGTTGAATGGGATGTAATGAGTAGTTATGTATAATTGTATCAGTATGTGTTGGTTTACGAAAGACCGAAAAACATGATTATTATTTTGTTTAGTGATTTTAAGTCCAAAAATTTATGGAATAGTTCTGTTCAATTTCTATCGTGAATTTAATGTTCAAATGGATGGAATTAATGAAATTAACAAATAAGTCTAATTGACGAGTAGTTCGGTTTTCGTGACACGAGAAACTTTAATTTGCGGTATTGGATGGTATATTTATTATGTATTATTGATCTAATTTTGAATCTATTATTGTAATCTAATGAATCGAATTCAAGTGGATGAAGTCTGTACAATAACTCGGTATGAATTACCTTGAGATAAATGTTGTAGATGTCTCGCTTGTGGAACAAAATCTTGCATTCTGATTTGATCCATATCTTCTGTCCAGAGATAACTGCTCTTCGAGCCGCATAACTGTTGTTGTTGGTCTTGAGTTTGATGTACTTAGGACACACTTCACTCTTCAAACACGTGGTTAAAAACCACAGGTACAATGGCTCGGTGTGGTTTTTCCTGTTATTCATCCAACTTGTTCTACGATTTGAAATAATACCATACTCTTCATTCTATTTTTCATTCTTGATAAAGCTGCTGTGTCAGCGAAACGTCGTCGAAACCTGTGGTTTTAACCACGTGTTTGAAGAGTGAAGTGTGTCCTAAGTACATCAAACTCAAGACCAACAACAACAGTTATGCGGCTCGAAGAGCAGTTATCTCTGGACAGAAGATATGGATCAAATCAGAATGCAAGATTTTGTTCCACAAGCGAGACATCTACAACATTTATCTCAAGGTAATTCATACCGAGTTATTGTACAGACTTCATCCACTTGAATTCGATTCATTAGATTACAATAATAGATTCAAAATTAGATCAATAATACATAATAAATATACCATCCAATACCGCAAATTAAAGTTTCGTGTCACGAAAACCGAACTACTCGTCAATTAGACTTATTTGTTAATTTCATTAATTCCATCCATTTGAACATTAAATTCACGATAGAAATTGAACAGAACGATTCCATAAATTTTTGGACTTAAAATCACAAAACAAAATAATAATCATGTTTTTTCGGTCTTTCGTAAACCAACACATACTGATACAATTATACATAACTACTCATTACATCCCATTCAACACAAAGTTGCAGCTTTGAACAGCATGGTACATCGGTTACTCAATTTACCTTTATCAGTAGAAGATTATAATAAAGAGTTAAACATCATCAAACAGATAGCCATTAATAATTCATATAATCCGGATATGATAGACCTAATCATTCGTAAAAACTCTATCAAAAGCAATAAATGAAGTATATCCTATTCATAAAGACTATAAAATATTCAACAGTTTAACATTCTGCGGTTCTGCAAGTACAAATATTAAATCCTTTCTCGTCAAACAAAATCTTAATATAGCTTTCAAAACTTCTAATAACTTAGGTAAACATATTAAAATAATAAATCTCGTGTTGAAAAATCAAGTAAATCAGGAATCTATAAACTCAATTGCGGTTCTTGTGATAAAATTTATATCGGTAGGACCTATAGGAGTTTTGGCATAAGAACATCTGAACATAAACGTAGCTTCGATTAAAATAAATCTGATTCAAATTATTCAAACCACCTAATAAAAGAAAACCATTCATTCAATAAAACTTTGACATATTACATATAAAATCAAAAGTTCAAAATTAGATCTCCTAGAAGCATTAGAAATAAATAGATACAAACATTCGGACAAGCTTTTGAATGAACAGGTAGATTTGAATTACTCACCCCTACTTAACTTGTTCAATTAGTTTTTATTACCTTTCATACTAACTGTACAATGGCTCGGTGTGGTTTTTCCTGTTATTCATCCAACTTGTTCTACGATTTGTTTATAATACCATACTCTTCATTCTATTTTTCATTCTTGATAAAGCTGCTGTGTCAGCGAAACGTCGTCGAATTTTTTCAAATAAAGTGTAGATCAAAGTTAAACCTTGTGTTTTTATCTCATATAAGGATAATTTGGCCAGAAGAAAATTAATTTCAACTAGGATCTCAAAATGTTAAGTTTAGACCACTTGTAAACACCGAAAATGTCCTTCTGTGTTGTAAGAGGATTTTTCGGCAACAATATGGATGCAAACTATCAAAGGTTAGTTTAGTTAGTTTTAGATGCCTACAAAACGCTTGGTGCCATTAAAAATTCATTTCCTCCATTCACATTTATCATTTTTTAGTGAAAATTTGTCAGAGTCGAGCACAGTGAAGGATGAAGATATAGGACAATGGCATAATGGGTGATTATTGCTGGTTTTTGAAAAGAGAAGATATGACCCGTCATAGATGGCAAAAATAGAATTTAATTGGTATTTTGAGTCACTATTTATAATCTTTCTTGTTTTTCTTTAAAGTACGTTTAGTGGATGTAAAAAAATAAAGTCAATATATTATATTCTATACACATAAGAAATTGTAACATTAAATGTGGTTCTATAAATGTAACAAGAAAACCTCAAGTGTTACAACTTTTTTCCCTTTTGTATTTGGATACGTCAATTCTACCATAGTATGCTATTGAAATTGTTGAAAATATAAATAATTTCTCAATTAATATGAGTCAGAATTTATTATTTGGATGAATTAAAAATATTCTGAATAGACATGTATAGGAGCAGCATAATGGTTACAAAAGTGATAATTCCATACTACTTTAATGTAAAATTTATTTCTTTTGTACAAATTCAATAGAAACTTGAATTACCATCCACTCACCTATTAACAATGTTTTTTTCCTCACAGATTTAAGAATTAATGGAGGCAAATTTTCCCTCTTAACTTTAATTATTTTAACTTCCTCCTTTTTGTTTTCACCCCTGCTTCTTCTTCCTTTCCGCTTTGTTAAAGGCTTCGAATGATTTGTTTCTTGTTCAATTAAATACTCTACTTCCGCCATTTCTTCTACTGCCTCCCTCCTGTTTACATTATCTACATTCTCTTCCATATTTTCAGTTTCTTCTTCAATTTCATAATCATCAAACACTGTTTGATGTTCACCATTTATTTCTTCATCAGATTCGCTATGCTGAGATTGTTCTTCCTGTTCCTCGCGTTCGATAACTGAGTCTGCGTCTTGAGAAAGTTCTTCCGGAGATTCAATCTCAAGTTCAGTTTGTCTCACTTTAGAACGTGTAATTTTTTGTCTTATTCCATTTTGTTCGCTGTTAGCCTCTTTTCTGATGTCATTACAGAGCTTTTTCTTGATTTCGGCAATCTTTATTTGGATAGCCTCTTTTTTCTTTTTTCTCTGTAATATCTTTTCTACAATAACAGAAGCAAGAGGTTTAAGGATAAATCGCAAGAAGAAACATTCGATTTCAATCATTTTGGGTTGTTGAACAAGAATCGTAAATTTAAAAACATTGATGGTTCCCTGTCTCGAAAACATCTCTGGGGTGATTCGGTAATACAGTAAAAGCTCCTTAGTCGCGCTTCTTACATACCCGTTTTCTCTATTCGCGAATAAAAAAAAATGCGACCTGATAATCGGTACATACATATGCATTAATAAATAGGATTCGGTATCCTTTATAAACGCGTCGTCAGATGAACTAATAAAAAAATGAAAAAGTGAAGCGATCTTATTACTCAATGCATGTCGCGAACTTGAAACTATGCTTCCACATAAAAAAGTGATATTTATACTAATCCAGGCTTTCTATTGCATAAGAAAAACCTTCAAAATCATATTGGATAATATGGAATGTGATACTGATATAAATGCTATGGAATGTTGGAAGAAATTTTACATTTGAAAGCACTGGAAGAATCTCAGTGAAGGTTTAGGAATGGCTCTGAGCCAGCTAGTGACTCCAGCTTTTGGGGAATACTTCACTGTATTGCCAGTGAAGATCTAAGCAGACACTACGGAAATGTCATATCTCAATCCTGCACTGTATCTGCTCTATCAAATGTCAAATTTTTCCTGTTTCCCGTAATCAGGAAAGAGGTTTTCAGTTCAATGTCACTTAAGAACAAGGGGGAACTGGAGTTGACTTCGTTTGTACTAGAGTTATGAAGGCAATTCCACCTACAATTGTTGATCATTTTGCTTATCTCATTAACCTTTCTATCACATTGGGGATATATCCTCTCTTCTTAAAATAGCAACAATACCTGTGCATAAAAAGAATGTACAGGTAACATAGATAATTATTGTCCAGTTTCAATTTTGAGTGTCTTCTCCAAGGTCATTGAGGTGGTGATTAATCGTATGGCTGACTTTAAATAGATGTGGTATCATCATTAATAGTCAAGATGGTATTAGGGGCAGGCCCTCGAGTCAAACAGCAGCCTTTAATTTTGTTGAGTTTGCCTTTGAGGGCCTGGATGGAGTTTCATGGAGAGTAAAATCTATAATTTAGGTTTTAGAGGTGTGTTCCTTCATTGGATACGTAGTTTCAGTTCAAGGCATACTTTGTCGAGATTTGGAAGGTTTGATCAGAGAAATTTGGGATAAAGTTAGGAGTTCCTCAGGGCTCCGTGCTGGGATCACTACTTGATCATATAAATGCAGATAAAATTACAATATTTGCTGATTATACTGTCATAGCGGTTACAGTGCGGACTTGGGAGCTATCCGAGACTTGTGAGGAGATTATAAACGCTTTCAACACTTGGTGTTTGAAAATTCGCTCATACTAAATGTGGGTAAAACAGAATGTATATACTTTGGATTAAGAAAGTCCAACAAGGTCCCTCTAGTAATCAACTGCAAAGGAATACTTTGGGGTCTAGTAATTGCGTCACGTTTCTTAGGGTCCATTTGGATAAAGGTTTGAAAGTCAACGTGGGTAAATTCAGTGGTCTCTCAAAGAGCACTTGTTTCTCAGAACAGAATTATACAAATGATCTTTAAACTCAACCCATGTGAATCGTGTAAGCCAGTTTTTATTTCACACATCTCATTCTCATTATTCCCTGCATTCACATTTACAGAAGTGTGAATATTGATATATTACACTATCTAGCCTTCATGGTCAGACCACTCGAAGTGTAACTACTTCATGCATACCTATACATAAAACCAGGAAATGTGAACTTTTTCCCCTTTTTACCAAGGGATCTTACTGTTCAATCATCTTTCTCATCCAGTGGGGCGATTATCCAGTTCAGTGTATGAAAAAACATTAAGGCCACGCTTTTATGCAAGGCTTACTATTGGGGAGTATTTGAACGACAGTTGAAATTTGTCCTTGTATTGTTTAGATTTTGCGAAATGTATATTGGATATTACAAATTGTTTGTTATATATGCGAGTTGTATATCATATATTTTGTTAAATGTACCTGTGTTTTGACTTTTAAATCATATGATGACCTAAAGGATGAATAAATATATTATTATCAATGAGCTTTGTGATTTCTTTATGAAAATTGATCCGTCTATGGAAAGAAGTCTAATTTTTTAGCTAATGCCACTGCTGAATATCAGTCTGAATTGAAGAAGCTTGAAAAAACTGCCAAGCAAGAAAAAAACCACAACATTTTTTCACCACTGCGTAAGTCTGAAGATAATTAATAAATATGGTGAAAAACTTCAATTAAATTGATTTTTTTATATATTTATTTTTTATTTTGTCACCTAGGAACGTATCCCTTATAATGTATATATTACTATTCCATATTCACGGTATATTTACGGAACATATACCTCGCTAATGAAGAGCTTATACTGTATTGAAAAAATAACACCTGATTTGTTGTTATTAATAATAATAGTAATACAATTCAGTGCAGAAATGTATCAACAATCTTGACCAAATTTTCAGAATATATTTCTTGAAATACAAAACGAAGTATTAATTTCAATTCCTGTTCAACAACCTAAAATTGGTGTACAATCGAATTTGTGTTAAGATAAAGTTATTAATCAAAATAATTTCCATATTTACCTTTCCTATTTGAATGAGAAGTTTCCGAAATATTTTCCTTGATGTTTGTTTCAAGAGGTCTTCTTTTAGATCGAAAATAATTAGACGGTTTAACATCCTCATCCTCTTCAACTTCATCTTCTTCCGAGTTCACAGTTTCAACATTAATTTCTCGTTCCACAAGAGTTTCTTCGTTTTCTATAGTCGTTTCTTCTAATTCTGTTGTATTTTGTCTCTCGGCATTATTTTCACCTAGGTTTCAATCTATTTATTTTTCCCGTCTTTCAAAGGTTTAAAAGTAATTACAAGTCCTACATAAATTATTCAAATTTACTTTTTTTTAATTCTGTTAATTATTACCGTTCGGAAAAATGTGAAAATGTAGTACTTTTATTGAAACGCTTCCTGTCAAATATACCATAGACACATAGATATTAAAATCTGTGTGAGGGTTGATTGTCAGTCCTGCCACTGCAATAGTGGTTTATTGTGGCATCTTAAATTTCATCTTCAAGCTCCACTGTGGTTATAGAGATTGAAATCCTTGTGGGTAAGCGTTTAATATGTTCAGCCACCAGCTCCACTTTGTGAGATTCAAGTTCCTCAAATCTGGTTCTGTTCCCAACTAGACATTTGCACATAACATAATCCCTTGATTCTACTTCCTCCTTGCATAGTCTGCACAAAGGGTACTCCATAAATCCAAAGTTATTTAATGTAACAGCCATTAATATGACTGTTACAACTCCCAGTTCCAGCCTGTGTGCTGTGAGACTCCGCCAGTGCTCGCTCCCATACCTTCAGGTCCAACCGGTTATTTTACATCCTTGGAATCTCCAGGGAAATTTTGAGCCCAGTGAACGCTAAGGCAGCCCCTCAGGCCGCCAATAAGTCCGCTTTTTCATTGCCTTGAATGCCCATTGATCTGAAATTTACATCAGGAGAATCCTATTTCTTTGTCCCAGCCTGGCAAGGGTTGTATAACATTCCTGCAAAATATCGAACGTCCAGGTGATAGATGTCAATGCTTTCAGTGCAACTTGGCTATCCGTGATAATTTTTATTGACCTTCCTTGCGAGCCGAAGTTAGCACAGAGATCATTGGCGAATATTTCTGCATGAAAAACAATCGCATGGTAAATTGATTATTCATTGGCAACACTTGGACCAAATACACAAGCTGCCACACCTGGGGTAATTTTAGGCCAACTGTGAAACTACTGGGCCCCTCATGTAGACAGTCCCTGGAGCTCACCCATTTCTACCTGCTTGAATTGATGCTCTACCATATTCTTAAATGTTTAAAATAATATAATTTATATCATTCAAATTTGAATGAATTCATAGTTGGATAATCCTACAGTTTACGCAGACCACTTTCGCGCATTCAGTACCGAGTATTCGAATTGTAGCCAGTGTTGCCACAATTTATCTCACGTCGGAGATTTGATTACCTATCCTTGAAAATGAAATAGCGAATAGATATAGGGACGTAATTTCTTGACAGCGAAAGGGACATGTGGGATTCTTAATTTTTCGCAAGTGGACTCAGGAACCTGCGCTTGATTATCTAAATAAACATATACATATTTTGACTTCTTTCAGACAAGGTTGTGCGGTATAACACAAGATCTAGAATTTCCATAATACAGTACAACCTCTCTAATCCGCACATCCAATAATCCAAACAAGGAAACATTGAAATCACCCACCTCTATAATCCGCACAATTTATTTTTTACCTCTATAATCCGAACGCCGTGAATAATTTCATCGATTGAAAGTGTCCGAACTTGCAATATCTTGTCCCAATACTCGCTTCACTTGTGCAGATTAGATTCTCTTCTCACATTCAGCGCCTGATATCCGTACTAATCATGTCGCGTTGACATAAAACGTTAACATTGCATCAAAAATGCGAAATTTTGAAAGAATTAGATGATGGAAAAAGTGTTTCTGAATTGGCTAGAATACACTAAATTGGAAAATCTACAATATGCGATATAAAGAAAAAAGAAAATCAATTGAGAATTTTACATCTTCTTCTGATTCTGGTCCTGGGAAACGGCGTTCGCTCAGAACTAGTGAAAATCCGAATGTTGAAAAAAAAATACTGCAGATGGATCTAGTGCAAGATCAAGTGTGTTATTTTGGCGAATTTTTCCAAACAAAACACTAGCCCATGCTGCTGAAAATTCAGCTCCAGGTCGGAAGATGAGTAAGGAACGTATTACATTCATACCAGGCTCTAATGGTATCTCATAAAATGAAATTGTTGGTCAACCGAACATTCAAGAACTGCTCCAATTTGCCTATTTATTATAAAGGTCAAAGAAAAGGGTGGGTAACTAGAGAACTTTTTTATGAATGGTTCCATAAACAATTTATTCCTGATGTTAAAGATGAAATGAACGAGCTGAAATTGCCACAAAAAGCTCTGCTCTTATTAAATAATGCTACTGGACATTCAAGAGAAGATGAATTAATCAGCGAGGACCGAAATATTCAGGTCATGTTTCTACCTAATAATGGTAATCCATTATTACAACCAATGGATCAACATGTAATTGGAAAAGGGATCTGGCAACACTGGCTAAAATTTAAGTCGTTCAAGAAACATTTCCCGTCGACTCGGTACTGGATGCGCGAAAATGGTCAGCGTAAACACCAGGATTACCCATAATAGAAACAAATGTTTCGGGTATAATCATATTCCGTACTACATACAAAATTTCACGTTAAAACTGAAATTCCTGTACATCAAGCATTGAATTATTCATTAGTAAGACTTGAAACAACTTTTCTTCATTAATCTTTGCAACTTACCTTCCTCCGTAGCAATTTCGTTGAGCAGTACTTCTTCAGGAACATGCAGTCGCAATATTGTAAATTCTACTGTATTCTCCTCACCGTTCAATAAGTCCCCAAAATTATTATTACCCTCTTCATCATCCACTGTTTCATGCAGTTCACTTCTATTACTATCAACTAATTCACTTTTTAATAGTTCACTCTGTGTCGTTATTTTCACCTCGTCTTCGTAACACTTACTCACTACTTCCTCCAAAGTTAAATCGGGAGCTTTGAGAAATATCTCTTGTAAATCGGGATTTCGAATACCGGCGATTATTCTATCTCGTATCAGACGTTCCCTCTGATCCCCAAAATTACAAAAATCGGCCATGATCTGAAGATCATTGTAGAAATCGTTAAAGAATTCACCCTCTTGTTGAACTCTAGTGAAAAATTTAAAGCTTTTATAGATCACATTCTGCTTTGACACACAGTAATCCTCAAAACCATTAATGACTGAATTGAAATCTTTCTTTTCATCAGGACTCAATTTGAGATTGTTGAATATCTGTAATGCTTCTTCTCCTCCTATATTGAGGAGTATATTCACTTTCTGTTCGCTCTCGCTGTTTTCCAATCCTGTTACTTTCATGTAAACATCGAATTGTTGCTTAAATTTATGCCAATTCCTTGGATCTCCTTTATAGGAGAGTGAACTGGGCAATTTAAACAAAACTTTCATTTTGTATCCTAACCTATTTCATCATTGAATCAATGATTTCAAACCTCTGAATGAATCCAAAATATTCAGTGTTCAATTGACAATATAATAAATTAATTCCTTCATTGCTTTATATTCACATGTTTTGAATTAAAAACTTCGTTTATAAACATTATTTATTGATGCTTAACATTGCCGACCAGCAACTAATGTCAAATTTCGACGCGATATTTAGTACTTTCCGTGTTACCAACATTGAAATGGTATTATTACTAGATATTCCCACCTAGGAGATAAAGGGATTTTTAAACCTGTAAATGTCCATTTATAATTATAGAAAATTCTTAATTCATTCATATTTATTACAATAAAATGAATGTAGCAGTTAAAATTGTTTTTCTAATATAATACAAATTTTCTGTAGAATCAATGTAAGGTAAACAAATTTCTGTTTGTACGACTTTTTAAATGGTATTCAAATATAATTTCGTTACATAGAATATTTTTTCCCGTCTCATGAATGTATGCATGACGTATTTTCATGAAAATCAAAAATGGTATTGCTTTCCCCCAACTTCAGCAAGTAGATAGGTAATACACACAGAATTATTGAAATCGCTCTTATTCTGTGGTGGGACAGTTAGTTCTTTTTACAACAGTTCAGAAAAGGAAGAATTTATAAGTTTTCCATAATTTTTCTGCTTGTTTTTCTAACAAGGATTTCAACGATCTTTCACCTCCAAAACTACCAGTTTGGCCATTTTCAGGTCTTAATTTATCCCAGAAAAATACAACAAGAGCAACCACTTGTACCTTTTCAATAGGATTAAATTCTTGATTAAATATAAATAGACACGTGATGTTTTCGTAAACCAACAGTAAAGAATTATTTAAATATCAACATATGTTAAAATGTTGAATAATAATCGGACAGTTATAAAAAAATTATAAACCTTGATCTCTCAACCAAATATTTAAAAATGCCTCATACTGCATATTATACAAACCTTATAAACTAATTCTCAACTAAGCTTCACAATAAAAAATATATATTTAGAGCTCGAAACCAAAAATTGAACAATGCAATTCAATAAAAAACTGCCTCTATTTCCATCATATTCGTTCAGCAAAATCCACATCAGTACGAATAACTCCTGATGATCTGCTACTTTTAGGTTGTCTTGGAGAATTCAGAAAACAATTCAATTTCAACTCTGATGAATAAAAGCAGTTATCGATTTTTTTCGAAATGCAACACCAAAACATTCCATTACAAAAAACGAATGGGAAATTACCTGTGACCAGATAGGCAAAGAGCGCGTTTGGTTCGAATTTTTCCATTTCGGAAAGCACCAGAGCACATAAATCACAAAATCATCTGCGAGTTAGCTATTTCAGAAGACGAGTTGAAGGAAAATATGGGGTTCATTTATCTACGTCATGTCCCTTTTTCTCTGTCCGCGCCGATAAGTAACTATGGTAACAAGTTTTGGCGCGAATCAGAGCACGGCACACTTCGATTTTCTCTCTAGAAACTCCTAGTGAAACATGACTTTGACATACAACATTCCTAGAAAACCTAACCAGGACAGTGATATGAGACATCTACATCTCTATTTTTCATTTTTACCTCGAAGATTAGTTGATATCATTATTAAAAAAATTTCAAATAGTGAATGATTCCGCCGTTACTACGCGATAGTTAATCATGATGTCAACAAAATGTTGCTTATCTATTTTTCTTTAAAAAATCGACCGTTTGAAATATAAAATGAGCCAATCAATTCAGAAAAAACTACAGATTCTATGTTTTCTTCTCTCCACGAGTAAAAACCTGAAAAGTACACGAAACTTCTAAAAGCAACAAAAACCTTGAAAAGATAATTATTACTTCATCACCCTGCAATTTGGTGAATGCGCCAGTAAAGAAACAAAATTAGCTTGAAAATATATAATTTCAAGCCAATTTTATAAAAAACAATTATAAGTGAAGGTAAACATATTAATCAGTAATAAATTGAATAATACATTTGATGTAGAGGCGAGTCTCTTTATTTATCTGTGGCTAATACACCAAATACTGAAAACCAATATATCATAAAAATGGAAGTTTGATCGATGATAGTAGAATCAAAACTCATTTCAATACTTTTCATTTGCATGTGCAACTTTATACTTTCACAAGGTGTTTTTCTGGATAGAGAAGTTAATTAAAAATCGGTTCATGTAATTTTTCAGGATATATGATGTATTCAATAATAGAACACTATGATTTCATGAAAGGCAAGTCAACTGGTGATGCAATAATTAATTCAGTCAGTTGGAGCTATGATGATATAAACTGTAATACATGGCAGCTTTCATAGATCGAGCCAAAACATTTGATATGGTGCTAGATAGATAGATAGATACAGATAATGAATGAGGGCTGCAACCCATTAATCTGTTGTGGCACACTCTTTCTCAAATTTCACCCACAAGCATCATCCTTCTTGTGAAGGATATAAATTTTGTGGGTGAAACCTTAGTAAGCTCAGTCAGGTTCAGTTTGTTAGATGCAATTTCCTCCAATCTGACTCTATCCCCAGCTGGGCACTCGCACAAAATGGGTTCTATTGATTCTATCTCTTTTCACATAGTCTACATGAAGGTCCTCAATCAATACTAACTTATTTAAGTTATTTAATATGGCAGGTCTAGCCTGAAGAGTTTGAGCCAAACTTTGACTCTTGCAGTCGAAGGTCCATCCAACCCAAGCCTGTTCATTGAATGGCCAATGAGTACGTCTTCTCAAGGCCCAAGTGCTTGGATACCAACATCAGGCAGAGCCTATTCCTTCTCCCAGATTGGCGAGGGTGCACCATGATGTGATGCTACACAATAGTAAAAGAGGAGTTGCTCTAAACCTCATAAAGAGCCATGTAAGAGATAAACCCCAACAGTTAATATTGATAACACTTCCAGAAAAGAAACTATGGTTCAAAATGAAGTTCCCAAGGAACTATTTCAGGGTCTTTGTTCTCAATCTGTTATTTAAATGATATAGATATTCACTTTGAATTGAATATGGAATTCCAAAACATACAGAAATACAGCAAGAAATAAAACTCACCTTTGTGAACTCTCAGATGAGCGAAGTACTCCTCTACATCATCGTAAGAGTTTCCACATTCCTGGCATTGATATGGATTTTGAACAGCATGTACTTTCTTATGAGATCTCAACAAATTGTAACTCTTATAAACTTTAAGGCATACCCTACACCTAAACACCCGATGGTAAATCGCAGATTTGGAAGATCCACAATTAGAATCTCCTTCGGACCCTTGTTCATATGTTGGACTGATTTCTTCTTCGAAAAGCATGTTAGGAACCGGATCTTTGTTTTCACATACTTGGGAGTTTCCCTCAGAAGAACTAAGAGGAGGGGGTGACTCCTTAGTTTTTTTGTTAGTTTCATTATTATTTATATTTCTTCTGGTGTTTTTCTTCTGTAATATTGTTTTCTTCTTCCTACTTTTTTTCGTTTTCTCTTTCACCTCTTCCAGAGGTTCCATCTCCAAATTTGCTAGATCTAATACTGCTTTTAAAGTATTTGTACCTGTCTCTTCGTTATTTGAACATTCTCGATCAACTTTTTCATTCGTTTTATTTTTACTTTCGTTCTTGTCCAGTGGATCTTGCGAGATATTCTTTCTTTTTGTTTTGGATTTTCCTTGTGTTACTGCATTTGTAGGTTCCAATTCCAAATTGGCCACGCTTAGTACTGCTATTAAAGTGTTAACACCTGATTCATTGACAATTGCATTTCCTTGATCAGTTTTTTCATCTATTATTTGTGGCTTTAATTCTTCTTTGATTGCCTGCATTTCACAATTATTTTCATTACTTGTCTTTAAAATAGGATTGTTGGTATTCTTTTTCTTGCATGGCTCTTTCTTTTTTGTTTTACATCCTTCTTTGGCGATAATTTCAGTGTGTTTCTGTGCGAAATTTGTTTTTATTTCGACTTCATTACTAACATTTGTTGTAACATCATGGATAACTTGATTAACTGATGATATTTGCATATTCAAGTCAATTTCAACATTATTCTTAGTTTTCAAAGTGGAATCCTGAATTTCTTTCTCACTGGTCTCAGATTCTCCATTCAAGATTTTTGATATATTGGATTTTTTTAATCCTCTTTTTTGTTTTTTCTTAGCTTTTGTAATATTTTGGCATTCTGAAGTTTCTGATAGCTTTTGTACCTTATTCTTCCTCTTAATTGTTCCAGATTCAAGCTGATTCAACATTGGTTCTTTTGGTAAAGTTTTATCATCAGTCTGTTCATTGGCTTTTTTTTTAGACAATGCAGCTTTAGTTCTTGGTGATTTTTTTGCCACTTTTTCTAGCTTAGTCATATTTTCAGCTTCTTTTAACTCATTTCCTTTAGATTTAGACGTCAAGTCAATGCTTTTCGGCTTTGCTTCTTCACTTTGAATAGCCTTTTCATTCTGAGATGTGGAGAAAACCAGGTCCACATTTGATATTTTTGGGGTGTCCTCCAGTTTGTTAATTTCAAGAATATTTGTAATTTTTTCTGAGATATCTTTAGTACTTTTAGTAGACTGTTCAACTAGAACACATATTTTAGATGTATTTTCTTCAATGTCTTCAGAATTAAACATCTTGGATTTTCTTGATGGAGAAGTTTTTGGGGTTGTTACTTTTTGTTCCTCAATTTTTCCATCACTGTTTGAAGTTATGGTATTTTCTTCACTTGCGACCTTTATACCATTCATGTTATTCTTCACTATTTCTGTCTGTTGGTTTTGTGATTTTGCTTTTGAGATTGTTATAGTTTGTTTTGCTTTTTTTGTATTTTTGATGTTTAATGTGTCTCCAACACCGTTCTTTTTCTTTCTTAAAATATTCACCACAGGTTTATTATTTTCAAGCATAACGTCATGATCTTCAGTGATATTTTGAGTTTTTGTTTCTATCTGATGCTCAGCATTCTCAGTACCAAAATCATTAGACTGTTTCATACATGAAACGTCCAATTTGTTGGTAGTTATCGTTCTTTGTGATTCTAAATTAGATAATTCTAAAATTGAATTTGCACTTTCCAATTTGTTTTTGGTAATAGTTTTTCTAGATTTAATAGTTTTTCCAGGATTTTCTATTTCAACCAGTTTTGTTTCAGTTTTTGTAGTTTTTACACTAATGTGTGTTGTTTTTTGTGTTTCACTTCGTAGTCTTTTTTTCGGACTGGATTCTTCTATCTCATGATCTGAATCAACTTGTATTTTTGATATTTTTAGTTCAGGAGATTTTTTCTTAGCGGTTTCCTCTCTTTTTTTGTTTGTCTTCTTCTCATCCTCGTTGACCACGATGTTTTGGTCTAGAGGAATCTTATCAAGCACCTTTATTGATTCATTAATCACAGTTTGTGTTTGCATATCTGAATCATCACAAGCTACATCTTCAACGTCTTTTTTTGGCTCTGGAATGATAATTTCATGTTTGTTATTTGAAAATGTTTCTAGTTTTGATAAATTTGGAGATGTTTTACTTTCTGTTTTTGCTGTTGTCTTTTTCTTAGTTTCTTTGTTAATAGTAATTTTTTGTGGTTGTTCTAAATTTTCACTAATTTCATTGGCATTACCTAAATCCTTATTGCCTTCAATTGCACTTTCAATTGGAATGAGTTTTGGTATATCGTTTTTTTTTAATTTTTTAACATTGGTCTCTACTGGTGACTGTTTAGAACCGCTTCTAAGTATTCTTGTTTCAACCTGATCTTTTGCATTAGAATTATTTTCAGATATGTCTACAGGAATTTCAATGCTTAAATTTTCCAGTTTTTTATCTCTAACACTCGCTATATCAATTTCATTATTATTTTGGTTTTTTTTATCTGTGTGTTTTTCATGAGTTGGAAATAGAAAATCTGTAATCTTTCTCAAAGTTTTTGATATTTCTATTTTTGGTTTAGACTTACATTTCGGTTCCACTTTGTCAGAAAATACTCCTGATCGTTTTTCCTTCTTACTATTCGGTAGATTTCGATTATCTTCAACCAGTTTTTGTTTTTTAGATACTGAAACTCCTTCTTCTGATTTTCTTTTGATAGCTTTACGCACATCAGTTTTATGAATATCAGAAAATCCTTCGAAATCATCATTTTTCACAATTGTAATTTCCGAGATATTTATTTCATGTTCTACTTCTTTCTTAGCAATATCATCAATCATTGTCACATCATTCAAAGGTTTTATCTCAACAACTTTCTCAATTTCAACATCTTCTTTAATATCATCAATTTTAATAATTTCTTTAAACTTACCACTATTAACAACAACGATTTTGGAATCACAGTTTCGTTTTGAAGACTCGGTGGTAATCACAGGTTCGATGAGTGTTCTTTTAGGAACTACACTAACTATTTCCGGAATCTCGGTCACACTTGGTTTTATCAAAGTATTACTAATAGATTCAATTTCTTCATCGGGAATCAAGGCCTCTAGGTCTGCAACGATATTCTGATCAATCTCTAAATAATCTTCAATTTCATCGTCGTCCAGTTCAATTATATCAAGTGGTTCTTTTGAATTTGAATTATTTTGATATAGTGAGTTTGGTCCAAGGAAGTTTTGATTTGAATTCCTGTTTGATTCAATATCTGAAAGCTCTATTGTAACTGGATTTCTACAGGTAATGTCATTAACAGGCATTAATAACGGTACCTGCTTCTGTTTTCCTTCCATCTTTTTCACTTGAAGATTTTTCAATTTTGGAATATTATCATTTACAGTTTTCTTTTTGTTCAGATAACTATTGGACTTATTTGTTATTTCAATTTTTAAAGATGAAATAGTGTTTTTATAGTTAAATTTCTGTCTCTATTCTCACTTTCACACTTTTTTTGTCCTATAGGCACTGGTTTATTGTCTTGTTTAGATTTTTTTTCACAATTTTTACTTTTAGTTTTTTCCTTTACACTTTTACCCTGTTCTTTCTTCGCAGTTCTGTTTTTGATAGTAGCTTTATCAACTTTCTGCACAATGTCCTTTTTGTTCCTGTTCAAAATACCTTTCAATTTTATTTTATATTTAAACTTGTTTTCGTTCTTCCGTTTTGTATTCAACTTCAAAGTAACCTTCGGTTTTTTAGGAACACTTACTTTGGGTGAAATGTTACTGCTAAAAAGTTCTAATATTCGATTCCTTGGTTTTTGATTAATGAAGAGGTTAGTTTTAATACTTGAGGTTTTATTTTCCAGTGATTTTTCATCAATTTTAACTAATTCAGTTTTCTTATTTTTCACAGCTTTTTCTCGTTTATTCACAGTTTTACCATTGTACAATACACTATTATTCGATTGAGTTGAAAAGGATATAGGTTGCAAAGTTACTTGAAAAATATCAGGTACAGGTTTCAAACGTAAGGCACCCAAGAAAACACACTGAGTTATTTGTTTATCACCTTTCGAATAACCTCTTTCTTGATCCCTTAAATTCTCCAAGAACTTTTGAAGTGCTAGCCTGCTCTTCGTTCTGCGGAATAAATCGGATGGATTTTTATACGCACTTTTATTTTTGTTTTTCTTTTCCATTATCCTATCCCAACCTATCTGGCTTGGGTTAGGCAATTATCTTCACACGAAAACAGAAGATTTTTTGATATTTTGGGCACATCTGTTATTTTATTTTTAAGGCACGAAAATTACCACACAACTTTACAAAGGTTCAAGAACACACGTGCATATTTTAAAACGAAATTTACACCACGAATCCAAACAACTTGTTGCGCTTCCACCATAAACTTCTGACAAAGCGAAAGTTATAAGGAGGAGACAAATGAAGTTTCAGATTTTCGCCGATATGAGCGCCACTGATCATAAATCCGCCGCGTAATCCTATTTTCCATTTTGTGTTGGTTTTCTGATTCATTAAAAGCAGTTGAAAATTACGAGATATAAATCAAACGTTGGATATGAATTAATCCAAAAATACCAAAAAAATATTCATGTTTATAAAATATTTTTCAGTTTTCACTTGTTTGGAACTAACAATTTTAGAAACCCTAATTTCTCCTTCAATTATCACTGTAAACATTTGGCGAATGCGCTGGGACGCATGTCAAATTGAATTAATTTCAAGGGAACTGTTTTCATAAAATCCGTAAAGTATAGGAAATGAGTCAACAATACTACAATCTGGTTGATATAGTTAATTATTGTGAACAAATGTTATATTTAAATGTAAATCATGACCTAGAAATTGTTCGGAATTCTAGAAAACATTTAAATTTTATCTATGAGTAATCAAATAAATATTAGTGAATGAATGTTCGAATATATTATGTCTTTTCAAATTATCTGATGCAAAAGAGAGATAGAGTTTTAACAATTACTCATGCATTTACTTTTGTTTCGAGAATAAAAGAAAGCGGCCCCTTTCTCCTAAAGAAAGAACTTTATATTGAAATTTTCAACAAAAAAAATGGAAAAGAAGGAAGTCTAGTAGCGCCTAGACAGGAGAACGAGGTGATCATCTTACTGGATTTCTTGTCCCTATTCAATAATCCCCACAATTCTAATTTAGCAGGTATAGATCAGTGATGGCTCGTTTGGTGGGAGGTGCACCATCGTGTTGAAAGAGAGTATTCGATCTTTGTACTAGCAACAGTTCTTGGAGATATGATATATGACGTTTTCTTCAAAACGACCACCATTTTTAGGACACACCACACATTGAAGCCATATTTTCCCGATGCTGTACATCAAAATGACATCAGATCATAAATACTCTTATGGATTGAATATCACTCGTGATTCGGACTTCATCAGTTCATATAATTTCTATAAAATAGTCTGAGGAGTTATGTATTTTTTCCAAATTAATTGAAGAAATTAATTCGGCGATAAGAAGCAGAAACTATGATACATTTTGTCTAAAAATTGCCGGGAATTGATTATTTAAAAAATCTCCTTAAAACGATTGTTAGATTTTTTTGTTTCTAAGTTGGCACAACAGTTTTCTGACATGGAGTTCGAACGCGATCCGTCATTTAGTTTGTTCGCAGTGCTCGATTTTGTTAGTTCTAACAAGTGTGTTTTGCGATTTTTACAATAAATAAAAATATCTATAATAAATTTATAAAAATATCAAACAAAGAATCTGTCTCAAATTTTGTATTGCAAAATGGAATTTCGTGAGCCGGGTCGCTAAAAATGTAACAGAAGGCTTACGATGAATCGACTTTATCAAAAACACGTGGATATGAGTGGTCTTCCGAACAATTAAGATGCCTGCTTACTTGCTATAATCGTAAACTTGTGTACGTTTGTAAATACAATTTTATTCAATAAACATATATTGAAGTCTAATCAAAGATTATATACTGTGTTCATTCATCAATACCCGCAATGGTAAAACAGAATTAGTTCAATTCCCCAACAAAACAAATCATGTTTTATTTACAAAGATTTCTGTTCACAGTAGGAAAGGTAGGAATATTTTCAAATTGTTGGAAAATGAAGAAAAATACTTTGTGAAATCAAACTAACATAAGAAATCTAACCGATCTCAAATATTCGAAAGGATTTTGATTATTAAACCTGGCGCATTCGCCAATTTGTAAATAAATATCAAAAGTGAAAGGAAATATTTTTATACCCGTCATAAAATTAATAATAATTATTGTATTAGTCATTAATGTGTATATATAAATTACCAATATTATTCAGGTCTTTTGATGGAATATTTTCAAGATGATATCTTCAAATTTTACTCATTACTAAATATGATTCGTGGATTGAATATTTAAGTTCAAGCAGTGTAGGAAGCAGTTTTCGTGTTTTATTTTTATTTAGTGAAGATGGTTACCATCAAGTAAAAGGCTCATCAATTGAATACATTACTAACATGAATTTAGATGTATTTTTTCAGTTTCATATACATGAAAAAAAAGTCCAGGGAATTAAGAGAAGGAAAATGAATTATAGCAGAACAGTTTAATAGAAACAGATGTAGTATACATTATGAATCATATTCATAACAAATAAATAAATAAGAAAATATAACAGTAAAAAACCACCAGAAAAAGTTTCATAGAAACATGGATTAAGCAGAAGCTCTGCTGAATGTGAAAAATTTAAGGAGTCCAAAAAATAAATTAACCATTAAAAAAATATATTTTTCATTTTATTGCACTTTTTCTTATTATTATCCTCGTCATCTTCAACTGAGTCACCAAGTGCCAAATCATCTTTTCTACTTTTATCAACTGGATATAACCTAAAAAAGTAAGAAAATTTATTACAAATCCAATCGAAACGAGAAAAAAAATGCTCACCATCTTTGGTATAGATATACTAAGAAAACAACATCGTCTCTGAAACAGGCTAGTCGATGAGCTGTAGGCATCGTTATGATAAAGGCAAAAATGTCGTCGATGAAGGTATTAAATGCCCGATACGTAAAAGCTCTCCATGGTAAAGCTGCTACAGATTTCAGTCTATAGTTTATAAATAATTGTGGAAGCATGAACAAGAAGCCAAAAGCATATACACCATTGACTAGACTGTTAATTGTCCACGAGTACCAACTGAAAATAAAAAGTCAATACTTTAAAATCTATATTATACATTCAAAACGTCATGTGATATGTTTAACTGAAACATGGTGTTCTACCGTGAGAATTGACTCTATATCCATTTTGAATTGTGTTTGCGTTTTGTCTAACAGCAGGGAGAACATGAAGCATGGGGGTTGTCCAGTGTGAAAAATAACAATAATCTTCAAATTTCACAATTAATGTTCAATATGTCCTCTATCAGAATGTTGGAGAGTAAGTTCAAGCCAGAAAAACATTTTCCACCACAATTGCTTGAAAAAACTAATAACAAACATAGTAATAACCGGATTTGAAAACTTCTATACACCATTACAGAAAAAGAAGCAGCCAAATGTATTTCTCTGAGTTATGAAGGACACTTATCCACTGAAATACACCGCACCTAACCTAGGAAAATTTTTATATAATTCAAAAGCCAAACTGAAAGGATTTAAGAAATCTGGAGTGTACAAAATCACCATTCGAACATACGACGATGGAGAATGCGAAATATGACAACAATGTCAGATATGTCAGAGAAACAGGTGATGTGTGCACATTCTTGAATAATTATTGAAATTTCTCTAAAGGATATACAAGGTGTGTTGGAAAAATAATGATTACCAGCCGGAACCTGTATTTTTTTGGACCAAAATATTTGGTCCAAATTTCTCTTGGCTCACTTTCTGTGAATAGGAAATTTTGGAAAAAATATGTATATCGTAAAGGGAGGCCTCATAAAGAGATTGGAATATGGCATAAGATATTTCTTGCTCTGGTTTCAGCATGCAGCAAAACACCCTGTGTACAAATGCTTAGTTTTTGTAAAGAAAAACTTGGTTCACACACTAAATTATGAAGGTCATTCATATACACAACCAAATTTATATGGAATCACCCGATATTTTGAATATTATCCATGGTTTTTTGGAAATTTCAAAGGATTGTTAGAATTGATCCTTTTTGAGATATTTTAATTGAAAAAAGAGATAAATTAAGGTTTAGTTTAAGAAAGAACCAAATAAAAGAAAATAAGACATGTTGTAAAAATATTGAAAATTATTTTGTCACGGAGTAGTTGTTTTTTTCTCGACCTCAGTAGCTTGTAATACCTCCTCTTGCCCTGATACAAGCCTGAATCCGTCTAGGCGTGCTTTGAATTAGGTTTTCGACCTCCTTTGGGGTGATATTCTGCCACCCTTCTGTGGCGGCTTGGATGAGCTGTTGTGGGGTTCTTGGATTATCCTGGCGCGATCTAATTTTCCTTTTGAGATCATCCCATAAATGCTCAATAGGATTTAAGTCTGGAGAGCAAGCTGGCCAGTCCAAAATAGCCATTCCTTCTGTTTCAAGATAATGTCGCGTGAGGTTGCTGGTATGTAGAGGAGCATTGTCCTGCATTAAAGTGGGCACCTCGTCAGAGTCTCACCGTGGGCTCCAGCAATAGATCCACGTAATTTCTAGCCGTTACACTCGCAGGAAACGATATCAAATCTGTTTTGCCACCCAGCATAATGCCACTCCAAAACATCATAATGCCCCTTGGTATTTCGGAATTTGTCTTGCTTCTCGGAGTCTAGCTTGTCTTCCACGACCCCTTAAAACCCGAATACAGCGGTCACTGATCGAACATCGATTCTGGTCTCATCCAGAAATTGCTTTTGGAGTATGGGATGCGACGCACCAGGGTCTCTTCTTTCAATCTGACACAAAAAGCGGTCTTGTTCTTCAGAAGTGATCTTCCTACGACTTGTTCTAGGCTTATTTTGCAGAGATTGGGGCGTAGCTTTTTGAAATCACCCCCTGTGATAGCCCAATTGTGGCCGCTATATCCCTCTGTGTCACCCCTTCTTCAACGAAAGCAATTATTCGACCCCTCTGCACATCAGACAATCCAACGTAAGGCATTTTCAATTATGATTATAGGGTTTTTTAAATTTTGAAATTCAGTTTCAAATTTCAGTGACGACTGAGTACAATATCCCGAACATGTGGTGATAATTCAACATTTCTTATCATACTATCCAGTTTTTTTATACCAAAAAACTTCATTCTTCCCAAGTAGTCAAAGATCCATGGTTAAAAACAATTAATAATGTGAAATACCTAGTGATTCCATAGAAATTTGGTTGTGTATTACAAGTTTCAAATCCAGAAAACATATAGATTTAATTATATCTACCTACAAAGAAGCAATCAATATTTTCAACAAATTTCCAGAAGCCATCCGAAACCTTTCAATGAAAACATTCAAATTAAAGTTGAAAGACTTTTTTCTGCAGAAAGCATATTAAAAAGTGGAGAAATTTCTTTGTGATAGTCTATAGGACTGTGTACATTTTTTTTTAATTTTGATGTGTTCCACAACTGTGAACGAATATACAATCTATGTATTCTATGTATATTAAATAACAATATATTCAAGAGAAGATTACCTTTTGTGTGGCTGATAAATGAGGGAGTAGATTGCAGAAGCTACACATAATGGGTAAAGCACATAACTCAAATATTTCATACATTCTTCATCATATTCTCTAGTCTTCTTTTCTGCTGCTGTTTCTGTATTTTTACGGTCGAACCTGATGCCTGCTGACCATGATATAGTTGTCTTCAATGCTTTACTGACCTTCCAAAACTATAAAAAACTGTTTTGTTACGATTCTGTTGACAATGTTAACATTTTTATATACATTCTGTAAAAAAGTACCGGGAATTGGACAATGAAACACAAAATATTTATTTTATCGCCTTCAAAGTTGGCCGCTTCCGAAATAATACATTTACACCAACGAATAATACAATCATTGAAACATTCTTCAAATGCTTTTTTCGGAATCGATTTCAGTTCTCGCCGCAAATTCTCTCTTATGTCTTCTATAGATTCAAAATGAGCACCTTGAAGCGGTAAGTTGAGTCTGCCGGAGCCATTTCAGGTGAATACGGTGGTTGTTCAATGATATTTGTTGAGTTTTTGGTCAGAAATTCATTCACAATGATAGCCAAGTGAAATGGCGCATTACCGTGATGCAAAACCCATGAGTTTTCTTTCCACAAATCAGGCCTTTTTCGACAAATTTGCTCTCTTCAACGTCGCATTAAGCTCAGGTAATATTCTTTATTTACCGTCTGACTTTCTGGCAAGAATTCCACAGTGCACAACACTGCGATAATTAAAAAACACAATCAACATTACCTGGACTTTGACGTGGTTTTTTTCGGTTTCGGTTCATTTGCAAGGCGTCATTTCGAATCTTGTTGACTGGTTTGCATGTCAAACTCATAAACCTATGTCTCGTCACCAGTTACAATGCGTTTTATGAATGTGGGGTAGGAATTGACTCGTTCTAGCATGATCTTTACGCGATTTAATTGAAGATAATTCAGGTCTTTTGGAACTACTCGAGCAGCAACGCGTTTCATGCCTAAACAATCGTATAAAATGGTACAAATTGATTCGCGTGGCACAGAAAGTTCATTGCCTATTTTTCTCAAACTCAAATGACGATTTTCTATCACCATTTCCTTCACTTTATCGATGTTAACTTCAGTTAAAGATGTTGATGGTCGACCAAAGCGAGTAAAATCTTCCACCACATCTCGGTCGCTGTTAAATGCACATTACCACTCATATGGTAAGCCTTCTGTAACCTTTTCAGCGATTCGGCACACGAAATTCCATTTGCAATACAAAATTTGAGACAAAATCTTTATATCATATTTTCATCCATTGTAAAAATCGCAAAACACACTTGTGAGAACTGACTTAATTGAGCAATGCGAACAAACTAAATGAAAGATCGCGTTCAAAGTCCGCGTTGGTATAGAAAACAGTTGTGCCAACTTAGCAACAACAAAAATGTTGACAATCGTTTTAAGCAGGTTTTTTAAATAATCAATTTCCGTTACTTTTTTGACAGAATGTACATATTGGTGGGAAAAAAATTTCCGATGTCTCTCTCTGTTAAAAGGCACCAGCTGAAAATTGACTATACAGGGTGGGGCGTGATGGAAAGGCGTTTTTGAAATGAGAATAATTCAGCTGTTTTTCAACATAGAACATTTTTAATTACGTAAAATGTAAGCTTAAATGTTACCATTTAATGTAGAGAAAGTGAAAAATTCATGTTCTCAAAATGACATCAGGTAGATGACGTCCGTGTTCCGCAATGCATTCTTTAGTCGATTCTCAAAGTTCTGCATCACCCGCTCTAACACATCGGTGTCAGTTGCCCTGCAGATTTCGAGGATTATCGACGTAGACCTTAGCCTTTAGGTTCCCCACAAAAAATAATCCAAGCAGTGAGATCCGGGAAACGAGGGGGCCACGGCACATCACCAAAACGAGAGATTATATGATCAGGAAAAATGAGACGCACAACTTCCATTGAGGCTCTGGCTGTATGTGCCGTGGCACCATCCTGTTGAAACCGAACATTTTCTCTGTTCATTCTTTGTCGTCGCAATTCTGGAATAAAAAATTCTCCAGCATGAAAACATATCGCTCAGAGTTTACAGTTACGGTTGCCCTTCTCTCATTCTCGAAAAAATACAGTTCAACCACCCTAAGATGGCTCATAGCGCACCAAACGGTGACTTTCTCACTGTGAAGTGGGGATTGATTCAGTTCGCAGCCCAATATCAGCAGTTCTGTTTATTAACCGAACCGCTCAAATTAAAATGAGCCTCATCGCTCATCATTATCACTGGTTAATTTTCATCAGCGATAATCATTTGCATTCTCTCGGCAAACTGCTGGCGTTGTGCAAAATCTCCTTCATTCAGGTGCTGGACAATCATGAGCTTATAGGGGTGAAAGCGGAGGTCTAGGTGTAAAATTCTGCGAATAGTTCGACTACTAATTTGGAATGCTACAGCTCGTTTTCGGACGGAGCGCCATGGGCTTGGTATTACAGCTTGTCTCACTCTTTCCACAGAAGCTGGTGTCCTTAAACTTCGGGGACTTCCTAGAGGTTTTGGATTCATTGCTGATACAGTCGTTCTGAAGTTCCGTACCCATCGGATGATTGTGTCACGTTTCGCAACTGAAGCGTTACGACCAATGAGACTCTCCCGATAATTACTCTTCAACTGGGAACGCACGATGCTCTCTTGTGCAGATTACTATTGTGAAGTAAATGGTAACCCTTCCTGAGTCGAATGACATCAGCCGCTCCCTCTACTCACTCACCGTTACGTGCACTACCCGTTCCAAAAACGCCCCACTGGTATATTTTTGAAAAGGAAACAAATTCTGCATCCAATTGAAATTGCCTACCGCAAATGACGATTTTCCCGAAATTCGGGAACTTTGAATAACTCGAAAATGAAAAAATTTTTGCAGAACTACAGAGATCGAGAGAGGGGTCATTCTTCTCTAACATTTCTCCTAGCAGTGGTACAAAAACATCGAAATCTGCCCACCTAGCGCTTAGAATAATAAAGAGAAATTAATATTTTTGTTTTTAATTATGAACTTTTTTCTATATCTGTTAACACTTACTTCAATAATTGTTGCAATACCACTTGGAACAAGGACCAACATTGATGTTTTTTCATTGAGAAGATACAAAAATATGACAGATTGTGAAAACGCTCTCCAAAGCACAGTTCTCGATGACAGACCAGCCATTGAAGTCTGTTTCTTCCAGAAGCTAACTTCATTTCGAAACGAGAGAAAGTCTAGCAAAAGCTAAAAAATTATAAACATACTCAATAAACCTCGAATCTCAAAAGTAAATGATACTTACATGCACACCTGCAACAGAAATAGTCACGCACAGTAAATAAAGATTAGTGTCTGCAAAAATATTTTTCACTTCATCCATATCTTTTTCGTTAAATCCTAGATTGAGAAACTGATGCAGTGTGGAATCAATTTGTAGTATAAACCTTAATTTTCCATAAGATATAGGATTATAAATAAATGTTATGTCAGTCTTTTCCATGTTTCGAGTAACTTCAACTAAATCGTGAAGTCTCATTTGCATTATATCTCTTTGTAGAATTGGCAAAAACTGATTTCTAGGTTTTAAACGCATCTTCTGGATTATTTCTACTGGAATGTTATTCTGCGGAATGTTGAGTTCAGTGGGACACATAACGAGGGCAAATTTTGATCTGACATGTGTTATAGGTTCTGCAGATACTGTTTTAGTGTTTTCATCTTTCAATAAATTGAATGTAGCACTTATTGGTATTATATATTTAGTCAGTTTGCTCTGAACATAAGTAGAATCGGGGGAATTTATTAAGCTTCTCAAGTCACGATGTTTATAATAACTCTTTGAAGGTAGAAGTATTGTATGAATAACAATACTTCCATTTCTTCTAACAGCCCCAGACAATTTTATACTTAAAGTTCTGAAAGAATATTGTAACTAAGAATAATGTTATATTAGTATTAACAGCTTATTACCTTTCATATTTATCATGATAATTGAATTTTTCAACGTGTAAAATTTCTGTAAACTCTCCACTTTTGAATTATCAGATATAAATACAAATAAATCCAAGTTCGGTTTTGTGTTCAAATAAGACTTATAACATATATCTTGGGAAGTACATGATGGAGTTTGGAATATACTCATTAAATTCCATATTGAATGTAGTACGAATAATAAAAAACAACCGAGATTACAGAAGTAATTGATAATTTCATTATCAAAAATATTATTTTGAAGACACGTCAAATCAAATCAAAAAGTAACACTACTAACCGCCATGTTTAACTTTCAGAACTACCAACACCAACGAAAAAACCTAACCTAATATGTAGAACTTGACATGGTGTAAAACTATTCTTGAAATTCGTATTACGAAAATAATTCCAATACAATTTCAGTTCAAGAAATCTTTATATAAATAAAGGTGAGTCTCCACTCATTCGGAATTTTCCGAATGGTTCCTCTTTCTTTTCATTAGAGCGTTTTAACGCTGTTTCGGATGGTCACGTCATTTTCAGCGTTGACACTAGAAACTTGGGATTTCTGAACCAGCAGACATTAGGAGAGTTAAGTGACAAGTTTATATTTTCAGCATTCTACGGTTGCCAATAAAAAACCTAAGGCAACCAGTTTTCTTCGATACATAATGACTTAGTCTCTTATCAAAGTCGTCCAGTTATTACGCCTTATTAGCTTTCGACACTCTAACAACATGGTTAAAAGTCTTGAAAAAAGAATTTGGAAATATATAACACTTAAGATTCCAGAAATGATACCAAATCAATAAAAAATTCAATTCATATTTATCAATTAAGTGTGTGAACCGTGACAAATGACATATTTTGATGCTGAAAACCCAATTTCATGGAAACGCCATGTTCTAATTCAATGAGTTGGTCATTGTTTATGCCTAGACTCGCCATCTATAAGAGCGACAGCAATAATAATTGCTGGAAATAGATCTACATAACATCAAAGCAAACAAAACATCAATCGAAAACATCAAAAAAGCCTATTATTTTATTTCACTAATATATTTTGCCTCACACTAAAACTAGACAGTGTCTGAAGCCTATAGCCAAGAAAATTATACTGACGAATAACAAGAGCTTGAAACAATTGAATGGGAAAATCGTTGATAGATGGGTCATGCTCGAGGTATACGTGTGTTAGCACATGATCACATGGTATGTGCCAAGTTTCTTCTGCTCTACTAATAGATGTGTTCAAGGACTAATAATCCTTCATGATCCCCGAGTCCCGCCACCAGCGTGAAAAATTTTCAATTGCAATAGGGCTTCTTGCTCGAGTCGATAGTCAAATGCCGATTGCGTGGAGTCGTGGCTTAAAATGCATATGGCCTACATTCTTGAATATCGTTTGCACCTATATATTATAATCCTAAATTTGCTTGCACTTCTTATTTCACATATGACAGAATGAGAAGATAAATGACAATTGTTTTGGAGGGAAATAACCGTTTATTTGTTTGCATTGCAATACATATTTTAAACAATTAATGACTGAACTAGTCTTACGAAATATTAATAAGAAAAACAAATAAATCAAACATAATGGCACAACCTTCCGTTGCAGCATATTTCAATACTAGAAAACGTGTCGCAGTCGACGATATTAAAATTAATAGGGCTAGGAAAGTCTTGATAGTTGATGAGGGGGAAGAAAAAATTTCACAAAGAATTTCTCCGGTATTTTCCAGCGAATGTGAGGATAAAAATGTTGAAAGTGATAAGTGCAAAGAAGTTGATAAGTTCGTGCCTAATAAAATAGTTAATAAAGCTAACTCTATGGCAAAAAAATTAGTTAAATCTCGTACTACCACTACTGGAAAGAGAAGAGTTATTCCGGGTATAAATGGACAACAGAACTTACAGAATTTTGTAACTAGACCTTCTGCAGACGAAACAGTAAAATATACAGACTGTTCTAATGTTAAGGATGACTTGAAACAAAAGCATTTTACACCGCCTGCTTCTCCAGTAAAATCACAGAATGCTATGGATAAAGTCTCAGAGAGTCCAGTGAATGTTTCATTAAATGCCCTTAAATTGAAATTGAGCCGAAGTTCTCGATTAGCTGAATTGAAGGCATCATTATCAAGGTTTAATGAATCTCATAATAAGCTGAAAGAGATTGAAAAAGTCACTTCGAATATTTCTGTTAGTCCCAAACCAAGCCCTAAACTGCAAAGTTTCAAATCCATTGAATTGGAAGTTAACTTGAGGTAAGTGTAGCATTTTTTTGGTAATCCTGCTGTTTATGCTGACCACTTTCGCACATCCAGTATCAAGATGATGGGAAATGTTTCCCAACGATTTAAATTTCAGTCAGTGTTGCCAGATCCTTTTCCTGGTGGATTTTTTCAACCTCAGTGATTTTTGAGTTATTCTATATCTCGGTCATTATTGAAATTATGGAAAAAGTGTTTTTACATGGTTCAGCCACTTTTTTTGAATAGATTGCAGTGGATGAGCCGAAATTTTTTTTTCTATTAAGCTTGACAGACATAAAAGTGTAATTTCATTTTTTGTCATTGAATTTCTGGTTTTGGCTTGTTCACGGTGATCTCGAAAGATTTTCACTTGATATTGAACCTCTAGCTGCAGTTGGCATCTTCCGAGCTGATGCAGAGAATTTTATAGAGAATTCTACTACTCTTTTGATTTAAATACTGACAGAGGTGTTGATGCTCAATATTTAACCTATCTTGTTATGCAAAAAAAAAAATTTCCCTACAAATTGATAACCTTCTCCCTTTGGTTTGTTCTATGGACCTATAGTTTATAGTGGACTTCGAACCACTCAATGCAATGATAACTGCCACCTCTCAGAATTACAAGTTATCTGGCCTTCGGAGGTTATAAACTCAACCTACCGGTTACGTATCCAGACTCTTTGATGTAATGTCATATATATACATAGAACAAACACACCAACATTCATACTACATCCATATCTTACTTGGGGTTCGAACCCGGGCCCTTGGAGTGGGAGTCAGTATCTCTACTGACTTACCCGCAGAGGGGGATCTCCCCCTTTTTTGAATTGTTGTTGAAGGCGGTTAAAAAGGAGACGTAGCTTTCAGAACCATGGAACATTGAGAATCATGTAATAGCAATGAGCAAATTAATTCAATAAATGCTTTAATTTCTATTGAATCGTGGAAAACAACTATCCATTGAAGAAGAGGAAATGCGAAAAATATTGAGTTTTTTTCATGAAAACTATGCGATGAGAATAAAATGATTATGTTTGATATTTCTTTAATAGGTGTAAGTGTTCTCAAAAAAAAATTCAAATCTATGTCTTTATCGGCAATTTACAAAAAAAAGTCTAAATTATGTGAAAACATTTTGACGTAAATTTCATAACCGAAATATCGCCTATGGGAGAAATCAGGAAGTTATCAAAATTCGTGAATAACTCGAAAACCACATCGGAAATATCTTATCAGATCTATGAATACTAATGAATTAATATAACTGAGATCTTGTTAGTGGCACCCTCCAAATGAATGGAAATAATATATTGTACAGTGTATAATTTTCAATTTATTATCCTGTAGTATCAGCTAAATAGTATAGGTTCTAGCTTACAAAAATACTCTGAAGCAATTAATATTCTGCACTCAGTTTGTCAGAAAATTTTTACCAAACAAGGGGAAAAATTTTCCCTCAACCTCATCCATCATGTTGAACTTATTGAATTACTGAAATGAGAGGTCAGATTCGAATATCATATAAATCTGAAAGAAGTCAAGATATGTATCTGTTTGAATTGTGGAGGCCGTTACTTGATGTAGATCCATGATATAAATGAGATGAAAAACACAAGGTTTAACTTTAATCTACACTTTATTTGAAAAAATTCGACGACGTTTCGCTGACACAGCAGCTTTATCAAGAATGACAAACAGAATGAAGAGTATGGTATTATAAACAAATCGTAGAACAAGTTGGATGAATAACAGGAAAATCCACACTGAGCCATTGTACAGTTAGTATGAAAGGTAATAAAAACTAATTAAACAAGTTGAGTAGGGGTGAATAATTCACGTCTACCTGCTCATTCAAAAGCTTGTCCGAATGTTTGTATCTATTTATTTCTAATGCTTCTAGGAGATCTAATTTTGAACTTTTTGATTTTATATGTAATATGTCAAAGTTTTATTGAATGAATGGTTTTCTTTTATTAGGTGGTTTGAATAATTTGAATCAGATTTATTTTATCGAAGCTACGTTTATGTTCACATGTTCTTAAACCAAAACTCCTATAGGTCCTACCGATATAAATTTTATCACAAGAACCGCAATTGAGTTTATAGATTCCTGATTTACTTGATTTTTCAACACGAGATTTATTACTTTTAATATGTTTACCTAAGTTATTAGAAGTTTTGAAAGTTATATTAAGATTTTGTTTGACGAAAAGGATTTAATATTTGTACTTGCAGAACCGCAGAATGTTAAACTGTTGAATATTTTATAGTCTTTATGAATAGGATATACTTCATTTATTGCTTTCTGATACAGTTTTTACGAATGATTAGATCTCTCATATCCGGATTATATGAATTATTAATGGCTACCTGTTTGATGATGTTTAACTCTTTATTATAATCTTCTACTGATAAAGGTAAATTGAGTAACCGATGTACCATGCTGTTTAAAGATAACTACTCATTACATCCAATTCAACACAAAGTTGCAGCTTTCCTGTTATTCATCCAACTTGTTCTACGATTTGTTTATAATACCATACTCTTCATTCTGTTTTTCATTCTTGATAAAGCTGCTGTGTCAGCGAAACGTCGTCGAATTTTTTCAAATAAAGTGTAGATTAAAGTTAAACCTTGTGTTTTTCATCTCATTTATATGTATCTGTTTATTTAGACGATCAAGTGTAGGTTCCTGAGATCACTTGCAAAAAAATCTAGTCACACATGTCCCATCCGTTGCCGAGAAGTTACGCCCCTGATTAGGAGTCTTTTACTATCGGTTTCAATTCAATAGTATATCTTATCCTTATCCTCTTATCCTCCGCTATTTTATTTTTAACGATAGGTGATCAAATCTCCGACGTGAGATAAATTGTGGAAACACTGGCTAAAATTCGAATACAGTACAACCTCTCTAATCTGAACACACTAATCCGCACATCCAGTAATCCATACAACGATACTTTGAAATCACCCACCCCTATAATCCGCACAATTTATTTTTTACCTCTATAATCCGAACGCCGTCAATAATTTCACCGATTGAAAGTGTCCGATCTTGCAATATCTTGTCCCAATACTCGCTTCACTTGTGCAGATTAGATTCTCTTCTCACATTCAGCGCCTGATATCCGTACTAATCATGTCGCATTGACATAAAACGTTAACATTGCATCAAAAATGTGATGACTCGGTACCGGATGCGCGAATGTGGTCAGCACAAACAGCAGGATTACCCTTTTTTTGTATAGAATTCAGTTTGATATTTCGTATTACATATTTTATTTGAATAAAACACTTTTTCAGCCCACAGAAACTGCAATCTCCTGAAAAATTGTATTTGAGTCCTAAGAAAGATGTAACAGCAAGGAAAAATCTATTGAATCTTTTGAGTCCAATCAAGAATACAGTTAGTTTCTGCGAAGAAAGTCCTTCAAAAAAAATTCAAGAATTGAATACGAAACCGGCACTAACTTTGCCTTTTAAATATCGGTACTTTGCAGAAATGTTTAGGGCTGTTGATACAGTATGCCAGCTTTTATTTAATAGGAAAGAAACTATAACATTAACAAAATTGAAGCCAGCAGTTGAGAAAATGACTAAGAGAAATGTGACAAATAGGTGTTTAGCACAAATCAAACATATCTACCCTACAGCCTTCAAATTTCATCAGGAAAAATTGAGAGTGTTTGGGAGTGGTAAACGAGAAGAAAGGTGGGATTTAGTAATAAATCCAATTGTTGAAAGTGAACGAATCACTTCTGAGATTTTGTTGACAAGAAGGAGGATTTTATTCGATTTATTACTCGATAAAGTTAAGGATTACCATCATGAGTTCCTGACGGGATTAGAGCCACCAATGATAATTCCAAAGGATAAAATTACTAGATGGCATCCCGAATTCGATATTGAAAGAGTTCCAGATATCGAAGAAGATAAGTTACCAGAACTGCCAGAGGAACAGAAAATGATATCAGGCCAAGAAGTTTTGCAAAAGGCTCGACAAATGTTCAGTTGCAACACTAGAATTGAACAGGCTCTAGAAAGATTAAAAGAAAAAAGATAGAAATCACTGAAAAACCACAAGAGACCAATCCCCCAAAGTCTATTCTAAAAGGCATTCCTAAGGCACTATTAGAGAAAGTTCGTCAAAAACAAGCTGCCAAGGCCATGATTTTAATGACGAGAACTGTTGAAAAAGACAAGGAGCTTCAGATTTATTCCCGATTACCAGAACTTGCACGTTTGTTGCTTTATATGTTTGTGTCAGAGAAAAAAAGCAGTTTACCTTTGAGTCACGTAACGGAAAAATTGGAAAACTGCTATCGGATTACATTGACCGAAAGTGAAATGAAAGATCACATCGAATTGCTTGCAAAAGAATTGCCAGATTGGTTAGTACTACATAAAAACAGTGAAAAAATTCCATTTGTTAAAATCGATCGAAGGGCTGATCTAAGTGTTATTACCAGTAAATTAGAGGCTTCAATAAAGGCAAAATATGATTCGTGAGTGTGAAGTTGTGTGCTGTAAACCTTGTGTAATGTGGAAATTCATCTTTCATTCTGTAGAATTCATAACATTCATTGTTTAGAAACCATTGTAAATTGTATGAATCAGAGGAGTCATAGAACCTAAATTATATCAAATAAGCTTTTTATATTACAAAAATTTCACCAAAGATATTCAGAAATCAATAAAAATATTTAGGAAAATGGAGTTTTGTGAAATTGTTACTCAAAACATGTTTTTTCATCTTTAACAAATCAAAATTTAGTAGCAAACTTATTCAAAAATTAATATTGGGAAATTTTGTATCAAAATTTCGTAACACTTAACAAATTTAGCTATCACATTTAACCGAAATATATTGGATTCCAAGCAATGCATAATTAGTACAATAATTTGTTCCTGTTAACAAGTAAATATAGAAAAATGTTAAATGCTGATTTGCTGCATGTCCTACATTTATTTTCGAATATACAGGGTTTTCTATTACATTCTTATCAAAGTTATACATTTTTGAATGAGATATCGTATGTTTCTCATCATTTTTAAATGTGTTAACCAGAAATAAGGTGAGTTTTTATATTAGTAAAATTGCCTTAATGAAACTGTTTTCGAATTAATGAACGTTTTGTGAAAATAAGCTTTCTTTGAAAATCAACTTTAACTACTAGAATCATCGCAAAATCTCAATTTTAATACTTAATTGTTCCATAAATCTAGGTATCCATGAGCAATCAGTATATAGCTATACAAAGATGAAGTAAAATATATTTCATACTTTCCACAGTTCTATTTTCACAAAATTTTCTTTTCATTACTAGTCTAATTTGATATTAAGTAGTGGAGAGGTATTAATATCTAGCTGGCTATGAAGGGTGATTTCACATGGTCTATTAGAAAGTTTATTGATTTCCAAACATTCTAACCGATTCTCTTTTTTCCTTTGTTGCAATGATGAAGAATTTCAATATTATTTAATGTTTTGTGGTTTTAATATGTTCACATATTGGAGAATAACTTTTTTCCAAATTTTAAATAACCACCTTTTCCTCAAGTGGTCTGAACCTCGGCAAATTATTATACATTGCTAAATAAAAAAACAGACAAATAAAAAATCAGTTTACAAAATTGTTTGCAATGAGTGTACAGTAGCTTATGTTGGACAGACAGGTAGGAATTTCGAAACCAGATTTAAAGAACATTTATCCTCTGACAATAATTCTCCGATTTGTGAACATATAGATCCCACAAAACATTCAATAACATCAAAATTCTTCATAATCGCGACAAAGGAAAGAAAATGAATCTGTTGGAATGTTTGGAAGTCAATAAACTTTGTAAAAACCCAAGTAAAATCACCCTTCATAGCCAACTAGATATTAATGCCTCTCCACTACTCAATATCAAATTAGGCTAGTAATCTAAATAAGTTCATTTTCTGTAGTTACCTGATGGTGGAAACCGGTCGTTTTTGTTTGAATAAAATTGTGGAAAGTATAAAATATATTTTACTTCATTTTCGTTCTCAGTAGTTTTCTTATTTCCAGTGGAACACTGTATTTAAAGACTGCAAATGAAAGATAATTCCAATATCTATCGAAATGTTTTAGATGTCCCTATAACTATTTTCAATAGATTTTGAGTTGAAAATGATTTTGACCATCCTCTGTATATAATGTCTATCCCATTACTTATTGAAATGTATTTGATACAGAAAAAATGATTCCACATTTAATTTTTCAAAATTCTACCATACAATACAAAATCATTTTAACTCTAATCTATTGAAATTTGAGTCCTACAGATGCGATTTCTTAATATTGCAACATTGTCTATTTAGTTTAAATACATTATGTAATGTTTATATTTCATATATATAGGTATGTAGAACACCAAATCAGCAAATTTGATAGTATGTTTTAAAAATGTGTACTTTCTTATAAACGGTTATTAAAAAGCGAAACAAATCTTGAATCTTTAATTTGGAATAAGAAAATATGAAAGTAACATGTCAACAACAGAATATGTAAAAGGCATTTTAACTTAAATTCAGTGCAGAATGTTATACGAAAGATGTAATAGATGTGAATATTAACAAGTCATACCAATATTCTAGAAGAAAAAAAATCGTCAATGTTATAAAGACAAGATGTAATTTCGTTTTTATCGAAACTTTTGTTTATAATACTCCACGCGAAATAAAATTGAAAAGGCGCAATTTGAATGAGGAAAAGTTATACAGGGTGTAAATGAATAAGTGCCATAGATTTCACGAGGTGATTCCTCAAGCCATTGTATGACTAAAAGTTACCAAAATACAGTGTCGAAATCTTCAGGTTTTCTTCATTTTTTCCTTATGATTTCTACAGTTTTTTAGCTACATAATCAGACCACACAAACAATTATGAATACCTACATGGTAAGCCTCTTAATGAAAATTCGAAAGAGTCAACTATCACTGCTTATCTTATAGTGAAATAAATCACTGAGCGAGTATTATATTTCAACCTTTCGAATCAGCCTCAAAACGCTCTAATGAAAAAGAACCTTTATACGAATGCACCTGTCGAACTGTCAATAGAATTTAGAGGATGTTATTTTTTAGGAGTCATGTCCCATCTTCTCTCCCTGAACTTTTTTCGGTACGCTGCTGGTAAATACTAAAATCGTTTCTCGTTTATTTTAGAAACTTTTTGTTTTATTATAGTTTTTTCGTATTTCGTATCTTTATCCTGAAAAAATGAAAACTATTGAATGTAATGAAACTAAGTTTTTTGAAATGGTTTTAGTAGGCTATGGCATTATTCAGATATTTATTGATTTCGACATTTGGCAATATAAGTTGTTTCATTATTGATTGAGAGTTGTAAAGTGTTTGAATTCTAGATTGACACTCTGTAAAAATGACGTATACGTATTCAAAATATTGCTTCATTATTTTAAGAAGAAAAAGGACATCTCTATTGTCGTTTGATCCATGTATTATCAAGGTAAGTATGACAGATTTTAAAATATTACAACCTTGTGAAACAAAATTCTGTATGTTCATCATTTAAGTGATCTGAAATTTCATCCTAAAGTGATTTGTGTATCACTTTTTCATCTTATTTTATATTATACTTATGTATCAAATTAATGAAAAGGTTGATATTGATTAAATAATAGTTATTTATAATGAAAGAAGGAATATTACTGTTCTGTTAATTAAAGAAGAGGTTTTTGTTTTGTTACTTTTCACAATTTTCGTACGGTTTTGTTATTATAAACGGTTCTATATTCACAGACAAGTCATAGCTTGATGAAAAAATATTAGATAATTTATCTGAATTTTATTGCAAGAATTAAATTTCGAACTATAATAATGAGAGCACAGAACATACTTAAGCTATTTCAATCATGTCATATAAATTCTGTGATTGGACGTAGTCTTCTTGTGGAAACTGGAAGTTTGAAAGAGCAGCTAAACCACAGATTGGTTGGAATCATCAATTACTAGACCTATTTAATTAAATATTCGTCCAGTTCAAATTGGAAATTGGTTTGTTGCTTTTGAAAAAATAAATTCAAATGGATATTTGACTAACAACAGTTTGTTCAATCTCTACAATCAGTTCATACATCCGTTTCGTGACGGATTCTTCAGGTGACCTCCTTGGACCCCCTATTTCATGTCTAGGGTTGGCACACTCCCTCAATACCGCAGCTAAATCGGATGGGGTATGTTGCGACATCAGTAAGCCTGGTACTATCACTGTATTAGATCTTCTCCAACCTAAAAATAGTTTTTCGCATACTACCTGATAATTATCGTTTGCTACACCATGAGAACAAGTTTTTGTTGCCGTATTACATTTTCCCCTGCAATCGTAAATATCACAATCCTCATTTTCTTGACAGGGCATCTTTCGGAACATCTTATTAACGATTGATTTGGGGTATACGTGTTCCAAATCGACGTATCGAATGCTTTCATCTTCAAAGAAACCTGCAAATGTATTATAATTATAATAGAGCATTGCATCATTCTGATAAACAGGAAGGTCGAATATTTTATTGCAGGATTTTAACAGTCCATTGAACGCGTTATTTGAATACGATTTCGATAAAGCACTACGAAAAAGGGTTACATTTTGAACATTTAATTTGAGTTTTTGGTTGTTTAAGTTAAGTTTCAATATTTATATTTCATCCAAATTAATTGTATGGACTTCAAAGTAGGCGCCTCAGAAATAATACATTAACGTCAACGAATAATCTAATCAAGTGGTAATTTGAGTTTTGGAAAAAGAAAAAGGTCAGTCGGAGCCATATCAGGTGAATACGGTGGTTGTTGGATGTATTTGTTGAGTTTTTGGTCAGAAATTCATTCATAAAGATTGCCTTGTGATATGGTGCGTTATCGTAGTACAAAATCTGAGTTTCGTTTCCACAAAAATTATGGAAATCACGTCCGCTCGTAGCAAAACCCTGTAATTTATAATGAGCAAGCAACTTCGGTCTATCTCCTGTGGTAAATGCCGTTATATTTAAGTAAAATCATTCAGTTTATCTTTCAGTATTGCATTACGCTTGATAATGGATTGATACCCCGAAACATGTCGAGCATTTTGATATACATTTTTTCAAAAAAGTACCGGGAATTCGAAACGGGTACCTCAAAGAGATAATTTGAGTATTGGAAAAAGGAAAAAGTCGGCCGGAGCCATATCAGGTAATTACGGTGGTAGTTCGAGGGTATATGTTGAGTTTTTGGTCAGAAATTCATTCACAATGATAGCCTCATGATGTGATGTATTATCGTGGTGTAGAATCCATGAGTTTTCTTTCCAAATATGTGGCTTTTTTCAACGAATTTGTTCTTTCAAACGCCGCATAACGTTCAGATTCTTTATTTACCATCTTACCTTCCTGGAAGAATTCTGAGTGCACAACACGGAGATAATCAAACAAACAATATTTTTGCTAAATATACTGATATATACATCAGAATATTATTTTTGAGATATTCTGCCTGGGTGTTTGTATTTGTTGAATTCAAATTCAGATTAGAATGCGTTTCAGTTTCAACTGGCGAGGAATGTTTTCATCACGCCTGTTTGAACAGCCATAGACAGAGAGTTTCAGGGAGAACCGCACTGACTAATTATATACACGTAAATTATCTATTATTGCACAAATTCTCCGAAAAAATTGCTCTTGAAAAGTCGGTGTTAACACTTGAAAAGTCAATTTAAAATAGTTTGCAAACAGTAGTAAATAATCAACTTTGCCTAAACTGCAAATGGCCGCCACCCCCACCACTTGCGTCACTTTTTCATAGAACTTAGCAATCCAGCATGTATAGATGTAACATTGTGTTTGTATCGATAACGATTTTATTGGTCGTCCTTCGCATCTACAAGTTGTACAACTTACCGAAGTGTTCCAGTTCAACGTCGCATAGATGAATAGGTTCATGCATCTCAGTTGCCAATCTCTTCAGTAATTCTAGAATCTGCGCTGAAATTTGCAGTCTCTGAATCCATTCAGTTTCGCTATCTGTCAAGGCCAATAGTGAAGATCTCATCCACACTGGTTCTATATACTCGGTGGCGTAATAAGGCCCGCAAGTGCCAATTAATCTAGGAAAAATATCGTTACCGGGTAAAACAGATAAAATTAGAAATTCGTTATCTAGAATTAAAGTAGAAATAGAATCAATTTCTTTATGTCTTGTTCTGATATCTGAATCCTTTGTATTGAAGTTTTTCTTTGTTATTCTCATAATGGTACTGAGGGGGAGATCTATATTCAATTTGTTTTTAATTACAGCTTTCAATGTCGATATGAATTGTTTCTCGGTTGGGTATGTTATTTTTCCGTTATCGTACCAATGGAACGGGGACGTTTGCTTGGGAGCTTTGAAAACGATTTTAGTTCCTTTCCATTCTCCTCTGAATCTTACCCTCCTAGTTGTTCTGAAAGAGTAGCAAGTTACTGATTGGATTTCTTCTCTTAGGCAGAGTGGGGAGCATAGATTTCCTGTAATGGTACCACTTTGGAACAGTGAGCACTGTAATGAAAACAATGGGTAAGTTAAAAATATAAATATAGAATTAAGTTGGACGAACACGACATAAAATATAATTATATGATTACGTAGATTGCCTTTTGAATTTTGCGTCTGACAAAAAATCATGTAATTTAGGAAAGAAATAGCTTTATTGTTTTCAAAATAGTTCCCATGAAGATCCATACACTTTTGCCAATTCGAATGAGATACCTCCAAAACATGGTTTCCCACACAGTTTTTTCTTGATGTGCACAAACAAAAAGTCGTTAGGTGCTAAATCGGGACTCTAAGGTGGATGGCCTATTAATTCAATGTTTTGGGTGTTCAAATACTCCATCGTATGCGCTGATGGGTGTGGGCTTGCATTGTCATGATGGAGAATAATTTTAGTTCTTCGATTTGGTTTCCTCAACCCATCGAACAGTTGCGGCAAATAAATGGTTGTACAGAATTGACCGTTCTACATTGCTCAAATGCTATGGTGGTGACTGGTTTTCTGACCAATCAGGCAACCATTTGCTCCAAAGTGCTTCGTGCACGAACAACATTTATTGAGTTTGGCTCGTCTTGAAAGACCCATACCGTCGATTGTTGTTTGGTTTTGGGCTCGTACGCATATATCTAAAATTTGTCGCCTGTAACGATCTCACAAACGTTTTTTGGAGCTTCGCGGACGAATTTTTTCAACACTTCTCACGACCAAACGACACTAGCCTTCTTGAGAGCTCACTTCTGAGTGTGAGATCAGGAAAATGTAACAGGAGAACCATACTATCTTGCGTATGATTCAATAAACGAGTGAAAAAACCTGAGGAAAAAACTCGTTTCTCTGTCGCTATTGCCCTAGCAATAGCTTGTCTGTTTATGTTGTTAGTGTCGTGTGTACATAAAGAGTACCAAAGATTTTTCTGCTTAGCAGTTTCAATTCTTATCTTGCACTCTATAATTTCCAGACGAAGACAAGGGTGAAAGGAAGATGGTTTGGGACAGGAATCTGTAACAATGGAAAAAGAAAACCAGCAGAAAAATATTTCAACAATCATACCTGACTCTTATATATATATATATATATATATATATATATATATATATATATATATATATATATATATATATATATATATATATATATATATATATATATATATATATATATATATATATGAGGGTAGATTTTCGCAAACGTAGTTAAATGTTGATGAATTCTTCTAAATTCCGGTTTTTCGTCCGATCCTGGTATGGACCATTCGTTGGTTGTCGTTGACGACGTTTCGGCTGGATCGCACTAGCCATCATCAAGTCGGAGATTCTTCTTCAACTGGTATGGTGCGATCCAGACGTAACGTCGTCAATGACAACCAACGAATGGTCAATACCAGGATCAACGGACGAGAAACCGGAAGAATTTATCAGAATACCAAAATAAATTGAGTAATATTATGACAAATGCTTGTAAATTTCATACAGTGTTTTATGATCATAAAGGCATTACCCGTCAAAAGTATTATATAAGAAGAATGCGCTCAAATGCAGCAAAAATTAAAAATCAATTACCCTGTAAAGTTAGTCATTTCAAAGCACGTTGGAGATGTGTCAATGTCATTTTATGCTCGTATCAAAGAAGAGAAAATTTTCTAACGAGAATTTATATCCCTAATATCTCAATGGACCCAAATGAGTCCACCCATTTTTTGTTAAAATGGCTTGAAAACATTTTTTTCAACTTTACTTCTTAGATATTAAAAATGTGAAAAAAACATGATTCAAATAAAAATCAATCTTGCGATCAATTGACATCATTTATTGTGGTTACGAATGTGACCTTTTGTTCAAGGTGATATGTATTTTATTCTGTCTGTGTTAACACCACACAATCGCATTCGTATGTTGAAGATTGTGATTTCAGAGCTCTTGAGGATCATATTTTTGATGCTGAATGTTGATCTCACTAATTTGTCTTAGAATTTCTTCAGGAACCACCCCAAAAAAATGGGGACACTCTATATGAACAACTGAAACCCAATAATTACTCTAAGTCTGTAACAATATTTGAAAAATATTAATTCAACTCAAATATAACTAAATGAATCATGTCGATGAAACAAGAAATAAATAACAGACAGAACTTACAAGTACAAATTAAATTGTTAAATTACTGTTAAACTGAACCGTTTTCGAATTGATCGACATTTTGTGAAGAAATGACAAGTTATTATTGATACTGCTATACAGGGTGTTCTGTGAAGAATGTCAAATTTTGTTTAGGTCGAAACAACATTTTTCTTAGTTTGGAACAACTTGTATTCACACTCACTAGTTGAACAAATTTGAAGGAGCTAACAGTCTGATTATTTTATACAACTATCTTTTGAATCCCTTCATTGAAAGCCTAAGTAATATAAATTATCAGGAAAAACAGATCATTTTCTTCAAAACTGAAGGAAAATTCTGCCTTCAAACATCCTATAATTGTTATAACATGATTATCTCAATATTGAAATGAAATGTCACATATAATAGAAATATAAAATAAGACTTACCACTTGATTGACATTTTCCCTTGCATGTAAATTCAAGCAAAACATTTTTAGTTTTACCAAACAATAAACCACCACAAGCAGAATAAGAGTGAAAGAATAAATTATATAACGGTATGTATAACATAATCCCGGAATTCTTCGAATCAAAACCATAACAAATAATTTTCTCGATATTTTACAGTTATATTTCGACGCATCCACATCGACTGATGTAGATATATAAAGAACGTAGATGCATTTTCGCGATTGACGTTTTGTTCGGTATGCTCCAATTTTCCTCGTTCAGATTCGGGAGAGAACAGATGATGCACTATTGCAGAAAACAGAGTAAACTGTGTAGTTGTGCCTTTTCTCACCCTTGCAAATTTGCAGTACGCGCAACATCCCCCGAGCCAGTATTTTGTTTCTCTATTTATCATCCCTCTTCTTCTTTAATCGTTTATGGATTCTCTGAGGTTACGCGTTTGTGAGAATAAACTCGTTTGAAAAAACACCACAAAAGTCTGAATTGAAAACGGAAGAATTTTAATTTTAATTAATTGTGAACGTGTATTGAAGTGTGTCCAATTTTTTTATACTTCCCTAATTGTTGCAATATTTCATCGGCAAAACGTCTAATATTAAAACTTGCGATATAGTGATAGCATACTCTGTGACAAAAACGTAAATTTGAAATAAAACGCAAAAATCTTAATCTACTGCAATATTTATTGAATCTCCTTCAAAATATGCTCCATTTAAAGCGATACACATGTGCCAACGTTTTTTCCAATCATCGAACCATTTTTATAGGCGCTTCCAGGAATGACTTTCAGCTTTAGCTTTTGCAAATTTCTTTTATGACGTCTATGGAATCAAATCTGGTTCCCCGGAGCGGCAATTTCAGTCTGGAAAAAAGAAAAAAGTCACACGGAGCTAGATCAGGCGAATAAGGCGGCTGCTCGTTGGTATTCTTCGAGTGTTTGCTCTTGAAGTCGTTAATAATAAATCCACGAATTGTTTTGCCACAAATCCGGTGAATATTTCCACGCAAACGGTTAATTAGTCCTTATTGACAGTTTGACCTTGCGGAACGAATTAATGATGAACCACACCCCGAATATCGAAAAAACAATGAGCATCATTTTCGAACGAATTTGGCGAGGTTTTTTCGGTTTTGGCTCATTTTTACAACCCATTCCGATGATGGTTGGCTCGTTAGTGTGTAGTATTCATAGACCCATGTCTCTTCACCAGTTATGATCCTTCCCATGAACGTGGGATCAAAATTCGACCCATCCAGTATGTCTGTAACTCCTGCATCCGGTTCTGTTTTTGAAGAAAATTCAGCTTTATCGGAATGAGCCGACCGACGACGCGCCGCATGCCCAATTGGTTTACCCAAACCAAATGAGCGGTTTCACGTAGATGTTGAGATCACGAGCTGTCTCTCTAACACAGGCATGATGATTTTTGAGCACCATTTCCGTCGGTTGAAGAGATCGAAGGTCATCTGGAACGAGGCAAATCTTCGACAATCTCCCGACCGCCATTAAAGGCTTTGCACCACTCGTACACTTGGATTTTCGATAAAATAGAGTCTCCATAAGCCTTTTTCAGCATTCGCAACGAATAACACACGGCATTTCGTTCAAAACATAAAATTTGAGACAAACTCTTTGTTGAATATTTTTTTCCATTGTGAAATTCGCAGAGTACCACTGAGGTCGACTGGTTTTTACAGCTGTCGTAAACAAACAAGTTGACATATCGCGCTCATGTTTGGCATAGTAATTAAGAATAGTCCTACCAACATACAGAAACTTAAAATATTAAAAATACTCAACGCGAGAAATTGAAATGAGAATTTCCGGATACTTTTATAACAGAGTATATCAATAATAATAATAATGAATTTTTCATTTTGTTAGTGTTTTCGCATTTGTTATTACGATTCTTTGTATCGAAAAACTTTATTCTTCACAAGTAGTCAAAGATCCATGGTTAAAAACAATCAATAATGTGTAACACCAAGTGATTCCATATAAATTTGGTTGTGTGTATAAAAGTGATAAACTTACCTCCCAACCTATAGACCAAGGGATAATGTAAGCGTTTAAGCTCTATTACATTAGACGGACCTTCAGAATCATTTTGGATAACATGGAATGTGATCCTCATATGAATGTTATGAATTACAAGAACAAGTAATATGTTTTGCGGAGTTTCACTGAATAATTGTGATTCGTAACGCGTTTCACTACACCGTAGCTTCTTCAGACGAATGAATGTACAGAAATTATGACAACTATATATAGATACAAATGAGAATATAAATATAAATGTTATTAAGTAATTAAGAGCTTATTGAGTTGTTTCTTCTTAAGTGGTTATTGATAAGAGGTATATCCAATAAAATCAAGGAATAGATTGCTCCCTGAAAAAAATTCAATAGAGGTGATGGGCTTAAATCGACTTGTTCAATAATGAGTCTACCTGTAGTAGACTTAAGTCGTCTGAATAAGCTACGGTGTAGTGAAACGCGTTACGAATCACAATTATTCAGTAAATTCCTTAAAAAATATTACTTGTTTCTGTTATTGATAATGGAATTCTACCATTTATTTATTCTCAAATTCATCAATGTTATGGTATGTTGGATGAAAGCATAGCAAAGTGTATCTTAAACATGAAAGAATTAGTGGAAGACCTGAAACCACACATTGAAATCATGCTGGAAAAAACTGTGGCCTGTTCTGACTTCGGAAAATGACGAAGAATCTATACGAATTCAAACTTTAACTGCGAACATTGCCGAAATTGCGAATTGGATAGGACGAGATGGGTTCGAACAGATAGAATTAAGTGACACTGCTTGACTCGCAAATGTTAAATTCCCAGCTTGTTGAAGATGAGGCTTCAACTGGAAACATGACATTTAATTTGAGAAATCTTACTGAAGGTTTAAGAATGGCATTTGTGATTTCTTTATGAAAATTGATCCGTCTATGGAATAAAGTCTTGTACCACTTCTGAATCTCAGTCTGAATTCAAGAAGCTTTTAAAAAATTACAAAATTATTGAAATCAGGTAACACCAGTTCGCAGAAATCTTCAATCTCCATCAGTTTAGAAGATACCATTCAAGAATGACGAATTTGAAACAGCCTCTACAAGTTATATTTATTTCATATCCATCCATCCATGTTAAATTTCCAGAAGAACACGTGGAAACATGTGTCACTATCCCTGCATAAGGGGTACTTGGCTTATTGACTCTTTTGTTGTTGCAGTCATCATGCCACAACAAAATTTAAAATTACGTTTCCAATTCTTGAATAGTTTTTACGTTCAAACCTAAAAATTTAGGGACGCAACAAGTTTCAAACTACACATTGTTATATAGAAATCAGTCGAAGCTTTCAAATTTATGATGCAATAAAAACGATATCAGAAAATTTCATCATTACCCACATCTGACCATGCCATGTAGAGACGAAGAACACTCTTGCAAACGAAGAATCACCAAGAGACATGCAAAATAACGTGATATTTAAGGTTCATATACACTACATGATTTGCTTCCCAATTTATTTGGAGTATACCTATATAAAATTAAAATGAAATTATTATACCTATACGGTAAAACGGTATTACTTTATATACTGGGTGGGTCGTAATGGAGGGTGTTTTTGAAATGTGAATAACTTAGCTATTTTTCAACGCAGAACATTTTTAATTACGTAAAATGGCAGCTCAAATGTTACCATTTAGTGTAGAAAAAGTGAAACGAATCATGTTCTAAAATGACTTCAGGCAGATGACGTTCTTGTTCGGCAATGCATTGCTGTAGTCGATTCTCAAAGTTCTGCATCACCCGCTCTATGAAATCGGTGTCGATTGCCCTCACTTCTTTTGTGATGGCTTCTTTCAACTCTTGCAGATTTTGAGTTTTATCAACGTAGACCTTAGCGCTTAGGTTTTCCCACAAAAATTAATCACAAGTAGTGAGATCCGGGGAACGAGGGATCACGGCACATCACCAAAACGAGAGATTACATGATCAGGAAAAATGCGACGCGCAACCATTAAGGCTCTGGCTGTTTGTGGCGTGGCACCATCCTGTTGAAACCAAACATTTCCTCTGATGGCTTATAGCGCACTAAACGGTGACTTTCTCACTGTGAAGTGGGGATAGATACAGTTTGCGGGGGTTTTCTGTTCAAATAAAAATAATCCTCATCACTCATCATTATCACTGGTTTATTTTCATCAGCGATAATCATTTGGAGTCTCTCGAAAAACTGCTGGCGTTGTGCGAACTTTCCTCCATTCAGGTGTTGGACAACCATGAGCTTATAGGGGTGCAAGCGGAGGTCTTGGGGTAAAATTCTGCGAACAGTTCGACTACCCATTTTGAGTGCCGCAGCTCGTTTCCCGACTAAGAGCCCTGGGCTTTGAATTACAACTTGTCTCACTCTTTCCACGGAAACTGGTGTCCTTACACTTAGGGGACGATCTTGAGTTTTCGTATTCGTTGCAGATGCCGTCGTTTTTAACAGTAGGAAAAATATGGTGGGTTGCATGTTGTAAGCAATAAATCATTTTCTGACGTGGGTATCGAGTCTATGTATTATACTGTTATGTTGATGTGGAAGTGCGGAAGAATTATATATGATAATGTCTGTATGGAATGGTTTTAGGAAAATAGAAAAATCAATAAACAACATTAACCACAGACCTGTAAAAAACATGTGCACCCTTCGTGATGTGTTTTGGTGCAGTCCATCCATTTGATGGATCCTCTTCTAACAGTATATCAGTATATAGTATAGTGTGGAAATATTTGTATTTATCTTACTGTGATTGGATAAGAAATATGTTGAAATCACTCTTCTGCTTGATTGGTATACAAATATTGTAATAAAACCTTCGGTGCAGTTAGAAGTTGCGCATCCTACGACAAGTCCTAGCGTGTATGGTCTCCCCTAACTATCTGTTCACGCCACATAATAATAACTACATTATCAATCTGGTGCCGGTGTTTCAGGAACGCGCTAGTACTAAAATAGAACCAGATGACCCGTTGGTGGTGGCGTGGGAATCCGGTGGTTAATCGTGCACAGATCACGGGACCAGAGAAACCAAATACAAAATAGAATTAGAAAATTTAAACGGTACCCGGTGCAACCAACGTCGTAGTTGTCCGTCGCGGCGCCTCGACCCCTTTTCGACCTTGTGCGTCCTTGAAGCGCGAGTGAAGTGTATACTAGTCCATCTAAGGGGAGAACCATCCAGATCTTGGTCGGAATCGATATTTTCGAAAGGTTTGATTTTTTGTTTTGATATTATCAGTCCATGTTTCGAGGAATGTATCGTTATCGTCGTGTATGTTGACCTAGGTCATTTATGATGTCGAAAAAAACACGGGATTGATAACGGGTCCGGTGTGTATGAATAAATTAACAAAAAATTTCAATATTTAGTCTGTTTTGAATTGAAGGAAGGTCGCGACCTTAAGAACGTTGTTGAGTTTGTTTTATTTTTAGTGTTTTCTCAGTTAATGCACGATGTCTTTTTTCATAATCGATACGATGCAAAAAATTGGTTTGGGGTGAGTTTCAGTTATCAAATTTAACGATGGATGTAGTGGGCAAAAAAGAATAAATATATTAGATATTCTTATCTGATATCACATAGAAATAGTGCAACTAATTCATGCATAAAGATAACCAGAAATCCAATAATTGTATTACCATTACTCATAGAAGTTTGTGTTTGGGTTATCTATATTCGTTTCGTAGAAATCGTTAAAATATTGGATTCATTTTTCATGGAATCGAAATGATATTCAACCACCTACATTTCGAGAAAATTTATTCACATGTTCTTCGATTATATCTGGATGCCTAACCAAGTTTATTTACATCTCATCATCATCGTAATCACCTTCGATTTGTCGAGGCATTAAAGGAATAAACTATCGATTTTTTGCGCAGTTTCATGTGTTAGATTTGTGAGAATCTCTAGAAAATTTGTAGATTAATCTAATCATGAAAAAATCCAAAGTTGCATTTGTGGATGAGAAAAATACATTTCAGAATTCCATTTTGAAGTAGACAATTAAAAAAGGGTAGATAATTGTGAAAATTAATCCAAACGTGCTACTCGGAGTTTTTGGTGTCGCGGCGGGAGCTTACGAAGTATCTGGGGCCCGCAGCGGGTGTTCTAACGTCTTCCTCTGGAGTATTTTGACAATATACCATAGAATTGGACCAAACCTGTTACTCATTACGATATCTGCATTCAGCGACCTCAAAAACCTTCAAGTAACGAATGTGCGCCAATTTTATGACAAACTGTCATAATACTTCAGAGGAAGACGTTAAAACGCCCGCTGCGGACCTGCTACTTCGCAGGCTCTCGCCAAATCTCCCGAGTAACAAATTTGGATTCATATTCAGGATTATTTACCGATTTTCAAATTTTTATACTTCAAAATGTCATTCTGAAATGCATTTTTCTTATGCACAAATGCAATTTGGGATTTCTTCATTATTTGAGTAGTTCACAAAGTAAGGCGAATACAGTAAAGCCTATTTTTGTGCTTTAATGCCTCAACTAAATCATTAATTCAATATTACTCTATATTCTTCTATCTCATCGTTCATAGTGAGAGAATCTTACTTTTCCTTTTATTTACCAAAAACGGTTTTTTTCAAATTCACGAATTTTTCAATTGTTGATGGAAAACATAAGACATTCACTTCTTGTTTTCTCTTCAGGAATTTTGGGAAATATACAGGGTGTTTCAGATATGTAGTAATTAATTTCTACAGAGATTCCTCATCAAACAAACACATATGTCTGTTCTCGAAATATAGGGAAATTCAAATTTTTTTATGTTTCTATTGGTAACTCTTGTAGTTTTCAAGGGATCTAGCTTCAATTTGCAGAAAATAAATGTTTTGCTTCATCAATTCATTAGATGTGTCCAGTAGCTGCAAAAATATAAGGTTAGGACCGCCTCGGTAGCTGCACGGTTAGTGAGCAAGTATGTAGGAATATGCTTAGCCGAGGTGCCTGGTTCGAATCCGGGTTCAAGTCATGGATGTTGTCCTTGAACAAAAAAGTGAATTTGACAAAGACATACATAGAGATTGGACACATAACCATAGTTGTTGGTCCATAACCTCTGAAGGCCAGATAACTTGTAACCCTGAGAGGTGGCAGTTATCATTGCACGGTCTAGGTGAGTGGTTCGGAGTCCACTATAAACTGTAGGTCCATAGAAAAAAACAAACAAAATATAAGGTTAGGCTGCCTCTGACTCCATCAAAATCATAGTATAATGGAGCACTAGTCTTTTTGAGAATATTTATTGCAAAGATGTTTCAATTTTAAAATTTTTTATCTTCAAAATTTTTTCGGAATCGCAGAGAGAAGGCATGCGCTTTTTGAATGAATTGTAGTGAAGGTCGATAACCCGTAATACGAACGAGGGATCTGAATAGCCCTCAAAACTTCACCTGTCCTGTAACTTTTTGGGCCTTCATATTACGGATAATTTAAAGTAAAACTAAGATCTATCATAATTGAAGTTGATTTTTGTCAATAATACATAATTTCTGGTATTGTTTAAAGCTAGAAAGGAGTACACCATTCAATAATCGGCGGATATTCATCTATTCTATGACTGATCATGAAGTTCAGCTAAAGTACGAAAACTAAAAATACTAATGTGCTGAAAATGCCGAATTCGTAGGAATATTTTGTTAACAAACAAAGCAGGGTTTACAGAAGAGGGTATAATAGACATCCACACGATCACGATCAAGAAAAGTTTTCTATCCTTGTTTGGGTCGGTTGATTTGATGGCAGATTGTTTGGGCCAGTAATTCTAGATTTCAGATTGCATTCTCTAGCAGCTTAGGTTAGTTTTCTACTGTGACAGCAAAGGTTGAGGTCACAACCTCCATTTTTGATGCCTTCGATAGCTTCGAAGAGGTGATTCTTGCTTGCCTAGACCTCAAAAGGGCATTTGATTGTGTGTCATAAGAAACTGTTGGCCAGGTTGGAGTATTATGGAATAAGAAGCTCCACGTTGAAACTTTTTTCATCAGAGTGGAAAGGCAAAATGTCAACAGAATGCAGGATTTTGAGCGGTGTACTCCAGGGTTCAGTTTAGGGCCCCATCTCATTCGTGTTGTACATTGATGATATTGTAGGTGAGTCATTTAAATCAAGCTGATGACGTATATTTTCGCAACCACTGGACACACCCCCTTAGGGCTTTATTCCAATGGTGTATGAGATGTTCCCTGTTGAAAAACAGCGGAGCATTAGTTAAGTTCTTAGATAAGGCAAGGGCTGTACCCCCTTAGGTTATCATTTCCATGGTGTATGAGATGTTTCCTTTGAAAACAGCGGAGCATTAGTTATGTTCTTAGATAAGGTAAGCGCTATGATTCCCAAAAGATGTTCCCTGTTGAAAAATAGAGGAGCATTAGTTAAGTTCTTAGATTCAAGTGAGTTTAGACATATAAAAGTTAGGTATTTTTGATGAAGTATTTTTCTGCTGGTTTTTTCCATTGTTACAGATTTTTCCTGTTCCAAACCCCCTTCCTTTTCACCCTTGTCTTCGTGAAGAAGTCCTGGAAATCATGGAGTGCAAGATCAGAATGAGAGAATGAAGATGCTAAGCTCTTCTGTACACATAACACTAACACAACATAAACAGAAAAGCTATTGCTAGTGCAATAGCGACAGGGAAACGAGTTTTTTTCCACAGGGTTTTTCACTCGTTTATTGAATCATATGCAAGATAGTATGGTTCCACTGTTACATTTCCTGAGCTCACATTTTAGGGGCAATCGTAGGAGGCATGATGCGAGCTTAGATGCCTGATTAAGGAACGGGCATAGTCTGTTTTTTCCGCTGGTATTCTATTTATTCGCTTGTTTTTTACGATTGTGTTACCACAGAGTTACCAACGGAATCGAGAAGAAAAACTGAAGTTCAACACCCTGTATGACGAGAATGGAGAACTTTCGGACATATGTTCATGGGTATTTTTCTGGTATTTTTCAATGGAGAATATCCTGTAGAAATTAATGACTGCAAACCTGAAACACCATCGAATGATGTAATGAAGAAGTGAGCTAAAAACAGTTCTATAACTATAAAATGATACAGATCATTTATTTTGTTTTAAATTTCTAATAATTGAAGCGAACTGCTTTCTATTACTCAACTATTCATTTATTTTTACGTATATGCGTCCCAGAGACACTTTTCAGGGTCGACATCTCCTTGAAATAGTTATATTTTACGATTACATGATGTGTGACGATTCATTAGACGAGCGTATGAATGGAATGAACAGAATTAACTTATCTTGATATCGTGATTGGAATTTATGTACACAAACGTGTAAAAAAATGTTATACTCGAGTTATGTACACTTTTTTTCAATCTATTAATCAACTTCGCCAACATTTAAGATGAGCTATGATAGTACAAACAATTTTATCCTTTCAGAATGGGATAATCTAATATTTTGGCTTATTTGACAGGTGGATTTTGGAATGAATTTGAGTACAAGGTAGTCATATTTTTAATGATTCTCATTTGATATAGTAATGTGAGGAACCACTGTGAGAGGAGATAAACGTTTATTTTCTTACGTATCACCTCATGATTATTATATAACGCCCTGGTTAAGGGAACTGAAATATTAATAATCCCTTCGTTTATATGGTATTGTGACCACTATAATTGGAACTATATCAATTATATCCTAAAGTTAGGGATCTAATTAGGAACTCGTTTCATTTTGATACCAAGCCCTGAGATTGAATAAAAAGGTAAGAAATTCCTACAAAATTAAAACTTGTGAGAATTTCTCCTTGCCACCTTCAAATCGAAGTAACAGAATTCTTTAAATTGCTTTGTTAAATTTTTGATTAGCTTCTCAACGCACATAAACAAGATATGTATAAAAATAAAATAAAGTTGATAATATATATAAATAAATAAATAAAAGAGAAAAGGGTACATATTTAGATTACTCTGGTGTTTTTAATTAGAATTCAATTTTAATTTGCGATAAATTTCAGTACCATATCAATTGAATTGAGATGTTTCTCGCCAATCATATCAGTAGTCGAGGTAGATACAAATTGAAGTTCACGGTTATTTGATAACCTAGGTCATCAAACTTTCAAATAGTTACAAATATTGGAATTTGTATATGTGATTGCCTAGGTCAAATTTTTATGTCGATGTCCTCTAGTATAATGGACATGAATGTAATAATTCTAAAATCTTGAGTTTGTTCTTGAGGTTTAAATAATCATTAGTTTGAGTAAATTAAAATATTAGGGCTATACGCGAGAGATAGAAATGATCCTCAGCGTATATAGAATATCAAGTTAACGGAAGCAGAATGACTCTAGATAATTGTGGACATCTGGTGAGCTGAAAAAGCAGATTCCTAAAACGGTGACCTACAGGAGAGAGACTCTGCTTATGTGGACTACGAGTCAATTCTTCAAGCTAAATATTCATAAGTCCGGAGCTGTAGTAATGCCTGTGATGGTTGGAGCTGAAGAGCTTAATTACTTCTAAATAGATAGAGTGCCAATTTCAGATGTGGATGAGTAGCTGATTCAGCTCTATTCAAACACAACAAATCCTAGCATTCCGGAGGTAATGAGTTTCTCTGGGGTATATGTGCAACTTGTAGAGGAAATATTTGCAATTATTAAGTCCACGGCTGCGTGATGCGATGGGTTGAACTTGAAGATGTGGAAACTGATACTTCCTTTCTGAATTACGCAACTCATACATATTATTAATGTTTCTTCATCTACAGGCCTTGTGCCCCTAATATGAAAAAATCAATCATCAGAGCTATACCTAAAAAGACTCGGAATTAAAAACCCGCTGACGTACGCCCTATTAGTATCCTACCAATTGCGTCCAAGGTCCTTGAAAATGTAGTGCACTGCATATGATTGAACATCTTAATAAATATGTACTACCACCAATTCAATCGGGGTTTAGGGCAGCTCACAGTACTGGCACGGCCATTGATGTTTCTCAGGTGGCTCTTCTGATTGTTGGACTACAGTAAGGCGTTTGATATCATAAATCACAGGATCGCCATTGCAGAACTGCATTATTGTTCCCTACATCCTGCAGTGCTTCACTGGTTCTTCAGAGAGAACTCAATATGTCAGGTTGACTAGTTCATCATCGAGTATTCGCAGTGTCAACCAGGAGGTGCTTCAGGGAAGTGTTTTTGGGTCAATGTTGTTTTCAGTGTACACCTCGGACATTTCTGGCTCGGTTAGCCACTTTGCAGTGTATCAGTATGCGGATGATACTCAGTTGTATAAGGCCTTTTATCCCTTTGATATAAATTCTGCTATACGCTTGATAAACTGTGACTTGAATGCTATAGGAAATTGGTTTCGGGATAATGTTGAATCCATGCAAGACCGTAGCCCTCTGTGTGGGTGATAAATCATTGCGAGGAGAAGGAATAAGGCGGATCAGTGCGAATGTCATCCTAAATGGCTTTATATTAAAATTGAGTGCAAAGAATCTTGGTGTACTATTTGATGGTGAGCTGAACTATGAGGATCACAGCAGAAACTTTCTAAGGACTACATACATAAAGTTCAAGATGAGCAACGGCTACAAATCGTTCCTGTGCAGTGCTGTTGAGGGGAGACTAACTTCTGCATTGATTATGAATCCGTTTAGTTATTGTAGTGCCGTTTATTTTTTTGCTACAGGAGTGTTGTGGTCTTCGGTTCAGAGGTGAAACCGATGCTTGCGTTACTCTTTTGATATTGGGCATCACTCTTGGGTTGTTGAAGTGAGAATATGTGTTTCTTTGTCAGTGTGCTTTGATTGTCTTTAAGGTCCTGAAGGTCTCTAAGCCTTCCTACTTAAGTGTCACAGTGAAAATGTTAGGCATGGCCATCTTTTATCTATTCCTTACACAGAACAGCTAAATTTGAGAATAGTTTTGAGTATGTTTCTGCCACAATTTTCAATAGGTATTCGAAAGTTTTGCATGGCTGTGATACAGAATTGTCCTTCAAAAGGTGCTTCAAGCAAAACTACTTGAACTACAGGCAGAAACTGTGTAGGGTCTTCATGTCAACCATATGTTTTGTCTACCTTTGTTTTCTGGTGTTTTAGCCTCTTGTTTTGTGTTTAACTTTTAATAAGATAGGTTTTTTAGTTTTATGGACCTACTTGTATTTGAATTTTAAGGACGAGTGGAAGAACAGCTTCAGCTGAACTCTGTTCCATTTGTATTCGGTGTGTTGTATGTATTTTTATCCTCCGATGCAATAAACATTATTATTATTATTAGTTGAATGTACGCCGAAACACCTGCTGGTCGTTCTTGTTTTGATCTTTAAAATACGAGGAGTTGGTATCTGTGAAGCATCAGAGGCTTAATGACACAATGTGCAGATAGTTTAGAATATAGCAGCAGAGTAGCTCTATCATTTGCTGCCTTAAATCCAGAGGCAGACGTTTTGCTTTTGGAAATGAATGTTTTGTTTGGCAATCTCTTCCACAATAGTGCAGTTTCATCTGCATTAAATACTTGCTCAGGTTTATATCGTTCATCAGCTACTAGGTTTGCAAACTCTTCTGGATATCTTTCTGCTGCAACAGTGTCTAAAGATGCAGCTTCCCCAACGATTCGAATGCTGTACAATAATTGTCACTTTCGAGTTATTGAACCAACTTTCCGATGCTTGAAATCCGCCACTACCACTAGATTTTTCGAAATAAAGACGCTTTGCCTTCTCCTGGACAATTGAATCCTTCAGGCATACTACTGAACGTCATGTCCTGACGAAATCTCAGAAAATCGAGAAATGCAGAATAATTCAAAAATAAAAGTTAACTGCGTCTTTTCACCAATGAATTATCCTCGAATTTCGAGTACGAGATGAAGGGTTAGTTGTGTTCTATTCGATGATAATGACGACTGGATAAGCAGTTCCTTGAGTGAGGGACATTTAACATTCAAGGGATGGTTGAATGTTGTTCCCTGAATAAAACTCTTCAATATGTTAACACATATCTAGTACGTATTTCAGTGTGCTAATTCATATACCAATATTTCTATATTCTTATTTATATTGAACATTCGATGACGTTTATAGGTCTAGTATGAACGCATTTTTGTATTTTCGATGATTGACTCCGCGATATTTTAGGAATTATGATTCATAAGAAAAAACATATGAGTAACTCTTGTGAACAATTGCATGATCTACGATTTTGGTTTAACCTGTTTTTACGATAACGAAAGAAAATGAGAAATACCAATATTTTTAGTATTAGGTTTTCAACGGTGTGGATTTTTTATTTATTTGAAATGGTAAAATAACATTATTGGGCTATGCGTAGGTACACTATAATAGATTATGGATATTTTTAGAATGATTTTCTACCTTTAAGATATCTCAATCGTTCTGTTTACGTCATATTAAAACGATGTATTCTTATCGTTTTAGCCCCGCCCCTAGAAAGTTAAGAACGTCAATGTCCTTGCTAAGATGCAGACTCACGCACACGCAATATTGTTTTGTTTATTTTGTTAAGTCTAGCCAGTCCAGTATCCTCATGCATAATCAAGACCATTCAATTTACCTACCAGTTTAGTTAAGTATACACGGTGGACCTACTTCTTTATATAAGAATATTTATAAATATTTGCATAAATCTTATATTCAATTCTTTATTGATGATAGAATGTTTACATTAAACAAGAAGAAATGACTGAAGTATATACGTCAGGATGAACTAATCTAAATATTGAATATTTGCGATTTACACAAGCTCGTCTGGTCGTACAAGATAAGGGAATTATCTTAACACTGAATTTCTTTTTCTTTTTTAATGCAATCTGAACAATGATTAATATTGATGATTTATTTATTTTATGGAATTATGAGGATTGCAAATATTGCTATGTGAAAAATATCAATGTTTAAGATGAAAAAGTTCAACGTTATAGCTTTTTCGAGTTTTCGCTCATCAGACAAAATTAGCAATTTTCTTATACAGTGAATTGAGTGTACAACGTTATAACACAGATTCTTCAGCTCGAAATAAGTCGATTTAGACCAACTTACCTATATGAAAAGTTTATTCGTTTGGCCGCTAGAGGTTCTCGAATTATTTGAAAGGAAAAAAAATCTTTGGATTTGGCGACCTCTAGCGGCCAAACGATATAGATAAGTTGGCCTAAATCGACTTATTTCGAGCTGAAGAATCTGTGTTATAACGTTGTACAGTATGTCCCATTTTGGGGGTGCCACCAGGAGCATCTCTGTTATTATTTAAAATAGAGAGATGGGGTTTTCACGACCCTTGGCTACTTTTTCGAGACAAATTCATAGAGCTAATCAGAATTATTCTAACTTCAGTGGTTTTTGAGTTATTCGCGAATCTTGAAAATTTCCGGATTTCTTTTTTTCCCGATATCTCGGTTCTTATAGAAGATAATTGAAATCTGTTTTTACGTTTCTAAAACGGTTTTCTGAGTAGATTCCATTGACGTACTCGAAGTTTTTTTCATTAATTATGACAGATATGACATAAAGTTGCATTTTTTAAATACGAACATAGTTTTTTTGGCATATTCCGATTGCCGTTTTTTCCTTTTCAAAATATATAACATGTTGACAAAATTTCCACCCAATTTGAAGAAAATAACGGAATAATGATTTACTCCTAATGGCTGGGCGAAGGAACACACGTGAGCGGACGAACCATAGAACATTTGTAGTTATTCGATGAAAACGATCAAAACAATGCAAAATCTTCTTGACCGAAATAATGGAGCTAGGCTGTTCCTAAGATTCCATCGTTATTTATGACATCCGCAATTTCCGCTTTTTATTTTATTTTTGAGATTGTCGTTTAGTTTCTCTGAGAAATACCTACATGAGAATAATAATAGACACCTAATAATTTACTCAAATTTACTCCTCATAATGATTTACATATATTGCTCGAACTGATTTCCATCATGTTGTAAACATAAAGTGCATCTTCGGATTATATCTTCTATGGCCCTAGTCAAATGTAGCGAGGATCTCCTCAGATCTTCGAATGCTTCATTGTTGCATTCTTCAATTGATCGTAATTGGCGTATTGCCTCCTATATTTCTTATTTTTAAATAACCCCAAAGAAAAAACCTAAAACGGATAGGTCAGGAGACCGAGGTGGCCATTGAATTGGGCCATTGGTACCGATCCATTTATTTTCAAAATTTAAATCCAAGTAGTTCCTCACCACGGCCGAATTATGGCAAGGAGCACCGTCTTGTTGGAAGTAATATGTGTTGAATTGAGCAAGAGGAATGTCATCTTGCAGTTGTGGCAGACAAATATTTAAAATTTCGAGATATCTCTGTGCATTCAAGTTGCCATCAAAGATATAGTAGGCTAATTTGTTGCCCATTACGAAACACGACACATTGAAACCGAACCTCCCTGCTGCCGTCGAGCTACTGCTTCGTGTTGGTTTTCGTTTGCCCAGAATCTATTCGTATGGCGATTAAAGATTTCGGCACTGCTGATTCTTGACTCATCAGACCAAATGATATGTCGCCCAAAACGAGCTTCACCTCTGATTCTCCCTAAATACCAATTGCAGAACGCCGTTCTCCTCTCTGCATCCCCGGCATTGAGATGATGAATTATTTTATGTTTATAGGGATGATATTTATACTTTCTCAAAAATTCTTTGGGCTCTGCTTTTTGACACACCCACTTCGCTCTCAATTTGCCGACACGATGTAGAATGGTTAGCCTCAACAGCTGCTAACACGTCAAGTTCATTATCACCTCTATTCCGTTTATTGTAGTTTTTACTTCTTGGTTTCTCGAACGAACCATAATTGGAAAGATTTGCTTTCATTTTGGCGAAGAACTTCCCGTTTGGTTGAATTCTTTGAGGAAATCTATTGGAGAGTGTCAGTCAGGTATTTAATATTGATTAGAATTACTACTTCCATTTCCATTGTCGAACTTACCTATTCAAATATTCTTCTGATGCACGGACTGCGTTACAGTGACACTGAAAGTAGACCTTCAGCATATCAACTTTTTCGAAATTTTCGTATCTTCTATTTTGTTCCATAGTGTGAATTGCAGAAATTAACTAAACAATCCAAATTCAACAACGAACACTAATTTTACGAATTCAAATAGACACGAAGCCAATATATCCACAGATAATGAATAATAATAATTATTGGTCGTTCTATGGTTTCTAATGAACGTGCATAGATGAAGACTTCTGTGTTCACAGAGAGCATTCAGACATAGAAGATATAATCCGAAGATACACTTTATGTTTACAACATGATGGAAATCAGTTCGAGCAATATATGTAAATCATTATGAGAAGTAAATTTGAGTAAATTATTAGGTGTCTATTATTATTCTCATGTAGGTATTTCTCAGAGAAACTAAACGACAATCTCAAAAATAAAATAAAAAGCGGAAATTGCGGATGTCATAAATAACGATGGAATCTTAGGAGCAGCCTAGCTCCATTATTTCGGTCAAGAAGATTTTGCATTGTTTTGATCGTTTTCATCGAATAACTACAAATGTTCTATGGTTCGTCCGCTCACGTGTGTTCCTTCGCCCAGCCATTAGGGATAAATCATTATTCCGTTATTTTCTTCAAATTGGGTGGAAATTTTGTCATCATGTTATATATTTTTGAAAAGGAAAAAAAACGGCAATCGGAATATGCCAAAAAAAAACTATGTTCGTATTTAAAAAAATGCAACTTTATGTCATATCTGTCATAATTAATGGAAAAAAAACTTCGAGTACGTCACTGGAATCTACTCAGAAAACCGTTTTAGAAACGTAAAAACAGATTTCAATTATCTTCTATGAGAACCGAGATATCGGGAAAAAAGAAATCCGGAAATTTTCAAGATTCACGAATAACTCAAAAACCACTAAAGTTAGAATAATTCTGATTAGCTCTATGAATTTGTCTCGAAAAAGTAGCCAAGGGTCGTGAAAACCCCATCTCTCTATCCTAAATAATAACAGAGATGCTCCTGGTGGCACCCCCAAAATGGGACATGCTGTACACGCAATTGACGGACACTTTGTATATGGAAGGTAAAAAGAATGTTTAGTCTAATAATGGTTAAATTCAAGAAATTTGATTGTTGGTTTCTTTTTCTAGTTTAAATTTAATTTTTGGATGAATATTATTAACAAAGTTTTATTGCCTTGAAGAATCATTAAAACACGCAAAAATATCGTCAACATATCGATACCAAAATATTATATGAGACGCTGAAAATTTGTAAACTAGGATTGGGCATTAGATTCTAGGTATGTTTGAATACATGTCATCTACGTCAAGAGATATTGAAGAAGAGTTTGGTGAAACAAAACTCACTTGAACTCACAAATAAGTTGCCGTCTATATCTGTTCCTCTAAAGTATTTTTCGATATCTCTTGACCTAGATTACATGAATTCAAATATACCTTGAACTGAATGCCCAACTCAAATCTCCAAAATTTTAAACAACACTCAAGTCAATCCGCTTGTTCATCCCTTAGTCTTTGACATTTATCATTCATGCTTCCTATAAAACTATTTCATTATACGTCAAGAATATGCAGAGATATATAATCCCAATTGATGAAATTCGTAGGGACAATATAGTATAGATACACTGATCGTATTTAAGCATTAATGGGCAGCTATCCAACTTTATATCTGTTCATTGTCTAAGATTTCATTCGTGATTAGATAAAATTCCTGAGGGTGACGTTTGGTCGGTTATTCTGGTATTACGATAACAAAGATACATATCTCTGACATTACTGATGGGTCCATTAGAGAATGTCAATTTTGATATTTTATTGGATTGAAATATGAATATAAGATTACGATTATCAAATAATGAATACCATTCAGTCACTTACGTCTGAAAATCTATTCTCATTATACAATGCGAGTGTGAAGTATTGCTAATTTATTTTTTCATATACTGTGGAAATATTTGAATCTGAGGATATGGTGGTCCCTCCGCCATGTCGAGTAAAAGCACAACCGTGATATTTTTTTGTAACATTGTGGTGGATATAATGACCTGTCAATCGCACGAAACAATTTGATATTTGAAATGTTTCATATTCAAAAACCCATGAGCCTTAGTTACAATAGAAATTTATGTATTCCTATTGTGGAATAATAAAACGAAATTGAATCAGTTTTGATACATATCTAAGGCGTCAGAAATGGAGCCGTTGGGCAAATTCTTCATGAAAATTTGTTGTATCCATACTACCTACAAAGCGTACAAGCACTTTTTCTAACCGATGTTCCTGTCCGTATTGCGTATTATCAATGGTTTTCTTGATTCAAATTCCTCAATCTCTAATGCTGATCCTGTTTACTGATGAAGCAAGGTTTTCGAGAAATTCCATAAGGAATTTTCATAACAATCGTATGTGGTGTGAAGAAAATCCATATCAAAAATATGGAAAAAAAATTGGACCAGTATTTCTACCAGAGAGACTTACGAGGGAGGTGTACCGCCACTATTTGGAACACATGCTTCCAGAATTTTTGGTTGATGTATCTTTGGCAATAAGATAAACGATGTGATTTATGCACGATGACGCATCTGCCCATTTTAAGTCAGCTTGCTCGTGACTTCCTAAGAGTATGGAATTCGCTGGATTGGTCCAGTTGGACTTCAATTTTGGCCTACACGGTCCCCAGACTTAAACGCCTCGATTTCTTCCTGTGAGTTCATTTGAAATCGATGGCTTACACAATCCCGTGGCAAATATTGGGGACTTAAGAAATATAATCATCACTGGGTGCAACTCGATAAAAATCTTGCATCCAAGCAAGAGGAGGTCACTTTAAACAACTTTTGTAATTTTTTAAGTCTTTATTTTGCCTTGAATTTCTTATACTTTTCAACATTTATTCATTCAAAAACTGGGCGTCGTACAAAAAACGTCACGGGAGCGTTTCTCTTAAAAAATAATTGGAAAATTCAAAAATATTTTTTATTTTTGAAAAAATCAGTAGCGTCCTAGTTTTTTCTTTGATACGCGCGCCACTGGTGAGTTTTGTCTCGTATTAAAAATTATGTGTCTTCAAAAGAAAAATTCAAATTTAACTGCATCTTTCGATTAAACTTTAACACCCTGTAAATGCAAACGAAGACTTTGCGAACCTGTGATTATATGAACTTTTCTCACGAAATGACTTTTGCAAACACCCTGTATATTGAATATCGACATGGTTTCGTCGGTCTACTGTGCTCGTATTTATTCTATTTTTGTTCCCATTTTCCTGATTATAGCAAAATTATAACATACCGAATGTGCATACGTACAAACTAATGGACATCGAAGATTTCCAGAATACAAATGAGGATGCAATTCGATAAATATAGAAACAAAGTCGCGGTTTAACTTGGCCAATTGTTCCTAGGTGATGCGCAAAATGTTAAATATCATGACGTGGGTTGTTCGCTATTTTTATCCCAAAATAAAATTCTCTAATTGGCGACTAAATAAAACATACTTAATGGCAATATTATTAACCAACATATTTTTTAGATGTTAAAACGATCCATAACCCATTTTCAAAAGTGCACGTAGTGATGATGGATGTATTAATTAACTCTATTTCAATAAATAAATTGAATGATTATCAATTCTACTGATACAGTTTCCATACGAGATATGTTTTTAGTGCAGAATAAGTTACATATTATGGGTAATATCCAGGGTGTCGCTTTTTGTTGTTTCTGCACTGTGAAGAGTTGTTTAATATATACCCATACATAAAAGTCTAACGGGTTGAGATCCGGTGACCGTGATGGCCAAGCAATCAGACCTCCGAAAATTTGCCCACCCTCTATCTCAATATAGACTCATTTGGAGGAAAATACTGATACGTATATATTTATATATGATATTTATGGGAACATGAACACTTTAAACCATGCATTCCTGATTTATTTTCTCTTTTAGTTTTCGTTTTGTAAATTGTGATGTGTGTTCATATTAACTTAATAGTAATGTCACAGCTCTTTACATTACACAATTTTTTACACTGTTACTTCTGAGATGCAGTAAAGTTGAATGAAATACCTCAACAAATTTTCAGATGGCGAATCTTGGCGCTGATACTTTAACTTTCAAGGATAAAATCTGAAGTCACTAATTAATTTATCCCGTACTGAAAACGTGGCATTGTAATCAAAACACTTTGACAAAACAACATAACACTGATAAGAAAACATAATAAGTCCATTTTACCTCTGTACGAGTTGGATATTTTTCTTGATATCAATGCACATGTTGCACGAATGACCAGAACTCTCTAGATTCTTAATCTCGACTATTAAGTTTGAACTACTTATCGGCTATTTATAAACAATTACTCATATTGATTGCAGTCATCAATATTGTAATTATTTTTCAGGGGAAATTGTCATCAAGACTAGCCATGACAGATAAAGAGAGATGCGGCCAAGTGAGTTCTCTGTTACCGATGTCTTGTCGAGGCAGCGCAGATGCCTTCGCCAGAAGCCTTCATGTCAGACTGAGTTCCTTAGAAATCAACCACGAGGATGAAGATGATCCATCGTTGTGGCATCGAAATGGCCAGTCAGAAGCTTTCGAATACCCACTGAGTCCAGAAGAAGAATTAGAAGATCCCTTATCTAATCGTGCAATAACTAGTAACCTCATAAATCCAGATGGACTTTTCCAAAGCAAAGAAATACAGTGCTTCACTTGTGGTGATTCCTCAGATATAGTTTGCAAAGTTCAAGAATCGTGTGAAAATGGATTCAATGGAAAAGAATCTTCTCCAAGTGAAATCGTTGGTAGCCCTATAGAAAATCTTCTAGAAACGTGTAGTTCAATAGATGAACTTTATGAAACAGCTTCAGATCATTCGGGAGACGAAGAAGAATCATGGAATGAAACAAACTCGGCAAGAACTGTCACACCTCCGTCCATACAAGTTGAAAATGGTGAACTAGATCCAAATAATGTAGATAATTCAAGGGAAAATACAGAAAATGAAACGTTTAGTTCAGACGGTTGCCTTTTAGAAGAATCAACACCTAAGATTCGAAGATGCTCCTCGTTGAAGACTGGAAAAACTCCTCCGGGTACTCCAGGTAGTAAAAAAATTGTACGTTTCGCTGACGCGCTAGGATTAGATCTTGCCGACGTTAAGACTTTCGTAGATGAAATACCAAGAGTTCCAACATCCGCCTATCACGATTTGAGGAATCTAGACGATGAGAATGAGGAAGTACTCTTCAGGAAACCCATCAAAATAAACAAGCCTGAAAAACACTGATACCACTTTTTCAACAACCTAGCGGCCTTTCTGACTTCATTGAAATCGTGCGGAATAATTATATATGTTTGGAGAATGCCATGGTGGACGACCCAGTGACATACTCGATCCGAGGTTTGGTCAGAGTGAGGAATATTGATTTTCACAAATCCGTTTTCGTTCGTTATTCCACCGATTCCTGGAAGAGTTTTGTGGATATAAACGCGACGTATGTGGAGAATTCTTGCGATGGCTTTTCCGATAAGTTTACTTTCCTGATTTACGCCAATATGCTGGGTCCAGGACAGAACCTGGAGTTTGCGGTTGTGTTTCAAGCCAGGGGAGAGCAGTTCTGGGATAATAACAGGGGGTTGAATTATTGTTTTCAGTGTATGCCGACATATACGCCCCCTTTGGCGACGCCAACTCATGTAATTCATTCTCCTTGGAACGACAATCATTGGGGTGCAAGTTTTTACTGAATATATAAACTTGGGTAAGTTGATCATTTCGAATAGAATTTCTTGGATAAATTATGGAGCATTAACCCTCGGTTACTCGCGCCCACTTTTCTTTATTTACTAGCGTAGTCTACGATTGTAGACCATTTTCATTCTGACATAAAAAAATCAATATCGTCTATTTTAATACGTATTTGGAATTAAATAGTTCTTTTGATTTGTGACTGAAGTTGTTTCAGTTCTAATGAAAACTATTGATTTTTCTCTGTAGAATTGAAAAAATCAGAAAGTCCCAGAATAAATCCTTTATTTGCCATATCTCAATATATTTTACGTTAACTCAAAAATACATGAACGTGTAAAAACATGCAATATAAAACTGAAAAGAACAGATAACAAGCTAATGAAAAAATGTTTGCAAGCTGAAAAACTACCAATTTTTACATATTTTATGTTCCCTTGAAAAGAGCGAATTATATTCACCTACACAATTCACACATATTTCCTTCATATGATTTTTACAAGCATACCTGTAGCATTTCGCACAGTATTTTCTTGTCGATTTATTGTCACTTCTAGGATTTCGGTTGTTGCATCACGAGCATTACCTTGTTGTTTCACAATATTATGTGAACGTACTCGAATTTGGAGGTTCGATGAAGTTTTTCTCCATTCTGTTATTTTGTCTTTCCTACGTAATAAGCGGACGAACGGCTTGAATCATTTTCTTCATGGGAAAGTTCTTCATCCTCTATTACATCCTGCTCTGAATCTGTGTCTTGGATGCTCTCCTCAACAACATCTTGTTCTGCATTATCGTCTTCCTCATCATCGTTTTCATCAGAGAAATTTTCAAAATCACTAGGAAGTTCATTGAACCACTGTAACCAGACTTCAGGATATTTGCTGGACTGTACACGTCGTCTTTTGGGTTCAGACACACTTCTTTCCTTTCAAGGTACCAAGAAATCGAATTTGAACTGAACTGACTCGGAACATAAAGTAAAACTTGAATGCTCGCGTGGTCTACAATCATAGACCATTTATATTCAGAGCAAATATCTTCAAAAACCAATCGCTCACACTGTCTGAAACTTCCCCATCATTTTGAGGGGTCGAACTCGAATATTATTGATCCAGAATTGTGCCGGTTCTTCTCACAGAGGTTTTTGAGATTTGGCATCTCTGAGACATTTGGGAAACACTCAATCTGGTTCCTGGAGTTCTGATAGGGCTGACTGCTAATGCAGAAATTGGCTGAATGCTATCCTGAAATCGTCAATTGAGTTTGTAATACAAAAAATGTAGAGTTGGTGCTTGAAACAGATTATGAAAAAGGCGAGTACCTGTGTTCTTACAGTTCAAGTTGCACCAGTCCTAATGACCCTGTTGTCCGAAATTTTTCCTCAAGATCATAGATTGTACTTCTTTTGTAATTAGGGGCTGGAAATTGGCGTAATATTTGCCTAGCAGTATAGCCACTCACAAATAAACATTCAATGAAACGTTTGTCTTCATTTCTTAAAACCATTGTTGATAATTTCAAACGTCAAAAACAAGCAACACCAAGATAAAATTCGAGTTCAAACTACATGTCGTCCAAAACTCGATGATTCATTATTTTTTGTTTATCATAGAGTTAAAGCATGCAGTCTACGTTCAGAGAGAGGTGCATATGATGGCGGAAAAGAGAAACATTATTGACGACAATTGGCACAATTCTGAATCAATATTCGAGATAGACTCCTATAAATGATTGAAAGGTTTGATCTAGTAGTTGAATTACGTAGTTGATTCATTTCTAAATGCGCGGGGAAAATTGTTAATATTTGTCGAAATCGGCCATTTTAAATTCGAACGGAAATCAAATTTTAGGTTGGTTTTAGTAAAATATGATTCTTTGTCTTCTTAGAACATCCATGAAAAACACAACAACTTCAGGAGTGCCAACGCCATGAGGTGAAAAGAATATTTCGATTTCAGCTGAAAATCAGAATGAAAAAAATTGTTCACGCCACTTTTTTACCAATTATTGGAATATTTTTAGCTCAATATGTCAAATTATTCAGATAAGACTGAATTATCGACTGAATTTTTTAGTGAAAAAAAAAATGTTCCAGCGATCTTGAAATATTGCTCATTTTCGAATGAGTCAGCCATATTGGATTTCACCGGAAGTTAAATTTCTATACAATTTCTGATAAACCTAGTCCTTTGGCTTTCCAATGAAGCAAGAATGAATGATCTAGCTCTAAAATTGCGAAAGTTATAAAGGAAAAAACAACGTCCGGTTTTCTCTGGCTCACCCTATATTTCTGCCTGAACACTGAAAATAAGGATGTTTCAGTCCGGTTCTGGAATTTCCGATTCTTTTATTTCTAATGCGATTAATGCCGATAATGTCCTACAAATCGTCCTATTCCATTGATTATTGAGAATTTTAGAGGGGCTTAAAGTTTTTGGAATTGCCACAAAACACCCTGTAGAACCACCAACAAGAACCTACATAAGTTTTCAATAGCGGATCTTAATCCGCCGAATCGAATTGCATCGACCGTAGAAGTATGTACAGTTCATCCAAATTCACCCTGTATAAAAATTAACCTGTCCGATCATTTTACCCAAAAACTGAAGTGAAAGAAATTATGATTTTTTTCTATACTTTACACTCTCACTGTATAACCCAAGATGAATTAAGAAAGTCTTTTTTTTAATGGAGGAATACAGAATTTCTGAAATATCTTGAAAAGTGGTTGTTACATCTCGACAGGTAAAAAAAGAAATTTAGTATCCTTTTTTTCTTATAAATTTGTCACGATAAAAAGCAATGGGTAGCCTTATACCAACAATAAAACTGTTTTTGTGGCATATGGTCATTCTTTTCTGGGGAAATTCGATGTCTTGCATGATAAGTGGAGCTTCTCCAGCAGTGAAAATGATGTGACATATATTCAAGTCCAAACAAATAGCACTTGTACCTCATGCTTCCTTATTAGTACGCCAAAATACTGGCACGTCGTACTTGTTTTGATTGTTTTAAGGATTTAACGATCTGTAAAGCATCAATAATAAACTCTTTAAAAGCTCTCAATTTCATTCCAGTTCTAATCAAAACTTTAAAGACATCCCTCGTACATCAAAATTGGACACTAAGAAATATAAAGTTTTAAATATGTAATTCTCTCGTCTTTCATTAGAATAAATATATTAATCAATTAATTTTTGTTTGTCTTTTAGGTACAGAAATGAGTTATCGAAAAGTCTGATCGAAGGTGTCACACCTGCCATAAAATTACTTCCATTGGATTTCCTTCCAATTATGGGGAAGGTAAACGAAAAATCGAACATAATCGAAAATTTCTCTTCTTTTTAGAAGATTTTTACTAAGTTTTTTTCGTCGTTTTATTTGTTTATGTTTCTAAAGAAGTATGTGAATTGTGTGAATTTATTTATTTTTATACAATATCTAATAATATGTATATATTAGTATTTATTAGTTATGAATCTTTTATTAGTCTGAGTCTGATTTTTATGTAGATAAATGTTCCAATTATACAACTAGATGCTTTTTCATAATGGATGTACGATTATATCGTCTGTGATTTTTTTGATTCGTTTTAGATGTGTCATACCAAAATGAGCCTACAGGCTAGATTACAGATCAAATCAACAAATTACTGTTGTTTTTTGAAAATTATGAACTATTATAAAATATTCTCGAAATTTTACAAATATTTGGGTGTCAAATGATATGCTCCTCTTTCTTATCATGAAGTATGGTTCGGAATCTATTACCACTAGTATAACCATAGTATGGATCGATGGCTTAAGTTTTGTTTCAAGTGAGAAAATAAGCAATTTCGTTTCTTCAAAAGGCCAAACAAAAGTGTATGTATATTTGAGATTTATCAAATTGTGAATCTTCTTGATTTCATTTCCTTCCCGATCTAAAAAATTTGTTCGAGAAAATTATTTATACTCTTTTTTAAGTGACTTTCTCATAGGGTGTCGATATCTTGTTTGTTATAAAAATTATGTTAAAACTATTTCTACATTCTACAGGAGTTTTTGAGTCTAATGCATTTATGTTCAACAAATTTTTCAGTTCCAAAACTTTATAGGCATATTAATGTGGGTTGTTCGATATAGCTATAGGTGGCTATGTCACTACACTAAAGAAATTTTTTTTATGAATATGTAACAAGTCCCTATAATTTTCCGATTAGGAACCTCTTTTTAAAACTGAAAATATCAAATTTTTACTCATTTCTAATGATGATGAATATTAGCTTTAAGTGATGTTCGCTCGTTTATAATCGATTTTTCAAACAGAACTTTTATTTACTCTAATGAAAAAACGTCAAATCTAACTGACCTTTTCGTTTTTAACGGGTAATGGCAATACATATTTCATTAAGTTTATTTCAATATCAGGACTAGGATTATTAGGATTAACGATAATCATATCAAATTTGTTGTGAGTATACAACACATATTACATGTTTGTGTGATATATATTTTCTATTTTAATGCGATCTTATTTATTTTCGAAGGTTTCATCCTTGATGTATAGAGTGTCCTATTTCCGTGTTTTAGAACTGCAGCTACGAGAAATTCTGCGAGTGGAGAAAAGTAACCCTTATTATTATCGAGGAAAATTCTTTGGTGAAAACAGATCGCTGCTATCTTCTTTTGTTTTAGAGTTATTCCGGATTTCTTGAGTCTCCGGGATTTCGGTATATGCCAATATCTCGTTTGTTACCAAAGATAAGTGGAAATTATTTCGACACTTAGAAAGCAGGTCAGATTCAATTTTTTGTTGAGCGGTTTTGGCTTAGGTCATATTTGACAAAAATCTTCATAGCAATTTTATTATGATAAAGGAGTGAGAACATAATCCAGGGTTTTGGATGAAATTCTCTTGGCTCAAGAACTTTGTAGATTTCCAGTATGATGATGCGTCCCCACAACAGACAAAAAATGTTTCAAAGCTTTCGAACTAGTCTTTCGGTTGTTTGGGATGTTTTGTGTAAATTCGTTTCAGCATACTAGATAAAACTACAAAGTATTCAAAGTATTTTGATATTTAGAAAATTTCACAATTTTAAGGAATAAATAATATGTATATATATATATATATATATATATATATATATATATATATATATATATATACAGATGGAGAGAAAAATACTCTCTATTTCATCCATTCAACTATTTATATTCAAAAAACTCAAAAACTCAAGTATATATTATAATTCGAAAACTATGCAACAAAAAAATCTGAAAAAGTGAAAGAATGTCATCCTTGAATAACAACTGAAATGATGGCATATACTGAAATTCCGGAAATCCGGTTTGACTAGAAAACAAAAGAAGATAACTGCAATCTTTTTACAACAATGAACTTTCCTCGAAAATCAAGGCAGTGATGGGGGAATCATTTTTTTCTATTCGCAGCATTTCACATAGCTGCCATAAACAGGAAAAAAGGGACTCCAGTACATAATTTATGCTGTTTCTGTAGTAATTATTAAATTTACAAACCTTAAATATTGAAAAAGGGACAATAAAAGGAAGTTGAGAAACTAAAACTTTTATACTAGGTGGAACAAAAGAAATAATTTTAATATTAAGATTTTCAAACAGAGTTAGAAAGTTAAATCAATAATATAGAATAATTTTCAATCTTCAATTTAGAAAAGAAAAATTGTCCAAGAAAACCATGAAAGGAAACATCAGCAATTAATAGAAATAAAGATTTTTTTCGGTCAGTTCATCCAATCGTCTCCAAAATACAAATTTAGCGTAAAAGATTTGAATCTGATAAAAATGAAATATCGTATCGTGGGATGAAGGTTTAACATTTTATTATTCATTTTCCCCTATAACTTTTGTCAAGATTTGCGAACAACACGAAAAATCTTTTTTTGAAGCAGAAATCGAAGCTGAATAGATATAAAATACCAAAAGGACTACACTGTACTGTTGATTTGGCATTGAGATATCAAAGTTCCAGAAATTCAATTCGAAGGATTGAAAATAATAGATCTATTACAGCTCCTATTTACAATCTCGATAAGATATCTCTCTTATATTCAAAAACAACAAGTTTGTGATTTAAATTGATAAGGATTGGATGAAAAATGTTGTTGAACGCCACTGCACCTTTCTCAAAACAGTTCCTGTAAAAGTTGATTATTTTTACATATACTAAACAATAGTTTCTACTATTGAAATAACTTGAAAATGAAAGATTTTATTGAAAATGTTAACACCAAGTAAATTTTACCTAGATAAGGAAGGATATTTCTTGTAGTCAACGTAATTGAATATCGATAATTTTTCAACAACTATTTATTAAATAATATTATCCAGAGACAAGGGAAATACAACAATTTTTATGTTAAGAAAGATAGACTTTTGAATAAGCAAATGAATTTAATTACTCACCATTTTTGGTTCATTGTAAACTATCCATTTCAGATGGTCTTTCTTTTTTTTAAAGAAGCTTTTTATAGCCAAAAGATCTTTACTTCTCCTGTAGAATATATGCTTGAAATTTGTCCGACAAAATTTGCATTTTTCTCAATAAAGTCATGAAAAGTAAGGTAGTTGTTTGAATTTCATTAACTGGTTTGATAATCTTTGTGAATTTTTTTTCTTGTTGATTTCTTATGAACTTCTTGACATTGGTCGATTTTTGATTGGAGGAGCACATTTTTTGTTACATACTTCGTTCTCTACCTATCAATCCCTACCCCTGGTAGCATTTACTCCAAATTTTTGTATAGGGAAAATATGTCGTGTGATACCTTTTGAAAAAGTGTTTCCATCCCTTATATGATCACATAATTATTTACTTCTTGACATTGTTATCAATCTTCCCAATTTTGAAAACTTTTTCCAGATCTGCTAGATTCAGTTATTTTTGATTATTCGTTAAAACACGTGATTTAGTTGAAGATGCTTCACACACTGCAGGAAAATATTGATATTGTGAGTTTATTTTTCTTAAATGATAACTGTGCAACTACGCGAATTCTCAACGAATATAATCCTGAGGGACAAGCACATTCTTGAGTTAACAAGCAAATTCATGGAAACTGGAATCGTTAATAAAAAGCACAATCCTACTATAATTGTGAATAACAAAGAAAGTGATGTGGCCGTTTTTGGGTGAAGTTGCCATTATGGAGAATACATAATCTTTAAGGAGATTGTCGCAAATATCTGAAGTATGACGGGCAAGTATATCAGGATCCTTCACAAGTACGAATTCCATCCATATAAAATCAGACTCGTAAACAATCTGAAAGAAGTTGATTCCGATAGTCGTTTAGAGTTCAGCGAACATTTCAGTAAGCAGAGTAATAACAAACCACCCTAGTGTAGAGTCTGGTGCTTCACTTATGCCTTTTTAAGGAGGGAGAACTCTACCCAAAGACCTGAAAAAACTAATGTTTAGGCCGGAATTCTGCGGAACTATCTGGACAATAGATTTCGCTGTTCGTAGTATAGGCAGAAGAGGTATAGAATGGGCATTCATATCCCCCGATCTAACGCCAGCAATTCATCTTCTGAACAAATTGGCAAAAAAACGCAAATCGCTCTACAACCACTGTATTCACCTAATTTACCTCCGTGTGACTTCTGCCTATACCCCAAACTCAAAAGGGATACCGTTTTGAGATTTGGATGAGTAAACAAAGATTTGTATTTTTCATTACAATTCATTTTCATAAAAACATCAGAAAAAAAGAACTACCAGAAAAATAATTTAATTTCAAAATTATTTTAAAGTTTGTTGTAGATATGTAATAATAAATCACATTTTCAAATATACTGTTTCAATTATTTAAAGTACAAACTCAGCACCTTAGAGATAGTAAACTTTTTTTTTCATTCAATATCTTCACCCTGTAGAGAAGTGTTTACGTGACTGAAATTTCCACAAAATTACAAATTCATGAGTATCATACGCCATAGTAAATGGAATCATAAAGGTACAGAAAAAAGTAGGAAAAGAAATAGCATTTTTTCTTATAGTTTTGTCACCTAAGAAGATTTCAAACATAAATTGTAATTTTCAAAAGAACATTATTTCCAGAAATTTCTGAAATAGGAAAGACAATTGTCTCAAGTAACCCTTGACTAGTCAAAACAAAATAGATAAATATAATTCCTTCCCTCAGTAAAATATCACTTCTTGTTATGCAATTTTAGTGCTAGATATTGTTTGTTCAGTCTTTGTTTACAGAATTGGAAAAATTCTATCTCTTTTGTGAAATTTCGTCTTACTATATCCTTTACTTTTTCGCTCACTGGTGGTTTGAAGGAGTTTTTGTTAATTGGGTTATATCGGCTGATTTCATCTGTAACCAAAAAATTAAAATTCAGAATGAATATTTGAAGAATATAGATCCATCATTTATGAAATGAAAAACAAATAATTCAAATAGATCGAGAAGATATCCAACAGTGTCTACCATTACCAATTTGCAAACAGAAATATTACAGTATGCTATGACAAATTTGTCATCGAAATGTTAATTTAAATTGAGATCCTTACTGAAACTATTCTTGAGATTATATGGTACCTGCCACTTGATTTTATGATTAAGATCAGCTAGGCTAAGCATACTTCACAATTGCCTTTGACTTGAAAGTAAATTGTTCAACCTTGAGGCACATACTCTTCGTGGACGATTCCGTGGTTATCAAATAATCAAATAATTACTGCTCTATTGGTCCTTGGAGGTTGCAGTGTGCCACTCTTTGCTCTGGCGTTTGGTTTCTGGGTCGTACTCAAAGACCCAAGACTCATCACAAGTAATCACACGTTCCAAAAAACGGGGATCATTTTCAATCGATCCCAAAAAGTCAAGACTCCTTTCCTCTGTGAAACCCTTTTGGTCTTGAGAAAGACTTTTCTGAATCATTTTTGCACATATCAATTCATTGGTCGAAACCTGTCGAACGAAGGTGTGACTCAAATTCAACTATTCCGCGAACATTTTGACTGTCAACTGTCGATATGAACGCACAAGATCCTGGACTTTGTTGACCTTTTTATCAATTTTGCACTCGCTTCCGCTTTGTAAATCATCTTCAATCGACTTTCTTCATTCTGAAAATATCTTGAACCACCAGAAAACCTGAGCACTTGACGAAACACTTTCCCCATAAGTCTGACGAAGTTTTTCGAATGTTTCTGCTGCATTGTGTCCAAGTTTGAAGCAAAACACCAAACTGCTCAAGACTACTGCCACTAAAACTAACGTTATGGCCAAACATATTCATACTTATACTGGAGGCGTATCATATGTGCACCTCACTCTAATTAAAGCCTCTCCTCACACGCCTAGCCAGATTGAAAGCGACGTTTGCCAGTTTTATTACTTCCTTTACTAACTTCATTTTTATCAATGATCTTGGAAACCTAGAGAAGTCGTTGGATAATCTTTTTTTGCTGCGTAAAACTACTAATGAAGGAATTAAAGAAGAATATACTCACTCCAATAGATATTCCCTGCGCCCTTGAAGAATCTCGGAATATAGTTCTCAAAAACCGTAAGGGTAGTGTTGAGGTCTTCTAGCACTCCAACTACAGCGTAATGTTGCTCCACGGCTCTTTTTGCCTTTTCCAAGGCACCTTCAGAGTTGAATGGTAAACAGTCCCTGTGATGACCACAGAAGAACATTGATTGTCGTCTATGATCGCTAACGTCTCGCAGCTCTCCAGCTTCATACGTACATTCTCTGTCCCCAGAAAGAACGCATTCTTCGAAATCCTATAGATTGGAAAATAAATATAATAAAGGAGCATTTAACCTGGAAAGAATTATGAAAGATTTTTACAGACTTTATATACAGGGTGTTGCCTAAAAACGCCGATCGCAATAACTACTTTGTTTTTCATCAGACTTGAATATGAATATCTTTGAAATTTTCATTTCTTATGTGTTAAGTATCCTTTCCACAGAAGCTTTATTAATCTAGCTTAATTTTGTTTTCATAATTTCACACTGAACTCTAAATAGATTAGCGGAAAAATTAGAGTTTCAAACATCAGTATGAGCTTCTCAAATGAAAATTATCGAAATTGGAACGTTCAATATATTTAACAGTTTAAGTAGAATGAATCAACTGGGTTTTGTTCGTGTAAGTAATAATGAATTAATAAAAATGAATTATAACTTGGGTATTTAATCTTAAATTACGTACTCAACCTGCTAAGAGTATATAAGTTTACCGCGAAGGCTAAAATCATTTTCATTTTCCAACTTGGTACGAATACAAAGAATGTCATCAGAAGGAATTATCCTTAGCTTGTTAATTGTGTATTAACGCTTCTACAGAAGCTAGTTCTTTTGAAAAGACGCTGGGTGGATTTGTGAAGTATAGTATCTAGATAAAATTAGAATCGCTGCATACTATATACAGGATGTCCCCCAAGCTCTATAACAAATTTTGAGATGTGCTTCCTGAAGCAATTAGTGATACTGTCCTAATATTTTTAATTTCTGTGATATTGAGCTTCAAAAATGTATTCCACATGGATCACACAATTTACAAGATATGAGAGCGATTCTGTGGTGTTAATGGATTAATATCAGAAAATCTTTTTCGATAGATAATTATTGTCCTGAAACCTTAAATTCCTCTAATTGAAAATACACTCTTTCAGTGATGAAGAATTTATGTTTATAGTTTTAAATGAGATAAAAACACAAGGTTTAACTTTGATCTACACTTTATTTGAAAAAATTCGACGACGTTTCGCTGACACAGCAGCTTTATCAAGAATGAAAAATAGAATGAAGAGTATGGTATTATAAACAAATCGTAGAACAAGTTGGATGAATAACAGGAAAATCCACACCGAGCCATTGTACAGTTAGTATGAAAGGTAATAAAAACTAATTGAACAAGTTAAGTAGGGGTGAGTAATTCAAATCTACCTGTTCATTCAAAAGCTTGTCCGAATGTTTGTATCTATTTATTTCTAATGCTTCTAGGAGATCTAATTTTGAACTTTTCGATTTTATATGTAATATGTCAAAGTTTTTATTGAATGAATGGTTTTCTTTTATTAGGTGGTTTGAATAATTTGAATCAGATTTATTTTTGTCGAAGCTACGTTTATGTTCAGATGTTCTTATGCCAAAACTCCTATAGGTCCTACCGATATAAATTTTATCACAAGAACCGCAATTGAGTTTATAGATTCCTGATTTACTTGATTTTTCAACACGAGATTTATTATTTTAATATGTTTACCTAAGTTATTAGAAGTTTTGAAAGCTATATTAAGATTTTGTTTGACGAGAAAGGATTTAATATTTGTACTTGCAGAACCGCAGAATGTTAAACTGTTGAATATTTTATAGTCTTTATGAATAGGATATACTTCATTTATTGCTTTTTGATAGAGTTTTTACGAATGATTAGGTCTATCATATCCGGATTATATGAATTATTAATGGCTATCTGTTTGATGATGTTTAACTCTTTATTATAATCTTCTACTGATAAAGGTAAATTGAGTAACCGATGTACCATGCTGTTCAAAGCTGCAACTTTGTGTTGAATGGGATGTAATGAGTAGTTATGTATAATTGTATCAGTATGTGTTGGTTTACGAAAGACCGAAAAAACATGATTATTATTTTGTTTAGTGATTTTTAAGTCCAACAAAATGTTTATAGTTTTTGCCATGGAAACGCGAGAGAAGCTGCCAGACAATACTATCGAAGGTTTTCTTCAACGATATCCAATGCATGCATCCAATTATAAAAGTAACATTTTTACCCCTCAACATGACGTATTTGCTTCAACTTATAGGAATAATCCAGGTCTTTGAGCTCTATTACATTGGACGAACCTTCAAAAGCATATTGGATAATAAAGAATGTGATCCTGATATAAATATACAGGGTGTCCGTGAATTGCGTGTACAACGTTATACTAGCCTAATAAAATGACAATCTGCTAGAGCACAGAAATAAATTCAAAGCCAACATGGTCAAATGTGATATTTTTGACTTGCTAGCTGGTCGAAGAAATGAAATCATGAAATTAAAAAACTGTTTTTTGTGATTGAAGCGCTCTTCATATCAAAATCTCTCAAGAAACAAAAAGTTTGATAATTAGCTTAGCTACTCAGTGTCTGAAATAGTTTTGCTCAAACGCAGACAGTTGAAAAATTATGGTTGATTAAAAACACTTTCGAGTTTTTAGGAACACTTGTAAAATGTCAAGGTCATTGGGTGGATCAGTGACACGCAATTCACGGAAACCCTGTATATGCTCATATAAAACACATATGAGCTTACCAAATCATGCCATTCTTATTCTAGAAAACCATCTCGTTACCAGCATTGGGAACTTTTCATTTTAGTTTACTTTGTATAATGGCTGAAGTATCAAGTAATTCTCCTTAATTAAATTTAATTATTTTGGATATTGACATATTTTCTCAATTTCTTTTTGAATTGTAGCTAAGAGAATTGTAGAGGACAGCCTCATATAAAATTCGTCCATACAACTTATTATACTGGGAAATTAAAATTAATTGAAGAGAACAAATATCTGATAATATATTGCTCGTAAATAAAAAGCATTCTTTAGTTTCGAAAACGCTCTATACATTCAAATTTGAAAATGTGAAAAATCTCAATTTTAAACTCAATAAGTCAAAATGAATTTTTAATGAATTTAATGAAACAAAATTATTTTCACGAAAATATCAGAATATTAATTGTTCGAAGGCTACGAGTTATATCAAGGCTGATGAAGATGGGGATTTCGTAATATCATTGTTTTAAAAGACTCCCATAAAATTGCTGGTTAATTGTTATAATAGTTAGTAATTAGAAGATAATACTTTATATTTTAAGGATTAAAATAGAATCATGAATTCAATAATGATAGTAAAGATTCTTTTTCGAGAAAATTACTTCTTATATTGCGAAATATAAGGTTGATATTTAGGAAATGAAGTTACGTAAACTATAAAGCGATATCATAAAAGTTCGAGCATTACCTTTTTAAGCCATTTCGGATTCGGCAAAGGGAGATCAGGAAACATGATTTTCCTCTCAACAAAATACCAAGGGGCACGGACGTAGTAATACCAAGATATAACACGTTCGACAGGATCACGTACCATATTGATGTAAATAGGTTCTGGATATCCATATCTGAAAAATTGAAAGTTCGAACCAAGTCAATGATTGTTTTTTTTAACTTTCTGAGAAAAGGATTTCCCAGGAAAGTATAGATAATACTCACTCAGATAAATTGGTGAAGACTACATGTTTTATGAATACCCCTGGTGGTTCGTAACTCGAAACTAAAAAAAAGGATTAAATAAACTCTAATGAATGACACAATTGTTTTCATGGACATCGATCTCAATTATGTTCTTTTCTGGATAATTATACAATACACCCAGATAAATAATTTTTCTTCTCAAGTCAACCACTGAATTCTGCAGAGTTGGATATGTACAAATATGTATACAAATTAGAGAATTAATAATAAACACTATAAACAATCTGGTTCAATGCATTCTTGAAAACCATTTACACTATTGCAGTTTACCAAACTCGGGGGGAGTTGGTTCTACCTCTAGAAAGCACAGTTACAGAGAAACTTTTCCCGACATGTGGTTCTGAAATTTTCCCTCAGGAGCTTTCAGTTATGACCTCGTAAAGGGAAATGGCAAAAAGTGATATCAGATTCACACCAAACAGACCGTGAGGGCTCGGTATGTAATTTATTTCAATATCTAAACTCTTGGAAGGGGGTGATGCCTGTCTTGTTATGTATATCACATGGTATACATGACAGGGGAGAGATATTTTTGAGGACCTAAATACAAGATGAATTAGACAAGATGCCATTAACTGTTGTGAATGAAATATATTTTCAACAAGATTGGGCATCTCCTCAGAACACAAGGGAGGTCTTGCGGTATTTCGACGAAATATTTCCCGAAAAATGGATAGATACAAATGGTCCCATAAGATGGCCAGCTAAATCGCCAGATTTGAGTCCACTAGATTTCTTCCTGTGGGGCCATTTGAAGAATAAGGTTTACCAAACACCTGTTAGGACCCAGGCATTACAGCCCAACAGTTAAATAATGTTGTGAGGGTAACCATTAATCTTGTGCGATGTTATGTTAGTGAGAATGCTGGTATTTTTGAACATTTATTATAATTATTTCGTTTTCGCTGTTCTCTATTTCGTTATTACCTTTGACACCTCCTAAAAATTTCATCAAAATATTCCAAATAGAAAAAAGTAATAGAATAACTGGAAGTTTCTTGTTGATATATTTTAAATATCTACCAAAATAGTAACTTGCGATACGATTCTGATTGATTAGTGTTATATTTCTTCATTTATTCGTATAAGTAATTTATCAGCTCATTCACTCTTTTTGAACATAGATAATATTTGAAGTGTAAATTATTTCTTATAGTTGAATGAAATCCTCAACAAAAATTTGTATGCTGGGTCTTCTTCAACTTACCTAATGCAGAAAGGTCTGCCTGATCATCTGGTGGCAATCTAATTGTTTCAACCCTCTGTACGGCATCTTGATGAAAGCCGAAGTTGTTTTTCATGCTTAGTCTTCGTAAAAGTTCCATCAACGTTTGCGAACCAACTTTTGGAACTCGGTTGAAGAAAATTATGTTTTGTTGTGCCTTCCGAGTGTTGTTCAATCTAATAGGCTCCAAATTCGTCATCTAAATGAGACAAAAAAATATTTCAATGTCTTAAAACATTATCATATAAGACATACGTATTCTTCACTTAAAGAATAAACGCTCCTTCTTCCATAATAGTCTGTACTTGACCTTGACCACTAACCGGTTGAACTCAAACAGAAATCATATATGGATCCATTCGTAAATGTGCTTAGCATAGTGATTTGGTTTAATATTGAAGATGCTTGCATATACACTGCGACAATAACATAACACACAATTTTAATATTGATGGTTTTTCTTGGTGCACATGTGCAAATAAAATTGAAGAAATGAATTGAGAATTTTCAAAATATTGATAAAATATATTGAATGTTTTTCGAATCAAGAAATTTGATCCACGGAGAATGAGCAGTGGTGTTAGGTGATCTATGTTGGATTTATAGACAGCTTGTAGGTATAGTTTCAATCCGATCGTCATCTTAGTTTACGTTTGAGAGCAGGCTGAACAAGACGCCTCTGTGTTGTTTGTGAAAATGGGAAAATTGGAAAAGCGTTATGTCATCAAATACTTTTATTTGAAGGGGTTAACGCAGAAGGAAATTAAAGAAGAGATTGATTCAACACTGGGGACATCATCCCCATCATATTCAACCGTTAAGCAGTGGGTTTCCGAGTTTAAAATGGGTCGTGTAAGCACCTCTGATGATCCACGCTCAGGACGCCCCGTTGAGATCACAACTCCAGATATGAAAAAAATCATAAAATAGTGCTGGAAGATCGCAGATCAAAAGTGCATGAGATAGCTGAGACCTGTAAGATGTCATATGAACGTGTGCAAAATAATTTGCACAAATATTTGCATATGGAGAAGCTCTGTGCAAGATGAGTGCCGCGTTTACTACAAATTGATTCGAAGAACCATTTCTACCACAAATTTGGCACTGTATAAGCATGATTCAAGCGAATTTTTGCGTCGTTGACGAAACTTGGGTCCACCACTACACTCCTGAAACCAAACAACAGTCTAAACAGTGGATTGGAACAGGGGAACCAACTCCAAAGAAGGCAAACAAGGTTATGGTTATTGTTTTTTTGAGATGCAAGAGGTTTTATATACATTGATTGCCTTGAAAAGGGTAAAACTATCACTGGTCAATACAACGCAGACTTATTGCAACGTTTTAGCCACGAGGTGCAAATTAAACGACCTCATTTGGCGAAGAAAAAAATTTCGTTTCATCACGATAACGCACCAGCGCATTCTTCGCACGTTGCCATGGCTAAAATTTATGACCTGACGTTCGAATTGATGCCGCTTGCTCCCTACTTTCCATACCTAGTCCCGAGTGACTATTATCTGTTTAGTAACCTCAAAACATGGCTTGACGGTAATAGAATGGGTATTTTGAAGAACTTGAGGCCTATAGAGATGGCATTACTAGACTAGAACACCGCTATAAGAAATCTATCAGCCTTAAAGGAGATTATGTTGAGAAATAAAAGAAAATTCTCAAAAACGTTGATTTTCTTGGACAGGCCAGAAACTTATCAACCCATCCTCGTATTCTAAAAGTGCACCTACTGTTGTGGCTGTTTCACTAATGCCGAATCAATTTCAAATATTGTTGGACTTGCATACTGAATTGATTAGCTATGGTCTTACTTTTCGCTGTTTCTTTTGCGACTTTAGTCTTTAATTTCTAATTTGTGGCATCCATAGGTCTTAGACATCTGTCTCTCATTCCAAAAATAATAATAAATTGTTATAATACCCCAGAGGAAGATGTTCAAAACAGCCGCTGTGGGCACCAGGTACTCCACCAGTTCAGTGAACTTGAAAACTCCTGGGCATTTCTATGATAAATTGTCATAATACTCCCAAAGAACACGTTAAGACACCCGATGCGGGCACCAGGTACTTATTAGGCTCTTCGTATTCCTGTGGGCCAATTATATGATAAACCGTCATAAAACTCTAGAGGAATAGTTAAAACACCTGTTGCCAGCACCAGGTACTCTGCAGGTTCTAGCCGATTCGTGATCAGCGACCCCAAAAAACCCCTAGGGGTTTAGGGGTTTTTAGGGTTGCGACAGAACATTGGGGTGCAAATTAACCCTGAAACGATACGACAGCTCCTCAGGGAATTTGGTTTGAAGCCTCCTGTCCCACATGAAAGACATTGATTGAATGTTGCCAGGGAACTTGGCAGTTGGTTAGAAACTTACTGGGAGACAGTTTATTTTTACACATGAGTCGAGATTTTGTCATTTTCATTGCATCTCCATAAGCACCATTTTCATTTCGATTGTTTTTAAGCATTCCTGTTGAGGGATTACTGGAAAAATAATTCTTCCACCTATCTAAACTTTTCCGGAATAAATTTCAATTTTTATTTTGTGCGTTAATTCCTTGGCGCGTGTATTTCATTTTCAAACACACTTCATTCTATTTTTCAAACAACTTTCTACGATGAAAGCGGAGAAATTATACCTCGCGAGTTATCTATGGACCATAACCGTTCCAAAGTCGACATGTTATAACTGCAGCAAATTGCTGCGAAGGGTGTCACAGCAGCGCGCACGATAACAACGTGACACTTTTTGACGTGTTAACGGTGCACGATTTTTTTCTCGTCAGATAATAAATTTGATTCGGTTCATTATAATAGCGATCAACCAAGCGATGCGAAATATTTTACGCCACGGCGGCGGAAACGAGAAAACTACGTACATAAAGTCATGTGGAAAATTAAATTGGGGTACCGCTACTTAAGGAAATAATAAGATAACAGTTTTGACAAATTAGACTTACACTTATGAACATATATAGTTCGGGTCAATTAGCTTAGTTCCAATTTTAGGTTATAACTGGCGAGTAATGATTTTTTCATTGAATTCTGAATATCCTAACTATCCTGAATGATTACCGAAACATCAAATTACGATACTTTTAAACTTCAAGTTTCTACAATGAAAATCATGTAGATCATATTTAGATATTCCAAATATTTAAACACAACCAAATTTATATGGAATCACCCGATATTTTGAATATTACTTCAGGGATTTTGGAAATTTCGAAGTATTGTTAAAATTGTACTTTTTAAGATATTTCAATTGAAAAAAGAAATAAATTAAGGTTTGTTTTGAGAAAGAAACAAATAAAAGTAAATAAGAGACTCTTTCCGCATGTGTAGGTGTTTTTTTCTCGACCTCACTAGCTTGTATTACCTCCGTTTGCCCTGATACAAGCCTGAATCCGTCTAAGCATACTTTGGATTAAGTTTTCGACCTCCTCTGGGTTGATATTCTGCCACTCTTTTGTGGTGGCTTGGATGAGTTGTTGTGGGGTTCTTGGATCATCCTGGCGCGATCTAATTTTCCTTTTGAGATTATCCCATAAATGTTCAATAGAATTTAGGTCTGGAGAGCAAGCTGGCCAGTCCAAAATAGTGATTCCCTCTGTTTCAAAATAATCGAGTGCGATGTTGCTGGTATACGGAGGAGCATTATTTTGCATAAAAGTGAAATTCTCACTGTGGACACCTCGCTAGAGTCTCACTATGGGCTACAGTGCTAGGTCCACGTGATTTCTAGCCGTTACACTCGCAGGAAACGAAATCAAATCTGTTTTGCCTTTCAGCATAATGCCACCCTAAAGCATCACACACATCATTTGGTATTTTGGAAGTTGACTTACTCCTCGAAGTCTAGCTTATCTTCCACGATCCCTTAAAACCCGAATCCGGTGGTCATCTGGGGTGCGACGCACTAGGGTCTCTTCTTGCAATTTAGCACAAAAAGCAGTCTTGTTCTTCAGAAGTGATCTTCTTACGACTTCTTCTAAGCCTGTTTCGCAGAGATTGTAGCTCTACGTATCGGACGTAGGTTTTTGAAGTCACCCCCTGTGATACCCTCATTCGCTATATCGCCCTGTTTCACCCCTTCTTCAACGAGAGTAATTATTCGACCCATCTACATATCGGACAATCCAAGTTAAGGCATTTTCAAATATGATTATAGGCTTTTTTAAATTGTGAAATTCACAGTTTTAAATCTCAGTCATGACTGAGTACAATATAATTCAACATTTTTATCATACTATCCAGTTTTTCACAACAAAAGCTTCATTCTTCACAAGTAGTCAAAGATCCATGTTCCATGATATAAATTTGATTGTGTGTAGATTATAGTGACATAACAAATATATAAGTATGACTCCAGAGTTTATGTTGATATTATGTTTATATTATCCTTTTCATTGTTCTCCTTCAAAAGAGAGAGCATTATATTCTAGATATGCGTCATACTCACTTTCAGAAGAACTCTGCTGAAGTAGGACATATAAAGGAAGAGGGGAATATTCGATGTTTCTGATTCTTTCTTCAAAAATCTACGTTTCACAAATGGTCCCATATTCTAAATTTAAGTCGTAACATGACGATTTTTTCACGGATCTATTGCTGAAATATGTACGAAACTTTTGTTATGTGAATCATATCCCCCGGTAACCACATATTAGTGGGACGAATGAAAGGAATGCCCCGATTTTGGGCCAAATTGGGTGGCGGGGATAATTTTGAACTGAGCTCGATTCCTTGAGGAGGTGACTTTTAACGATAATTTATCGATTAAAACATGGATCTCGGAAGATGATCTTCCCTTTAAACCAGCATGGTTTTATTCCTGGAAGATCAGTCATAATAAATATTCTTGAATGTGTTTCATCATGAAACCGATCTGTGGATGCGGGGGAACCCGTCGATTTCTCCGAAGTTTCGACATGGTTGTTCACCGTCCTCTTCTGGTAAAACTTGAACACTTTAGGATTCGGGGAAACATACTCCTGTGGGTTAGGGATTTTTTGAGTGTTACAGAGTTTTGCGTCAGAATAAAAATGTTACAAGCGGCGTTCCGCAAGGATCGGTCCTCGGTCCTGTATTGTTTCTAATATATACAGCCTATCTGCCAATGATACTTAAATCTAACTGCTCTCAATTCGCTGACATGAAAATCTTCAATAACTCTATTAGCACTTATAATCTTCTGCAGGAGGATCTGGACGCTGTGGAAAAGTGGTGTAATGACTAGCTGCTTTCTCTAAATGTACAGAAGTGTATTATACTACATGTTGGGAGAAACAACCCCAACCATCTATACACAATCGACGGATACAAGATCACCTAGAAAAGTCACAGGAAAGATGTAGTTATTATTATGTCTGATAACTTAAGATAGAGCAGACATATTCAAGAAGTCACCTCTAAAGCCAAAAAATGATGTATCAGATGTCGAGATCATCTTACCACTGCGTATCACTTCTGCAGCAAAGATTTACACGACCTACTTAAGCCTTATCCTCGAATTTGGAGGACCAGTATGCTGCCTGAATCTAAGGGCTGAAGAAAACCTCATTCCTTATGGCAGAAACATGTCAAGTTAGAATAGCGTCTAAAGATAATGGGGTTAGATACATTTGCGGATAGACAATCAAGAGGCGACCTTATTCTGACGTACAGAGCACTTCATAACCTCTTTGAAAGTGATTTAACGCACCTGCTTCCGGTAAATTCTGATGATTCAAGAGGCCACAATTTCAATCTCCTTAAAGAGAAGTTCAAGATCCCCTGCCGGTAGAATTTTCGCTCCAATAAAGTATTCAAAGCATGAAATGCCTTGCCCTTGGAAATTATAAAAGCCACTAGTGTCAACCAATTCAAGAATCTTTCCAGTACCCTTATTCACTGTGTTCTGTTCATTACGTAAGTGCCTATTAACAACTATTTCACTTTAAAATTATGTGAGTGGTTACAGGCCTGTGTCTCGACTCTTATATCACTTTTCTATGGAAATAGTCTCAATTTCTCTTCGAAAAATAACAAAAGGAATTTATTATTACCTCCCCAGTGCTTTGTAAAAGCTTCATCATAGCTCGAACTCCATGTGATTCGGGTTGGTAATTTCCAGTTTCTGAAAGAATACAAAATTAATTTTATCGACAATTACTTGAATTGAAGAAAATAACTGAAATGCTGAAGAATTTTTCCTAAAATACAGACGAATATCTTGCTTTAAAAATCTAGGAGAGACAGAGCCAAAACGATATTAATTCGCTCTATACAGGATGTCCCGGAATAGGGTATCAATAATTCGGATTAATAGCTCAAATTGATACTCTTTGCCTTCAAATTAATCTCTTCGGTTATAACGACATTCATAAAATTTGTTTGTAAACTTCGAAAGAATGTATTATACTTGAGTTGTATATCAACATCTTAAATCTGAAGTGAAGAGAAAGAGCAAATTAATTATTTATTATATTCTAACTGTTAAACTTTGAATTATAAGATTGGCAATAAATATCATTTGTCATTTACGCATTTTGTTAATGTTAAATCTGATTGAACCTACATTCAGCAGTAATGTAATAGCAGAGAAAATATCATGAATCTATTTAAATTTGAATTTCAAATAGTTGATGAAATTAATGGATTCATTATATACCGTCTAGCATTATATGAGATAGAATTAATTACCTGATAAATGATTAGTTAGTATCTCGTCTTCTGGTTGTAGTTTAACTTCCATTTCTTTTAATTTGGTGTTCAAATCTCGGGTGTGTAGAAACAGAAATAGCGTTGTTGATATAGCCATTAGAGCAATCAGATCACTGGTTCTGAAATATGAAAAAATCCTGTATAATTTTATGCACGTAAACTTGGTTATATTGGGGTGGCTTGGACTGAAAGAAGTATACATATTTTTGAACAAATGTAAACATTTATGGCTGGACGACAGTACTATAGGTGAAATACGGTAACACTCTCGTCGCTCGGAGTAATACCACTACGTCATGATATAGGCTCTGCGTTTCTTTCACCCTTAATAATTCTCCCACATTGCCTTTGTCTTGTTATCTGCTTCCTCCATTTTTCTTTCATTTTGTTTTCTGTTAGTTTCGATCTCTATATATCCTTGAGAGCATTATAAGCGTTTCGACTAGTAGCATCTTTTCCTCACCTCACTTATTTTAGCTAGGGCATCTAGTTGATTTTCAAGATTCACAAAATCGCTTGTTTTAGAGACCCTGTTTTTATATGTTCTCCTTTTCATTAATTTTTGAGGACAAGTTCTATTAAAGATCTCTATAAGCTCTTCCCAAAATATGTCAAATGCTTCTTGAGCTGAACAGGCCGAGAGACATGAGAGCCATGTTTGTTGGCTAATCTTTCGTCGGGAATGTAGTGGGCCACCCGGTACAAACTCCAAATAATATACTACACATTCAAAAAGTTCTGTTAGGATATCATAGGAGATGTCATTCAGTTTTTATTGAAGCCGATCATTAATTGTAACAGCTATAGCTTTGTGCGTTTTCAGGAAACACCCAATATATCTGAATTCCTTGCCTCACCAGATATAAACGGGAATGACAGATTTCTTGAGGAAATTGCTTGCAACCAAACGGTGCATAAGATAATACAAAAACCAGTTACAGTTTAATCTTGCTTCGAAACGAATATCTCCCAATGAATTCATCGTAATCGCGATCGTCTCGAGACGTATTTCACTATCACAAAATCCTGTGCAGTGAAGATTGTTGGTAATTTTTTCATTAAACTACACATGCAAGTCTATTATTATAATAACCATAGGATTATCACATCTATTCACCATCAGGTTTCTATAAAATGAAAAATCAAACCGGAAAATGCTAACTGATAAGGCGTTTTGACGGATAGTATGCACATGTGGGTTAATGATGCAATTTGCTGAGAGATGATGATCTAGAACAATAATGACAGTGTATGATGGTCCTTTCTATCACTCATATACAACTTTCTTTTTTCCACATCTCTTATTAAAACTTTTTCAATTAGAGATAATTGCTGAGAAGTTTAATGCATTGAGCTTTAAGTATTTTATGAAGTGTTGGACATTAATGCTTACAATGTGGTTATACGAAATTATTCTTAATACAGTATAAGGTCTTCAGTCGTAGGATGTATGTTGCGTGAATATGCTGCAAATACGAAAACCGTGAATATGGAATGGTCATTTATATGGAATTATAGGGCGTATTGGTATTTGATATCTTTGAATAATACCTGCTTTTATTATAATTAGTTTATTACCTCTTATCAATTTTGTATCTACCTTTTTATATATGTAGGTATTTTCGAATTTAGTTCAATAATTGATGTCAGCTGAAGATGGTCGAGAGACTGAAATCGCAATCCTGAATTTCAATAAATCTCTCGTTATAGTATAACACATAGTTTAATTATTTATTAAATTATTAATTTTATTAATTAATATATATCAATTTAATTGAAGTTTTTCACCACAATTATTATGTTCAGGCAATTGTTTTTTGTAATTTTCCTTGCTTGGCAGTTTTTAAAAGCTCCTTCAATTCGACTGATATTCTGCAATAGCATTAGCAATTTTCCTCTTAAAAATAAGACTTCTTTCCAGAGACGGATCAATTTTCATGAAGAACTTACAAAGCTCATTTGCCATTTTTGAACCTTCAATAAGATTTTTCAAATTAACCATTTTTCCAGCGCTTGTTGATGTTATGTCTTCAATAGGCTATATACACTTGATCCTATCTATTCGAACCCAATGATTTCAATGTGTATGGATTCAGTTCTTCCACTGATTCTTTCATCTTTAAGATACATGGTACTATATCAAATTTCTTCCAGAATCCCATAACATTTATATCAGGATCACATTCGACATTATCCAATATGATTTTGAAGTTTCGTCAAATGTAGCAGAGCTTCAAGGTCTGGATTACTAATTGGTCCATAAGTTGAAGCAATATCCAAACTCACAAAACTCTCCCAAGTGATTCAGTAAAAAAAATAACTAAATTTCAGTTTTGAATGGAAAATTGGAAAAAATTGAGAAAATAACCTCTGAAATTGAAGTGTAAAGTTAGAACCCTTGAGTTTTTCTATTATGACAAGGCTCCTGTATGTTACTGTAGATACCTTTGAGATTAGGTTTTATAAAAGTAACCGTTATGAGATGATCCAAAAAGTTACAGGCTATTCGAATTTTCATTAAATGAAATAAACACTTTGATATTCCAACTTAAAATGACTCATTTAAATCATTTTTTCTCAAAAACAGTTGCGATTTCGAGACAATTTTAGAGGACGAAAAAGTTATAAAATTGAAGGTTATTTCCAATAAATATTCTTGAAAAGAAAGTGAAGCATAAGTATATGATTTTGATGGGGTCAAAGATAGCATAACCTAAAAAAATCACCCTATATCTCTATATCTAATTAATTGAAGAGTGATAGAATCCTTCTTTGTGAATTGGGGCTAGATCTCTTGAAATCTACAAAAGCTACCAACAGAAACGAGAAAAATCTGAACTTCATCACATTTTTCAATGTAGATATTTTAGTTTTCATTTTAAATTTTTTTCTATTTGAAATTCTTTAGTTATCTCATGATTCAATCAATACAATTTCAATGAAGATATGTGTGCATTTCATACAATGTATAGAATATATTTCTACTAGTAATTAGTAGTTACTAGTAATAACTAGTTATAGTCATCAATATGTACTTTTACATCTTTTATCGCATTTCTTTAATATTATATAAGATATTTAGATGATGTTTCATTAAGATAAAATAGATCGTATTGGGAAAAATTACTCTCTAATTTGGTAACCCAGGTACGTGTTTTTATAAGCATAACTAATTATTAGCAGCATCTCGAATGATTTCTTCTATTTCATTTTATATTATAGATCATAAACATTGTGAAATTCGTAGCCTTTCATTATCAATTACTTTTCATCGTAAAATAATAAAAAGTGATAGTATGCTCATCTCAGATCAACAAATACAAAAAGACAGACATCCGTTTAGAAAGGAAAAGGGTATCATCTAAAGTTTGTGTATGCTTTCACTTATACTTTTTGTAAATTCTATTCAGTTGTTCTGAATGGACTTATTAGTGAATGCCATCTTTAGTGGTTTTTAAGCGTGACGTCCGAATAGTACAATAGGACGTTCACTTCGTTTGAAAACTCCTCTTTCAAATTAGATTGTACTGTCCACTCTCATATTTTACTGTTGTGAAGATGTCACGAAATGGCAATCAAATGTTCGACGTTTGTTAACTTCAACATTTTTAATTTAACAGCAAATTTAATATCTACCTGGTGAACCTATAGTATTAAGGCATATCCGCAATATACTGTCCAAAAAATTAACGCACATCATTTCAACTAATTAACACATAAACACTACCATAGCACATATGGGGTCCCCATGTGTGCTATGGTAGTTGTATAGTCTATTTGTTAAAACTCATTAGTATGTAAATACTTTAGAAATGTGGTACGCAGGCAAATTCAAGAATAATTGTAGTTTCTATGATTTGAAACCTTCATACAAATCTCCAGAAAAAAAAACCAATTACCTGACTACAATCTTCTCTGTCTTTTTTGTTGCTTGCGGATATAGCTGTCTTCGTTTCAAATAAAATCCCTACTTTAGACGTTTAAGATTTGTAGTCAGTAATGTTGACGAATGTGTTTCAGGAATCTCAGCGAAAATAAAATTGAATCAATTGAACACTAATGTATTTAAAAACGATGATAATTTAATGAGACATTTAAATAGTTACGTTTACCAAAAATAAATATTTCATGAATTTCATGCATACTCAACTTAGCACATAAGAGAACTTCAGTAGGCTTATTAACAGCGAATAAATTCCGAATATCTGGGGAAAAAAACCTGGATAACAACTATCCATAAAAAAGGCAACAGGGATAACTGTCAAAACTATAGATGTATCTCAGTAACTAGCACGATGGGCCGCTTATATGGGAGAGTCATCAGAAACCTGATAGAACACAATCTGGTTTCCGCATTGGTCGATCCTGTATAGATCAGATTTTTACAATAGCTCAATTCACCACCAACGGAGAAGTTCACTTGTTGTTTGTGGATCTTTCAAAAGCTATTTTCAAACTCTACAAACTTGTAATTGTCATTACGTTTATATAATGTACTGATAAACGTAGTGAAATACTTGAATTGAATTCGTAAAGTGTGTTTGTTACGATAATATTTAGTATTTACTGAGTACATCATTTTAATTGGTAGAAATGGAGAGTATGAATTGTGATGGTCAGTGTCTTAACCCATCTGTTATTTGCACGGAAGAAAGTGTATCTGTTACGAATTCATGATATTATAAAGTGTATCGTCCTATTTGCAAATGAAATAGATGACAGGCATTCAATTTAATATTACGTAGAATATTTTACTTTCTAACGGTAGTAGTTACACGTTAAATGAGATTCAGTTTTACATAAGGAAGATTTTGAATGAATATATGTTGCATTAAGTATCATAAATAACACTCGATTTGATTTTATTATTACAGAAGAATGAGGATATCGGCGGAGAAATTAGTAATACTTTTTTGCTAGAAGAAGTCTGGCGGTCTAGCATGTAATAGAGGATCTTACAACAGAGAGAATAGTGTATGAAGACTGGCTCTGGCCTTTTTGATATATACACTAGGTTAAGAAACTAACGCACAAAATCGAAAATTCAAATTTATTTCGAACAAGTTTAGATATTTTGAAGAATTGTTTTTCTTCACGACCATCACTGAATGTAATAATTCTGAAATTATTTTTTACTATAGAATATAAAAATCTCACTCTGAATATCATGTATTTACATTCTATAATTAGATACGTAAATGAACCAAACATCATCGATTGCTATGAACAAAACAGCGTCATTGTTAGATGTAAATGTTAACATCATAATAATTATCTTCGGAACAGTTATTGTTTCAATAAAATTATGAGAGAAAAATCGAGTGCATTAGGTATAAAACTTGAAAATATTACTCTTGAAATAATCTAATCGAGACGCATGCAGGAATGTCAGTCCACTCTCCCAAATTCGGTGAAAGGAATAGACTCCAACTAATGTGGGTTCCTGGACACCCGGGCATTAAGGGCAATGAGAAGGTGGGCTCATTGGCCGCTCGAGGAAGAGATTCACCGGACCAGAGCCTAGGCTCTTCCCTGGAGACTGCAAGGATGGATAATAACCGGTGATTGAACCTGAAGGTACGAGAGCACTGGCTGAGCTACTAGGTCTCTAACTTGCCATCAGTGAACTCTCCTCTGCAAGAATCAAGGCTTGGCCTAAACTCTCCAGCGTGGACCTGAGAATCTTCGGCGTTCGGGCTGAACTATCTCAAGGACGGCAGAAAAGTCAGCTAGCAGAAGTAGGCAATAATAAGTCAACTTCAGAAAGATTTATTATTTCGCCAGTGCTAAGCGTCTTCACTTACAACAACGTGGTGATGCCTTACTGCAACTTGACGTTTGTCTCTTAGAAAATCGCACATTTATCATTTTGCTAGTCGAGATTTATTCTGGGAGATGACAAGTTTCATGGATATTTTCGATGGTTTTCATTAATAGTGTTAGGAAACTGGAATCAAGTCTTTTTATTGCAATCCTTATGTTCAATTTTCAGTTTCATGATTTAATAGAAATGAATTATTTCGGTTTTTACTGTAACTGCGGTCTGAGACTCTCATTCTTTCCAACAAGAATTTTGTTTTTCTAAGTAAAATTTCAACAATATGACTCGATTGAAATGAAATCAAACCTCGTTATTGCATTTTTCTTATTTACAAAGTGTAGTCGTCTGCTGAAAGAAATATCAATATTAGAAATATAATAAATAAAGTCATATAATTTTTTTTTCGTTCGATACTCTGAAAAATAGGTTCCTAGACATCTCAAAGAAAGTCATTCCAAATATGAGCTCTTAATTGTAACGAAACGTTTCTCCGCCTTACAGTTTTCTATTTTTTTTCATTATCACATAGAAAAACTGATATCTCATTCAAATAAGTAAGGATTTATAGAGATTCGTGTAGAATATGGAAGGAGGAGGTAGAATCAAGGGAATATGTTATTTATGAATGTCTAGTTCGGGACAGAATCAGGTTTGAGGAAATTGAATCTCAAAAACTAAAGCATATCAAGCTATCACCCACAAAGATTTTGATCTCTATAAGAACAATGAAGCTTGTGGGTGAAATTTAGGACAGGCCTTTTCACAATAGATTACTGGGTAGCGATGGCCGGGCTGTTAGGTAGCCCTCATTCATTATCTATATCAATTTATCTGATACATTTTTTCAAAATTGGAGAATAAATAACAAGCTAAACAGGCACTGTTTCAGAAAAAATCAGCAGCCACATCGCAACATGTTTATTAATGTGCCGTAGGTTTATAACCGACTGAAGCAGTTTCAAAATAAGGTAGTACATGTGTTTGCGATAAAAGATGGGAAACCATCTATTAGAAAGTAGAGAAGGAAATAGTCCATTCAACAATATTACAGAACAAACAACCATCAACTAAACAACCAATTCATTGTTATCAGGAAAGTGCAAATAAGGTGTAGTACAAGACATTTCTTAAAACAATAGGATTGTCAATAATTTCTTCGTATAATCTTCGACGTCGAGTTCTGAAAATTGAATAAGACCAGCATTTACTCATTTAGCATACATTTTATAAATTGACTTTGATGCAGCAGTTATTTTGATTATTTCCATACATGTTACAGATGAACGAATGGAAAAAGAGGGAAAGTTGAAAGACCCACCGTGACGAACAGAATGAAACATAGTTGGATAATGATGATTTCAATTTGAAAAAATGATGTTAGTATTTCTATTGTGATGAACATTGGCGTGCCAACTAGAACACCGAGTTGCTTCAGTTGCAGAATAACCTGAACTACCATATCCGTGATTCATTCCATTCCAAATGGGTAATCAATTGTGAAATCCTAATGCGGATATAATGTTTTTAACAAAATGAACAGGGCTATTTTTCCGTGACCGTCCAGCAACGAAAATTGTAGTCATAATGCAAATCTAACCCCTCTCGTGTCGCTTAAAGCTTCTCGTCTCACGCGTTGCCAGATTAAAAGCGACGTTGTCAGTGCATTATTTTATTAACAAGCCTCGTATATTGATGGATAATGATTTTTGACTTATGAATATTTAAAATTCATTCTTTCTTCGTCGAGGAGAGCTTAACATAAATGCCATATTATACTTATATATTCAATGCAATGTGATCTATAACATGAAAAAGTCCTCTGTGCCGCCAATGACTTTATATAGTTGAGATCAACGATGCATGGCCACAGTAAAAATGCATCTAACTAGAAATGCACTTGAATTGTAGTAGCACTAGTAAAACATAACGCGTTTGACATACTGAACCAATTAACATCGACTGGTCATTCTGCCTTGTTTGTACAGATAACAACAGAACTTCGAATTAATGACACGTGAATGCCAGTTCATGGTTCTCTCATTACTCTCTCGGATGTTTATGGAGTATTGTATGCTAAGCACTTATTTCCGGTGAGACCATGAACTTCCTTAAAAATTAACAAACAAAACTGAAAAATATTTCAAGTCAAAAAACAATTTCCCATGCAAATAAATTCTGTGTGTTTGTGAAGTAAATTTAAATGTGAACACATTCTACATGCTAGAACACTTCGTCAAAAATAGATAATTTAAATTCATTGTAATGCAGAAGTTAGATATGAAGATTGATGTTGAGGTGATTGTCTCCACGACAACACCCTAAAATAGTTCAAATCGTTATGAGAAAGAACAGAAAGCTGTACGTTAGCCATAGAACTTCTAAAGCATCTTAGTGAAAAAACAGCATTGCAATATCTGGCAATGTCAAGACGAAGACCCCGACTGATGGCAGGCATACTGGCTGGACATAGTCCATTAGAGAATCACGGAATGTGCGATAGCCTTAAAAAGTAAGCTACACAAGATGTGACAAAATCTACGCCACACTGGACAATATCTCCACCTTGTCGAAAAGATTTGATGGTAAGAGCCGTGAGAAACTCCAGTAATATAGAAAAGATGCACGAAGGGTCTAGTTATGAAATTTCACGTGAACTGTAGAGTCGTGAAATCAGACATCTTCAATGCCAAATTGTTTTGTGTTGGGACATAAAATGTGTTTATCTCACAACTGAGCAATGAAATCTAGGTAGCACCAGAGCTTTTGGATTCCAAGAAACATGGGTAAATAACGCCAAAAGGGAATATTAAGCTATCATTTTGGGGTTGAGAAAAGATCGTTGTGCAGCTCACCTGAGTTTTCTGTATACCGATAACAAAAGTTTATAGGCTGTTATTTTTTGTTGGAGTTCAAGTGAAGGTTTGGTTTGAAATTTGGGTTCCTCTTCTGGACGATCTTGAAAGAACAGTGACATGTTTCTGGACAGAATACGCTTGAAGTTTTCGAAAAGAGCTGATATTTTGGTGTTGGGTCACCCTATTGCTCTTTTAAAGATTACATATCCTATTGCTCTTACATTACTTTCCTATTTGCGATTGGTTTTAACACTTTCTGAGGATACTTTCAAGTTCTCTCTATCGTTACTTAGATATCTCCATTTTTGAAGAATCCTTGGTTTGTTGTTTATCCAACCATGGTATAAAGATTATTGAAAATGACACTCTCACCCTTATATACTTTCTGAAGGTCCTTTAGAGATCACTTGAAACTGGGAACTCCTCCCTATTTAACAGAATATACTTTGTTTTCATTTCTTTTTGATAAAGCTTCATTATATTGACCTCTAAATGTTATTTTTTGTTTTTTTAATCAGATCAAATACTAGACGTGATGGATAACATGATTGGACATATATGCTGGTTGAAGTTAGTGACATCAGCATTCGATATCAGAGGTACTAAATAGATAGGGAATACCAATTTTTATATCTTTGACTGATAACCTCTTCATCATCAAAAAAAAAAATTTCCAGGTCCAGTGCTTCCACCAAAAGTGTGAAATATAAGGTCCAGTTTTTAGTTTAGTCAATTTACAAATACGTGCCAAGCAGAGTGATTTTCAGCATCTTCTTTTCCCGTGTAAAATTGTTTTCTTGTAGCACCTTCAGTGAAAAATCAGTCCAAAAAATCTTGAAAAATTCATCTGTTCCTTCAACAGTCTTGTTAGTAACATCTCATGTTGTATGCCACATTCTAAACAGTGCAATTCCTATCAGGCATTACCAATCTGGACACCTACTAGGCTAACTGAGATACATTTACGCATTTTACCTTTAATTATAACTGCAATTTCACGTTCACTTGAACTACTTATGCAGCTTCTCAAACTTCTTGTTCACAACTCTCTTACAGATAAGCTGTTACCGATTTATCAGCGACGAAGGAGACAAGGTTTCTCCTCAGATTTTTTCTCCTTGTTCTCTTATTACGTTTGGTTCACCCGTCTATTTTCATTTCCCTGAGCTTACACTTTAGGGGCGATTGTTGGACGCTTGTGTGTTTTACTGTGCTTTCCTACAATCGTGATTTGATTTACATCAAAATTTGACATTGTGGCATGATCATAAATCGTCCAATACTTTGTTGATTCCTTATTCATTGGAATAAACGAATGTACTTATCGTAGATTGTATAGATATGAAATACAATGAACCATTTGCGAATTAATAGGCTCCGTTATAAATACTATTTGATCCTGATCAATGGAAAAACAAATGTCATCTGTTGTGAAGTAATTATATCCAGCAGTTGTGTTCTCCTATTTCCGGCACACCAACTATTCGTCGCATTCATACGAAGTAATTAAAATAGAAATGGGTTCGTTGACATTCTGGTTTCACACGATCATTTTAAAGAACTTTTCCCAAGAAAAATTTATCAAAAATATGTAACATTAATCAGACGAAACACTCGTTATTTTTTTGGCGTAGGAGAACAAGAAGAAATCTTTGGTGACCATATTAAAGTCCAAAGTCGATTGACCCAGAAATGAGATATATTGACCGGTCAAATATTGCGTTATTCGATAGGATGCGCTAGTGTTCGAGCAATTATTGAAGAATAATCATAGACAGCATGTTATTTTCCTTCTTCAAACGATTTTGGCTAAACGTGATTTTGTGAGATAATAATTCTTTTTCATATTCATTATTGTTATTATTATATTGAGTCTAGGAAATAATACTGGAAAGATGAAATATGTAAGAGAGGGAAGTTCTTGAAATGGTTGACACTAGTGGCATTTACAACTTCCAGGGGTACGAAATTCCATGCGGTGAACACTCTATTGAACCACAAATTCTGCAGGCTTGAACTTTCATTCGAGAAGTGTGAAATTGTTGAAAGTATTAGAATTTAACGGGAGCTGGTGTGTTAAATCTGATCCAAAGAGGTCATGAAGTATTTTGTACTTCACAATAAGGTCACCTCTTGTGCGTCTATCTGCAAATGTATCTAAGCTCATTATCTCTAGACAGTCTGCATAACTTCTGCCATGAGGAATGCGAGTAGTAGTTAAATATCCTCAAGAAGTCAGCTCTTATATTTGGCCAAGATACTGGAAATCCAAATTCGACGATGGTTCGCAGGTATGTCGTAAGAATCTTTGCTGCCACGAGTAGATGGCGCAAGAAAGCAGAAAAATGATCTGCTAGGACATTGAAGGTATCTAGAGAAGTTCGTAAAATAAAATTTGTAGGACCTCTGACCTGACCTTGGAATTCAGAAACGAACGAAACTTTTTCTTATACCTGGATGCTATCATCTTAGCCTCATAACGTTTTCTGGATTCATCAATCGTACAAGCTAATATGTTGGAGTAGCTTGTATGAATTTTGTAGTCCTCTAGTATGTATCTTTGCCAGACCTTCCTTAGCACTGAAAGTTTGACTTTAGCATAGAAAGTTGTTCTGAAAATCTTCTCAAGTTAACAAATTTTACTGCTCTTTTATCTCTTCTGGTAACGAAAGTTCTCCCAGATGTATACAGGTGTCCCCTAAGCCCTACGACAAACTTTGAGAGGTGATTCCCAAAAAAATTCTAAGACAAATTAGTGAGAACAGCTCGGTTATATTCAGAGATATTCAGCTTTTATAACAATGTGTCCTAAAACCTGAAAATGTATTCTTTCGTTAATGAAGAATATGCAGATATGACCTATGTTTATGGTTTTTGCGATAAAAACGCATGACAAAATTTTGTGGTGATCTATCAAAAGTAATTCAACAATCTTGATAATCACTATGTTATTAAATCTATTCGTTCTGTACGAATGACCTTTACGCGGTTCATTTTTTGAAGAAAATTCAGGTCTTTTGGGACTAGTCGAGCGCAACGCGTTTCACGCCCAAACAATCGTCTTAAATGGTACGAATTGATTCTTGAGGCACAGAAAGGTCATTGCATCTCTCTCAAACTTGAATGCGATTTTTAGCTGCCATTTTTTTCTTTTTATCTAAGTTCACTTCAGTTTATTATGTTGATGGCCAACCAGAGTTGGGCAAAACTTCCATTACATCTCTGCCTCTATTGAATGCATTGTACCATTTATATGCACGTGTTCTTGATGAATTCGATTCACCGTAAGCCTTATGAAATATTTTCAGCGAGTTGTCACATGAAATTTCAACTGCAATACAAAATTTGATACAAATTTTCTGTTCGATATTTTTATTCATTGTAAAAATCGCAAACCACTTGTGAGAACTGCGAAAATCGAGCACTGTAAACAAACTGAATGGTAGATCGCGTTCAAACTCCGCATCAATCTTTTTAACTAAATTTTTAAATAAACAAGGACAGTGATACGACAACGAGATTTCTGCAGTGAGTGCCTTTCTATCTCGGCTATTTTATAAAATACTTCATCTAATAGAATTAACCTAGTACATGATCATTCATATTGACGTTTTCAACCGATAAATAGAAAGGTAGATATAACTCACTTTGTTATAAGAAGGAGAAGTAAAATCGCCTAAAGCATCAAATCTCGAAATACATGTTGGTCACTTTCATTGCAGATTTCGAACCTTTCATTTCGACGTTCTTGAAGCTTTTCATATGAGGCCAGCAAAGAAAAACGGATCAACAATCCTGCTATTTTTTATTATTTTTAAAATCATGGTTAGTGCTTCCAAGCAGGAAGATATTTATTGTAATACATCAAATTATTGTCCAGTTACTTTACGCTACATACTTCGAAAGAAGCGCAGTTATGGGTTATTACTTATTGAGAATCAAAGTAATGATAGTTATTAAACCATTCTCAATCAGTATTAGAGCAGAGAATGATTTGTAGATGCCGAATATGTTACCCCGTCTCATAACGTCCAATTGAAATGGTGCTTTTATTACCTATCATTATTAAAATAAGAGTTCTGTGAACTCACTGAAAAAAGAGATAAAATCTCAAACAATTATAAGCATGATGAACAAGTTGATAATTTTGTTGATTATATAAAGGAAACAAGACAAGAACATAGAGTGAAACTAATATTTGTTGAATCCGGAAAAAATGGAAAACGAAAGAGAATTATCATTTCCAAATTGAAGTCTTCGTCTTCATTATATTTTGGAATGATGTTTTCGAGTGTTTATCGTCTTTAGATTTATTTTAAACAAGCTGTATTCTGTCCTTCACGATCGGCGTCTTTAAGAAGACACCATTATGAAACAATATAACAGGCATAAATCGATTATGAGATATCATTAAGAGCCATCTAGGTTGATCAATTGAATATTAAGATTCAGAAAATTGCCAATTTTTATTCATTAATGGGAATCGGGACGTTTAAAAAAGATAGCAGTGAAAGAATACAAATAATCATCGAAGATTTTCAGGTCGAAAGTGTAAATAACAGAACTATATACCAAATTATATAATATGGATATTTCGAATTCAAAACTAGTAGATTCAATAATAAATGAATGAGCTATACAGAAAAGAATAGTAATCAAAGAAAACATCTTTGATTGAATGGTTCATCAAAGGATTGAATATTGAAAATTCAAACGTCCAAACTGATCGAATATGGACTTCCCGGAAAAATTGCTTGATTGGATTAGTAGCTTTCTCTTCAGTAGATCGATTCAGATGATAGTTGGGGGTATGAATCTTTATTATTATTATTAATTATTATAACATAATCATTCAAGGCAGAGGACAGAAGTCCTATATAAGTCTAATATTAACAAATTACAGATAAACAATAATGCAGCCAATGAATAGGAAAAAAAATGAACCATTACAAAAAAATGCATCAGAAGGGTATGCTGTCAATTCTATTTTTAAAGCTGTTAATTCCACGCACTAAACACTCGATTAACTAAGAAATTCTCTCTCTGGCGGGTGAAGACTTTTTCCCTCTGGACAAAATCCATCCCCAAAGAAAAACCAGGTTTGAGGAAAACTGTCATCAGTTTCTTTTATTTACAGGGCTAGTGTACTGTGGTATTCGTTAAGTTACAATCTGGTCTCTTCAAACAGCTAGTGAACACAAATATTAAAACATCTTGGGCAGTAACAGGCAATGAAAAGATTATCAGGATCACTGGGAAGATGCCAAATTATTTTGATTATTCCCTGCAATGCACTGTGCTTGCTCGATACAGGGGTCAAAATCAGCTAACGCCCCACTACTTGATTGCTTGAGAGGAGACGTCGATTTTGATTACTGTATCGAGCAGGCGGAGTGTGTAGAGTTGCGGTTAATAGTCAAAGTGGTCTGTATTCTTTATTTGATTTACTCTTTGTCTCTTTCGTTTTCATGACATATACTAGTTGAACTAGATGTTGCCTAATTAGTTGTAACTAACAAAAATCGTTCACTATTTATGGTGAATAATTATTTTTAGAACATCAAACCATACAAATATTCTCATGTTTGGTGAGCCATAGATTCCAAGTAAACTCTAGTACAGAATTTTAATAAAATCTTTTCATAATTTTCAACAAGAAATATCTTGTTTATAAAAGTGTGCTTTTATCCAATCTCTTTTCCATTCATCTGATCTACTTTTAGCGAACTCGCGACATAAACAAGTATTTTCAATCATGTAAGAGAGCGAATCGAAGGATGAAATTACTTTCCAGTTATTTCTATCAGTTGATACTCTCAAATTGATAAAACACATCCGCAATCGGAGCAGGGTTATTATAATTGTAATTTTAATGACGGCTTACAGGTTCAATTCCGATATTCAGAACAAACAAGATTGATTTTCTACATTCAATTCACTCAATTACTCTTAATAATATACTCAGATTTCTCAAATGGATATTGACATTGTTTCAACCTTACGAATAGATAAAATTTCACTTAAACTGCAAAGGAATTAATTGGCAATTCGAATATTTTAAATTTCCTCTTTGGTAGCCAGCTAATTATTGACACATGTTTTTTTTCTGGTTTGTCCGGACATATGGCAACAAAATTCAATGGTCACCCCTTGCAATATATTAATCGCCAACAGTCCATTGATGATCCGTGCGAAGTTTTCCTCTAAAAGCCGAATGTTTTCATATTTTTGTGACCATCGTGTTTCACATAGAAGAGGCAGATGAGTATGCACTCTCCTTAGAGGTGAAACACAGAATAATTGTATAATGTTCTTGATGGTTCCAATTGTGTTCCTACAGGAAAGTTGGTTAGGTCATTAACAACCAGGTTGAGCTTGTGACTAGCACAGTGGAAAAACAACGCTCTTGAAAACAATTCTCGTAAACGTTTCTGCACCCTATTTTCCTTACCTGCCATTGTCGAACAGCTATCATAGCTGTGGCCCACGCATTTCTGAGGATCAACTCCAAGACTTTCAAGACACAACTCAATCGCTGAAGTCCATTTTTTTTCGACGAACCCCAAAAACACCCTAATATGGTAAATGGCGTCGTCAAAGAATCTTACAACAACTGATAACTGTTTTTCTCAGCTATATTACAGCTCTCATCTGCTAGAATACTATAAGCACATGCCCTTAGAGTTCGTCCACAATCATGTCTCGTGCAAGTTCGCTGCATGTTTCTACTTCATTTTGAAAATGTGACAATAAATACGATGCAATTCCAATGGAACGTCCCTAGAAATCAATTTTCAGCTGGATCAAATCTCGGGAAACACCTTCATTCCAGGAATTTCCTCTCAATGGTAAGCCATGAATTGCACGAAATGATTGTATTTCTATAGAGCCGATGATGTTTATATTTTGGGCAGTAATCTGCTGATAAGTTGATAGTCTCTAAGCCACTTGTGATTGAATTTTCATTCAAGGTTCTTCGCATCTTCCTTGAAGTCGTAACTTTAGGGTGGCCCTTACCAGTGTCTAGAAATTTTCGCCTTTTCTTCCGGCATCATAGCTACTCTGACCCAGCCAGTTTCCTCTGTCTTTTTTGCCACCATACCTGGTTCATCTGATTCCTTCTAGATTCCTTCTCGCTAGATCCAACCCTTTTCCACTTTTGCTGACTTTGACGTTCACACAAAGGCTTTCAAGCCTTCAATCGGATGTGCTACAATGAAAAGGCCCTGCAGTTGTATTCTCATTTTTTAATGATTTATTGGTTTCTTCCGAATGCTGTTGTTGTACTTGTGGTTCGATTGGTTTGGCAAATCTTAATTTTCCAAAAAATAATAACGAAGATCTAGGGCACCCCCTTCTTGAGGGTGACGCCGCTTTGCTCGTTTGAAGCTCACTTCTAATTACTGAGTGTACCAAAACATACGGACTTTATTCGATTTAACGCGAGGAAATGAGGTTCGGAACAGACTGATTGAAATTCGAAAGGAAATGGATCAGAATGCTGTAAGATCATTGATTCTGAATCGTAGTTATTGCATACAGTAGAAATATCCGGTATTAACAGATATTTGGGACTTTTTTCGAGAAGTTATACATTTTTAATTATTTTCATCCGAGCATTCAAGCATTCTTCATTTAATTTTCTGAATAAATTTGAATTTTCGTTAATTTCTTTTCGCCGTTATATCGAAACAGTTTTGTATAGGTATGATAAAGTGACGGCGAAGACGTGAACTGTATGAACTCTGTTGTCCGATCTCCGTTCCATTTAAGCAACCAGAATCTGAACACGACCTTCAAGTAATCACGAAGGTCTCGGACATGACCCGTTAACCCGGTAACTGGAGTAGGTCCCCAACGTTCCAAACGGCCAATAAACCTTTCATTACCTTGTGGAACATTCAACGAGAATCCCAGCCTTTTTACGTAATAAGTAGTTCAAGTAAATTAAAAGAAAATTCTGCAAGTATTTCAAGTACTTTCTTGATGAAACATTTTAATTAAAATGGTTTCAACTGCAACAAAGTTGAGAATTATTGTTGAAGTATGCTAATTCAAAGTTACAATGTTCCTTTATCATTTTCAAATGAACAAACAATTGTAAGTACATAATAACTATTTCTTGTTATTGCTGTGGTTGGATATTCATAATAACCTTCACCGGGAATGATTCCTAATTGCGTTAATGAGTGTCGACTATAAAAACTAATCTTATTCTATTTATCTTCTCATACAACTAATACAGATATGTCGAAATATAGGTTGAGTTTTCTCATTTCGATATTTTTGCTTGATTGAAATTGATATCTCCTCTTTATTAATTTTCTTCCGATCCTAGTAAACTTGTGTCCGGTTCATCACGATCTGAAAATCGTGCTTGATAGAGTCGAAATGCTAGAGCAATATTATCTTTTTCACAGAAAGTTCCAAGGCAGATGTTCTGATGAACGGAAAGGCTTGGTTCTAGAAAGAATTTACTTCCAAAGAAAAACTAGGTGTGAGGAAAACTCTCATCAACACGACGTCCCTCTCCTCTTTCCAGTATTTTCATTCACTGTTCTATTCATTACATTTGTACTAGTTGACAACTATTTTAAAGTTTGATTCATTATGAGTCCTCACTGGAACCGGCGTCGAGTCTTATCTCAATATAATAATAATATAATAATCTGTTATCTGACAGAATGGTGACGAATAATAGGTCGGACATTGTGGTGTATGATAAGGGAGCCAAAATAGCAATGCTGGTGGATGTCGCCATACCGAATAATAACAACGTGCTGAACAAGTTCCAGGAGAAAAAGTCCCAAATACACAGACCTTGCTATTGAGATCAAGCAGATGTGGCACCTCGATAAAATAGATATTGTTCCTGTCATCGTATCCTCGACTGGTTTAATACCCAAAACTTTGCATGATAGCCTTAAGAAATTAGAATTGCATAAGAATACCTATATAGAAATGCAAAAAGCTGTAATTCTTAATACATGTAGGATAGTTAGGAAATTTATGTCAAGTATATTGTAATCGAGCCTATTCCCTTTGATTGCTAAATCTGGGAAAAGTAAATTATATCCAGCTAACAGCTGAGATAGTCCACGATAATAATAATAATACAACTGTGGGGGCTATAGCTTGGAGCGCTTTTTCTTGGGACATCCTATATACAATCCCATTCAATTATACTCATGAAAAAATCACGCAACATAAATTTCATCGTCTCTTTGCCTTCTGTAGATATTTTTGTGAATGATAGTGATTTTACAGTGAAATACCTGAATTTTAAACAGTCAGATATCTATCTGCGATATCAGGAAAATACATTTCTTGATGAAGTTTTGTGTTACGAAATATCTAGAATGCTACAAGTTTTGGATTTCAAGAATATTCAGAAGCATTAAAATGTTGAGTCCGAATACCCTAAACGACTAGTCTGGTCAAGAAATTCGACCTACTTTTATACCTATTTATTATTCAGTTACTATGGTTGATCAAAATTTAGTGATGATATAACGGAAGATGTTCGAGAAAAGTTGCTCTAGGTCTCAAACGATTGGATGTAATCTTCCTGGAATACTTTTATGGTCTTATTATATTTATTCATCGATTTTCAAGTTATGAATATTACGGAGTTTGTTACAGAATTTTCTTAAATAATATTTACATTTTGAAGAATATACTCTCGAAAAGTGCTTGATACTTCAAGAAACTTGTATACCGGTTTGTTATTTTATAATATTTGACTCGGAGCTTTTGTATTGAATTAATTTTTGAGAAAGTTTCAGCTATTATCGCAAATTTGGTAGAAAAATCTCTTCCATAATAGAAAACACCTTTGATCATTGTATATTATATTCATATTTTCTTGAAACTTTTCAGGCAACGTAGACAAAATTCTTCTGGAACATTGATAGTTCAAACAAAGTAAAAAATGTACACTGTGTCATGAATCAACAATTTTTTCGTAGGCAGCAAATTATGAACACATGATTTTTTTCTCGGATATTTCTGGACATATGCCAACAAATTCGATAATTTTTATTCCAAATAGAAATGTCTTTCTGAGCCCAGAACTTCAGGCTTGTAGGCTAAAAAGAAGGAACTTAGTAACAAAATTAAGTGTCTTATTACCACACTGCAGAGTCGAAACGACGAGATGTCATGAGAATCGTAACCTACGGTCTTTTTGAAGGCGATCGGAACGATCGATCGAGCGAAAACTCCGAGAAAAAATCCCGAAAAAGCTAAAATAAAAAAGGTTTCCGATTTATTGCGAGTGGGGGCGATAATTTTGTCGAACTTTTATGCCAATACAAATTTTTCTATCGTATTCGGTCGTTTCGAAACCGGTACGAGAAGGAAGCCTCAAGTTTCGCATGTTGCGCCGCAATGTTTCGGTTTCCACAAAACCCCGGGAAAAAGGGAAAATCTTCGATACGAAGAACTATCGCAAAATTTCGGCTGGAAAACGAACGTCGAGCTGTCAAAATAAGGGATTTTCTTTTATCCGTCCTTCATAAACTGTGTTATCGGGAAAAAGGGGTCCGGGTGTCGTACGATTCCTACATATCTCGAGATCAGATCCACGAAGAAAAGCGTAACTCTAGGATTTAATATTCGAATTTGGGACGATTTTTGACCTGGACTTTCGAGGAGAAAAGCGGAAACACGGGGGCTGGGCTAGTTAGTTTTATTTCGATTTCTATGAATACCAACTTCATTTCGATTGTTCTCATGCATTCATGGTGGAAAATAATTCTTCAATATAACTGAATTTCTTCTGAATGAATTTTAGATTTTATGTGTTGATTTCTTGACGTAATATCGTTGATATCCACCCTTCTCAAAACCCTATCTTTTTAATAGTAATTTTGACATTGAAATACTCTTCACGTAATTTTTTCTCTGTTTCTCATTCGGAATATTTATAAATCACCAAGTAATTGAAGAAATAATCAAAGTAATAGAATATGATTGATCCAACTCGTTTCATTCTTTTCTATTGTTGGAAATACTTTCAGTACTATATTTTATCGAATTAATCAATAAAATCTCAGCATGATTGATTCCAAATACGATACAAATCGAATAACATTCTATTGTGTATAGTGTGATTTAGTACATTTATGTGAATTCTCACTAAGATTTTCAATAACTATGATCTCTGTTCTTCCATAAACATAAAAATAATCTTCATTATGAAAATGATGTTATAGAATAAGAACTAATTATTGTAGCTACTATTATTAAACTTAATTTATATTCAAAACATTACATGTGTACATGGGAAGTCGATGATCATTACTTAATATTGAAATGAAATTATAGTAGGATGCATAATTTCAGAAAAAATTAATATTGAGAACAATATGGCTGTATGAATCAAATACATCTGCACATTTTTTTCTTTTTCGTATTTTCTAAGCCAACATATTTTAAAACATACACATACACATTGAAATCATGTTGCAAAAAAATTGTGATTGTGGAAAATAACGAGAATCTGTGAAAATTCAAACTTCAACTGCAAACATTGCCGACATTGCAAATGGAATAGAAGGAGATGGGTTCGAATAGATAAAATCAAGTGATATGCAGAAGTTGCTTGAATGGCAAGATGCAGATTTGACAGAAACTGACTAGAAGGAAAAGTTAAATTCACAGCCTATTGAAGACGATGCTTCAAAAAGCACTTGAAACGTGACATTTAATTTGAAAATTTTTAGTGAAGGTTTGGGGATAACAAATGAGCTTTGTGATTTCTTTATGAATATTTCATGGCATATGTACGGAACATACCCAGCGAATAAATATTGTACGCGTCAAAGACATGAGCATGAAAAAGTGAAAACTAAAACACCACTAACAACATGCTAATAATTTTGGTAATATATTAAAAATTTTTTCGAGGAAAAATTTATTATTATATACCGTTACTGTTTCAATTGCCTTTGATATCATCTGAATAATATAAATGTGCGAAAAATATTCATACATTATTATTATTGTTGAAAAACAAAGTAGCCTATTATTTCACGGAAACAACAAGTCGGGTAAACAATTGTTATAAAATAATTATTATATAATAGTCCACTTAGCTATGAAAAGCCCTGAAAAAAAACCTTGAAAATAACATTTTCCTCACCTTTTCGGCAAGTTGATTCGTCGATATCTGTTATAAAAAACGTCCATCTTTGGTGAAAAATCAAAATTGTTCATATCAACTATCAAATTAGTACCAGAAAATTAAAACTTAAAAATTCTATTTTCACGTACTCGTCATTCCGAAAGCACGCATTAAGCCAATGACTCGACCCGATCAAGAGAGCTCCGACAACGACCGTAAACAACTGAAGAACAACAATCGCGGAGCATCCAGACTGCTATGCCGGATCAGAGACCGGAATAAGGGTTCCGGAGTGGTACCACGCCTGTTGCAGCGTTACATGGCCTACTCTTCTCGTGACAGTTCTGATTGCGATTGAATAATCATTCATTTTATTTGTGAAAAATTGAATGAATGAAAATGAAAAAAAGTTGATATTGACGACATATTTTGTGCAATCGGTTGGAAAAACCGCGAAGTGTCTTTTGGCTTTCACAAAACGGGGGAACTACACCCACATCATCGACAGGGATTGCAGGCATTGAATGCAGGGGACGAGCAGCATCGAAGCTCATTTTTCCGCTTGATTCTGCAGTAACCTGCCCAATAACCAGTAATTTCCAACATCTTATAGTCTAATGAATCATGCTTCACAAAATGATCATTCATGGTTCATTATTGGCGTTGGTGGGATTCATGTCCACTGAATTCCTGGCCATGGAAAAACAGCAACTTTGTTGTCAGTCAAAAATGCAATAAAAGCTTTGTGGAACCAAATTAGCTTAGAAAACATCTGCATTTCTAGTAATCAATGATTCGTTTATCAAAGGTTTCACAAATATTTATTAAAAATACTAGACATATGTTTCGGGTTGTCAGGCCATTATCAAGAGTAATACAATACTAAATTCAAAATGAGTGATTTCACTTATGTATAATGGCATTTACGACATGAGGTGAATTGAAGTCTAGTTGGTCGTTGCAAATTGGCTGGTTTTCCTATGAGTGGACGTAGTTTCAAAAATCTCCAAGATGCCCATCCTTTTCCCTTTATTACCTGGATGCAAGATAATGATAATGAGTGATAAACGAATCATTGATTCATTGTGTTTCATCAAGTGTTAAGGGAGAATTCAATACATATTTCTAGTAATTGCTTGCACTGTTTCTGTTTTGACTCAGATTACATACAATACATTAAGTCTTCCGAGTGTTTAATGTTCACCACAAGCCAATCAGTAAGGCGTCGCCTTACAAAGTAGCTTTTATCAACAAAAATTGGGAATGTACATAGCCTCCCTTATTGGATTTTTAATAGGCCGATAACATATCAGATTCTTTTCAGATAAGCGTCTTTGAACTATCCGTTCTGAAACGTCTGCACCCTCGTCGTATAGTATCGTAGATAGATGTGAAATACTTCTTTTATGTTTTTCAAGACAGTTATCCCAGATTTTCTGATGGTTACGAGGAGTGGAGATCCTTTTCCTGTCACATTTTCCTACACTGGTTCCAAAATTGTCTGTTTTAATTCAAAACGGTGTACAACAGATTTTGGTACTCCTTCAATAGTTGCTATAGCCTTTTGGGAAAATGTGAAGTACAATAACTGTCCTGATTTTCTTGGAGAATTGAAGAAGTGGGTTAGAGGCTATCACGATCCACAAATAAAAAATTTGAAGAATAATTTTCCTTCTTAATTCTCAACTCCTACTTCCAAATAAAGAACGCTCTGTGTGATCTGAATTAACAAACATAAGCATGTTGTAACCCGAATGTGTACTCTCTAATAAAAATAACGAGGAACGATTTCGTGTTAACTGGTCATTGTTTTATAGCTTTTTTTGTTCAATATATTGCAATGTCGTCTGTGCGGAAGTGTGTAAATTCGTCTGCGAGTTTCTGTTATATTTGTGTCCGATCTAGGGCATTAAATTAACAACTCAATATTACAGTATACTATGCATAATTCGGCTTAGAACTTGGAGATCAGAATACAGTTTGGCACCACCCCATAAAGTCTGCAAATGATGTGTTGAAGACTTTCGAAAATAGTTTAAGGGCAAGAAAAAGCTTTACGATCATCACTTTGGTTGTATTCGTATATTTTGAGAGGGTATAATTCAAAACAGAAGCAGTCAATTTCATACCTCAATCTGCAATTAGCTACTCGTCCCTCATGGGAATGAAATATCAGTGATGTACTACCTGAATCCGATACCAAGTACCAAGGCTCAAATGCAGGAACTTACTTATGCTAGGAGTGTGTTCGATATCAAGAGAATATGTTCACCTCCTACTTTGAAGGAGGACAAGTTAGTTTATCGTACCAACCTTGAAGATTTGATGGATTCACTTAGGATCTCCTATGACCCAGCACAGTGGCGTTTTTTTATAGATTCTTCAAAAAAAAGCCCTTCTATGCATCCCTTGCTGTCGAACATTCCGTACACCTCAAAGAAACCTACAAAATCATGGAATTGTTTTTTTGCGAATTAGATTATATAGATATAGAGATTATGCTCGAGGAACAATCTAGGTTTACCAAATTCCTTTGCTTTTTGTGTGTATGGGAGAGTAGAGACCAAGCAATTCATTGAATCAAAAAGTGTTGGCTTCCGAGGAAGCTTGCAGTTGTTACAAAAACATGAGCCTTTCGTTTATCATTGAGTCACATACTGTACACATGGGATGTTTAGAAACAGTGACATCATAAGATTCGAGCAGATGATAAAATAATTGAGATGCAGTCACACAGTGTGACGTGCCTTCTTTGGACGACCCAAAAATCTTCTCATTCACTTTTAGTCAACAATATTGATTTCTGAGGCGCGATATAACACTCTGAGTAGTTTTCATTGCATTTACGACATCAACGCTAGATACTACACCCAAATGGCAAAGTGACTTAAGAATCTTCATTAATATTTTGAATTTCTGGGTAGGTATTCTTTTTCATTGATTTGAATACAAGCATGAGATTGTGCCTAATTATATTAAGTGTAAGTGATGCAGGAAAGCACACCTTACATTCCAAACGAAAGTAATGATAGGGTGAGCAATCAGTAATTTATGCTAATGAAAATTACACCGTATTTTATAACTAACAAAAAACAAACAATGAGATGTCGAAGTACAAATGTCATGAAAGTGTGCATGAAAATCACAGAGATATTATTCATACCGGTTTGCTTTATCTCTTTTACCCGCGTTTCTAAACCATTTAAGGTATTATCATAATAACCGCCCACTTCTTGTTCTATAACTCCGTCACCTTTCACCTGAGTAAAAGTACAAAAAAAGAAATTTACATGGCACCTACATTTTTCTGCTCGATTGTACTCAAAGAATTAACGCCAGGTCAGTTCAAGATGTACGAGTATTGATGGTAACCATTCGGTTGACCGTATAAAGCATCATAAATCAAATTTGCGTCCGTTTTCTCCTTTCTGTATGAAGAGTACCATGGAAGATTTCCTATTAGGTGTGGTGTAGACTAGTCGACAAGTTAAAAATGGTGAAGAATAGTGATACTAATTCTGAAATTATGTGTGATAGTTCAATCGATCTGGAATTGTTCAGAAAAATGTGCCGGAGGCGTATATTGGCGAATAAAAGAAGGACGAGGTTGAAAACAATTAAAGATGAAGAAAAGGGCATTTAATTTTCTGCCGATATCAACTATTAATAATTAAGAAATTAAACAGAAATATTCTAAAAGAAGAAGAAATTTTAATGTGAAACTCCCAACTTGGGAACTTTATCTCCATTATTTTTAATTTTAATTTAACACTGAAGATTGGACTTCGCTTCCAAGTTTTATGTTACGCATAGTGTCAAGAGCGAGTATATAATAATTCGTTTGAAGTATTAAATACTAATTTATAACTTTGAAGAAATTATGGTGTACAGTAAAAGCTATTTGTTCACGGTGTATATATTTCGTAAACTAAACTAACCCTTTGTCTTGCTGCTCGGAGTCTAGCTTGTCTTTCACGACCCCTTAAAACCGAATCCGGTGGTCATCTGATCGAATAACAATTCTGGTCTCATCCGAAAAAAGAACATTTCGCCAATTCTCAATATTCCAATTTTGGTGCTCGATACATCAATTAAGTCTGTTAATTTTTTGTTGTCTGGTTAGCTCTGGAACTCTTAAAGGCCTTCTGCTGTATGAAACTCTAGAACGAAGTCTTTGACGTATCGTTTCGACTGATACATTGATGCCTGTAGCTTCCAGAAATTGCCTTTGGAGTATGGGGTGCGACACACTATGGTCTCTTCTTGCAATTTGGCACAAAGCGGTCTTGTTCTTCAGAAGTGATCTTCCTACGACTTCTTCTAGGCCTATTTGCAGAGATTGTAGCTCCACGTATCGGGCGTAGGTTTTTGAAATCACCCCCTGTGGTACTCCATTGTGGCCGCTGTGTCCCTCTGTGTGACCCTATTCAACGAGAGCAATTATTCGACCCCTTTGCACATCGGACAATCCAATGTAAGGCATTTTCAAGTATGATTAAAGGCTTTTTTAAGTTTTGAAATTCACAGTTTCAATACAGTTACAATATCCCGAACATGTGGTGATAATTCGACATTTATCATCATACTATCCAGTTTTTTTACAACAAATACTTCATTCTTCACAAGTAGTCAAAGATCCATAGTTCAGATACAGATAACTCTGAGTGGATTGCCTCTCTAGTCTATGTAAGTATATGTTAATAAGATATTTTTTGTAGTATTCATTCCCTTTGAGCAAGATACTGTGTATGGAAACGCGACGAGCATTTATTAATATTTTATAGTTGAAATCATCGTTTACTTGTATTTGAAAATAGATCAATTGAAGCAATATAACTTAAGTTTTAACTGCCTTAAATCCAGAGGCAGACTTTCTGCTTTGGAAATGAATGATTTGTTTTGCACCCTCTTTCAAAACATTGCAATTTCGTCTGCATTAAATACTTGCTCAGGTTTGTATCATCAGCTACTAGGTTTGCTTCTGGATATCTTTCTACTGCAGCAGCTTCTCAAACGATTTTAATACTATGCAATGATTGTCGCACCTTAAATTTATTGAACCAATCTTCCGATGCTTGAAATCTTTCACTACTACAACTATCACCAGGTTCTTTAAAATGTGTGTAAAAACGTTCTGCTCTCTCCCTTTTTTGGTTGCGCTCTCTGATCCATAATGATAACGCGACTTAAATTTTTTCTAATGCTCGATCACGAACAATTTTCTCTGACAGTGAAGTTGAAGATGTAGACGACCATATTTTATCTTCGGATTTTTTCATCGATCATACAGTAGATTCGTTAATACTGAATAAGCGTGATATGGATGCAAAGAACTCTTCAAAGCGTCAAATTTATATATTAATTATGGTAAATAAATTGAATTAATGCAAATAAATAAACCAAAAGTATACGTCAAATCATTTATTGAAATGACAAAAATACATAACACTGCAGCATCTTAAGTCTAACTATTTTTCTTCAGGTATGCAATCAAATCCTTTCTGTCCTCAGCTTTCTTCAAACCACCAAAAACCATCTTCGTTCCCGGAATGAAAGCCTTAGGATTTGTTAAGTAAACGTCCAAGTTATTATCATCCCACACAACACCTTTATTTTTATTGGCTTCTGTGTAAGAAAATCCTGGTGACTGACCACTTTTCCTTCCATACACTCCATACAAATTAGGTCCATTTTTAGCTTTACCACCTTTATCTATCGTGTGACATTGCGCACAAGCCTTCACGAAAATTTTCTGACCTTTATCTGCATCCCCCATGGAAGCAATGGATTTTCACAGTCGAATTTATGAAAATGTCATAAGCGAATTGGAACAATAATTTTGACAGTTTGTCTACATAGATTGGAAATCACAGAACATTGATTTTTACGGGGTTCGTTCGTTTTGGCAGGTGAAGTAAAGTATTAGTAAATAATCGTTCAATTATCATTGTCATTGAGGAGAATAATTGTAATAATTCAAATTTATTGATTAGTAGTATAGGTGAACAAATTTTGACGTTTTAGTACTGGAGTTATGTGAAATATTGCGAATAGAGGAAAATAATTCTGTATTCTTCAAGAGTGAGGAATTCATTGCAGCAATCTGATGCTAACAATTTTTTTTTCGTTTTCGAGTTAGTTGGAAATTTAGAAATTTTAGAAAGTTATGTAAAAATGCCTTCGACATTCTAAAGACACTTTTTACGTAGATTCGAACTACGTGTGGAATTTTCAACGTACAACGGTTTTTGAGTTAAAAAGCAAACTTGCGTTTCTTTAAATATGAACCATAGGTATTTTTTCAAAAATATTCCATTTATTCAGTCAATTTTTTCATCTAGGTCAGTCACCAGGATTTTCTTACACAGAAGCCAATAAAAATAAAGGTGTTGTATGGGATGATAGTAACTAAGACGTTTATTTAACAAATCCTAAGGCTTTCATTCCTGAAACGAAGATAGTTTTTAGTGGTTTAAAGAAAACTGAGGACAGAAAGGATTTGATTGCATACCTGAAGAAAAATAGTTAGACTTAAGATGGAGCAGTGTATTTTTGTCATTTCAATAAATGATTTGACGTATAATTTTGGTTTATTTATTTGCATTAATTCTATTTATTTACCATAATTAATATATGAATTATTATTATTATTGATTTTAATATATAAATATATCGTTTATGCCTTGAAGAATCCTTTGCGTCCATATCATGAAAAACCGAAAATCGTATAACTTTTTCCTAATTTCATTTGATAACTCGTCCATTCACAGACTTTTCACGGAAGTATTGAACTGAATGAAAATCACAGATCGGAAATTAAGTCCTACAATGTCAATTTAGAGGAATGATTTAATTTTTATCATCAAATTACAAGATTTGTGTGAATTTTCTATCGTTCGTAATAACGAAGCGATCATGGCGTATGAAAATTTAGGAAGAAACATGCAATGGTTATTTCAAAACAGAACACTTACGAGATATTTCATTATATGGAATGAAATTTAATGAAAATAATAAACTATCTCTTCTATACAGGATGTTACATAATAGTATGTCACAACTTGAGGGGGTTAATCTACGTTCCATTTTCAAGAAAAAAAGTTCAAATAAACACAGGTCCGCAAAAGCTTTGTTACGGAGCTACAGGGTGTTGAAATTTCCGTGAAAAAATTGATTTTTTCTTCAAAATCATGTAGTTTTTTAATAGCCTCCTTCATTCCACGCCCTTAATTTTAACTAAAATCTACAAGGTGTTTTCTTTTCCGGAGCTATGTCTTCTTTTGCCCTTTCAAACTTTTTTGCAGTACGCCACTGAGCAACGTACAATCAATTTTCGTCATCTTTGTTCAATCTAGAAACTTTTTTGACACTTGTAACTTTTTCGTACTCCAACAGTTCTCGAGCAAAAAATTATTGAACGATTGTATGCATTCGCTGAATTGAAAGCGCTTCTAATTGAAAAAACAACTAGTAGGCTTTGATTTTTTCATTTATTCATTTATTTTGACAGTTGCTAAAGTTGAACCAGTATCTGCTCGAATTGTTCATTAAATTAACGATTAGTTTTAAGACTTTTGAAGTTATTGTTGTAAGAAAAAATGGCCATTTTTTTGCAGACTAAACGGTCTCGCTTATCGGCAATTTCTTGAGGAGGAGTTACCTTTATTGCTCGAGGATGTGCCACTTTTGGTGAGAACTCTTGAATAATACATAAAACCAATGGATAGGTGGGGGTGGATCAGAACCATGGCCTCCTAGGTCCCCAGACTTAAACTGTTTAGACGTTTTCTTATGGGGATACCTCAAAAGTTTATTTTATACCACTCCAGTGAACACTGTTAAAGAATTGAGAAATCGAATAATAACCTCTTATGACACGGTAAGAAATTCCCCAGGAATATTTCAAAGAGTGCGTGATAATATGCGAAGAAGGCGGAAGCCTGTATTCTTGCAGGTGAAGGACACTTTCAGCAATTTATTTAGTTTTTTATTGTTCTTTTTTTTTATATTGAATAAGTATAAGTTGAGTCTCAGAGCTATCAAAATGAAAGCAAATTTTGGGCATACCTATTGAGTGTTCTTATAATTTTTGTTATTTAGCGAACAATACAATTCAAAAAATTCAATTTCAATCATTTTTCACTCGAAAACGGTTGCAGATACGAAAAAATTACAATTGTCAAAAAAGTTTCTAAATTGAATGAAGATGACGAAAATTTGAAAGGGCAAAAGGAAACATGGCCTCGGGTTTAACACTTTGTGAATTTCAGTTAAAATCTAGGACGTGAAATGACGGAGGCTGTAAAAAAAGCTTGCATTCCAAATTTGGGCTGAATATCTCGAAAACCGCAGGAGTTTTGAGGAAAAAACAAGAAATTTTAACACCCTGTAGCTCCGTAACGAAGCTTTTGCTGAGCTATGTTTATATGAATTTTTTCCTTAAAATTGCATGTAGATTTACCCCCTTAAGTTGTGACATACTATTATGTAACACCATGTATAACAGTTTTTCTATATATCCCCCAACAAAAAACTCCAGCTGCGACAAATCCGAGGAACGGGCCGGCCATCTTACTGTCCCCCTAGTTCCAGTCCAATAATTGCGAAAATTTAAGTCAATTAAATCAGCAACGGCCATAGTTTGATGAAAGAACTTCTTCGTGTTGAAAATAGATATTTGTTTTTTCAGCAGAAGACAGTTCATCAAAATATTCATAGATAATGTTGTTATTCAAAATTTCATGATATAATTCACCAAGAAGGTTTTCATCAAAATTAGGTTCGGTAATATGCTAACCAGACAACAAAAACTCATCAGACTTAATTGGTTTATCGAGTACCAAAATTGAAATATTCAAAATTGGCGAATGTTCTTTTTTCGGATGAGACCAGAATTGGTGTTCGATCAGATGACCGCCGGGTCCGGGTTTTAGGGGTCGTGGCATTATGCTGAGAGGCAAAACAGGAGTGTAACGGCTAGAAATTACGTGGGCCTAGAGCTGGAGCCCATAATGAGAATTCTGACGAGGAGTCCACGGTGAGAATTTCACTTTTATGATAATTCTCCGCCACATACCAGGAACCTCGCGCGACATTATTGCTATTTTGGACTGGCCAGCTTGCTCTTCAGACTTAAACCCTGTTGAATATTTATGGGATAATTTCAAAAAGAAAATTAGATCACGCCAGGATAATCCAAGAATCCCACAACAGCTCATCCAAGCCGCCACAGAAGAGTAGCAGAATATCACCCCAAAGGAGGTCGAAAACCTAATCCAAAGCATGCCTAGACAGATTCAGACTTGTATCAGGGCAAGAGGAGGTACTACAAGCTACTGAGGTCGAAAAAAAAACACCTAATCCGTGAGAAAACAATTTTCAATTCTTTTACTACATGCGGAAAGAGTCTTGTTTTCTTTCATTTGTTTCTATCTTAAAATAAACCTTAATTTATTTTTTTTTCAATTGAAATATCTCAAAAAGGATCAATTCTAACAATCCTCCGTAATTTCTAAAATCCCTAAGGTAATATTCATAATATCGGGTGATTCCATATAAATTTGGTTGTGTGTATGATGTGAAGGTTTTATCAAAAGACATTGTTTTCAGATATTTTGCCAGTGTTCAGGCGTGCTAATAAGAAAACGTGGGTTACAAGTGCTGTTTTTTGAAATCGAAGTCATTCTGTATTCTCATTTTATAATATATTCTATTTTTCTTGAGATTACTGAGTGTTCGACTCTTGAATACCTCTGTTTCAGTCATCTGGAACCCCGTTACAGTCATGTTCAACCCCCAATACAATTCAAAATAAATTGCTAAGATACCTACGGTATGAGGACAACTTCACAGTGTCGGAGGGGTTGATTTTTATCATGTAGTAAGAAAAAAATTTCATTTAGTCTCACTGGAAGACAGAAGAAAAGTGAATGACTTCTTAATCCTTCGAAAAATACTGTCGAGGGATGTATATGTACCGGTAATTGTGGATAATATCTACTTCTATGCTGCTAATTTTCAATTGAGGAATCATGACTTGTCCCTTTCAAAGGGCAATTTTTTTCAAGAATGCGCCATTGCAGAGAATGCTTCGCGTCGACAATGAACTTCATTTAACAATTGACATTCTTTCTACTAATGTAGTCTGCTTGAAGAAGACCTTTTTCTTGACAGATACCCAACAGTGGACAGTCACTCATCTTTTGTGTTCAAATTATATTCAGATTCTGCCAAAAAAAAATTATTTTGAGCAGATTTTTCAAAATCAATTTCCCTCACCTTCTTGACAGAATGTATCTTTTAATTCTTCATTATGGTTAGTTTCCTTGAACATATTTTTAGTTCTTAGTATTCTAACTTATAGATCACTTAGTGGATACTGTTTTTGTGTACATCCCGTATGTTCCTTCACACACAGTAAACAATAAACAATATCAAATTTTTCGTTTCAGAAAGTGGTTCATCACTATTGAATAAAATGAAATTAAATGATTTCGAAGAGTATAAATCATTCCTATAATTCACGATGGAGATGTCGGAGTAAAATTTTATTTATTCCAAACCAAAATTTTGTTACAAAATCTATCACAAATACTTTGGAACCGATAACAGTAATTAATCCAAAAACAACTTCAAGCAATAGTTACAGATGTATTGGAAGAATATAAACAAAAGAAAATCTACCTAAATATCTGATCCACACAAATTACCTCTACACAGTTATTTACATATAATAATTATTCGAAATTGTGTAAAAATAAGAATTCAGCTTCGATCTCCTTCCTGGTATGGTCGGAGAGGGAGGATGGTTGCTGCACTTAACAAGCACAATCACAGGAGCAACGTTTCACCCTTTTGGAGGATTTTTCCAGTAAGGTGTCAACTGCACGTTTGTTACGCACAGATCTTGGTTGCACATCTGAAAAGGAAATTCAAGGATTAATTTAAATGGTATAATCAAGATCATGGAGACTCTAAGTTATCAACACACAAATTCACTTCTCTTTGAAGGTGGCCACCTGAATCCTCAGCGGAAAATAGCTGATTGCAAAATAGACGGAATCTGACACAATTCTGTTAGATCATAAGCCATTCTATCTTGTCATGGAAACGCAGAAATTATCTGAAAATAATGTCTTGGCTTAATATTTTGGTAAAACCTTCACATCCTATTTCAGAATCACCTTTGACTAATACCTGAAAGAAAGAGATGTCGACAAAGTCACCTTCATCACCTTCTTTGTAACTTGGAAGGCAATATTGAGATCTGCATCATGAAAACATTAGTCTCAGCTATAATTAACAACATATGGCTCTTTTTGTCGCCGAGTCGAGTAACACCTTGTTACGAAATCTCAAAAATGCCTCCATATTCAACCACCCGGAAAAACTGAAGGACATCTACACTGCAAACACTTCATGCCTGAGAGACTGAAATAAAAATGGTACCTGAGGGCTCACTCCTTTTCAGAAAATCAAAACGAAAACATCCATTTTCCCCTTGAAGAATTTTGCACAAACCACGAGGCTCATGCTGTCTGCTATCTCCTTCAAGTGTTTTAACAAAATCTGAGGCTACAGCGTAAATGTTTCCATTATCGTTTTCTCTTAGTTCTAGTCTGAAAGGATCAGCAAAGACTATCTACCACAACAACAGACCGTGTTCCACAAATACAACTAAATAATTAAGTGTATTCAATATTGACAATATCAGCAACGAGAAATTTAAGTGCATGAAGAAGGGCCACAATTAGGCTTGCCGACAGTATTATGCTAAAATCCCCAAACGCAGTGCTGAAATTTCCCATGTTTGGGGAAAGATAAATGATAATTCCCCCACATATTCCACATAGCAATAAAACAACTAAAAATGCATTTCTGACATATTAAATTTCACTCACTAGGTGACTTTCACTTTAAAGTTATGTTATTCGTCAAAAGAGTCCTTTTGTTGGTGTATTTTGGCGCTAGTTTTAAGCATAAAGGGTCAACTAACCATTTTTCTATGAAATTTTGACGCTCACATGAAAAGGTATTTTCAGCAGGATACTTCTGTTATGAAAATGGAGAATATACCCAATTTCTAGCATATATTATAAATTCCAAAGCACAATGAAAAAAATACCTGAACATATAGCAATTCATTGATTATTCAATTTAACTTACAATGAGGTCTCATTTCCTCGGTTGCTTGTGCTTCAGGTTCCTGTTCCTGTTCTTGTTTCATGATCGGTTCAGGGATATCAATGGGCATAGATCTAGCGTAACTTTGACGTCCATTCATATCAGATGGATTAGTTCTTGGTTCTTGTACTACTCGAACCTCTTGTGGTCTTTGTTCTTGAATAACCTGCATCTGACCTTCGGATGATTGCTGTTCTTCATTACTTGGTTGTTCTGCAACTGCTACGATTACTTCTCTATTAAGTGGAAGACGATTTAGATGGCTGAGAACAGCTTCTGGGATAGAAATTCTTTGAGCAATCTGGAAAAAAAATCAATATGATATAACGTATCAAAATCAACCGAAAGCCAAAACCTAAATGGAAACATACCATGTTGTCGGAAACTGGAAATCTGATGGTTCTTTCTTCAGATGAAACTTCAGGATGTTGGCGTTGTTCTTGAGTTTGTTGTTCTTCCCTTTCCCTTTGAGCTTCCATAATTTTTTGAGCGATAATTTGCTGAGCAATATGTCTTAGAATTGGATTTGGAGGGAATTCGTTGTTAGATTGTTGTTGTGGTTGTTGTGGCATCATAGGAGGATGAGGCATTGGTGGTCTCATAGTTTCCATAGGATGAGGGGGGTACGGTCTAAATTGCTGTGGCATTTGGGGAGGTTGGAATACGATATGCTCTTGGACTTGAATTTGTTGTGGTGCATGGGCTACAGGGTGGGCCATCATTTGGGGAGATGCCATGTGTTGAGGCGACATTTGTTGGGCCATATGAGTGGGGAATTGACTGTGAGGAATTGGAATCATTACTGGTTGGATCATGATAGTTTCTTCATCTTGATCTTCATTCTCGTTGTTTTCTTCTTCATGTTCTTTGTTGGGGCTTGCTCTGAAATGTAAAAAGTGAAAATGATGATGGAAGTATTTCTTTATTTGTTGAGATATGAAGACTTAGAGATTTGTGTACCTCAGGAATTGGAGTTTTAGTTCCAACATACACTCGTTTTTTTCCAGTTGATATCTTCCGAGTATAGACATGAAATCGAAGTTTCTGAAGGCTAATAGATGTCCACATTTAACAATATTTCTATCATCAGAATCTAGAATGAACGAGGCTCTGTCTAAAACAATACTTTCGCACAATTGAGGAATATCGAAGAGAAGGTGAACTTATTCATTTATATCTCGATGTTCCATATTATTGAATTATATTGTCAATTATGAGATCTACCTGAAGGACATTTCATAAAATTCATCTGAATCAAAATTACAGTGACAAGACGGCCGTTTGCTATAATAATTCAATAATTTCATTCTGAAAAATCAATGTAGTGGATAATACGTATTTTTAAAGCAGCTCAAAATCATGTGAAAGCGTTCAAATTGTGTCATTGGAATGCAGCCACATTCAGATAAGAAATCAAGCGCATACATCATTCGACATTATTCCTGATAGCTATTAAACACCCTTTCGAGACCGCGATCGCAGACACCATCCGTTTATTGAGTACTCATATATATATCTCACTTTTATAATTTGGCCGAAGATTCAACTGAATTTAACGAGATATTAATAATTATTCATTGTAATCGAGTGGTGAACTATCCAACTATGGGAAAGGCTTTTACTATATTGATTTGAAGTCCTATACCCCTAAGCTCGATACAGGAAATTTTCCCAGCATTAAGTTGTGATTATCGCCTATGAATTATAAATTGTCTCATTAGTATAAAGACATTAATTTAGGGACGATATGCATGTATGAACCCACAGACATTAAGGCTTCTATGTTCAGTCAGTATGAAGGTTTTGATGAATATCTGGGTTGGTGGCATGTATGTGGTGCTTGTGGTACATGTATACGATTACCAGGCATGATTGTCTGGTTGATAAATTCGCGGGTATGGGAATAGAGTATGCTTCGGAATGGCACTTAATGGGCAGTGAGCGTTCAGTTGAGCAAAAGAAGCTTGCAAGTTCTTAACCTGGGACGTTCTGTTTAGAATTTTAAAATCAAAACTCTAACTTCTGAGTATCAGAGCAATGACCCATTTATAAAACGTTATATCATATTACCAAAACCCTTAAACGGTCATAATATGTGTGAGGACTGATTAGGCCTGTTTATAATAATCTAATACCCCTACTTCCACTCATAATATGGGTGAGGGCCAATTAGGCATGTCTCTAAATGATGTAATGTCCCTGTAAATCGATTCAAGGACGCCGAAGGTTGCAAAGAACAGAATTCAATATGGAATGCTACAAAGGTCAAATAGACAGTGTTACCGAATCTATTTTGGATTTTATAATTTCCCTACCTATTTTTTAAGCGACAAGATCACATCTAACCTCACATTAAAGAACTTGCATAGGTTACTTCAAATACACAACATAACAGAAGGCCCTATTTAATAAAAAAGAACTTGAAGACTAGTTCAAGTAGAAGATTACATGGCTTTTCATTTAACTGGTCTCATTCGATCTTAAGTTTAATTGATTTTGGGAAGAAAATAAGTTGATTCAGGTATTGCAATTTATATAAAATCGGGATATTTTGGAATCGTTCTTCAGAGTGACATTCACAGAAATCACCAAAGTTCAAACTACTTCCTTTTCCATCAATTTTTGGGGCAATTGAAGAAGTTTTCAGGTATAACATACTGTGGGTTAGCTGTTCATGGCAGAATAATCCCTCAAAATTTGTTTTTGACTTGTGTAATGGCGTTGTAAGAAATTGAATTTTAATTTACTTGCTTGGTGAATTTCATGATTCATTTCAATGAGAATCCATATAATTTGATGCTTCCAATTTTCCTTTTCATCTGTTGACTGTGATATTCTGATTTAGAAAGAAAAATAGAAATGTTTGTGACTGATAAAACAAATGGGAGAGTTACTATACTATCTTATTTTGTGTATCTTCATTAATTTAAACTTATTCGTTTAAACAAGGTTGTTACTCATAAAAATATAATTCTCGTTGCCAGCCAAGGTGAACATCTATTCAGTAGAATCAAGATAATGTGGGAGCCAATTGTTGGGTATTATTATAACCAGAAGATATTAATATCTGAAACTCCATACTTTTGAACTTGAATCGGTTATACCTATATGTGTTGGAGAATTCCACACCCATTGTACCTGCATAATAATCGAACATATATTTTTCACGCCAACTCAAATATTAGCATATTAATGTCAGATCATTTCTACACTTCTTTTTTTGTGATATTGATGTAGAAGAAATCGTTTTGAAATTCGATAGAGTTGATTCATTTAACTATACTTAAACCTAAGGAATTGGTTTTGAGAAATGGGAGAATTCGGTGGGGGAAGCCAGGGATATCGGGAGCCAATTTTTTCAGCGGGGAAATTCTTTTCGAGAAAGCAAACAATTTTTCCGAAGACATAGAGGCTATTTTCTTCCAAACAATCTCGATCAGTGTCCGAGAGACGTCCGGAGCCGGCGTTATGGCCTCTCGAAGAAAAGGGAGAAATCAAACCGGGGATGCGCCCGTTTTCCGGCGAAAATTCCCCCGAAGAAACGAAGACTACGCTTTTTACCCTATTGAAAAATTCGAAAAAACGCTTCTCCTATATCTTTTCGGAAAAACTTCTTTTTTCCCTCAAAATTTGGACCGGAGAAATCCGTGTGAGAGATTTTTCTGTATATATTTCTTCTGAAAGCAACTTCATTCTGTTTTTGGTAAAGACATTTGGTATGATAAGAATGTTGAAAGTTATTTACTGCATGCCATGTATCTATTATCTATTTGTAACTTCAATAAGTTACAGAAAATTTATAATCATGTGCGTTATTATTTCTGCATTCAAATAAAGCAACCTAACATATGATATTCGTTTCTAGAGATCCTGGAATGTTGAATTTATAATAATTGTTTTGTTGTTTCTCTCGTTCTACATATCAAGCTACTTATGGTGAATTATTCGGAAATTTGACTTTGACCCTCGATTAATAAGAAGAATTATGTTGTGGTTTTATTCGCTGAGTTTGAATAAAATTTTTCCAGCAATCTTCTTCTGGTAATTCCATAAGAATATGAATACTTCAGTCATTTATTCCAATCATTTCAGGAATATTATGGTGACAGAAACTGTAATATTTCATTCATTATATTTTTATTTTTCATTGCGCAGCAAATCACATTAGTCTGTACGTCTGTTCAATAGAGAACGTCAATGAAAAGACAAAGTCTCGATTCATCTGTAGACAAAATTATCTCCCAGTCACCTCCTAACCAATTGACATGTTCCCTGTTGAAATTCTATCGGGCTCTTCGATTTGCTGCGGTTAAAGCTGTTGTATCATTTCAGTGCTAATTTTCACTCCACTGTTCATTCGAAAATGCATTTGAAGCCGCCTACTGAATCGTTGTCTCAACGAGGAAATTCTTAAATAACGGTCATAGATCGCCATTGTTACTCGAGGTCGTCCTTGCCCAGGTCTCTTCTGGAAACAGTAGAATGGGACATCCCAAGCCTTTGGCCTATTTGCTATGATTGTAATATATTCCTACAATCCTTTTGCCCAAAGTCGATGAAGTTGTAACCTCATTGTCCCAATCTAACATTGAAAGAACGAACAATCAAATAATCTCACGATTATGCTGAACAAATTTCCCTTGCTATTATCAGTCAATCATCTAATCAAAGAAATTTCACATTAACTCAACAAATTTCGTGAGTTTCGATTTATCAATTAAAGTTGAAATATAACGCTGTCTCGATATTAAAAGATCCCTCATTATCATCCAGCGAAGGAAACTTAGAGAAATTTATATACCAACAGCAATTCACCGTTAAAGTAAACATTAGATACATTAGAAAGTACTTAAGTAGACTTAAAACAATCTGAATTGTTTGTGGGCATGTTTATTTTCACTTGACTCCACTTTATCATTCCGTGATTCACAGGTGATTTAGAAATAAAAGAATCAATAATGATTAATCAGCAATTAGCGTGTTATTGAAATTAGTGATAATTTTATGTTTAATTAGGTGAGAACGGAATTTGAAGTGAATTGAATTTACATTATAATTGTTATTGAACGTATTTATTTATACTGCACAAAACATTAAACCACAATTTCAATATTTCAAATTTCCTTTTTGGTACGCAACTAATTATTAACATACATTGTATCCAGAAAATACCGGGAATTGATTATTTGGAAATTCTGCTTGAAACGATTTTCAACTTTTTAGTTTGTTTATAGTGCTCGATTTTGTCATGCATGTGGTATAGTGCATTCAACAGCGGCCGAGAAGAGGTGGAAGATTTGCCTCTGTGTCTTACGAATCAATTCGTACCATTTTAAACGATTGTTTGGGCATGATACGCGTTGCTGGTCGACTAGTTCCAGAAGACCTGAATTTTTTTCAATAATTGAATTGCGTAAATCTCGTTGAATTCATAGAACGCATTGTAACTGGTGATGAGACATGGGTTTATGAGTTTGACAAGCTAACCAGTCAAGGTATTGTTGATTATCGTGGTGTTGTGCACTCAGAATTCTTGCCAGAAGGAAGGACGGCAAATAAAGATTATTTGTGCCTCGACTAATGGTGAGTTGTGTGTTACCAGGAATGTTTGTTCGATACCAAAGACGCATAACAAAATCATTTTCATTCAATCTGACTAAACCAGTTGGTTATGTATTTTTTCATATTCACTTCAACAGGAAAGTTCGGTAGCATTCGAGATAATGAAGAACATGAGCTATTTGACTCTTCACAAAACAGCTTTGGTTAAAGCGGTAGCTGATTCAGAAAATATCCCAAATTAAGAAACGTTCAGAAGACTTAACGACTCAGAATAACGCATAAAATATATGAAGCAGAAAGGAGGTAAGAAATATTCATACAGCAAAGAAAAATAAGAATGAAAACAATAATATTTCAGAGAAATTTCATATTGAAACAGCTGAAAGAATTGTAAGATAGTGGAGTTCAAGACGCAATGAAACCTTCTAATTAAGCGAAGTTAAATCCAGTTAGAAAATACAAGTCAAAACAAACGAACGTACCTTTGGGCCGTTCCACTTTCGCAGAAGATGGCCATTCTTTCACCAGTCACCCTTTCAAATCGTGGATCTGTGGTCAGATTGAGTCCGAAGGGTAAAGCTACGGTTTTAGGTTGGTGGTCTACAAGTTGTTCCGCCTTCTTCTTTTCTACCACGCAGTTCATTCTTGATCTTTGGTTTTTCTCTATGAGGGCCCCAGCTAAATCGTCGAAGTCCAATTGGAGGGGTAGTTTAAAACGAACGGTCTTATCATTGTCTCCTGGAAAAAACATTCAGAAATATATTCACACAAGAGGCTGGGATGTCTGATGTTTTTAAAATATATGATCAGATTGAGCTCGGGTGATCTTTCTTTATGAAATGGAAGACAGCTAGGTAAGGCCATTGTTTCCTAAAATACAGGCTGTTTTATGAATCCCCGTTAGGGACAGAAACGTACCTGATATGGTATTTCGAATCGTCATAACTTTCTTCAATCGAGTGTGACAAATGAGCAAATACTGTTGATAGATGAATATGTTTACCGTGGTTTGAACAAGAATAAAAAATTTCCGAAAAACCATCTACAGAGTGTTCAATTCAATATTTCATGAAAAACTCAGTCTCTCTCTGTAATATTCCATTAATCTTCGGGTGAATTCTTGAAGTACGCGTAGTTAACACTTGTACTAAATCTGACATGAATCGATCACAAGATTCAACAGTTATAATGGATAAAAAATTTGGCTCAAATTCATAAAACAGCCTGTATCTTCAGAAACAATGGCCTTATCTACACTTTCGAGTCGTATTACTAACACGACTGGGTATTTTTCATCTACCATGAAAATCTTTGCATTCATTCTTGAAACAACCTGTATAAATGAATATTATTTCGAATTCCATCATGATGATATTTTCCTTACCTTCCTCTGAGTCAATTGCATCGCTATCGTCAGGAACGGAATTTTCTGAAATGCTATTGCTTTCTACAGCTTTTGAGTTACTCTGTGATTCTTCTGCTTTCAAATGGTCGGCTTTGGGTGTTTCTACATGGGATGGTGCTTCCTGTAATGAAAAAATGTGATAAATATTAGAGTAGATTCAATTTATTAGCGTGAAAAAGCTTTCGATAGAACTATTGACACTTTTGCTCTAGTGTAGAATAAATGCAATCGTGTCGACTCTGTTTTGGTGTTTTTACTAGTGTCTGCATCGATTCATAACTCTAGAACACGTGGATTCACTACTACTATGCTCCAGGGAATAACAGTCAAAGCAATGGCTTCACATATGTAGTTTCAAAGTCTAAAAACATAGAAAGAAACATCGAATTCTTTCCTCACCCACCTCATTCACCAGATCTAGTTCACAGTTATTTATTTCCATTACCAAATTTGAAAAATGCCTGAACGAACCACAGTAAATAGTGAAATATATGGAAAAAATAGACAGTCAATTTATGGAGAAATTTCAACCTTTCAACCATGACATGGAGATGTTTCCTTCATGTGCAGAATTAAGGTTTTCTGTAATGGGCGTAAAAAGCCCTTTGATCAAGCAGTTTGCTCGCCGAGACTCTATCAATTTCATTCTTGTCGGGCCCATTGGAAATCTCCAGACAGAATGTTTCTATGCTACTGTGTTCAAAAAGTAAGGTGACATTTGAATTCAAACTGCGAGCGAAAATAGATTTGGGTTAGTGTTCTTTTTTTTAGGTTGGTAGGACTGTCCTTGATATCTATGCCAAGCTTCACATCAACATATTCTTCAGTGTTTCCGACACGCTTCGTTTTGTAAGCTAAAAGAAGTAAAATTTTTGATTTGTGCATTTTATGAGCAAAGAATTTGCATTTAATTCTGTTTGTGGAAAGAATTTTCTGCTGCAAATTCATTGAGGATGGTTCAAAGCCGTTGGTGATGAGGCTTTGTCGATCAATCAAGTGAATATTGTGCTAAAGATCAGGCAAGACCAAACACAATAATCAGGATTATGTTGAATGGTTTCTTCGATTATTGCAGTTTTATACTTTTTGAGCTCATTTCGCTGGGACAAACCGCTAACGAAGAATATTATTTGAGAGTTATGCGTTATTTGCGTGAAGCTCTCTGCCGAAATTGTGGCGAGACAGTTTTTAGTTTTTACACTACAATAATGCTCCGACTCACACTGAATTCGGGACCATTTCGCCAAAAACTCCACGCATATTGTTCCAAACTCCTGGTTATTCAGCAAACTTTGAATCAATAGAAGAGCTACAAGCCGCATCGAAGAGAGAGCTTAACTACTGTTTTGACGATCGGAAAATCCGTTGACATAAGCGCATTGTAGCTGGAGAGAATTACTTTCAAGGCGATGAAATTGATTTGGAAAAATAAATATTTTTCAGAATAAATGTGTCACCTTACTTTTGAATACAGTAGTATATATGTTCACACTCAAGACATTAATTGTTAGTTCACGTTTTCGTAATGCAAATTCATTCGAGCAAACTTATTTATTGATGTAACGCCTCTGGTGAACTATGGATTACTTGATGATGGTACAACAAAGGTGAAAGCGAGAGGCAGGCGCTTCTTCCTTGTTGGCAAGAATCGGGTCACGTACAAAGACTTCTCCGTCACCCACGATTTCAAGAGTTTCTATACCCAGACAAAGGTTTATAAATTTTAAAAGATTAGAAAATACAATACGTGGGACCACATATGAATTAAAAATGAAAAATATCTCTTCAGATATATATTCAATATATTTCAGTACGCGAAATTTCTCCTTGGGTTGGGAATATCAATGCTGAGATTTCTTTAGTAAAATTTCAGGAAAAACTCTTCTATCTCACTTAATCTGAACGACGGAGGTACCATAAGAAAGTAATTTGATATCCTTTGAAATAAGGTGTTACACATTTCACATACATAGAAAATATTATGTCAGCTATTGACAAAACTCTGTCCCAGTCAGCTCCTAACCAATTGACATGCTCCCTGACAAAATTGAATGAGCTGAGCCTCGAGCTGCAACACGAGACGTTGTCCTATCGTTTCAGTTCTTATTTACAATCCACTGTTTTGTAGAAGCAGCATTTAAAGGTGCCTAACAGAGGCGAACATTTATTTCAACATGTAAACTCTTAAATAACTGTAATGGATCGCCGTTGTTGCTTGCGGTCGTCCTTGTCCAGGTCCCTTTCCATAATTGAGACACCCCAAGCCTTTGGCCTATTCGTCCAACCTAGGTTATGTTTCAACACATTCTGCGGCGATCATTTCATTATTTGCGTTGCATTATCACCAGAAATTTTTTTCAAGAACAACAAACGTTACTGGCGGAAATTGATCAAAAACTGCTGTTATAAATTAGTGGTGAAAATCGCAATTCATTTTTCTTTCATTTTATTCCTCATGAAAGGAAAAAACACCGAATTTTCATGGCATATGTTTGGACATGTCCGAAAATAAAAGATGTATCAATACTAGAGAACAAAATTGCACTTGATTAATGGCTTATGTCACTTAATGTTCACTAACTTGATGTCACTGATTCTAAATACATTTGCTTTCAATTTCTTCGTTTATGGACAAATAAGAAAAGAAAAAATTATTTTATGAGAATTAATATATCAACGAAATTCAGAATATATAAATAAATTTCATTTTTAGAAATGCAAAATTTATATTCGTTTATAATGAAAGGCCGTTCTATTGACGAAGTCGAGTCAAACAGTAATAGAATTGAACTTTCTATTATTAATCTTTTGAATAACAAAATCTTTTTTTATTCTAACAGGTAAACTTTCGATATTATATCAACGGTTCCACTGGGTGCAATAGTATACAAAGGAACCACAATACAATGTGCCATATCCTACTCTGTTATATAAGACTTTCTCGGTAATTAGTAATAACTTCCTGAGGTTACTAACCTGTAACTTACAATGAATAGTTTAATATTTGCCTATGTTTTGCTTCAAGGTTTTTGGTACACGTAATGTAAATTGTATAAAAGATAATTTCAACACATCAAATATCAAAAATTATTGTTTTAAAACTGCAGATCTATTATACATTGTATTTTAAATTTAGTGTTTCTACAAAAAAGATGACGTCGAGGAAAGATCTTTTAAATGTTAACTATCATTTTCTGTCGCTTTTATAATGGAATTAATGAAAAATTCTAGTACCTTAATTTATACAAAAACTACCAGAAGAATTTGGATCAAAACGTCTTTAAAATCTTTGTTCTTCATAAATAATGAATAGATATAGAAGTCTCGCTAATCACTTGGTAGAAGATTTACTAAATCACCAAACAATTGATGAAAAACAGTTGGTATGTTTTTCTAAATATAATGAATAAATGAGTATTAGAATTCATTTATATTGGAGAACACTGGACATGATGGAAATACATAAGGATCCAACCAAAACCAAAGCCTTCAGAACAGACATAAAACAAGGATTGGAACATACAGATTACTTAGCACATACAAAATGATTTCAATGAAAGCTCAGTCTCCAAAGTTATACGGACTAATAAAATAAAACTGCGGGTTTTTATAGACAAAATTATTCAACGTTGGAAAAAACATCATTATATGGGCAGACAGGTAGGAATTTCGATATCAAATTCAAAGAACATTTATCCTTCGACAATAATTCTCCGAGATGTGAATCTGTTAGATTGTTACTTAACATCAAATTAGGCTAGAAGCTTTATATTATATACCTGGAAAGTATAAAACATATTTTACTTCATCTTTATTGATAATGAATAAATGAAAAAATTAATCAAAAACAGCGTGAATTAACGGATACGACAATATCACAAACAAATTAATAGCTATGAAACAACACAAATAATACACACAAATACGCGTAAACGATGATTTCTACTAAAATATATTATTAAATGCTCGACGCGTTTCGATACACAGTATCTTTGTCAAGAGCGAATGAATACTACAAATATATCTTACTAACAAATTTTTGTATATACTAAAGAGGCAATCCACTCAGAGCTATCCGTACTTGAACTGATGTTTAGAAAATAAATTTAATAAGGGTGAGTTAATTATGTCTACCTGATCATTAAGAATTTCCGGTGAATTCCTAAATCTGTTAATTTCAAGTGCTTTCAGAAGGTTGAGTTTTATACCTCTCTTAGAATGTGGGATTTAAATTCTTAAGGTGGGAAGATCACACGTTCCCAGTTTGGATGCGGCTGCCGGTTCGATTCCGGCGAATTTGGGTGTTGTATGCGTCTTTGAATTTGACAGAGAATAACTTGTAATCCTTGTGGTGGCAGTTATCATTGCACGGTGATCCACAGAATGGAAACATGCCTAAATGGTCATAGATATTGAATTGAAAGAGTGACCATTTTCCCTAAGATGATTTGAATAATTTGAGTCGGTTTTTCCATTGATGAAACTGCGTTTATGTTCAGAGATTCTAACATTAAAATTTCTTCCTGTTCTACCTGTATAAAAACAATTGCAATCTGCACAATCCAATCTATAAACACCTGATTTATTTTCTTTATTAATTGGAGATTTATAATTCCTGATAAATGAACCTAAATTTGTTGATGTTTTGAACGCTATATTTAGATTTGAATTTTCAAGAAGGATTTCATATTATTGCTAATATTGCCTATATATGTTAAACTATTGAATTTATTGTCTCGTGTTCACCGATTATATAGATATGTTGTAAAGCTAATTTTTGTTTTTTCTTATGTAGTATGCTGCTAACTAAATCTGCATCATAACCATTATTTATTGCGATCTGTTTTATCAAATTCAATTCTTTGAAATAATTATCATTAGACATCGATGTTTTCAAGAGTCTATGTATATAGCTGTTAAATGCTGCAAATTTATGTTGGTAAGGATGTGCCGATGTATAATGAATTGTGATATCTGTATGAGATGGCTTATGATAAATTGAAAACTGGTGTTTATTTATTGACCATGTTATTGTTAGGTCTAGGAAATTATATATTCAAACAGAATGGAATCAACACAATTTGAACGAAAAATCCATTTTACTTTTGGTCAGTAACAAAGATCGACTTGATACATGTAACAAAATCGGTGTATATAAGGTATATTATTGATAGTCCTGATTTATAAACGTCCAACTTGTTATTCCATCAATGTTAGATTAGACGAGCATAAAAAATTAATTGGTTTTCAACACATTGTATAAACGAAAATTATTCTTCAGATTTCATAAAAACGCAAATTTTGCTTTCAGATAACAAGAATAAGAGATGAGATTCGATACATTTTGTAGAAATTTCATTAGCTCGCAAACCTGATCTACCAATAACTAACGAAGTACAGACCTCAATCCCATAGCATATGTCTGGACAACCTCAATAGAAAATTAGGTAGCTAGTAAAACCAGCCGGAACAGACGAAATTTGAAATATTTTAATTTCTCTGTGTAGTATTTTCATTTAGATTGCTCTCAATCATTCCTTAGTACTGATGGATTACTGGAAAAATAATTGTTCAACATACATTCTGTTGAAAGAGTACCGGGAATCGATCACTCAAAAAATCTGCCTGAAAAGATTGTCAATATTTTTGTTGCATTTAGTTGGCACAACTATTTTCTATACGCAATCTGTCATTTGGTTTGTTCAAAAACTGAAGGTCGCTGAAAAGATTCTTGCGAATCAATTCGGACCCCACATTCATAAAACGCATTGTAACAGGTGATGAGACATAGGTTTATGAGTTTGAATTGCAAATCAGTCTACAAGATTAGGAAGAGCGCCTTCTAACTAAACCGAAACCGAAAAAACCACGTCAAAGTTGATCAAAAGTGTAATTTCTTTCATTCGAGTGTAGACTGTTCTCTTTAATTATCGCGATATTGTGCACTCGAAGTTCTTGACAGAAGGTCAGACGGTATATAAAGAATATAACATGAGCGTTCTGTAGCCCTTGAGAAAGCAAATGCGTCGAAAAAGGACAGATTTGTGGAAAGAAAATAGGAAATCAACCCTAGAAATTTTTACCGGTGTTAGAAATCACCCTGTATAAATAGGATAATTTCTCTTCTCTAGAAGATTCTCGATAAAATAAACGATTTTATCATCGTTCACAATCATTTTCAAAATGTATTCAGTAATAAGAACTTTCTACTTTATTCAAAGAAAAGAAACTAACCTATCGATTGAATTCTGGTTTAATTTCTGAATGTATCTAAACTAAATTTCTTCTGAATAAATTTGAGTTTTCGAATTTGTACGCTGATTTCTTGAGGCAGTGTATATTTACTTATGAACTATTTATCGCGGGAAATGTTTGTCTTGAATAGTTTAATTTTTGAATTCTTACTTGAATCAGAGCTTCTGGCTGCAGAGGAGGTTGGAATCTATCTGCTACTTCCCCAAGTAGTTCTAATTCCTGTTCCAATTGTTTACAGGAAGCATTGGCTGTTACGTATGCAGAAGCTAACAGGAAGAAACCAAGAATTACTGAGCACAACACCACTGTTATAGCGATTATTTTCGCCACCTGGACTGATGCATACACATGTTTGACGTAAGCCTGTAATTAAAAAAATGTTAATTAGTATTCCGATATAAATCCTGATGAAAACAGGAATGATGAGGAATCTTTTCAACTCCTCGAAAAAGGTACATATACAGTTTGAACTTTAATACGCAATAAATCATAAAAACGTTTTTATGGAGAAACAATACGTACGAGCACATATATAGTCGTTAATTTCCATTGTTGTTTAATTGCTCATCTCAAGAGATCGATGACCTGAATTGATGTTGTGTGATATACCATTTGAAGAATTTTGCAATTTCAACGTGTTGATAGATCTGAACTTAAATGGTATTTCGTATTTCACAATATGGTGGAAAGATGCGATAAAATTTGATCTCCAAGTTTTATTGGAAACAAGTTGTAATTCTTCTTGAAAGTGACTTAATAATCTAACCTAACTGAGAGCGATTGTTGTTTGTTTCATCTTTTGACGATGTGCTCGGGAACTTTACATTTACACATTGGGCCTCTAGCTTATAGTGGATTTCGAAGCACTTTCCTAGACCGTTCAATTATAACTGCCACCGCAAGTATTACAAATTATCTGGACTTCGGAAATTTATGCCTCCTTTAGGCGACTTTTCCCAAGTACCACTTTTTTGTTCAAGGACAACATCCATAACTTGAACCCGGATTCGAACTAGGCACCTCGGCTAAGAATATCACTACATACTTGCTCACTAACCATGCAGCTACCGAGGCGGTTAACCGAGAGCGATAAGAAGATGAGAAAGACAAGGATACATCATATAAAGTATTTCGGATTCTCACCATGCAAATCATCTAATAGAAGAAAACCATTTTTTGTATTTTTACATTCAGAGTTCAGTGCTACACAACTATTGGAGGCTTATCGTAGTCCTATGTTGACATTCCTTGAATGTACAGGGTTATCTTTTCAGCAAGGTTTAGGATTCCATTTATCTCATCCTCTTCGCTAAGCTCTTTTAAGGTTTTGCTGTACCATAAAAATTTCCGTCCATCCAGACTAGAGCTTCGCATTCGTTTACAATGTGGCTGTATCTTCCTCTTCGTTGCATAGTCTACATACAGGTTCTTCTCGATAAATGCCTATTGTATGTAGATGATTTATTAGCCTCACATGTCTAGTTATTAGACCTGATACAACGCTAAATTTCTATCTTAGTCTGAGGATCTATCATCTAATGAGGATACACTTGGATCCATAAATGATAATTGGATGTGTTAATACTTAGTTTTTGTACAAAAAATGTGATAACCACGTTAAGGTAAATTAATCACAATATATTTTTTCTAAAGTTAATGTAAATACTTTGATTCTTCATTTTATTCCCATATCTTATTTATAAGAAACAAAATTTCAATATGCTACCTTTCTAATCATTCCACTTTCATTTTGAATGAATTGCACAGATTTAAATCTCTCAAACTTTCAGAATTACAACTGCAAGAAAAAAAGATTCTTAAAATGGACCAAATTTCCGATAAAACTTCATGATTTTACAAATCTTAAATGTGTAGTTCCAACATATCTATTCAGAAATGAGAGTTAATCTTGTAACAACTGTAAACAATTCTCAGGTAAATTAGTTTCTTGATTCTCATTTCTCAATCTACTTTTCAAAGATATTTGCAGTGTTACAGCCGAGTACCTAATGAGACCTTGAATTCGTTGGTACCGAGAGTACCGTCATGTTTATTGCAGTGTGAAAAAAAGCAATGGGTATAGTCGAGAACAGAGATCAATAGAAAATATTATATTCTAGAAGGATCAATTATACAAGTAGAGTGATCAAATAGCCAGCTTGTACCTGGCACCTGGTTATTCAGAGTGGGCATTTACAAAGTATCTTCGTTATGAATAACTGTGTTTATGATTGTATTATGTAAACGCACTTGTATATACTCAATCCTTGTTGAATATAGTAATACAATGTCAGACTATATTTTTATTTGAGGAAAAGAAAATGGTAATTTTAATAAATTACTATTTTCACTGATTCTAGATTATTCAATTTAATATATAATATTTCATTCGGTAAATTGGTCAGATTCTTTACGAATACCATCGTAAAAAATGAAACCCTGAAAGCTCTGAGTGCGTTGTAGACAATGTTGTACCATTTACAGCTAACATAGTTTATGTTTATGAACGATAATGCCAGACCTCATCAAGCTTATATCTATAGAAACTCAGGAAGTCTAGACGTCAATCCCATCGAATAGGTCTGTGACATTCTCAATAGTAGATGGTATGACATTTGTCATATTTTTAAAACGACTGTCAAAATTTTTCCGCAAATTTTACTTTAAATTAAACAAGATTCACGAAGAAATAATATATGGGAAATATCAACCCAAATTATTGGGTTCATAATGATTCTAGAACATCTATAGATCACAATCGGTATCACTTAGAAGACCGAACCTGGCCATCGGGGCTCTCTCGGTCAAACAGAGAGGGAATTGTTTTGTTGAGTTTGAATATTGAAGAGTTTTCTCTCCGATTATACTTCAAAATTGTCAAGCAAGAACAAGAAAGTGATTATGATTCAGGAGACTCACACTGCGACGAAAGAACATCTCCGCGAAAGAGGAAATATCGCAGGTTATGTACCTTTTGATTATCTCCTTATTCCTTTTTATGACCTTGCTTGTTATGTAAAATCTTAGACATATAAGAGACAGGTATGATTGTTGAAATATTTTTCTGCTGGTTTTCTTTTTCCATTGTTACAGATTCCTGTCCCAAAACCCCTTCCTTTCACCCTTGTCTTCGTCTGAAAATCATGGAGCTCAAGATGAGAATTGAAGCTGCTAAGCAGAAAAATCTTTGGTACTCTTTATGTATACACGACACTAACACAACATAAACAGACAAGCTATTGCTAGTGCAATAGCAACAGGGAAACGAGTTTTTCCTCAGGTTTTTTTTCACCCGTTTATTGAATCATACGCAAAATAGTATGGATTTCCTGAGCTCACAGTTGTGTTTTTCTAACACACACCAAAATTATAGATATAAGCATTTATTGTAAACACAATTATTCGAATTTTGTAAACCCTCTCTTTTTCAAAAGAATATATATAATATATATATATATATATATATATATATATATATATATATATATATATATATATATATATATATATATAAGATTAAAAAGCCAGCAAAACCAACCAGTTAACGTGAATGAAGTTCGGAATAGACTTATCAAAATTTGGTAAAAGATGGATTAGAAAGCTATAAAACTAATTAATTTTGAGTATGAATCGTCATGCAGTAATTCTCGCCAGGAAGGAAGCTCCGGTATTAACAGATATTTTGGGACTTTGATTTCTTCCAAATGTTTCACATTTTTCATTATTGGGTTCATTTCAATCTCCATGAGTACCATTTTCAAGCATTCCTTAGTACTGGAAAAATAACACTGGATACTAAAATTGCACTTTTCGTCAGATGACTGACTTACATTCTGTCAAAAAGGAATTGATTATTTGAAAAATCTGTTTAAAATTTTTTGTTGTTGCTAAATTGGCACAACTGTTTTCTATACTAACGAGGAGTATGAACGTGATCTGTCATTTGGTTTGTTTACAGTGCTCAATTTTGATAGCTCTCACAAGTGTGTTTTGCGATAAAAATATCGAACAAAAAATTTGTCTCAAATCAACATCTTCAACTGAAGTTAACACTGATAACGTGAAAGAAATACTAATTGAAAATCGTCATTAAAGTTTGAGAGAAATAGGCAATGAAATTTCTATATCTCATGAATCAATTTGTACCATTTTGAACGATTTCTTTGGCATGAAACGCGTTGCAGCTTGATTAATTCTAAAAGACCTGAATTTTCATCAAAAATTTAATCGCGTAATGGTCGTTGGAGATATGCTAGAACAAGTCAATCGACCCCTCATTCATAAAACGCATTGCAACTGTTGATGAGACGTGGGTTTATGAGTTTGGATTTAAAATCGTCATTAAAAATTAGGCTAATATCATGTGCCCAAATTAGTTCTTCAACTTATCCAAACTTCTTCTGATCTTTCTTGGCGTATTGTAGTAAACTAATTGCAGATGTAAAGCATTCCAAGTGGTCCATTTCAATTCAGGTTCTGCATTCAAGAAAGTGATAATGAACGGAGTGAAATTTATGTGAATCGATTGGCAATTTATTTGAATATAATATTTGTTCGCTGTGGCAGATTTCTCGTAGCGAATGCAAAATTTCAATGTGCATCCTCACTTTCACTGACTTTCATTCCCAAGTTCTGGTTAAATGTAGGAAATGTTGCATGGTTGCATCAAATAATTACGTTTCAAATACTTCGTGTGTAGGTGATTTACCGTTCATCTTACTTTGTAGTTTGTGTATTATGAGAATTTAATCAACAGATGTTCATTTGACGTAATGAGCAGTATATTTTGTCGAAAAATTACCGGGAATCGGTCAGAATATTTATTTTTCATCGCCTTCACAGTCGAAATAATACATTTACGCTAACGAATAATCCAATCATCAAAACATTTTTCAAAAGTTTTTCCGGAATCGAAAAAACTCGGAGGGAGGCATATCAGGTGAATACGGTGGTTGTTCGTTGATATATGTTGAGTTTTTGGTCAGAAATTCAATTGATAACCTTGTGAGATGGTGCATTCTCGTGGTGTAAAATCCATGAGTTTTCTTTCCACCAATCTAAGCATTTCGACGAATTTGCTCTCTCAAAGGCCGAATAACGCTCAGGTAATATTATTTACTTATCGTCTGGCCTTCTGGTAAGAATTCTGAGTGCACAACACCGCGATAACCAAAGAAAACAGTCAACATTACCTTGACGTTTGATCGACTTTGACATGGTTTTTTCGGTTTCGGTTTAGTTGAAAGACGCCATTTCGATGCTGGTTGACCGATTTATAAGCCCATGTCTCATCACCAGTTACAATGCGTTTTATGAATATGGGGTCGGAACTGATTCGTTCTATCTAGTCTTCAGCGACTCATTTCTTGAAGAAAATTCAGGTCGTCATGAACTACTCGAGCGGCAAAGCGTTTCATGCCCAAACAATCGTTTAAAATGATACCAATTGATTTGTGAGGCACAGAAACTTCATTGCCTATCTCTCTCAAATTTACTTTCCATTTCCTTCACTTTATCGGTGTTAACTTCAGTTGAAGATGTTAATGACTGACCAGAGCGAGGAAAATCTCCGACCACATCTCGACTGCTATTGAATGCACTGTACCACTCATATGCACTTGTTTTTAATGAAGACGATTAACCGTAAGCCTTCTGTAACTAAATTCCATTTGTAATACAAAAAAGACTAATTTTTTTCTCAAACGCACTAGTGATAGCTGAGAAAATCAAGCACTTTAAACAAAGTAAATGACAGATCGTGTTCAAACTCCGCGTCACTATAGAAAAGTTTTGCCTACATAGCAACAACAAAAATGATGACAGTCGTTTCAAACAGTTTTTAAATAGTCAACACTCGTTACTTTTTTGACAGAATGTATATTCTTCCATAACAAAAAAGCTTTCTGCTTTTGTTAGATTAGGTTAAATCTAAATCAGTTCTTAATAGTAAAAAAAATGCATTGTTCATTCTAATCGACTCATCACTGTATTAGCAGAAAGTTGCATAGATGTTATAGCTGAAACTATCTCGTTTTTGTTTGTAAAATTGTTGAATGACAAATCAACAGCTTCTAAAACCGCCTGTTTTATCATTTCCCGTCTTTATAGTGTTTCTTCTTCTGTGCTAATCTGGGACAGATATTATATTTTTGTCAACTGTCTTAAAAAATATCCACTGTTGTCCAATTAACCGTTTCTCTAATTGATCCATTCTTCTCTTTCTGATGGCAGAATACATTGGAAATAAGTTTTCAAAATTCTAATATACAGGGTGTACCAAATTCTATGATTAGGTAAGGCAGCTATGTGTTATATTGTAGATAGAGAATATTTCACATTCTACAAGCAAACTTGTGTTGCTTCAAAAAGGAACTAGTGGTGATTTTGGTATCAATAGAGAGGATTAATTGTTTCTTTCCAAATGTATATCACATGACTCATGAGTATCTTCCATTAAATGACAGAAATTTCAATAGGCACAATGCACTATTTTTGACATATAGTGGAAGGATATTTAGATGAACAGCCATTAGGGCAAAACGGAAATATATATTTTCAGCAACTGTATCTAAACTACTGGACTGGAATTTCGGTCATCACTGGATAGGAATAAGGGTACCTGTGCAACGGCCAACCCGTTCCCCAGATCTGACTCCCCTAGATTTCTTCCTCTGTGGGCATGTTGTTAATAAAAATTTATTGTATGAAGGAAAATCGAATAAAATATATGAGCTAAAACAAAACTTTAGGATTTGTTTGGATAATGTGAGTAACATTCATATAAGAAACGTGTGCAAAAGTATTGCCAGACGCCAGAGATAATTTATTTATTCATTCAATTGATTGCGTATGTAGTTATTACTTTTGTCGAAACAAAAATAAAATGTTCCAACAAAAACTATGTTCTAAAAGAAAACACAGAATTGAATAAATATGATTTTTGATTTTTTAAAATGCATTAGTTGAAGGAATTGTTAAAGCATATGATATATATTTGGAAAGAAAAATATGATACTCTCTATTGATACCAAAATTACATATAGTTTGTATTTAAAAAAACACGATTTTGCTTCATAACTTTGAACCCGATCGAAAAAATTTTTTTGAATAATTCCCTGCACTCCACATAAAGAGAAATTGCCTGTAGAATGTGAAAACATTTTTTCCTAACATTAAAAAGATTCGAGATATCGTAAAATCCGTTTTCATCGAAAATTGAACTCGAGAGAGAGAGGGATTATTTTTCTCTATCTACAATATTTCACATGGCAGCCGTACTAAAACATTGATTTTGGTGCACCCTGTAGAAAGTGGACAGATTTCAGTGCAGCTATGTGAAATATTGTGAGTAGGGGAATATTCCCTAGTATTCATTTTGCATGTGGAATTCATTGGTTCAAACAGATTCAAGTTAGCTTTCTTCAAAAGCTGTGATATGTATTAAAACTAAGAAAAGACAAAATAGAAGTTAAATATTTTCGCTAAATCATTTTTGAAGAAATCTTAATGACAGCAAGATTGGATATTCACAAAACACTCAAACAAAGTATAATATACCTTCGCAAGATTTCGATAGTATTCATTTCTTTTTACAGTCGATTTCCTCGTAATTCTTAACGTGCACTGATACCAATCAACCATTAGAAAATAATACAATGGTTCTGGTTTGTCGCACTGAGATTATTGTTAATCAGCCTAATTTGCGATAATTGTTGAGAAATCTAAATGTGATTCTCTGGAACAATGGAATGTTGTACCGAATAATAACAGATTTGCATTTAACTTTTTCCTTTAAGCTATTATCAGGTTCTCTCACTTCTTGTAAATAGACAATTCATAGCTTTGAAGGATTTTTCGTTATTGTTCGACTTAGTCTGGACGATCAACATATATACGTATGTTTCTTTTATTCGTTCGAATAAATGAATTACAAGGTAAAAATTTGTTTTTTCTTAGGTGAGGTGTATGGACCACATGTAACGAGTAGTGGTTTCAACAAGATGGTGCCACAAGTCATACAGGAAGTGCAACAATCTTATTGAATCTTAGAGGATGAGCGTGTTATATCGGAAAACAGATTCGGCGATCAGCTTGTATTTTTCGATAATTCAATAAGTGTCATTAAAAAAAATAAATAAATTTTATTAGAATGTTAAAAAAGAAAACTCATGACATGAAACTTGAAGAATACCTAATTATATAAGATCTCGAGCTTCTTACGAGAGATATGTCTTCATTCACCATTTATGATAGTGGTGACATTAATAAATTAGTTTTTTCCAAGAGGGTAACAACCAGTCTCTTGAATTCAATATGCTACTCCGCGACAAAATTAGTTGTTTTTGACCTGGTTTCGATAATTTCCACCACCATCACCGCTACAGCGGTTACGTTACGTTTACAACGGTCACGGATTGGGATTTTCGAGTTAAATATCGTAAAATAGAAAGTTGAGAGCACAGAGTTCGTTAGCACCTTGGTACCATTTGATAGCACGCAGAGGCGCCGATGACAATTGGTTCTGCATTTAATTGTGGGAACTACAATATAATATCATTACACTACACGAAAGAGTGGTCAGAGTCGTCAGAAATTATTCTTCGCTGCGATCTATTCTACTTGAAGTATGGACATCAGATTATGTGCTTGAATCTGTCCAGGGTTGACAGATTTCGACGTTTTAGTAGTAGTGAAATAGGGTGAATAGAGGGAAATGACCCCCTTCTTTTGTGTCCTTTTTGAGTAAGCAACAGATTCAAGCTAGATATCATCGTTATTTGAATATTTTAGCAACTACTGGTCAAATCTATTGAATTGATGAGTAACAGAATGAATCTTCAGCAAATTGGAGCTATAGTCTATTTGATAAAGACGTAGAGTAATAAAAGTTCATTAAGTATGCAAATTCCCCTCAAAAATGTGGTACGTGAGCAAATTCAAAAATAAATATAGTTTATATGATTTTGTCGTGTAACAGGCACCAATTTATTGCCGGATCTTTGATAGAAACTCTCGTACAAATCTCCAGGAAGAACCCAACTACCTGACTACGATCTTCTCTGTCTTGTTTGTTGCTTGCGAATATTACTGTCCTCATTCGTGTTGTGTTAGTTACACTATTTATAATTCAAGAACGGCTGTACAGATATGGTGGGTAGGTAGTTTAGAGCCAGGAGACGGACATAGGATACTGTTTATCCCGTTCTTCAGCGTTCCCGTGTAACTTGGACGTATGGATGACACAGCAATGGCCAAAGTTTTATCGGCATCGAAAATCATCATCTGGGACGAATGCACAATGGCGCATAAACGTGCATTAGAAGCACTTAACCGAACATTGAAAGATTTACGCAATGACTCGAGATGTTTTGGAGGAGCAATGATTTTACTGTCTGGCGATTTCCGCCAAACATTGCCAGTAATTCCAAGATCTACGGCTGCCAACGAATTGAATGCTTGCCTCAAATCGTCGAATCTATGGCGCTATGTGAAGATACTGCAGCTGACAACAAAAATGGAGCTACATTGCTTAATGATACATCTGCTGAAGATTTCTCGGAGCAATTGCTGACTATCGGTAATGGTCAAGTACCTGTCGATGAATCAAGCAGATTGATATAATTTCCAGAATAATTTCTGTAATTTTGTCTCATCAAAAGACGAACCTAGCAACAATGTATTTTCAAACATTATTTCTAACCACAAAAATAATGAATGGTTGAGTGAACGAGCCATTTTAGCGGCCAAGAATAAAGATGTAGATGACCTGAATTACATAATTCAAAATAAGATCATTGGAACGATGCATTCATTCAAATCTATTGACTGCGGCACAAAAGAAAATGAAGCCACCAACTATCCAATTGAATTTTTAAACTCCTTGGATGTGCTTGGGTTACCACCCCACAATTTACGCCTAAAGGTCGGCTCAACCGATATGCCGTTTGAATTTGAAAGACTTCAATTTCCGATCCGTCTTGTATTTGCCATGACCATCAACAAATCACAAGACCAATCCTTAAAAGTTTTTGGTTTGAATCTGGAACATCCATGTTTTTCCCATGGTCAATTATATGTGGCACGTTCACGGGTCGGAAGACCATCTGTGTTGTTTGTTTTTGCGCCTGATAATAAACAAAACATGTCATGTATCACAAGGTACTTAAGTGAAGAGCAACTTATATACTAAAATACAGAAATAATAATGAATGATTAATGTAGGTAATAAATTTTTTTCTTTGTATTTTTTCTAATAAAAAAATTAATAAATTCCAAAATTTATTTATTTTTTATTGCCTTTAAGGCGGATGGTCTTCTGACGATGTATCTTTATTACCTTAATTCACTATAACAGGATCTATCATGCCATCCATAATAAGATACAGTTCCCACATTTAATTTTATTCTTTAATGACGTGGTCAATACAATTTTTTCCAGTTTTCGGATGTTTTTTATATAATTAATGGCACATCTATGACCAACCTGTCCCCTAAAGATTCATTACTTAATGGTTTTACCAAATCGACTATAGATCCATTAAATAATTTTTATTCATGGAACACTATATTCAACCTTCCGTAGAATGTAAAATACAGCACGGTCAGATGTCATGAATAAGAGCAATGGACTGCAGTTTCGGTCTCATTTGACCTCGTCAGCATTGCAGACCCATTCACAACATCAGGCTACACTGCGACCTACTCATCTCAATTCATTGAGATTCAATGAGGGATATTTAACATTCTACGGAAGGTTGAATATTGTTCCTTGAATAAAAATTCTTTAATGTGTCTACACATTGCGATAATCTCGCAAATAGTAATTTTCAGAGATATTTTTGGCAATAGATCCTTTGAAAACTATAAGAGCTTCCAACAGAAACGAGAAAAATATCGTGAAAAGGAGGACTTTTGGACATATATTTATAAGGATTTTTCCATGTTTTTTTGATTGGGAATCCCTGTATAAATTTATGAGTGCATACTGTGTATATGAATTTAGGACTAAAATTTCTGTTCTTCGATGAAAGTGGTAATGAAATACTCTATAAAATGAAAATATTTCTCGTTTCGAAATAAACGAATACAAATTTCATTTTTTGAGATGAATAGCAATTTAATTGTCAAGAGAAAATGTGCAATGATCACGATCGACCAGAAAAAAAGCAATTGATATGGAAACACCTGATATGAACCAATACATGCATGTAATAAATTTACATTGAACAATTTCGACTAATTGCCCTTGACAACGTGTTTATGATGTGAAAGTCCAATCTACCTGGTTACCAGAGTTTCATTTCCAATTAAGGTTTATTTATAAAATTTGAATTTTATGGTATTTTTACATGAACAATTTTATGACACTTAAATGTCACAATATTTTGTCTGAGAGGTTTAAGATGATCTGTGGTCTTCTTTCTCAAAACGTGGCTTTGAACTACGCTTCTATGGAAAATGCTCTGAAGAAATGAAGCCTTGATTCCAACAAGAATCCAGTTCCAAAGAGAAGAAGACTCTTATAATAACGAAATATCTTCGAACGACGATTGTCCCAAAATTCGATTCAGTCAACATCGCCTCCCTTGTATCACCTGCTGTTTTGAAGTTGATTTATATGAAGATCTTGGTTAACAGATCCAAGAATATAAAGTTTGAAATGATAAACTTTTCTATTGGGACATATGAATGATTAAAGAATTCTATAGCATTCAATTTTACAGTTCCTTAATCACATAATAACTGATCATATCATATAGCAATACTGTGTTTCCAAGGTTGTGCTTGTGAGAACTTAAAAAGGATATTCAGACATCTATAAATTCGAACACGTTGTAAATAATGAATGATAGTTGTTGAAGTGTGAATTGGCCAGGTAATCATATAAATTCAAGGTCGTTTCAGAAGAAGAAAAAGATATCTTGCTCAGGTTAAGTTAAATCAAAAAAAGTCATTGCAGTATCATTGGTCTCAACTCTTAAGGCGACCTAGATTAGTTCAGGAAAAATTTTCAATGAAACTGAGATTCAAAACACATCCAAAATACATGAATTTGTCACAAAATATTTATTTTTCATCCAAATTTATTGTTTCGCCTTCAATGCAGGCCCCTTTCGAAATAATAACACAACCAAATTTATATGGAATCACCCGATATTCTGAATATTACCTCGGGGATTTTGAAAATTGTTAGAATTGATCCTTTTTGAGATATTTGAATTGAAAAAAGAAATAAATTAAGGTTTATTTCAAGAAAGAAACAAATGAAAGAATATGAGGGACTCTTTCCGCATGTAGTAAAAAGATTGAAAATTGTTTTCTCACGAAGTAGGTGTTTTTTCTCGACCTCAATAGCTTGTATTACCTCTTCTTGCTCTGATACAAGCCTGAATCCGTCTAGGCATGCTTTGGATTAGGTTTTCCACCTCCTCTGGGGTGATATTCTGCCATTCTTCTGTGGCGGCTTGGATGAGCCATTGTGGGGTTCTCGGATTATCCTGGCGCGATCTAATTTTTCTTTTGAGATTATCCCGTAAATGTTCAATAGGATTTAGGTCTGGAGAGCAAGCTGGCCAGTCCAAAATAGCTATTCCCTCTGTTTCAAAATAATGTCGATATTATGCATTATCTTGCATAAAAGTGAAATTCTCACTGTGGGCACCTCGCTAGAGTCTCACTATGGGTCCAGCACTAGGTCCATGTAATTTCTAGCCGTTACACTCAGGAAACGAAATCAAATGTTTTGCCTCCCGGCATAATACCATCCCTAAACATCACACTGCCCCCTTGGTATTTCGGAATTTGTCTTGCTGCTCGGACTCTAGCTTGTCTTCCACGACCCCTTAAAACCCGAATCCGGCGGTCATTTGATTGAACACCAATTCTGGTCTCATTCGAAAAAAGAACATTGCGCCAATTCTCAATATTCCAATTATGGTGCTCGATACACCAATTAAGTCTGTTAGTTTTTCGTTGTCTGTTGACGTATCCTTTCGACTGCTATACTTGAAAATGAATTTCACATCGTTTATGAATAATAAAACAAGACAGGTCCCAAAAGCGTCCCCTGCCCTACTCCCGAAGAGACATCAATTGGTTCTGACGCATGACCATTTACATTGACTATCTGCTTTCTGCCAATCAAAAAAACTTCGATACAAGAAAGCAATGGATCTGAGATGCTAGTTTGTCTCCTATTCTGGCCGTTTCTGGTTCTGTTCAAACGGTACAGACCTCCTATGATTGTTTGAATTTGTTTGAGAAGCCCAAGACGAATGCCTCCTTTTTGATCCTACCAGATGCAGAGCATAGCCTTCTTTTCATGTATACGGCGCTTTGGAGTCGATGTTGATAGTTGGCCAGGGTCACAAACGGTCTTTCGTCACTTGAGATTGTCAAAAAATATCCATTTTTCATCTCTAGTAACAATACGATGGAGAAATTCTTTTCTTTTCTATTTAGCCTTCAGCATTTCACAAATGGTTTTTCGTCTTACGATGTCTTTTGGCTTTATTAGTTCATATGGCATATATTTTCCTTCTTTGTATACTTTACCCATTGCTTTCAAACGTTCAGATATTCGAGAATGGGCTACGTTCAGTGTTGCTGCAAGCATTTTTTGAGTTTGGCATGGGTCTTCGACTATCAAAGCCTGTAGTTCTGTATCTTCGAACGTTTTCTTCGCTGCTGAGTGTTCTTCGTCGATTACACTGTAACCATCAGATTTGAAACGTCGAAACCATTCCTTACAAGTAAAATCCAAAGAAGAATGATCACAGTAGGCTTCAATTAGCATTCTATGAGATTTGGCGGCAGTTTTCTTCAAATTGAAGCAAATGATGCTGTTGTGACACGAACTTCGACATTTTAAACGCTCTAAAACACAATAAAGCTAATGCAAATTCAAACCTTTATGAATGTTATATTATTAACAGATATCAATGCTACATTTGAGCCTCATTTACGTTGGACATTATGGCTCAGTCTTTAATTTAAAACTTTTACTAATGGAGGTAGGTTTCCAATAGATATACCTAATATTGAAAGGATGATCATAGAGTAAATAATTCTTTCAGCTTGAGTTCTATAAGAAATTGTTAGAACTATAATTAACTGTATTGTAGTCCAACATTTCACGTCAAAAACCAATGGAAAATCATGTATTAAGTGTTGAATCGCCTGGTCTCACCAATTTCTTATGTCAGCTTGAAATTGGGTTATGAATTTACGTATTTTGATTGGACATATTGATCAACATGTCCAAACCTACGAATCTATAAATTATTTTAGCGAGGACAACTTTTATATATGCGTGGTCCTTTCATCCAAATCTGATCAACATTTTTTAAAAGATTTGGTTACAAACTTTCTCATTCTTAATATAAGTAAGATTAATTAGTAAACATTCTTTTTGAATTAATTAGAATTTTTTGTTGTTTTAGTTCGATTTATAATAAAAGCGTGTCTTTTTTCAACTGTGCTTGATATTGTTACCATAATTCAATGATTGGTTCACTGGAGCGTGCAGGTCACGAGATCACCATCAATAGCTCGATCAACTTGTGAAATTTTGTAGAAGAATTTATGAATTATGATGTATTTCAAGCATGAAGCGTCGATGAACTATTCAGAAGCGTGTCGCTTTTTTATGTCGTCACGTAGCGTGACATTAATGCAACAATAAACAATAGCGAAAATCAGGTGTGAAAGGGCATTAAGGACGATATAAATGCAATGGAGGTTGTGGAAATTGCTGCACTATATTGCCACTGACAGAGGTTCTTGGCATTGTTATACGAGGTCTCTTCAAAATGTATCTCGAATTTAGAACTACGTATATTTAATTTTCGATTTTTCCTGGCGTTATGTTTGCCTAAAATGATACAACATGTTCTTTCAAATAGTCTGTAATATAGAATTCAAGGTTCCATAATTTACGATGTTCGAATCAGTGTGAAGAAATCCCCACATCATTATTGAACCATAAGTAGGTAAAAGTTGCACTGGGTATATCATTTCGACGTAATAAAAAAACTGTTTTAGATACATCAAATGCAGTGCTACCAATCATCTCACATGTTCAATCGAATAAGTCTGAAGTAAAATTTAGAGTGGATACAGTAAAGTGTATTCTTCAACTACTGAACCATTAGGAAGCAGTGGGTTTTGATGGAATTATACCAACCGTTTTGGAGGAGTCAGCACTTGTTCTTAATCGTCTGTTTCAGATGACGTATGAGAGCCACGCGTTTCCGAAATATTCGAAAGTTGCTAGAGTACAAGCGATTCCAAAGCAAGGAAAGAAAGGCTTATCCCAAAATTATCGTCCAATCGCACTATTAACCCTTATGTTGAAAGTGATTGAAAGAGTAATAAACGATGAGCTTGACAAATATGTCAATGTCATAAAAGCATCATGACAGGGTTAAACACTCAGCCTTGATGAGTAAACTATTCGGATATGGACTTTCTCAAAAACTGCATGGTTAGCTTTTCCTCCAGTAGATCGATTCGGGTGGTAGTTGATGGTGTAATGAGTGAATATCTTCAGGTTAATAGGAAGTACCCCAGGGCTCCATACTCTGGCCAATTATTTTTCTGTAGCAGGTCAATGATCTGCTCCACTTCACCAAAAACAGAATATTTGGGTCTGTTTTCCGGTTCTAAAAATATTTCTCAATCTCAATTTATTTCCATTATTCTATTTCTCATGTGCATCGAGAAAAGACATCAAATTTTGTTGGCATATGTCCGGACATAATAGAAAAAAATTCATGTATCAATAACTAATTGCGTACCGAAAAAGAAATTTGAGATACTGAAATTGTGCATCAATTTCTTGGCCCAGAGTATTTTAATATTAAAAAAATTTCACTCTGAACTGTGTGTTAAAAACTGATACAAACTTCACTTGAATTTATAACAACATCAACAACTACAATTCTTATATTATTATTACATTCATGTGATAAACAGTACATCACAGATTTCTCCATTTCATATTATTTGCTGATTCAATGACAGAATATCTATTATCCGGTGAAAGGCTGCGAAACGCACAACAATGCATGTCTTTGATAAGCTCATTATTTCACTTTTACCATTTCTTGCTCTGCTTTATTTACAAAACCACAAAGTTGGAAAAAAATTGTGTGGTTTTGAATTTATTTGAATTTGATTAATTCTGATTCACTCGTGGTTAGGTTAGTCCGTTAGTGAAGCATTCAACAATGATTTTATTTAGAATGATTGTTTAAAGTTTAAATATTTATATCATTATGCTTTTTATACATATTGCCAAGATAATAGTTCTCCAAAAACGAGATTATACAGTTGGTTAAATGATTTTAGAGCAGAACAACAATTCTCATGATTGAGTTGTGGCACATGATATAAGCTTAATTTTTAATGACGATTTCAAATCCGTGATCAACACTTCTGTAGTAGCTCTAGTTTAGAAAATATATAAAATGGCAATTTTACAATATAATACAACTTCTTTGAAATAGATCTTATTTTATTGAGTTTTTCAAATTGAAAAATTCTTTTGTTAGATTTTTATGAAGATGTTGTAGTCAGTGAGCTGTTCTGAATGCTGAAACATTAGTCAGCCGTCGTATATGCGTTTCAGTAGCCTGAAATGTATATGACATTTATCATATTTTTCGAACGACTGTCAAAATTTTTTTGCAAATTTCTCTTTAAATTGAACAAGACCCACGAAGGAGTAATGTATGGGCGATGTCAACCCAAATTATTGGGTCCATAATGACAGAACCTGGTCGAACAGAGAGTGAATTGTTTTGTTGATTTGAATATTGAAGGGTTTTTTGTGATTATACTTCAAAATTGGCAAGCAAGAACGAGGAAGTGATTATGTTGCAGGAGACTCACACTTCGACGGAAGAACATCTCCGCGAAAGAGGAAATATCGCAGGTTATGTACTTTTTGATTATCTCCTTTTTATGACCTTGCTTGCTATGTAAAATCTTTTCTTAAATTCAATTTAGTTTAGACATATAAGAGTCAAGTATGATTGTTGAAATATTTTTCTGCTGGTTTTTTTTCCTATTGTTACAGATTCCTGTCCCAAACTCCCTTCCTTTCACCCTTGTCTTCGTTTGGAAATCATGGAATGCAGGAGAGAATGAACAGCTAAACAGAAAAATTCTTTGGTACTCTTTATTTACACACGACATTAACACAACATAAATAGACAAGCTATTGCTAGTGCAATAGCGACAGGGAAACGAGTTTTTTCTTCAGGTTTTTTCACTCTGAATAATACGCAAGATAGTATGGATCCCCTGTCACATTTTCCTGAGCTCACACTTTCGTTTTTCTGCCACACACCAAAATTATAGATATAAGCATTTATTGTAAATACAATTATTCGAATTTTTGTAAATCCTCTCTTTTCAAAAGGATATATATTTAAAAAGTGTTCCCATTTGAGAACAGTGGGACCAAATGGGTTGAGAAAAATTTACAACTGGTTTTCAAGCATCACAAAATACAAATGTTCAAAATTTGATGCGAATGAATGAAAAATTGGTATAGAAAGTATTCCAATTCCAAGGAATTGCAATGTGTTGGATACTTACTTTCCTAATTAACTTAGACAGATTGGATTAGCATTGAATTACACTTAAGTAAATTAGATCACAATGAACAGTTGTCTTTTTGTAAGCTTTTACGTCATTGCTTTAGTATTCAGACGAAGGTTATAAGCTAAAATGAGAATTGTATTGAACAATCTGTTCCTAATTAACATTTCTGTTTGAGCAGCGCTTATTACAATGAATACGATGCATAAAATAATAATAATAAAATTATAATGAATCCTGTTTCTTTTATTACATCAATATATAATTTGGGTTCTCTATTCCTTGCATCAATTATGTCTGGAAGTTGTTTTCTATATAATGAAGTTTGAACAGCCCAAACAGCTTATTTCTGAATTAAAAAGTTTTTTATTATCATCGGAATGACAAACATTGACGCAGACATATGATATTTTATGAACATTTCATCTGAATAATTCTTATACGTATTTCTTCTCAATACGGTTCGTTGCTTCATCTACTGTTGAAATCTAGGAACGAACGTTGTTCTCTGTTATGTAGGTTGAGCACGAACACTTTATGAGTTATTATAATAAATACAAATGTGAGGACGCAGTTTTCGAGGTTGAAGAGATCTAAGAGTAGATTTGAATTGAATATTGTAGTTTCCTCCAGCTGGATATAGCAGTATAATGTTTCAAGTTCACTGTGATTCTTTCATGCAAGCACAAAGCTATCTCATTTTCGAGGAGAACTTGTTCGTAAAAAAGGATTTTTATGATTCCATTGGAAATAACCATGAATCTATGAAAAAATAAGGGAAAGACCATTCACTGTAAGACTGAAAAATATAGAAGTAAACGAATTTGTGAATATTGGAGACTATACATACAGGATGTCCCGATGAAGAGACAGTTAGAAGTGTCTGGTTTATCGATCAATTTCTAATTTTGGCATTATAGTATATTGATCTGATATTTGCAATCATTTTCAGAGCGGTACCACATCATTAGATCGTAGCGTGCTGAATAGCTACTACAGCTTGATTTTATCATATTTTAAAATCCCAGAACTTCACAAATAATTTTTTGGTATCGTTATGTTGATGTAATAGTGAAGACAACTTGATCTTCTTCTGAATTCCATCAACAATATCCACCCAATTTCAAGTAAGAAACAAGCAATCGAATAAATTTTTTAGTCTTAATTCTTTTCAGCAAGTTGCATATCAAATATCAAGTCACAACATAAAAATTACCTCTAAACCTAAATGTAAATTATTACAATTATTTTTTAATGCCAAAGACAAAACTCACAAATTAGACAATTCTGGAGTGTATGTACTGTGTTGCTCTGATTGCAACGGTATATACATAGGCCAAACAGGAACATTTTTTCGCATTGGATAGAAAGATCATCACTCTTCCTTTTGTAAAAATAAAAGAGACTCCACCAACACACAGCGTTGCCTAGATAACAACCACCGCTTCCCTAGTATAGCTAATCTTAACATTATTCATCGTGCTCCGGAAAGCAATAAATTCAATTACCTAGAATCTCTGAAAATTTTCAAAGCTAAATACAATGAAAACAAAAAAACAAGTATTATTTTTTGAGTAATTTTACTGAATAATTGTGATTCGTAAGGCGTTTCACTACACCATAGCTTCTCCAGACGAATGGATGTACAAAAATTATGACAACTATATATAGATACAATTGAGAATATAAATACAAATTTTCTTAAGTAATTAAAAGCTTATTGAGTTGCTTCTTCTTAAGTGGTTATCAATGACAAGTATATCCAATAAAATTAAGGAATAGATTGCTCCCTGAAGAGATTCAATAGAGGTGAAGGGCTTAAATCGAATAATTCTAAAAGCCTCTCAAATTCAAACAATAGAAACAATTCTACCTTTCTTAACGACAATACAGACCTATTCCCGAATATTTGGGATTTTCAAATGATTATGAATGTATCTTTGAATATTCCAATAGGAGAAAACTTGTTGTTTTTCTCTCTTTATAATTCATACCTGTTTTTCTATATTCAAGACAAATTGTACAACTGTACCCTAGTTTTAACTCACAATTTTCAAACGTCTGATGATAATAGAAATGCAGAAATAGCTATCACGTTTGTTAATTAAATATTTTCCACTTAATTTTGTGATATTCTTTACGAAGTAAACCAAAATCACCGTATGATGATCAAATAACGGGCGACTCACTATATTTTCTGAAGTGATAACCTATTAAATAGGAGGTCAACAGAAAAAGAGGTTTGGTACAATTACGCGATGAAAGAACACCCAGCATATCGACTAGAAAATCCTGAGTGATATGATATTATAATGGACTAGGTCAATAATAAATGTCAATATTGCTATAGAAACTATTCATTATCAAACATTTAACACAACGCTTTCAGCGATGATCTAGATTGAGACGGGAAATGACATTAATTATTACCCATCTTCTTATGGTAGAAAATATATGGTACAAGTGAACTTTTCAAATATTATCGAATAGAAGTTTCGACAGTTAGAGGTGAAAGTGTCGTCAAGTTGGCGTTTGAGAAATGATGGCCTGAATTTCTTATTCGACATCAAATGGAGCGAACAATAGTTATCGAATACACGCGTACCACACGCTTGTGAAGCAATCATGGTACCGTTTCAAGTATAATCAGCACGTCAGCTAAATAAGATCCAAAATAGATAAAAATTAATAAATTAAAGGCCTCATCTTTTTCGATACTGAATTCTAGCATGGTCGTAGATGTTAGAAATCATCAAACAATTAATTTATTTTGGACAATATTCAATGTTCTGTCTCGTCCAGTACTCTCATGGCCTTTCCGGAAGAAGAGCTTGGTACTTATATCATAATCGAGCAATAATTTCAGAAGATCAGTACGAACCGAAGTAAATATGGTAAATGTTTTAGGGTATGTAAACTCATATGTCTTTTTTTATAACAAAAAGTTGACGTATTTTGCAAGACCTCAACTGTAACCCAAACTAGGTTCTTCTATTACAGAGACTTTACAGCAGGGGTTCCCAAAGTGTGGGGCGTGGTGAAATAAATAAAAAATTTACAAAAATAATTTCCTTAAATCTTCGAAATAAAGTCAAAATTGTTTTTGTAAAGTTTTAAAAAAGCCAGAACCATGGCCTCCTAGGTCACCCAGACTTTTTCTTATGGGGATATCTCAAAAGTTTAGTTCATACCACTTTAGTGAACACTGTAGAAGAATTGAGAAATCGAATAATAACCTCTTCTGACACGATAAGGAAAACCCAGGAATATTTCAAAGGCATTCTTGCAAGTGAAAAACACTTCCAGCAATTTATTTAGTTTTTAATTGTTCTTTTTTTTATTTCGATATTAAATGAGTATAAGTTGAGTCTCAGAAGATGAACTATCAAAATAAAAGCAAATTTTGTGCATACCTATCGAGTATTTCTATTATTTTTTTTATTTAGCGAATAACATACAATTCAAATTCAATAATTTTTCACTCGAAAACGGTTGGAGATACGAAAAAATTACAGTAGTCAAAAAAGTTTCTAAATTGAACGAAGATAACGAAAATTGATTGTACCTTGATCAGTGGCGTACTGCAAAAAAGTTTGAAAGGGCAAAAAGAGACATGGCCTCCGGAAAAGAAAACACCTTGTAAATTTCAGTTGAAATCTAGGACGTGTAATGATGGAGGCTGTAAAAAATAGCTTGCTTTCCAAATTTGGGCTGAATATCTCAGAAACTGCAGGAGTTTTGAAGAAAAAAACAATTTTTTTTCCGAAATTTCAACACCCTGTAGCTCAGTAACGAAGCTTTTGCGGACCTATATTTATATGAACTTTTTTTCTTAAAATTGCTCGTAGATTTACCACCTCAAGTGTTGACATACTATTATGTAACACCCTGTATATTAAAGCCATGAGAATTTTTATCTTGAAGACAATTGAGGTATATTTGTTCTTAGAACAATCTACAAGAAAATAGAATGAAGATATTATGGTGGACATATTTGAAGAATAATATTTTTCCGAAATCGGTCTGTTTCATTTTAATCATCAAAAGTACATTTTTAAGTGAAGGGATATTGTATTTTGAATCTATTTGTATCGGGATATTTACTTATCTTGAAGTATCTTCATATTTACAACTTGTTGTAAGAATATTAGCGTAGTTTCAAGTTTGTTCAGTGAAAGTAAAGGTATTACTTTCTACAGTAATAATTAATGAACTAATTGAACACTATTCGATAAAATTTAATCACTAAAATTGAAATTCACCAACTAATATATCTAAATATTAAACCTTTTACATATGCAAGAGTCATCTTTGGATGATGATAAGTACGAAATATCTAAGATATTTCGAACTCAAAAACAAGATTATTGCGAATGATGATGTTGATATTGATTTGATCAAAACAGGTTCTTTGAAACGGTTTATTTACCGAAAAGAAATTTGGATTTTCGTTTTGATAGTTCATTGACGTTTCTAAAGAAAGTATTTAATATGAAAGATTGAGACCGTCCAATAGGAATGATTTCTCTGACTCTTCAAAACGTTCAAAGTTACTTTGGTTGTTTTAAAACATTGACACATGTTTATTGTCTGATATGTCTGGGTATATACCAACGAAATTCGAAAGAACAGCGGAGTGCAAATTACCACTGAAACGATACAACGACGTCTCAGTCCTAGGGAATTTGATTTGATGGCTCGTGAAGCTGGTGGAGGTCAGGGAACATGTCAATTGGTTAGAAGCTGACGGGCAGAGAAAAGCGTTATGCAGCGTTTGAAAAAGCAAATTCGTGGAAAAAAGCCAGATTTGTGGAAAGAAACCTCATAGATTTTGCATCACGATAATGCACAATCTCACAAAGCTATCATTGTGAATGAATTTCTGATCAAAAACTCAACAAATACCATCGAACAACCACCGCGTTCACCTGATATGTCTCCGGCCAACTTTTCCTTCTTACAAAGCTCACATTACCACTTCGAGGTATCCGAGCACTGAAGTCCATTCTAGGAAAAGCGTTTGAAAAATGTTTTGATGGTTGAATTAGTCGTTTGCGTAAATGTATTATTTGGAGGCCTGTTTTGAAGGCGACAGAATAAATTTGGATGGAAAATTAATATTTTGTGTTCCATTAACCAATTCCCGGTATTTTTTTGACCGAATGTAAATAATACAAATATTAACAAATGAAGCGACTTTCACAAACTGTTTCTGGGAATACCGGTATGTATGCAGAAGATATGAAAGATATATTGAAAGTCCACCTCATTCGTGATACTTTCTATGTTTCGATAGCGAATAATTGATAAGGAAGAACTATGAATCACTTCGTGTACCGACTTCATGGTTTATTTGATATAATATCAGTATGTCTTTAATGAATATCGCCTTTGTTTTCTTTTAATCAGCGGATAAGTAAGAATTGTATTCACCAGGAAATAATGCTAATTCATCCGTCTTGAAAGTTGACGTTAGATAATTATAACCCGAAATTTTATACGTACTTTATAACTGAAGGTGAATTTCACATCTATGCCTGTTTTCAAAATGTATCATTTCGATATTGGCAACATACCATGAACAATGTTGTGAAAAAATGTCTTCTAAAAATCTACACTACATTTTTTACGGAGGAAAACTCCATAAAAGAAATTATTTCAAATTGGATCATACATATTTTCATTTTTTTTGTGCATAGAATATTGTTTTAATATGGAGTTGCATTTATATAAAATATACAAGGTGTTACTTAATAGTATGTCAAAACTTGAAGGGATAAATCTACGTGCAATTTTAAGAAAAAAAGGTCATATAAAAGTAGGTCCGCAAAAGCTTCGTTACGGAGCTACCGGGTGTTGAAATTTCCGGAAAATATTGTTTTCTTCTCCAAAACTCCTGCAGTTTTTGAGATATTCAGCCAAATTTGGAATACAAGCTATTTTTTACAGCCTCCATCATTACACGTCCTAAATTTTAACTAGAATCAACAAGGTGTTTTCTTTTCCGAAGCCATGTCTTCTTTTGCCCTTTCAAAACTTTTTTGCAGTACGCCAATGATCGGTGTAGAATCAATTTTCGTCATCTTCGTTCAATTTAGAAACTTTCTTGACAATTGTAATTTTTTCGTACCTCCAACCGTTCTCGAGCAAAAAATTATTAAACGATTGTATGCATTCGCTGAATTGATAGCAATTCTAATTAGAAAAATGACTAGTAGGCATTGATTTTTTTCATTTATTTATTTATTTTGACAGTTGCTAAAGTTGAACCAGAGTCTGCTCGAATTGTTTATTAAATTAACGATTAGTTTTAAGACCTTTGAAGTTATTGCTGTAAGAAAAAATATTAATCAATCGAATTCGGTATCCTTTGTAAACGCGTTGTCAAATGGACTAATAAAAAAGTAAAACAGACTACAACACCTTAAGTATGTTTTTAAATGTTATCGCCGCTGCATTTATTCGGATTTTCCTTTGACATAAGCCGCCTTCGCCGTGGTCGGCGTTTTTGAGAATGTAAACAAACAAAATGTTCAAGTAAAGCGACCTTATTAAACGTTCCGTCCGTCGGTAAAAGCTGCTTTGCGTTTTTATTGTTTCATTTTTCCATTCGTTACAGAAATTGTGATCGAGTAATACTTGTCTTCCTAATTTATAATGTCGTATAAAATAATTGAAAAACGAGTTTCCGTACGAAAATTATCAGTGTTACCAATTGTGATAATAGAAATGTTTGATCGTTTATTCCTTGGAGAGTCGTTTTCACCCATATTATCAAGGCTATTCAATGTTAACGAAACAACTTTACGATCGATTAAAAAATCCGAAGCTAAACAAAGGTCGTCCGTAGCTTTAACTTCACTGTCAGCGAAAATTGTTCGAGATCCAGCAATAGAAAAAATGGAAGTGGCGTTTTAATTATGGATCGATGATCGCAACCAAAATAGACTGCCCCTGAGTGGTACCATTATCCGGGAGAAGGAAAAACGTCTTCGCGCACATTTCGAAGATGTGATAGTTGTGGTAGTGGAGGTTTTCAAGCATTGGAAGGTTAGTTCATTAAAGTTGAAGTGCAATAATCATTGCATAGCATTAAAATCGTTGGAAATGCTGCATCTGCGGACACTGCTGAAGCAGAAACATATTCAGAAGAATTTTCAAACCTAGTAGCTGATACAAACCTGATGAGAAAGTATTAACGACCTTCAGTATGGTTTTCGTAGGCAAAGATCGACAGGAAATCTGCTCGCCTACGTCACTCATGTTTGTACATCAAAGATGGAAAAGCATGGGGAATCTTGAGCAATAGCTCTCGACATCTCTGAAGCCTTCAACAGGATTTGCAGCCTTATTGAATAAACTTGCTGCATATGGGCTTCCCGAAAAATTGCGTGGTTGGATAAGTAGCTTTCGTCCAAATAGATCAATACAAGTTTACGGTATAACATCTGATTGTTTCCAATTGCAAGCAGGAGTACCTCAGGGATCCATTTTTTCGCCAACCTTATTTCTGTTGCAGATAAACGATCTTCTGTCATCTACAGAAAACAAGATCTTCGGTTTTGCAGACGATTGTACCCTGGTTTCGTCTTTCAGTCTGCGTCCGATTACAATTGCGCAATCTCAGCGCCAGAGATGTCAACGAATCAATATCTTAAACTCTGACTTACAGAGGATATCAAAGTGGGATCAGTAAAACCTGGTGAGCTTCAACGCAAGCAAGACGCAAGCAACTACGTTTTCTAGAGAGGTCCTCGCTAGAGAACCTCATCTAACGTTGCAAAGCCAACAAATTGCATCAAAAGATTCGATGCACCTTCTCGGAATAACGGTCAACTCCAGGTTTTGCTGGCATGAACATGTATCAGCAATAGCTAAGTCAGCATTAGCTAAACTTCACGTCATCACAGCTGTAGCTTCTATATAAGGCGTAGATTCCGACCTGCTTTGGAATACTGTTGCCATGTATGGGGATCTGCGCCCAAAAATTCGTTGCAGATGTTGGATAGTGTGCAAAAACGGGCTATACACCTTATCAACCACCCGCAAGCTCCAACCGCTGGCTCTCAGAAGACAAGTTGCTGACCTTTCTCTGTTTTATAGATACTTGGTAAGGAGTTTTCATCATATGGCGGTGACAAAACTGCACTGTTTTGGAGAATGCCAAACAAAACTTTGATTTCCCAAAGCAAAAAGTCTGCCCCTTGATTTAAGGCAGCAAAGGACAGACTTGCACTGCGGCTATGTTCTAATGCATCTACAATGTTTTGGCGTGGTAATATTAAAGCATAGATTACAAGCTCTGTTTTTCGTGACAGCTTTCTGAATTATTTTGATTTATAAGTTGAAACTCATTCAAAAAACGAATTTAGACTTCAAAGCTCTTCTAGTTTCGGACAATACAGCAGATAATAAAAGTGACATTTTATCTCCCACCACAACGGCTTAGCTTCAGTCTATGGACCAAGGAATTATGCAGACCTTTAGACTCCATTTCATTGAACGAACCTTCAGAATCATATTCGATAATATGGGATGTGATCCTGATATACATGTTATGGAATACTGGAAGAAATTTGAAATAGCAAAATGTATCTTAAACATAAAAGAAACATTGAAATCATCCTGTTCTGACCTCGGAAAATGACGAAGAATCTCTGAAAATTCAAACTTCAACTGCAAACTTTGCTGAAATTGCGAATGGAATAGCACGATATGGGTATAAGTCCATCATTTTTTATTTTGATACTTCAAACAATACTAAAAATCTACCTATAAATTAATAGAAATCAACATCGTGACTTAAAAAAGATGCATTGAATGACAGCGTTTCTCTGTATGGAGCATAGATGACTCTGTGTAAGTATAAAAATTCATGTTCTTTTATCGTATTTGTATTATACTTCAAATCGATTTTCCCAAAACGTAATTTTTCAGCTTCGATGACATTAGAACTCAAAATCTACTAAAGCGATCTTTTTGAAAATTTGAATATTACTTCTTCACATAAATCAATAGGTAATCAGGAAGAGTTTTTTTTATTTTCTGTCTTTCATAACATTTTTGAGCTAAATCGCTTTTTTCACTTCCAAAAAATAGAAGAGTTCCTGATTTCCTCGAGAAATACATCAACTTTAAAATGCATATCAATTTTTTGTTTCGGAGTTTCAGATGAACGAGTTGTTTACCGCAAAACCACTTTTTTTCATGGCACCTCCAAAGATTCACTGCCACCAGCTTATTTACCAATAGTTTTCATTGAAAATTTTTTCTGACATAAGTTGTACAATATATAATTAAATTTAGTAAAATTATATTACCCATACCGCCGCAAAAACTATTTAACTGTGTTTAAATTTTTTGAAAAGTATAGTTATTGGTATAAGCGTTTTTCAAGAAACACCTCGTATATCTTGTATAAATTGGATGGATAAAGTAAGATTCTTACCGGTGGTGGTTCAGATGATGCGTAAATTTCAGAAGGGGTGTACTCCGGTTTTATGGTAACGGTAGCAATAGAATCCGGTTGATGATGTTCCTTCTCCATATTTGCCAGAAATCTCAGATAAAACACAACAAAACTTCGTAGATTGTTTCTATAGTATTTTCACCAGTCACTTTGACCGACTGTTTAACGAAGCCGCTCTCTCAGCCTTGTAAAGGTGCCCCTCTCTCATCTAGTACCCACCGCTGTATGGATAGAGTACCAACTTGGGTACTCGCAATTGTCATTCTGTTTCAACGACTTCATATTTCTTCAGTAGCTGTTCATGAAGATGACTGAGTTTCCGTTCACGAAGATGTGAAATATATCGTAAAGTTTCTTAAATTTTGAAAGTAACAATCTACATGAGAACATAGTTTTAAGGATCAATTTTTCTTTATTTTCCACCTCCCGTTAGAATGTATTTGTTTTTATTGATATCTGTTAATAAGATTTTGGTATAGGCGTTTCAAAATGGCAACTTATCTTTTATAAAAAACAAGTACTGTGTTTTAAGGAATTTTACTTAATAATTGCGATTCGTAACGCGTTTCACTACACCGTAGCTTCTTCAGACGAATGATTATGCAGAAAAATGTAAATGAGAATATAACTATAAATGTTCTTGAGTAATTAAAAGCTTATTGGTCACCTCCTCCTAAGTGGTTATTTATGACAGGTATATCCAATAAAATTAAAGAATAGATTGCTCCCCGAAAGATTCAATAGAGGTGAAGGGCTTAAATCGACTTGTTCATTGATGAGTCTACCTGAGTGTTTGTATTTATTTATTTCTAAAGTTTCCCAAAGATCTACCTTCAATATTTATTATCTGTATGCAAAATTTCAAACTGTGGGTCGAAAGAATGATTATTTTCTAAGAGATGATTCGCGTAATTTGAATCTGATTTTTTATTTGAAAAACTGCGTTTATGTTCCGATATTCTAATATTAAAATTTCTATGTGTTCTACCAATGTAGAAATTATCACAGTCATTACAATTCAATCTATAAACACCTGATTTATTGTTTTTACCTGGTTTGGTTTTATTATTTTTATATATTTGCCTAAATTATTATTAGTTTGGAAAGCTATGTTGAAATTATTGCTACTTAAGAATGATTTCAGTTTCTCACTTGTAATGCCAACGTAGGTTAAGGTGTTGAATTTTGTTTCAATTTATCGACAGGGTAAACTTCATTCAATGCGATTCTACTTTGTTTTTATTTGAAATATTATTCATTAGTTTGGGATTGTAACCATTATTTTTGGCTATTTCTTTAATCAAATTTAGTTCTTTGTTGAAATTTTTTGGTGATAGCGGGATGTTAATCAATCTATGAATAAAACTATTGAATGCTGACATTTTATGTTGATATGGATGACACGACGAGTTATGTATTATAATATATGTATGTGACGGCTTATGAAATTGCGAAAACATGTTTTCCATTTTCATTCGAAATTGTTACGTCTAAGAAATTTATCAATTATTGCTTTCTATTTCGGTTGAATGCAATTTTTGGATGTAATGAATTTATATGATTTTCGAAAATTTTCAACTGTCTATCTGTTCCTGTGAAGCAAATAATGATATCGTCTACATAGCGATACCAGTATAAACAATATTTACTGAGTGGATGATTATGAATTAATTTCTCTAAGTTATTCATGAAAATTTCAGCTAACAAAGGACTCAACGGATTGCCCATAATCAAGCCGTCTTCAATAGTATAATAATATAGTATATTATACTATCAAGCCGTTTCAATAGTATAATAATATAGTATATTATATATACTATATTATTATAATAATTACTTAATAACTTAGAGAAATTAATTCATAATCATCCACTCAGTAAATATTGTTTATACTGGTATCGCTATGTAAACGATATCATTATTTGCTTCACAGGAACAGATAGACAGTTGAAAATTTTCGACAATCATATAAATTCATTACATCCAAAAATTGCATTCACAACCGAAATAGAAAGCAATAATTCGATAAATTTCTTAGACGTAACAATTTCGAATGAAAATGGAAAACATGTTTTCGCAATTTACCATAAGCCGTCACATACAGATATTATAATACATAACTCGTCGTGTCATCCATATCAACATAAAATGTCAGCATTCAATAGTTTTATTCATAGATTGATTAACATCCCGCTATCACCAGAAAATTTCAACAAAGAACTAAATTTGATTAAACAAATAGCCAAAAATAATGGTTACAATCCCAAACTAATAAATAATATTTTAAATAAAAACAAAGTAGAATCGCATTGAATGAAGTTTACCCTGTCGATAAATTGAAACAAAAATTCAACACCTTAACCTACGTTGGCATTACAAGTGAGAAACTGAAATCATTCTTAAATAGCAATAATTTCAACATAGCTTTCCAAACTAATAATAATTTAGGCAAATATATAAAAAACAATAAAACCAAACCAGGTAAAAACAATAAATCAGGTGTTTATAGATTGAATTGCAATGACTGTGATAATTTCTACATTGGTAGAACACATAGAAATTTTAATATTAGAATATCGGAACATAAACGCAGTTTTTCAAATAAAAAATCAGATTCAAATTACGCGAATCATCTCTTAGAAAATAATCATTCTTTCGACCCACAGTTTGAAATTTTGCATACAGATAATAAATATTGGAAGGTAGATCTTTGGGAAACTTTAGAAATAAATAAATACAAACACTCAGGTAGACTCATCAATGAACAAGTCGATTTAAGCCCTTCACCTCTATTGAATCTTTTCGGGGAGCAATCTATTCCTTAATTTTATTGGATATACCTGTCATAAATAACCACTTAAGAAGAAGCAACCAATAAGCTTTTAATTACTCAAGAACATTTATAGTTATATTCTCATTTACATTTTTTTGCATAATCATTCGTCTGAAGAAGCTACGGTGTAGTGAAACGCGTTACGAATCGCAATTATTAAGTAAAATTCCTTAAAACACAGTACTTGTTTTTTATTATTGATAATGGAATTTTACCAAGTAAAAGCCTCCCAAATTTAAACTTATCTTTTGTAAAAAGTGGAAGAATATCTCTGCTCAACTTTAGAATAAAAGTGAAAGAGTGAGGGAAAAAACAACTGTTTTTACTTCAATTGTTCATTCATCAACGAATAGACCTCAATAGGTTGTGGAAACACCCTTTCTTTGTAATTCTTCAAAATTTACAGTATGAGCTCTTCATTCGCAAGGTATATATCGTAAATATGCGATTACAAAAACCATGATTGGAAATGAACCAGTGTTCGCCAACGTGCAGCGCACATGGTACAAGATGAAGAAAAAGACACCTGGTATATAAGATTATAGGGGATACGTTTCTAGATGACAAAATAAGTGATAAATATATAAAAAATCAATTAAATTGAAGTTTTTAACCATATTGATTAATTATTATCTTCAGGCTTAGGTTTAAATAATTTAAATTTTTTTCTTGGCAGTTTTCAAAAGCTCCTTCAGTTCAGATTGATATTCAGCATTAGCAATATGCCTCATTTGAGATTTTTAAACCTTCACTAAGATTTTTAAAATTAAATGTCATGTTTCCAATGTTTGTTAAAGAAATCTTTATCTGCGAAAGTAGAAAGCGCAAATAAGAAACTTTTACATTCTGTCCACTTGTTAATTTCACGACAAACTTAGGAGATTTGATTTTTCAAAATGTCCAACAGGGTGAAACTTATTTTTACATCAATTTATTGGAGAATATGAGAATATCGACTTTTGTCAAGCCTCTTTGACAACATTATTCACTAAAATCTCATTTCAGGGTATTTGTTCGATTAATGAAAATCAACTTAATTTAAATATTTATAATGAACCGTTAAACAATGCTAAGTAATACATAAAAATCATAAATATACGACTTTGTCCTGAAAACTTTTTATTTGAATATATAAACACTATATAGATGAATTATGCTTTAAGAAGTTAAAGAACACCTTAGAATATCAGCGAATGCAGTTAGGTACACTAAGCTCTCTAGATTTTATGTATTGAACCAAATTGAAGCAACAATATAAGAAACGTCTATAGGGATTCAATTTTATTATTTTCAGGTTGACTTTTCAATACCGAGTGTCCCTATTATGTGTTAATTTGAAGTATTCAAATCTATTAATTCGGTACTACTGACGGTATTCTGGTGCAAATATGGGAATAAAAGAATGACATATGAATATTTCAAAATGCAAAATAATCATGAGAAATAGTAACAGTTATCACAGCATTTCCCATTTAATGATGGCTTCTCGCATCTTTCATACGTATATATTTCTTAGTACTCATAAACGTGGTCGATAGAAATGTCTCTTAAAAGATTTCATTTCCTTGGATGTTTTGTCAAGCACACCTACCAAGTTGCATAACTCAATCAAACGAATTGGCGTCAATCTGTTTCGGCGCTCAAGGAAGTATTTCTTGATTTCTTTGTCGTTTTCTTCATATGGTAGCGTTTAAACACTTTCTTACTCACCTTTCCACAATCAATTCACCAAATTCTCAATAAAATCAAAACTATATCTATGTATGAGCGCAACAAGATAAAAATAGTTCCTCGGTGTTTTTTCCAATGCCATTTGTTATGTACCTACCTCTAGAGTAGACTTACAAGTTACCAAAACTTTCAGAAACCTATAGTCTGTGACATAGTTTAAAATCACCTTCTGTAATCAATCGACACACTATAAGAGCAACATATAGCTACTACAGTATCAGATCTTTATTACCGGGATAAATGAGGGCATAAATCTACGTGCAATTTTAAGGAAAAAAATTCAAGCAAAAGCTTCGTTACGGAGCTACAGGGTGTTGAAAATTCCGGAAAAAAATTTATTTCTTCCTTCAAAACTGCTGCATTTTTTGAGATATTTAGCCCAAATTTGGAATGCAAGCTATTTTTCACAGCCTCCATTATTACACATCCTAAATTTCAATAAGAATCTACAAGGTGTTTTTTTTTCCGAAGCCATGTCTCCTTTTGACCTTTCAAACTTTTTTGCAGTACGCCACTGATCAGCGTACAATCAAATTTCGTCATCGTCGTTCAATTTAGAAACTTTTTGACACTTGTAATTTTTTCGTATCTCCAACCGTTTTCGAGTGAGAAATTATTGAATTTGAATTATTTGAATTGTATGTTATTCGCTAAATAAAAAAAATAATAAAAATACTTGATAGGTATGCCCAAAATTTGCTCTTATTTTGATAGCTCGTCCTCTGAGACTCAACTTATACTTCAATTCAATATTAAACTAAAAAATAAGAACAATTAAAAACTAAATAAATTGCTGCAAGTGTTCTCCACCTGCAAGAATACAGGCCTCTGTCCTTCTTCGCATATTATCACGTTTCACGAATAAAGAGCTTATACAGGGTGCGGCGTGATGAAAGGGCGTTTTTGGAACGGGTAGTACACGTAACAGTGAGTGAGTAGAGAGGAGCGACTGAGATTATTCGAATCAGGTGGAGTTACCACTTAATTCACAATGGTTTTCTGGATAAGAGATCACCGTGTGTTTGCAGTTGAAGAGTACTTAAAATCGGGAGATGTTATTGTCCTGAAGCGGTGCTGACTAGCACAATCATCCAATGGATACAAAGTTTCAGAACTACTACAACAACAATGAATCCGAAACCTCAAGGTCGTCCCCGAAGTATAAGGACACCAGCTTTCGTGGAAAGAGTGAGACAAGCTGTAATTCAAAACCCAGGGCGCTCCGTCCGAAAACGAGCTGCAGCACTCAAAATAAGTAGTCAAACTGTTCGCAGAATTTCACACCAAGACCTCCGCTTTTATCCCTATAAGCTCATGGTTGTCCAGCACCTGAATGAAAGAGATCTTGCACAACGCCAGCAGTTTGCCGAGAGAATGCAAATGATTATCACTGATGAAAATGAACCAGTGAGAATGATGAGTGATGAGGCTGATTATCATTTCAGCAGTTCGGTTAATGAACAGAACTGCAGATATTGTGCAGCAGAAAACCACCACGAACTGCATCAATCTCCACTTCTCATTTCAAAAACGCACTTCCATTACGCCCCACCATATCTGTATAATAAATTAGACTCCCAGTTGATATTGTGAATAATAAACAAACAAATAAAGTATTAAACCGAAACATCTTTCTCACCCATAGACAAATAAAATAAGTTAGACGATAAAGCTGAAGGTTATGTCTTTTTCTATGAATATTCAAACTTTATTAAAACTTATTATTTACGTTTAGATGTCAAAATTTCAAGTAATTTTCCACACATTTATAAATATGTATTCGAATATATTATAGCTCAATCAAAAAATGTTGAACTCTAGACATCAGAATGCATCCAATATTCGCAGATTCAGAAAATCACAAGTAGAATATGTTATGAATCAAAGTCCTCGAAATATCCAAAAGAAGTCAGATATATTCCATACCAAGCAAAATGATCGACATTCAAATTCCAAGCTTCAAACTAACCCGAAAACGAAACAGAAAGGTGTTCGAAATCTAAAAGAAAAAACTAACCAGATTGTATTAGTTAATCCAATGGAAGCCAGTTCTGATATGTACATGCGAGTCGTGCCATCTTCATTTAAACGTGAGGATCATTTCGTTGATAATTACACACAAAGAGATGAGAAAAACGGCAGGACGAGAAACTCTTCTGACAGACATAAAAAAATCACTCAGCACTTCACCGGAGCTGTTCGTAAAATCGTGATCAATAATAAAACGCAGAAAGAAAAAAGCATTATTTGTTCTAAAAAAAGAAGTTTAATCGAAAAACCTGAATCAATTCTACCTACAAATGCTTTTGTGCATATTTTATCTGCGTTTATATCAAATAATTTCGAGAACAATTCTAACTATGGAAGTTTAAGCAGAATTAAAACACTTTCTATGACATTAGAAGATGTGCCCGAGGAAAATGATTCAGAATATGAAAATAGTTTCGCTAAACCAGCGATATCATTCATACTTAGAAGTACACATGAACCTATAACTTCGATTATTTCTAAGAAAAATTCTTTGAAAATGCATGGATCTTTTATATTACGCTCTTCTCAACTAGACCTTGCAATTGAAAATTCTAAAAGAGGACAAGTTCTGAAATGTCAAAAATGTATCGAGAATGACTACCACCATTCAAAATGTGATTTTAAAAATATCAATAATCAAAAAGAATCCAATAAACAGTTAAAAATCCAAGAAAAATTAGATAGTAATGATATTAATAATTGTTGCAAACAAATTGAAAATATTTGTGACAGAGATGAATTGCGAAATCGAGAAGAGATTGACGATGAAGCGAAATCCAATTCTCTCATATGTAAAGCTATAGATGATCGTCAAAGTGATGATAACCTAAAAAAAAAATCAGATAAATCTACTGATATTAAAGATATAAGCAAGGAAGATCTGGATCTTCATGTTGAAAAAGTTGATCGATCGACGGAAAATTCGTTACATGTAATATTGAAATCTCAAAGTCATATTGATCGACAGAAAGAATCAGTTTTTCGTGGAACCAACATAGCAGCCCAATATTCATATTCTGATTCTCAACTTACTCTTAATAACATTCGTAAACATAGCAGCTTAAAAGAATTCATTTCTATTTCCAACATACACACAGAAAATTGTCGAAACCTTTCAAAGAAAGCGGTTAAAAAAAACAAAGATAGAGTAATAACATTATTTATGAGAAATTTTCAAAAACATGAGCATCAACCATTTTTGAAAAATTCTACAGAGCACATAGAAGAACTGAGAAAACCTAAGGGGCATTCTGGATCCCAAAACTTCCAAAAGGATGTAGTTGATTTTTTAACTAAATCCGTTGAAAATAATTCTGAGAAACTGCCAATTCCCGAGGGAGAAAAGGATTTTCTAGTTATGCCTTCTGCTAAGTTAAGAATTCCACATTTTTCACAAATTCTGCCAGATATTGGGAAGGAAACAAGAAAACAGATCAATCGTTTTTTAACGAATCAAAGATTCAAATCACGTAAAATGAGTTTAAATGTACATAATGTTGAAAAAGAATTGGTTTGTTTGTATAAAAGAAAATTTCCTTAGTAGTAAAAAAATTCCTTGTTTTATTTACTGTCATTAGTTTCAAATCAGTCTCCGAGTTTTAAGGGGACTAGGAAATGCGGATTTACTCTTTACTTGCCTATAACAATGGTTCTTTGATTGTACACATACATTTCAAGAACATCTGGTTATTTTTAACAGCTATAACAATACAAATGAAATTGAATATGAAGAATTAATGTTGGAGATTCCATCAATAAACTGAAGATAATAATAAAATGAATAAACACTCTGTTAGATATTTAGGTATAGTTGTTGACTCTCATAAAGTTGAACCAAACAAACTGATTCAGCATCTATTTTGAAGAATCTTTATTCTTCCAAATCAATTTCATCGCCTTCAAAGTAATCCCCTCCAGACACAATGTCATTATGCCAACGGATTTTCCAATCCTTAAAACAGTTGAATTTGGGAGGCTTTTACTTGGTAAAATTCCATTATCAATAATAAAAAACAAGTACTGTGTTTTAAGGAATTTTACTTAATAATTGCGATTCGTAACGCGTTTCACTACACCGTAGCTTCTTCAGACGAATGATTATGCAGAAAAATGTAAATGAGAATATAACTATAAATGTTCTTAAGTAATCAAAAGCTTATCGGTCGCCTCCTCCTAAGTGGTTATTTATGACAGGTATATCCAATAAAATTAAGGAATAGATTGCTCCCCGAAAAGATTCAATAGAGGTGAAGGGCTTAAATCGACTTGTTCATTGATGAGTCTACCTGAGTGTTTGTATTTATTTATTTCTAAAGTTTCCCAAAGATCTACCTTCCAATATTTATTATCTGTATGCAAAATTTCAAACTGTGGGTCGAAAGAATGATTATTTTCTAAGAGATGATTCGCGTAATTTGAATCTGATTTTTATTTGAAAACTGCGTTTATGTTCCGATATTCTAATATTAAAATTTCTATGTGTTCTACCAATGTAGAATCATCAAAGAAGACTTTTCGAAATTATCACCTCATTGCAATTCCGATTATAAGATAATAAAAACAATTCGTGAAAATAGTACCAAGAACGATTTAGTATTCACTAAAGCAGATAAAGGTAACACCGTCATTGCGATTAGTAAAACCGATTATATTTCTAAAACTGAAGAATTCTTAACAGCCGGAAGCTATATAACATCAACTAAGGATCCTACCGCAAAATTTCAGAAAGTTGTTAAAAACATAATTTCGACAGCAAAATCATTAATTACAGACCAAGAAAAATATAAATTCATTAACTCCAATCCACAATCCCCCGAATTATATTCGTTCATAAAACTTCATAAACCTAATTACCCTATTAGACCTGTTGTTTCTTATGTAACGGCACCTTCGTTCAAACTTTCAAAATTCCTCAACGACTTGCTAATAAAACATTGCAATTTTAAATCTGAATTTTCGGTCAAAATTCATACGAACTTATTGCCAATATCAAAGATACCACTATACCACCTAATTCCAAACTTATTTCTTTCGATGTTAAGAATCTATTTCCCAACATTCCTCCAAAAGATACGCATTACTTAGTTGAAGAATTATTAGAAAGGAATCATGTCAATACTATCATTAAATCAGATATTCTTTCATTATTAAAAATTTGTTTAGATCAAAATTATTTCCATTTCAATTACAAATATTATACTATTGAAGACGGCTTGATTATGGGCAATCCGTTGAGTCCTTTGTTAGCAGAAATTTTCATGAATAACTTAGAGAAATTAATTCATAATCATCCACTCAGTAAATATTGTTTATACTGGTATCGCTATGTAGACGATATCATTATTTGCTTCACAGGAACAGATAGACAGTTGAAAATTTTCGAAAATCATATAAATTCATTACATCCAAAATTGCATTCACAACCGAAATAGAAAACAATAATTCGATAAATTTCTTAGACGTAACAATTTCGAATGAAAATGGAAAACATGTTTTCGCAATTTACCATAAGCCGTCACATACAGATATTATAATACATAACTCGTCGTGTCATTCATATCAACATAAAATGTCAGCATTCAATAGTTTTATTCATAGATTGATTAACATCCCGCTATCACCAGAAAATTTCAACAAAGAACTAAATTTGATTAAAAAAATAGCCAAAAATAATGGTTACAATCCCAAACTAATAAATAATATTTTAAATAAAAACAAAGTAGAATCGCATTGAATGAAGTTTACCCTGTCGATAAATTGAAACAAAAATTCAACACCTTAACCTACGTTGGCATTACAAGTGAGAAACTGAAATCATTCTTAAGTAGCAATAATTTCAACATAGCTTTCCAAACTAATAATAATTTAGGCAAATATATAAAAATAATAAAACCAAACCAGGTAAAAACAATAAATCAGGTGTTTATAGATTGAATTGCAATGACTGTGATAATTTCTACATTGGTAGAACACATAGAAATTTTAATATTAGAATATCGGAACATAAACGCAGTTTTTCAAATAAAAAATCAGATTCAAATTACGCGAATCATCTCTTAGAAAATAATCATTCTTTCGACCCACAGTTTGAAATTTTGCATACAGATAATAAATATTGGAAGGAAGATCTTTGGGAAACTTTAGAAATAAATAGATACAAACACTCAGGTAGACTCATCAATGAACAAGTCGATTTAAGCCCTTCACCTCTATTGAATCTTTTCGGGGAGCAATCTATTCCTTAATTTTATTGGATATACCTGTCATAAATAACCACTTAGGAGGAGGCGACCGATAAGCTTTTGATTACTTAAGAACATTTATAGTTATATTCTCATTTACATTTTTCTGCATAATCATTCGTCTGAAGAAGCTACGGTGTAGTGAAACGCGTTACGAATCGCAATTATTAAGTAAAATTCCTTAAAACACAGTACTTGTTTTTTATTATTCTTAAAACAGTTGGTAAAGTCTATTTCCGGGATGGCCTTCTGCTCCCTGTTCGATGCTATTGACTCAAAACTGTGTCCCCAGAGCGGTCTTTCGGGTCACACGGTGCCAGTGAACAGGGCAGTTGTGGAACAATATGGGTCGAGTTTTGGGCGAAATGTTCTCGAATGCAGTGTGAGAAGCTTCTGAATCCTATATCATCCTTCAAAATGGTATTGACTGATCCTTTTGAAGTGCCAACAAGTTCTGCAAGGTCTTTCATTGTTAATCGACGATTTACTATCACCAAATCTTTGATATTTTGGATGTGCTTCATTGGTCGAGGTTGATGGTCGTCTTCTACACCTTCTCGACTTTTTGGAACTCTTTATACCACTTGTAAGCATTTTTTTCAACATAACCTCATCAACAAAAGTTTTCTACGCCATTCTCAATGAATAAGCAGCAGAAAATTTATTCCGCAAACATTTAATGCAGATTCTTTGCTTAACAAATGCAGACATTATAAATATCGAAAAATTCACTTCTAGGAGCTTACAAAACCAAGCGTATCTCAAACACTAATGAATATTTTGATATTAACTTTGGCACAGACATACATTTGCGCGAGCAGTTTAACTTCTTCAAACGTCACCTTACTTTTTGGACACAGTGGTATGCTTTATGTATTCAGGACGAGGAGAGATCTTCTTGATATTAATATGCTCATGATGCTTAATTATAGTTTAGTAAACTCTCTATTTTAGAATATAGTTTTGTTCGTTGGGGTTTGGCTTATTACTACCCCACCCCTAATCCTTTTTGAAGACTCTTGGAAAGTACCCATCCCAGCCAAGAGTTTCACATTTTGCTCATCAAAAACGAAAAACTACTATTCAAGATTAAATATTATATTATCCCCAGCAGAAGATTTTGAAATTACTATTCATACATTTTTATGGGCATAAAATTATGATTAATTATAATGATGATAAACAGAAAACCCTCTGACTTTCCAACTGATTCACTTTTTGAAACTAATGAATTCTCAGATATCTAAAAACTTTACATCAAAACTATATTTGTATATTGGTAGAAAAATTCTTAACACTCCAATAAATCAATATCGTTCCACTAGAATTCTCAAATTGGATCATATATTTAAACTCCCGAACTGGTTGAAGATCCTTTTCGTTTTAATTTCACTCATTCTGTAAAAACTTTCTATTTTTTCTATTAAATTCTTATTCGAATTTTTTTTCTTCCTTATTTTCTACTGAATAGTATTTTCTTTACTTCCTTTACTTTTTCTTCACTTGAGAAATTCATAAATATTATTATATTATTTTTTATTCATATTAAGTATTTCTTCATTCAAGTATCTATTTCTACAAGTACACATATCGCTGTACCAAGATCTCTCAAACTGTTCTATATTCTGATTTGTCAAAATCATAGATTTTATTGATCAATCAATATGCCATTCTAAATTACTGTTAAAAATCAAAAATGTTATAGACACGAGAGAAAACTTATTCAGAAGTACTAAACACAAAGAGATATGAAGAGAGATAAAAGAAGATGTAAAAGAAAAACATGAATCAAATTGTATCACCTTCATCTTCGGTAACACCTATCATGCTTACCAATAATCTGTCAACTAGTATTTCTATCATTGATATCGAGAATATTCAAGATATAAACGGCACAGGTTGCCAAATGAATATTGAGGATGTACATAAAAAACATAACATAAAAATTTTTTCTAATAAAGCTAACAACAGACAATCAGTTAACCCTAGGAATACCAGGGTTTTTCAATCGCGGAGGGTGCAGGTGTGTCCATATTTTTTCATGAATAGAAACCACAAGCACAAACATCCGATTGAAATGAGAACAGTACAGCTAAATGAAAATAAAAAAGAACATACAAGCTGTGCTAAAAGAGAAGTTGATTATAATAATAATCAAAGCTATCCAGATGTTAACATACACCTCATTTCAATGGTACTACCCCATTTGAAAAAATCCTTGATTGTTTCTAAAACGGGAGAATTTCCAACGAATAAGAAGAAATTTCTGATTCCGCAAACAACTATAGGAGATGGCACTCAAAATAATTCGAAACTAAGTAAAAACTCTCATAAAACAAAGTCACAAAAATTTGGCAATTCTCAAAAAAAATCCAGCAAACATGTAGTTCAAGATAAAATGGAAACTAAATCATCACATATTAGTAACAAAATAAAAGAAATCAGACTAGCTGATTCCAAGATAATTTCAAGTAAAAATCTGAAAACTAAGAATAATCCCACAAAACGAATTAAAGAAATTGACATGATGAAGAATAAGTGCAAACATCAAAATAAAAACAGTTATCGTTATGATCATCCAAAACAAAGACTTCAAATAATTTCACAGATTTATCAACATTTTCTAAAGAAATTGATTTATTATTGAATGCTGACAACACGCAAAAAATCAAAGAAGATAAAGTTGTTAATATCCACAATAAAAAACAATTTGAAGTTCTTTTGTCGAAAAAAAATTGTATATCTTCAACGGAATATTTTGAATCTGAATTAACGTCAATAAATAAACAGAACCACGCCCCAGAAGTGCAAGAAATTTTCATGCACCAAAAACAGGAAAGAGAAATACACATTTCTAAACCTATTGAAAATCTGAACGAAAATAAAGAACAGAAAAGTACTGGATCAAGTCATAAAAATGATAAAAATTGGATACCAAATATAGTGAAAAAAGTACAAAATTGTTTCTCATATTTCAAAGATATAATCAGTGATAAAACTGAAGAAATCATTGGCAACAATCATTGCAACAAAATGACATCCACTGGATTAATAAATGAAATAGATTTGATACCAGAATTGATTCTTGAAAACCAAGACACTCAGTGTGATGAAATAGATAAAGAAGTAGTTACACTATTTTTTAAGTCTGAACTGACTGCCAGCTCTACAAATTACGTACCGTTTATAGAAAATAGTCCTTGTAATTATACCGAGTGTTCTATTCGCAATCCTTACTGCCAGAATTTTCAGGTTTACTTATCGACCTGTCTTCCACAATCTTTGAGTGAAAGTAATTTTACAATGAAGAATACCAGAAATACAGTGCCATTACTTAAATACAGAACTCTGTTGGATGAACAGTTTTTTTGTTTGAAAGATATCGCCAAGTCAATTCTACTTTTAACAACTGTTCTCAAAAAAGTCCACAAAAATGAACAACCATCTGTTTATTCGTCTGCAAAGTACTTTTCTAGTATATATAAAATAGAAAAAATCTTTCAAAGTGTAACTTCTATAAACAAAGAAGTATATGAAGAAAATTTAAGGGCTCTTGATAACAACCAAGATGTGAAAAGTTATTTTCAACCTCTGAAAGTACAAAGCATAATAAAACTACTTTGAAAACCAACCAAACTTTTCCTATACTACAAAAACGTAAGATTCTGAAAAAGAAAAACATAATATTGATATTGAAATAACAAGTATAAATTCACATAGTGTTCTAGTACAGTGGAAATCATCAATACCTACTGATAAGATAATTGGTTACAAAGTGTATTTAAATCATATTTTACAATGCAAAATGATGTATTTTGAAACTTGTGTTGTTTTGAACAACGTTGATTTGTTGAAACCTTTTATATTACACTAATGACGTGTATGGCTGATGGTTATTGCTTCTGCACTAATTTGAAGGCAATTTTAGTTAGTTAATTAGGCCAATAAATCTGATGCATATTGTCTTTGATTATGTAATCGTTATTTTCATCTGGTGTTTGTTAGTAAAGAATGATGGAAAGAAAATAGATCATAGGTAACAGACACAGTAAATATTTGTGGCATTCTGTATTATTATAAGTACGATTACCTAAGAGATCTAAAACAGGATACAGAAATAAATCACAATCTCCCTGCAGCCATATATACTGGATCTGGTGTGCCTCAGGGTAGCGAGTTGGATTTTTGTTCAGAAATTCGTTCACAAGGAGAGTCTTGTGAGATGGTACATTATTGTGGTGCAAAAACCATGAGGATCTCGCTTTTTTCGACAAATTTGCTGCTTTTTCAAACGCCGCATAAATCTCAGGTAATATTCTTTATTTGCTTACCGTTTGACATTCTGGAATTCAAACTTTTGATCGACTTTGGCGTGGTTTTTTCGGTATCGGTTCAGTTGAAAGGCGGCATTCCGAAGCTTGTTGAAGGGTTTACATGACCAAGTCATATCTCATCACCAGTTACAATGTGTTTTATGAATGTGGTGTCGGCATTGACTCGTTCTAGCATGTCTTCTGCAACCTTTACGAGATTCAATTTTTGAACACTCTTCAGGTCTCTTGGAACTAGTCGAATAACAAACAATCGCTAAAATGGTACGAATTGATTCGTGAGACAGAAAGTTCATTGCCCATCTCTCTGAAACTTAAATGACGATTTTTAATTACCATTTCCTTCACTGTGTCTATGTTAACTTCAGTTGAAGATGTTGGTGGCCGACCAGAATGAAACAAATCTTCCACCACATCTCATCCGCTGTTAAATGCACGTATTTTTGATTAAGTCGATTCATCGTAAGCCTTCTTCAACATTTTCAGCGAGTCGGCACACAAAATTCCATTTGCAAAACAAAATTTAGGACAAATTCTTTGTTCGATATTTGTATCCATTGTAAAAATCGCAGAATACACTTGCGAGTACATACAAAATCGAACACGGTAAACAAACTAGATGACAGATCGCGTTCAAACTCCGCGTCAATATAGAAAACAGTTGTGCCAACTCAGTAACAACGAAAATTTTGATAATTTTTTCAAATAGATTTTTTAAATAATCAATCACAGCTAATATTTTGACAGAATGTACTTTACGCAATGGTACACATTGTTACAGATGAAATGTACCTATAAAGTTGTTGAATTAAAAATCATTTTTCAGCTAATATATTTACACTAATAGAAAACAACAAAGTACGTCGTTGTTCTCAATCCTTGAAAACGTTCTCGATATCAGCTCAATACAATTTCTATCCTTAATTATTATAACCAATTATTTCTGCTAAGAATCGGAATGATACGCAACAACCATGCATAACTAAGTAATTTATAATTTCTACTGTAAATATTTTTTTCTATTAAATTAAGTTCATTTATGCGGTTTTATCAATTCGGCGACGAATGAAAGAATAATTGAATGTTTTTTGCTGTCTATGATCAAAAATAACAAACTTGAATTCGAAAAAGAATACATCAGAACTTCCGATTGTGTGGAATATTGGGACTTTTCAAGTTAGAATGGTAAGATTGTGAATGACTTGACTTGCTCGCATTTTTTTGCTGAGATAAATAGTAAAGATGTAATTGTACCAAACAAATAAGTATAATAGGACCCTGAACGTTTGCACCTCCCACTTTCCTGGAATATTAGCGACTTGAAACCAGGATTATTTACGGGATATAATGGGAAGCAACCACGATTTTGAGGAAATATAGGCGGATTTCATACACTTTGGAGATCTCTCATATCAAATTAAAGAAGTATTTATTTAGTCTACGTAATTCATTAGATTGCTTGGTTTGCAACTTCCTATCTTGATAATGCTTCTTCACTATAATCAATGAACGACAATATACAATTTCGCTCTTTATATTAAAAGGATCATGGACTGCTTTGAGTAGGGATTCCTGTTAGATTCATACATAGATTTTCCTAAAGCCTTTCATACAATGAACCATAAAATACTGATGTGTTAGCTTCAAGCTTTGAAAATAGCAGATTCTCTGCAGCTGTGGCTTAAAGGTTTTCTATATGGTGGACAACAAATTCTGAAACTCAGAAACTTCTCTTCAAGGAAGATTCTGGTGTGCCACAAGGGTCTCACCTTGGCCCACTATTATTCAACTTTTTTGTTGATGTTAAAAATTTTATTTTGACCAAATTTTTATGTTTGCAAATGATTCAAAATTGTATCAGTTCTGAATAACTATAATTATCGATAATCTCAGGTTGATGCTTTCTTTGATGGACATAAATTCTCCCATTTTGAATTTTGATAAATGCAAGTAACTCATTTAATATATCTATGCAATTCATATTTTACATTTAGCTTAGATCGAGCTCAATTTCCAAATAAGATATATTCAACAAATGCCATTGTTCAAGGTTAGAATGCAGATCAAATTAAAATCAAATCGTCTTTTAACGATGTGCTCAGGAACTTGGCCAATCTACACAGGTGGACCTACAGCTTATAGTGGACTCCGAACCACTCTCCCAACCCGTGCAATGATAACTGATAAATAAATTTGGAAATAATGAACAAAATTGTTAAAATATTTTATTTAATCCTATTTTTCAATGAATTTTTATAATGGTAGTTGAATTGTTTGTTAAAAGCAAAATTAACCATCAATCTGGTAATCAAAAACGAGATGTGGAAAATACAAAATCATTTGTTTTTATTCTTCATCAGCTTCCAAGTTAATGTGACTTCCAAATTTTCCATACAGGTGATATTTCAATTCGTTCATGCCTTCCTTTAATTCAGATGTTTTAACTTGCAAGTCTTTCATTTCCTGTGACACAGCTTTCTTGGCTTCCTCCAAGCATTCCTTAAAATAAGAATAAAGAATATGAATATGTACCATAATTCAATTTCTATGAAAAGCATTGATTATGAACTTTGATATATTTTACTAAGTACAAATTATAACTTCCTCACCTGGGTTTTGGTAGTATCTTGATAAATGAACACTTCTCCAACCAAATAAGGAATCTTTTCTTCATCATCAAACAGGGATATTTCATCACATGCTTCTTCTAAACTTTTCAGATCATTCTAAAAATTTAAATGAATTATTTCACACATTTTATTGTGTAATGCAACGATCGAACACTTACCTCTTTTACTTTTAATTCGTCTTTTAAATCTTTCAGTTTGGCATGTAGTCTAGCGAATTTATTTATTTTCTGTTGATCTTCATAGCTTATTTGAAAGTCGGAATCCTAAAATATTCTCTATTAATAAGGGTATTGTTTGTTTAGTACTTAATACCGGTTGGAAAGTGCCTTTATTTGTTGTTGCTGCCATTTGATATATATTTTATATTTTGATCTCAACTTGAAACAGATTTTTTAGAAACTAATGCAGAAAAGAGGTTATGCAAATGTCAAATATGCTCTAAGTGATTCTTCTTCTTCTCTTATTTTTCTATATGTGCGGCATTATTAGCCATTTAGAAACTTTGAATGGTGTTCGTTAAGCAGCACAAACGCACATTCTCGCGGGTGCTATAGCAATTAGCTTATAGAATTTACGCCCAGCAAACCTAGTTTCATCGTAGTCAGATTAAAAAGTGGATGATGCAGTCTGTCTTCAATAACACGACAAATTCGCCCAACTCTATATGACATGTTATCAATATTTTAAATCAATGTATCAAGGAATAGTCTCAGAGGAAAAATTTAATGTACATTCTCAAATAACAATATAATTTAGAATTCTATTGTATTTATCGAGAGAACTTAAATAAGTGAAGTTACTGCTGTTAAGAATATCTAATCAATGTTTGTAGGAATTTTATGTTGTTGATCCGGTTGTGATAGTACTGTTAACTTATCGCTTGCTGTTATTAACTAACAATACTTACCATACCGACAATTTGTGTCTGAAAAAGCATTGAAATGAACATTCTCGCTGTTTGTCAATAGATGGCTCCAGCAGTAAGTGCTGGTCGATTTTGACATATCAAGAACGTCTTGAACAAAGCTTAGACTTATGGTAAACAAACCAGTGTGACACATTAGTGATTTTGTTTTTGCGTCATATCCTTTGGGTGGTGAGAAAATGTCTGATATTGTGCCAAATAATCGTCATTTGCGAGAATTGTTGATTTTCTTCTTTCATTCGAATAAAACGGCGGCTGAAGCTCATAGAGAGCTCCAAAAAGTTTACAGAGATGCTGTTCTAAGTGAAACAACGTGCTGGGATTGGTTATGTCCGTTCAAAAACAGTGATTTCGATGTGGACGGCTGTCCCCATGAAGGAAGGCCAAAAATCTTCGGAAACGCTGAATTAGAGGCATTGCTCGATGAGGATCTGTGCCAAACGCAAGAAGAGTTTGCTTCAGCCTTAAGAGTTATGCGCCAGGCCATTTCCAAGCGATTTCATGCGTTGGGAATGATTCAAAAGCAAGAAATTTGGGTTCCTCATAATTTGAAGCCAAGAGACGTTAAACGTCGTTTTTTCGTCTGTGAGCAACTGCTCCAGCAGCAAAAAAGAAAGGGTTTTCTTCATCGCATCATAACGGGTGATGAAAAATGGATTCATTACAGCAATCCAAAGAAAAAACTGCCCGATCATGCTTCTACGTCATCGCCTCGTCCGAATATTCACGCTGCGAAAGTTATGCTATGTATTTGGTGTTATTTATAATGAGCTGTTGAAACCGAACGAAACCATCACTGGGGAACGGTACGAACTCAATTAATGCGATTGAGTAAAGCACTGCTCGTAAAACGGCCACAATACGAGCAGAGACACGAAAAAGTAATTCAACAGTATGACAACGCTCGGCCTCACGTTGCCAAACCCGTTAAAACCTACTTGGAAACGCTCAAATGGGAAATCCTACCCCACCCGCCATATTCCCTAGATATTGCACCATCCGATTATTACTTGTTCCATTCGATGGCATATGATCAGCAGTTCCGCTCATATGAATAGCTCGAAAAATGGCACTTCTACCGTTACGGTATTCGAGCTCTGCCAGAAAGATGGGAAAAAGTTGCAGCTAGCAATGGTAATATTTTGAATGATTCATTTGTAATCATTTTTCACAAGAAAGTTGTATTTTCATAAAAAAAACAGCGAGAATTTTGTTGCTGACCTAATATTTGGGCATGAAACGTGTTGCCGCTGGACTAGTTCTAAAAGACATGAATTTTCTACTAAAAATAAATCGCGTAAGGGTCGCTGAAGACATTCTACGAGTCAATCCCGACCCCATATAGGTTTGAGTTTGACATACAAACCAGTCAACAAGCTTCGGGATACCGCCTGCCAACTAAACCGATACCGAAAAAACCACGTCAAAAAAGGTTAATTATCGCAATGTTGTGCACTCCGAATTCTTGTCAGAAAGTCAGACGGTAAATAAAGAATATTACCTGAATGTTATGCATATTGTGAATGAATATCTGACCAAAAACTCAACAAATACCATAGAACAACCACCGTATGCACCTGATATGGCTCCTGCTGACTTTTTCTTCTCGTGAATCGATAGTTGACAGAGAATTAGCGGTAAGAACTGAAGTCTATTTCGGAAAAATCGTTTGAAAACTGTTTTGATGATTGGATTATTCGTTATCGTAAATGTATTATTTCGAAAGGGGCATACTTTGAAGGCGAAACAATAAATTTGGATGAAAAATAAATATTTTGCGTTTCATAGACCAATTACTAGTACTATTTTGACAAAATATATTTGCTTTGTATTGTATTTACTGTAAATATATCAAGAACATTATTAGCGTAAAATTTGATGAATAGAAGTGTACTCATTTCTAATGAATAATTTCCAGAGTAGTAGCTATACTCGAAACTTCCAAGTTTTCTGTATATCAAACTTTTTGTAATATACAGAGTGATTATTTTAAGTGAACCATTAGAATATTTTTTATGACAAAGATAATCAAGTTTACCGTTAATTTTAGAACAGCTGTGGTGTTAACAAGTCGAGAAGTTTGACATTTTCAATTAACAGTCCTTCCTCTGTTTATTTGGTTGAAAAATATATCTTTCTTTTGTAATTGAAGATGCAACAAATGAAATTGTTCAAAAATGATTCACTCCAAGTAAAAAATTGAAAACACAATTGCATATTTGAAAAAACAAAATTCTAGTCAATTTCTTGTGTAACCAGACATTTAATGATTGTGAATAAAATTTTCACATATTTTTTCAGCACAATTTGAGACCGCATGCCAAATTTTTGATTGCTACGACTATTAGAAGCCAAAAATATTGGTTCACTTAAAGAATCACCCTTGTATGTATGTGAATAAATAAAACAACAAGTCACTCATAGAATACATATATTTCATAATGATAAATTATCAGACTTCTCAAATACAAACAGTCAACATTAATTATCAAGCTATTATAGCATTTAAAAAATACATACACTAATATGACGGAGCAACTAAAATTTAACAATTCTTCATGAGGTATAAGTGTTCTATAATTATATCCTACTAAATACCCGTAAATTCATCAGTCTTCATAAAATTATGCATATTCAAAACTCTCAACCAAAGCTTTTATTTCCTTCTCAGTAAAGAAACTTGAAATTAGGTCGATACAAATACATGGCAATTTAGGCAAACCCCCGAATATGGAGTTGAAAATTTTAAAAGCTTTCAAATACATCTCTCGTTTTTGCAAAGCTACTCTAAAGTTACTTCGTATCATATTTCCAAACATTGGATACCTCTTCATATAAATCTCTTTTCTCATAATTTCGTATATGCTTGGATTTCTTGAATAAAGTAATAAAGTTCTTGTAGGTGCAGTCATAAGAGTGTAATAAGTTACATCGGAGTCTCCCACTTTATTGATTTTGATTTTTTCATATTCTTCTTCGCACTGTTTTCTGATCTGATCAAACTGATCTTTTAAATCGTTATAATTAAGGCTGGGTAAACAATCAGGATGAACATACAAATTCATGACTTGCCTTACTATAATGAAACGAGCGATTAAAAGAACGATTTCATATCGATGAGCTCTAGTTTGTTCAATTCCCATTGATCTATTCACACACTGAATTGCTTTTTCGATCAAAGTGCCTTCGGGGGTTCGAGTATTCACATCGGTACCGTACTCTAATAAAGTAATTATGGTTTTTTTATGTCCAACCTCGAGAGCTCTATGAAGGGGCACCTCTCCTTTATTATTACCAGCATTAGGATTGCCACCGTGATCTAAAATAGCTCTGACATTCTCCTCGTAGATCAGTTGGCAAACCTGATGTAAAGGTGTATTACCAAAAATATCTCGCAGATTTGGGTTAGCATTATGCTTTAGAAGAGTATTCAAGCATTGAACGTATGCTGGATTTGAGGAAACAAGATGAAGAGCACTGATACCACCTTTTTCAGTAGCATTTATATTAGCTCCTCTTTTCAACAATAATTTAACCATATCTACCCAATTATGCGCTACAGCATGATGTAATGGTGTACTTCTATTGTTATCCGCAATAGTAACATCTACATTATGATCGATTAGTGCAAACGCAATATCTCTTTTAGAATGTTTAACAGCTATCAATAAAGGTGTATTTCCGTCGATATCTTTCAGATTTGCATTAGCCCCATATTCGAGAAGCATGCGAATAATTTCCACATAACCTTCCTCAACTGCCTTATGCAAAGGAGTTTTTTTTCTCTTGTTGGGAATATCAACATCAGCACCTCGACCTAATAATAATTTTACTATCTTATTCCACCCTCTAGGAAAAATATACTTGATCCAGTTTGACAAACAGCTACATTATTAGCAACAGCGAGATACAGTGGTGTTTCACCATTTTCATTCAAAACATTTACATCATATATATGTGCCAAAACAGCTGACACGATATAATCATTCTTACCATTACAAGCTAAGTGTAGGACCGTATTTCCATTGTTGTCTTTTGTACTAATATTCGTGCTCATTTTCAATAACATATCAACCATTTCTACGTTACCTATTTCAACAGCTACATGGAGAACAGTTTTTCCTTCGTTACTCTGGATATAAATATCAGCACCTTCATATATTAGAAACTGGAATATGGATAAATACCCTTTTTCAGCAGCGATATACAGGGGTGTTTTACCATTGCTTTCTTGACAATTTAAACTAATGCCTTCACGTAGAACTGCTCTAATCTTTTCTTCATCATTCTCGAAAACGGCTTGATGCAGGGCTGATGGTGCTGTTTCCATTTTCACAAAAACTGTATTAACATTTGCTTATCAACTCAACTTGGACTAGGATCTCTGATATAAGTTTTATACAGATTAATCTTTATTTATTTTTTAATCGAGGCAACTCCATTATCAAACTAAACATAAACATTGACGAATTTGTTTATAGTGCAGAGAGAAATAACAACTACTTCCTCTGGATTTATGATTGAAAAGGAAGGAGTAGACTCTATATTTGGTAATCAATTAAAGAGCTGACAGTTGACATAATATATCTAACATTCTATGGTGCGTACTCTCTATAATATGTACTGTAGCGTTCCTTTAAAATGAAGGAACTCCTGAAATGAGAGATGATCATTCTATGGTGCGTACTCTCTATAAAAGTAGCTAATATGTACTGTAGCGTTATCAAACGGCTCACTGCCGATTCAAAAACCAGATATTTTTCGGATTATGATGCGTTCAGTTAACTTCGCTCGGATTGTCAGCTTGTGTCGAACACTCTTTACAATAACTACATGCTTAGCATTGAAAGAAATATCCATTCGGACCCGCAAAGTTTTTGGAAACATTAGCACAAAATTAAATAATTTCGACCTTCCAAATCACATGGAATTAAATGATATAAGTAGCTCTGATGGAGGGAGATTGTTAATATGTTTGCTGATTTTTTCTCTACGTTATATAGTGCGGAAGTTATTATACCACCAGAAATAATATATGATCAAGCTGTAAACATTGACTCATGTGTAGAAAAAGTAAATACGGAAGTGATATATTGTTTTGAAAATCATATCAACTTGTCGAATAATAGAACGATATTTTTCATTTTTTCCAGGAAATTCGTTGTATCAGACTTATTTATTGATATTTTCATTAAAGATATTAAGATGCCCTCTAACATGTATATGAGTTTTAGAACGAATTCGAATAAAGAATGTCCCATATGTGCATATGGTGTTAAATTAGATTTATTATTTTCCTTATAACAGAATAATGAATGAACTTTCAAATGCAGTTTTTTAAAATACTGAAAGTTTATATTTTCGAATTATCATTCATTAATATTCTGACTTATTACTCTGGATAATTATACAAATGTTACGAATGGGTTCTACTTTGGTTATGTAATAGAGCTTTTCGAAATACCCGCTAGAGCCGTAAGTGTTCTAAGCAATGCTAAAAATATAAGATTTGTTATGAACGGAATTTAAAATAACTATATGTATGATTTTCACTGGATTATAAATAAATTTCGTATATAGTTATATTGATATTCAAATAACTTTTCTCAAAATATGCCAAACAGCTCCAGTTATTAATAAAAATGCTGTAACTCATATAACAAAACTAAATTAAGTATTGCAAAAAACAAAAATTTATCCTTTATTCGAAATATTATACAGCATGTACATATACATTGTCAGAAAAATACCGGGAATTGATTAATTGAAAACTGTCGAAATTACTGTAGTTACTAGTTGGCATTACAGTTTTCTATACCAACACAAAATTTGAACGCGATCTGTCTTCTAGTTTGTTTACAGTGTTCGATTTTGTCAGTTCTCTCAAGTGTGTTTTGTGATTTTTACAATAGCGAATAAAGAATATTATCTGAGCGTTTGAGAAGCAAATTCATCAAAAAAAGGACAGATTTGTTTAAAGAAAACGCATGGATTTTGCACCATTGCACAAAGCTATCATTTGTACTTTTTGACGGAATTATTATGATTAATGCTTTATATGAGCTAATTTCTAGATGAAACAACGTAGATGATATTTATTCTACTTTGTTGAAATTATACAAATAATATCAACTATACTTGACTCTCAGAATACAAATTTATTACATATAGAATAAATTTAATAATTATACAAATACAATTGCTTCAAATTTCACATATAATTATAATTATATGTTGAAACAGTGAAATTTTATCTCTATAGCAATTGTTACATTTTCTATAACACAAATTATATACAATATTAATTCAACATAGCATGTCTATCATAAATATTTCTCCTTTGTTCTCTGACTTGCCTCTTCCATTTGTCTTGTTGATGTCCTACTCTGTTCAAGACATTACCTCTAACAGTCATATCATGGGACATGGGACCTGGAGAAGAATCCTCCTGTGGAAAAAAATCAGCATAGTATTAATGAAAAACATTTATGAACGCTAAAATTCAAGAAGAGTAAGAACAATTCATTGTGTTTCCTTTCGTATCATTTGGTAATCGCCCTTTCACCTGGATCGGCTTCGCCCAAGTTTTGTCTACTCCCGAAACTAAAAAAATACTTCTATGCCGCCCTTGCGGCGAGCGCTTAGGTCTAAAAAATTGAGTATAATAAATGTTTTGAAGATTGGAAGAAGCGGAATACTTTACAGATGAAGAAATGTACAGGCCGTCAAACATCAGAAGTTTCCCCTTCCTTTAGATAAACTTTCTAATTAGTTCATCGAAGCTCTCGCGGAGTGAACATCGTGAAATACACTCTGTGCAATAATTATTTGGTATTAGGTATTCGAAAATGGAATTCAAAACGAAAGTAGCGAATAAAGTATTGTCGGGCCAATCTAGGGATGTGATAGCAAATGTGATTCATTTCATGCAGCAAGAGGCAATAAATCAAGAGGAGTAAGTTTGAGTACAATAAGAAATATTTCTGCAGAAATAATATCTGTTGAAAAAGGAAAGTCGTCCTTATTCTCCACACTGAACAAGAAACAAAAAATAGTTGCTCCAGACTAATTTAGATGATTTCCATAAAGGGTTTCTTCGTCGTATGATAATAAATTATTATATAACGGAAAAGAAAATTCCAACTCTAAGACGTCTACAATAGAAATTTGTTGATGACAATGAGTATTCTGGATCATATGAATATCTAGGGAAGTGATGAGAGATGGGATTTCGCTGGAAAAAAAACCAAATTATAGGAAATTAGTGATGGAAAAATCAGAAATCCAAATGTTCAGAAGAAACTTTCTTAGGGATATGAAAGGGTTCAGACAAGAAAATCTGCCTATAATTTGTATAGCCGAAACATCATTGCACACACAAATGAAAGCATGGACGACAATTCAAATGAAGGTCTTTGTGCGCCAATTTTCAAAGACAAAGACTTATTATCGTGAAAGCTGGCGGCGAAAACGCTACTGTGGAAAATTTTCATCTGAAGTTTGAATCAAACACGAAGTTAGGTGACTTTCACAGTGAGATGAATTATGCCAACGATAAGAAATGGCTGCAGGAAATGCTGATACCTAATCTACCAGCCAAAAGTGTTCCTGTTATAGACAATGCTCCATACCATAACGTTCAACTGAACAAATATCTAATATGGCCGGACAGAATGAACTACCTTTCGCCCAATACATATTGAAAATTGAACTCTATGACCATCATAAAAAGTAACAAACCACGATTCAAAGAAGACGAAATAGATAAAATAATGGGAGATACTGGCCACACTATTCTTCGACTTTGATATGGGCATCTACGAAGCAATATGTCGCAGAGTGGAATGTAAAATTTGACTTGACAACTGTAGAAACTCTTTGTGATGACTTTTTCAATTCATTTCCAACCGACGAATGGAAAATTCGTTGTGAACACACCAAGAAATTTGAAAAATTGTAAGACAAGGAGCCAGCAATGGACATTGCTGTTGATGACATAATTTTACATTTAGACTGAAAGTGATATAGATAGTTATATTTTCTCATGCATATTTCTTCGGTAGATAACATGCATATTTCTGGTAAAAGGTGAAATCAAAGTTCAATTATCGATACGTATTTAATTGAAACAGATCAAAACAAAGAGTATTAAAATTTTTCCATAAATAACATTAAGGCACTTTGATAATTTTAGAACAAGTTTGACTATTAAAATACCATCAAAAATAGGTGTACAACAATTTCTAATTATCTCTTCAAATTTCTTTTCTCTTTCAGGAAAATTAGCTCATGTCCATTGAACCAAAGTGTTTTCTTCGGCCATATCATTTATTTTCACATTCTCTGAATTGAGTACAACTATAGAATGCGAATTTTCTTCAACGTTTTTGTTTATGGGAGTGAAACCATCAATCAACTGTACATTGTTATTCCAAGCATTTTTCTTAACTTCGCGTATATCGAGTAATTCCACATCATTGCTATCTTGATCATTTGAAATACTCTGCTTATAATCGTCTTCTAACGGGAGATACACCATTTCTAACGTATCTTCATTTTCTATGACATCTTCATTATCAGAAGTATTCAAAAGACTCAGAAGAACTTCGTCATCATTGAATTTTGACTGCCGATATTTCTTACGTCTCTGAAAAAAAAAGTATATATTCGTAGATGAATCATTTAACAAGTTATAAATATAAGTACAAACACCATACAATACTAAAACACAAGAAAAATATTCTACTAAATTAAAGTATAAAAGTAGTTCTAACCTGCATCATTTCAGGCTGGTCTATAGCAAAGCAGGATGCACAATCTTGATTTTACTTGACACTAATTCGAAAACATACAAGTCACTATTGAAAAGGATCTTGATTATCCGAACTATCATTTTCGTACTTCCTAAACGACTTTTCTGTAGAGAGTGTAAATAAATATTTAATTTGCTATAGTGTGGAAAAAAGTATAGACTACCTAATCTATACTAATAATAAGGTAGTAAACTTTTGCATTTTTGATGACACCTTTACAAAATATGACACCATCGAATTTATTTTTATGTGGTGTGCCATAATCATAGTCGTTTGGTTGCCCAAGGTGTAATAAACCACTGCAAAATGTCAGCATAAGCAGGCTGGAAGCATGTCCAGATTGGCCACACCAGTATCAATTATTATAGGAGAACATCCCACAAACACTGTAGGAAGATTTATCAGACTGGTGAGCACAGACAGTTGAAACATCTGACCACAAACACTGTGACAAAGGACTTCTCATCGATTTAGGAAGTCGACAACCTAATGGTCTAGCCAAGTAAACTTTGAAAACATTTCTGAAAATACAACTCCAAAGAGAGTAAAAACGGGATCAGAATCTTGTAAGATCGAATTTTGAAAAGTCAATAAGAATAAGAAATCTCGAGTAACATCTATTACCTATGCAAATTTAAACCTTAAAAGTTTCAGAAAGAGGCAAATTATATCATGATAATGAAAATATACAAATTTTTATTTTCAACGAATTTACCAAACGTTACGTGGTTATTTTATACCTGTAGACAAACCAATGCTGCCAAAATTAAAAAATATAGAACTAAGGGTATGTTGTGAAATAAGAGAATTAAATTTTAACTGTCTACAATAGAAGCAGATCAAATAAAAAGGGAAAAACAAGAGTCATAAAAATGCTTGGTTAGTTGATGTTCTTGATAAAATGAATTATTTTTGATAAATGTATACTGGTAGGAGAAAATAAACATTATTGAATATTAAACAGTTCATCAAAGTAGTAGCATTTATCAAAGATATTGGAGAATAATTCAACAATAAAGTACACCAAGTAGTAGAATAACATTTCTACTGGTAATATACTGAAGATGTATACATAAGCCAGAGATTTTATAGTTAATATTATTATATATTATTAAATTTAGATTTACCAGAAATTGAAAACGGTTATTTTTACTTGTTTCTTCTACGTCAATGGAGAAACTGCTCAAACTGCATTTGGTTAAAACCTTTACTATCAAAATTCGGAAATAATTTTCTACGTAACTATTCACGTCATATGACAAACCAATAAAAATTGAATATCAATAAATTAATAAACAAAGCAAATAGTGATTGTGAGCATTTTATAAAACTGTGAACTTATGTGCACATCATTAAGAAATCAGTGCATAATGAACAGATTATACTGTATGGAAAAAGTGTTTTTAAATATAAGAGGTCTATTCATGTTAGTAAACATATCCCAATATATATATATATATATATATATATATATATATATATATATATATATATATATATATATATATATATATATATATATATATATATATATATATATATATATATATATATATATATATTTAGGTTACTTTCAACAGATGCAAAGATCTGTTTTGGTGTGTGTTTGATGATGAAGAAACCAAAGAATCCATATGATATTTGCATTTCCTATTTCATAACCTAAAAGACCCAAATAAGACGAAGGTTTGTCACGATTGGATAAAGCTGCTCTTTGGAAAAGCTCAAGGTCATACAGAAGGTAAATTTAAGAAATGTTCTGAAAATAGGAGAAGGCACTGGAACAAGTGTATTTACCTAAGGATCATTATTTTGAAAAAGACAAAGACGATATTGAAAAGTAGATGAATGAAACCCTATTTATATATTCTTTTTGCAAACAGGAACTGAGATTATTTTACCATAATGCAAAAGAGGACATGCTTTACCGAAAATATCTGTGTGGCAATGACAATAAAGCATTTCATTGAGGGCTTATTTTGAATTTTGAAAAATAATGTTTCATTTTATGAGAGTGTGATTACATAATTATCTATCTCTTTTGGGGTTTATGCTTATGAAGAATAGAATTTTTAATAACATTTTTGTTTTCTTACACTTTTTGTTCTCTTCTTCTAACTACATAATTTCAATATTTGGTTTGATTATGGAGGTTGTTTGATTGTGTCAATAACAATGAAATCATTAGAGGCAAAGAACAAAATCGAACACCACGATTATTATATTGCATTCAAGAAAAACCCGAAAAAATATATGCTTATTTTAATTGTCGGCCCATTTCTCATAAAATAAAACATTATTTTTCGAAATTCGAAATAACAATCTCATTCTCAAGCGGTCCCAATCTTAGCAAATTACTTTTCAATGCAAAACAGATAAACTCAATCAATCTGGTATTTACAAAATCGAAAGTAACGAATGCCCTCAGCTTATGCAAGTCAAACAGGTAGAAATCTTGGATGCAGGTTCAAAGAAAATATATCTTCAGACAAGAAATCCCCAATATTTGATTATATTCAATCAGCAAACCACACAATAGTTTCAGACAATCTCAAAGTCCACCAAAAATGCAAGAAAGCAGAATGAATCTCTTGGAAGCTTTGAAAATTGATACTCAGAAAAACCCACATTATAATACCCCTTAATAGCCAACTTGAAATTAATAATTCATCCCTACTTAACAATCACGGAATATCTTGAAATTATCTTGGCACCTTAGTTTAGCACTTGGAAATGATTGAAGAGTCGAAACTGGTGGTGTATTAACAAATAAACGTGAAAAACTGACAAAGGTGTTTTTTCTCTTTATTTTGAAATGGATTTCCACAAAATAAATGTTGTTAATTTCGTTAATTGTATTATTCATTTTGATTGAGACTGAACTGTCAATGTTGTGAAAATTGTTGAAGAATAGGTGATGAGAATATTATCATACAATTTTGAAAAGGTAGAAGATTGGGTAAATCAAATAGTTATGTCATAAAAAGTTGGTATTCAAGAAAAATACAACTTTATGCGATGTGTGTAACAAAATGAAGAAACAAAATTTCAGCTACGCCAGTATCTGACTGATTTTTTTTTTTCAATTCGTCATTCAATATAATAACATTGCCATATTATCTCCTTCGAAATAGTTCCCTTGAGCAGCCAGACAGAGTTGGAGAAGGTCCTTCCAATCATCATAGAATAGCTGGAACATGGATACACCGGAAGAGCCTTCAGTTGGTCGGTTGCAGCTGTTTGAATGTGTCCCAAAATGAGTTCCCTTAAGATAATTTTTGATTCTCGGGAAGAGAAGGAAATCACAAGGATTCAAGTCTGGTAAATAAGGAGGCTGAGGAGCCACAGGAAAGTTTTTGCTGGCTAAAAACTCCATTACTGAGATTACAGTGTGACATGGCGCAATGCCATGATTGAACACCCAGTTGTTTTTGATCTTGTTTGGTTAGATTAAAACACCATTGCTCAAAATTCATGCTAAAGATTTCATTAACGCACAAGGAAAATCAGTTTCATGAAAACTAACGCTATAGACAAACAAATGACTGTATCATATCTGCACCAGACGTTGGGCATTCTCGCGCGTTGCCGGATCAAAAGCGACGTTGCCAGTCCAATTACTTCATTTACAAACCTTGTAATCTACTAAGAAAAGTTGACAATCTCAAATAACTTGTACTTCGAGTAACGACTGCGATATTGGATGAAATTTTGAAAATAGAAAAGTAAACGAGGATCGTGAGACTTTCAACTCTTCAGCCCAAATAATAACTAAGACATATGTCAATGAGATGTACTATAATTTCATATAGTAATATCTAACTACTCTAAAATGTGGATGATCTTAATGCAATATGCATAACACAAGAAAGTTAATCTGGTATAAATAAATTATGCCTCGATATATTTTATTCCTTCAAATCATTCAGTATTATTAATTTTACTCCATCTTGTGTTTTAGCATGTATACATGACATATGCTATTGAGAACCATTCAGAATAACAAATTTCATTAAATTATGAATCAAAATAAGCAAAATAGATACCATTAGAAAGCTCCACACAAAGCATATTATCTTCAGTATTCACTATTATGAAGAACCCAATGAATATTCAAAACTGAATATTCAATATCAATAATGAAAAAGTATCAATTTTAACACAACACAAAGCGATATACAAATATAAATCTGAAGAAATTACCAAGTGATATTTATATGACACTCATTATAGATTAAGGGTACCAATCAAAATTTGCCATTTCAAGGCCATCATAAAAAGTTACACATACTCTCTTTCAAGATTTACCCCTATTCTAAGATGGGTGCAATGTATTCTCTAGTATAGTTAATGTTATCATAATTACTTACATCTTCATTAGTATGTTCTTGGTAGCTGCCTTTCATTCTCTTATTCAATAAAGGATCCAAGATTATCAAGAATGCCATATATATTACAAGTACCGATATAATCCATATGACAATTATGACTACAACTTTTATGATAGTTGTATTCCGGTTCTCGTATTTACATTGGCATCTTGGACAAAATTCGCCTTCTTTTCCATTCAGTTGATTTGCAATCTTTGTTATAACCACGTCCATACAATTACTATAAACAATCATAAATACTGGTAGAGTATGGATACCCCATAATAGACAGAGTTTACTCACCATTTATTGGGGGGTACATTAGCAACATATCGGATACGTTCTCCATCAACTATTTCAGTGTTATTGGTGACTATTGATACTTTCGGACATATACATTTACATCTCTTATCGTCAGATAATGATTGGCACTATAAAAGAAATGCATTTTTAGATCAAATCATTCAGTCTCGTATGAAAGATCCTTACCAGAACTGTTGTGGACATCCAAGTCACTAGTATTATCAGTGCATATGTTCTCATATTGAAATAATGAAAGTTTTAGAGATAATTAGGAAAAGTTTTCAAATGTCAGCGTTTTATTCAATATGATTGGACCATTTTTTAAACACATTAAAGTGTGAAATGTACAGGAAAATAATTTCCTTATCTCATTATTTAAGTTACATTTCTAAACTAAACTATTAAAATAAAAAGGACAAGAAAATTGTGAACTCAACAGCATAAATACGATTTTTGACAGATGTCAGGGATATGAGCCAGTTTGATTACATTTGCAACTTATTACCTAGCTGGATTTTTGAGATCAACCAGATTTAGAAATGACGTAAAAGATAAATGCGTTGATATTGACGCCGTTGTACTATTCCTTCATTCAAAAAATTAGATGAATAAAAACAACATTTGAGAAGCAGTAGAATTTGCGAAAAGGCTAATAAAATGTCAATATTTTGTCATTCATTGTCAAAAATGATCACAAATTCGGCATTATTCTCGCCAAAATGGCTTTACCGAAGCCACTAAATTCAATATTTCAGTATATAGAACAAAACGAAGATAAATTTATTGACCGACTCCGAACTGCTGTAGCTATATCTTCCATTACAAATTCACAGGAGAATGAAAATTCGATTCTTGCTATGACAAAATGGACCAATGATCTTTTGAAATCGCTGGGTATAGAAACTGAACTGAAAGATGTAAAAGACAGTTTTTACAAAGGAACCATTCCTCCAGTAATATTTGGTAATTTAGGAACAGGAACTTGTCCTAACAAAGCTACAATCTTAGTGTATGGTAACTTGGATGTCAAAGATGCAAAAAAAGAAGAAGGTTGGAAGAATGATCCATTTCAGTTATTTGTAGAGGATAGCTGCTTATTTGGAAGAGGGATCTTGAATAAGAGTACAGTAGTTGCTTGGCTAAACACTATCGATACTTATCAAACACTTGGTATAACTATTCCAGTCAACATAAAATTTGTTTTTGAATTCATGGGAACTCAAGGTAGCCTTGGATTGAAAGATTTACTTCAATCAGAAAAGGAAAAATTTTTAGGTATGTAAATCAAGATGTAAACCAACATTTTTTCTTTGACCCTCAAAAAGAATTTTTCAGCACATGTGGACTATGTCTGCATCACGAAAGGATCTTGGTTGCAACCTGAAATCCCATGCATTATTCACAGTTTGAAAGGATTATGCTCTTTCAGTATAGAAGTAGAATGTGCATCTAGAAATTTAGATAGCAATATTTATAGCGGTATGATACAAGAAGCAATGAGTGATCTAATTATTTTAGTGAAGAGCCTATTAGATGAAGAAGGCAACTTGAATATTCCCCTTTTGAATTTAGAAACAGAACTTATATCTGATGAAGAGAAAGAGATTCTTCGAAACGCTAATTTTGATGAAGAAAATTTTATAGAAAGTGCTGGTATAAATTGCTTATCCCACAATGGAAACTTATTAAAAATTCTCCGACATCGTATGGGACTTCCCACTCTGAGTATACATAATATAGAAAGTTCTTGCAAGGAATCCAAGGAGTTAGAAATTCCAGGGGTAGTTATTGCAAAACTGTCTATAAGAACATTATATAATCAAACACCTGAAGAAATTTTTCAGCGTGTCAAAAATTATTTGGAGAATAGATGGTTAGAGTATGGTAGCAAAAATAAAATGAAAGTTTGTTGTGAAAAGACGTTGAATGCATGGCATGAAGATGTTAATCACGTTCATTATCAGACTGCGGTAAAAGCAATTAAGCTCGTATATGGAATGGATCCGTGCTTCTTGAGTAATGGATATGTTATCCCTATAGTGAATATTTTAACTGAAGTTACTAACAAGAAAGTTATATTGTTGCCGACAAGCTTGAATCATGAATATGATGTGAATGAAAATCTGAGAAAAGTGGATTACATAAACGCAATCAAACTTTTCGCTGCTTACTTATACGAAATGGGGGCATTGCCCAAGCTTTGGTCGCAATCATCTTCTTCTTTCGAGTCATGTAAATCACAGTTAGAAGTTTGTGTGTGTGATAAATTTGAGCAAGAGATACAAGCTGCTTCTGGAGATGCTGAACAGTGTGTTTGCCCGGATATATCTTATAAATCAAAACCAGTACCAATCGACGACGATGAACGAACCGTATGTAATTGCGAGAAAACGGTCGATAAAACTGAAGCAGTCGAGTTACCGCGTTCATTAATTCCAATGAAATGTAAGTGTCTTTTAGTTCCGAGTGAGATTTCTCCTAGACCACCATCGCCTATTGGAGAGATCATGTCCTTAATGTCAAATGCATCTACAGCAAGTCGAGATCCAACTCCAGTTCTAATATCAACACAAAAGCAAAAGAAAAATATTACCCCGTCTATTGAAACAATAAAATGTGTATGTATACCAAAAGCTTATAGAAATATTACTCGACAAGATCAGAAGGTGATAACGCCTGAAAGACAAGAAGAGTTGATGAAAAGTATGAAATTTGTTGGATCAGAGATAAGTGGAAAATCTGCAGGTGAATCGAATGAGAACCTCAAAACTCCTCGCATGGCAATATTAGGATGTGTTTGTCCTGAAACATCTATAGAAACTATTTGCGATGAAATGAGGCAAATAGATCAAATGTCCTGCCCAACAACAAAGAAAAAACAGGAACAACTTTGCACGAAAGGTGGAAAAAGAAAGCATCATATTGTTGGCCCTCCGCCAATCGACGAGGAGGAAAGCGAAATTTCAATGGGTCCATTATCGCATTGTTCTTGTAGTTCTAATGAATCAATTCCTGTTATTCCTGAATGCGATTGTGAAACGGAGAATCCACTGAATTCTCTAAACAAAAACACCAAGAATTTGGAAAATGAGGTTGATTAATACAAGTTCATTGATTCTATAAATATAAATTTTCCACTATTTAATATTGTTTCTGGATTTCCCGTAGTTTTACTGAAAAATTATATTACTACAGAGTGATCTAAAACGAATTCATTCTGCAATTCAAAATGGTTTTAAAGAATCCCAATAATTAATATTGAATAATTAAGTATGTTTCATTATGATGAAGGTTTCTTTTAATCCGTTTCGAAAACTAACAAAATATTGAAAATGAAGACCACTATCTATTAAAGGAAAAAATAGGCCCCTGATCTTGATGGAAATGAGATGAGTAAGATAAAATCATCTTCAAAAGTTTCATTGAAATATTATATTATTTACCTCTCCAATTTGTGTTTTTATATGGTAATAAAGTTCAAGAACACATTACGTCATGAGTGGGAATAAAATCGATTGAGGTTATTAGTAACGTCACAAAAAAATGCCTTTATTAATCTGTCATCGTAAACATAACCTCACAAAATTATTAGGAATTGAAAACTGAAATATTCTGAATGATTAATTAATTTGAAAATAAAAAGAAAATTTAAAATGCTAGAAGGTTGGTACTGTAGATCAATGGCTAGTGCTGCAGCTGCTGCTGAGGAAGAAGAGAAGGCCCAAGAAGAATCCAAATTTAAAAAGCAATATAAATTTCTGAAGCGAAAGCTACAGAACCTTATTTATGTAAGCTATCACTTAGATGTATTAATTCATAAAGTATTAAAGTTGATGTTACATATTTCAGGAGAATGAAGCTTTTCGACAAGCTTTAAGACAAAGTCAGAAGAGACTGTTAACTGTAACACGAGATAGAAATTTTTTGTTAGATCGCTTACTCTTACATGAGAAGATGGATAATTCTACCTCAGACTCCGAAGAAACTGAATCTTCAGATGAAGGGGAGGCAGTTAAAATAGAGCCTAATAGAAAGCAAGTTCAGTTATATTGAATTAACAATTTTGTGATGATGTATATAATACATGTTTGATCTGTCTTATTCATGATTCTTCAAATTACAGGCGGAAAGAATTAAATTCATTTGGCAATAATCACTATAGCAGTTCAAGCAAGTCCATACCACCTACAAAGCGAAAACGTAGTTCAGCTAATAGAACCCCAAAGCAAGTACAACAAGTTATGGTGAGTTGCTTTTTATAGAATGAGAAAATTTGAATGATAACTTTTTTGTAGCAACTTCAGATGCATAATTCCTCAGCAGCAGTGTCGAATATATTGTCTGATGGTCATATGACCCCAGAAGAAGTGGAAAGACATCTGCAGTCCCAGAGTTTCATGGATTTTCTTCCTGAGAGGGCACCTCTAACAGTTCCCACAGAGATGTTCAGCAATGAACCTTCACTTGATAGGTATACTGAATATTGTTTAAAGTCTTTTTTAATGTATCGGTATCTAACTGTCTATCTATACAACAGAATGTTTGAACATTGTTTTAATCAACTTTCTCATTTAATAGAAACTTTGCATGCTTATCGAGTGATTATTGAATAATTTGATAAGGTATTCCAATATCTGATACTAAGAACTCAGAAAATAAATAACCTTCACCAGAAACCAGTGGCGTCCTCTAGTAAGGAGGAGACCAAACGCAAATCATCAGTAATATTACAGGACTCTGTTATACGAAGCGCGTCATCTACTTGTCGTTAGCAGATACAAACATTTAATTATTAATAGTTTAAAATATGTAAAATGGGCTTTTATGGAACTAAAAATGTTTTCATCAATTAATTGAGAAGTTATTTAACAAAGAGAGAAAGAAAATTAACTCGATAAAGCAAAATAATTTCTCAAGTACTGTAGAAGTAAAGATAACTTACTAAATATGCGCTACATAGACTTCTATATGTGCTTTCTTCTTATTTTTCAGTGAATCAAATGATGTAGGTGAGCTGGAAACTTCACCAAGCAACATGGGTGAAGAATTGAGTGTAGATATGCTACCTGAATGATATTTAATGAATTGTGCATGAATTCATGTAATTATTACTTTTAAGATAAAGCTTCCACTGACATTGGAGAAGCAACATAGAAAAAGGAGGATAAATTCTGTATACATTCTGAATTTTTAAAACAGTCTTGTCTCGGTGAAATAACTTCTTTATTTTATTCAATTTTTGGTGATTAATTTTATATTTTTGAAACAATTATTTTTTTATGATTCTACTAAATGTATGAATATAAATTATATTTATTTTATAGTATTGTAAATGAATAACTAATCAGTTTTTTAAATTAATTTTTATCTTTCGATTTTTGAAAGACATATATTTTAAATTTCAATTTCAGGTAATTTGTGATTTATTTATAATTTTGGAATATTAATTCTATTTCAATTTTGGCTTCTGTGACTTTGATTGAATAAAAATTTATATCATTTGCTTTCGTTTCATTGAAATTACCTAAATGATGGTTCATTGTCGAAAAAACGTTCTTTTTTGGTTCACCCAAGTAGCAAGTTGCGAAAAGTTAATTTGCAAGAAATGCAGTGAAAAAAATTTTCGACGGTTTTTTTCGATATATCTGGAAAAGTAATCCAACAAAAGATAAAAAGTATAGATGAATCGTTAGGCCTTTTTAAAACGTATAATTTTGTAGTTCAACATTTTCTCTAAGAGTTCTAATTTTTCTCTCATTTGCGAAAAACTATTTCTAACAATTTTATTTATTTTTCGGTTATGAAGGATATTAAAACTAATAACTTTGTAGTTTAACATTTTCTCTAAGAGCTTTAATTTTTCTCTTATTTGCGAAAAACTATTTCTAACAATTTTATTAATTTTTCGGTTATGAAAGATATTAGAGATCCACTGGAAATAAACGGCTATTTACTATACCAACATAGTACTATAGAGGAAGACGTTAAAACAGGTACTCGGCAGATTCTCGCCGAACTCCTATTCGTGTTCAGCGACTCCATAAACCCTCTGTAATTTTTTCATAGCTCTACTTTAAAATGCAATTCTGAAATGCATTTCTCTTATGCACAAATGCAATTTTGGATTTCTTGATGATTAGATTAGTTCATAAAGTTTCTAGAGATTCTCACGAATCTAACTCATCAAACTGCATTAAAATCCTTCGTACTGCGTGAAAATCGATAGTTCATTTTTTAATGCATCGACTATTTGAGAAATGCATACATTTTTCAGGTCACTTGGACCTAAAGGCAGTACGCCGCCTCTGATAATCTAATTGTGAGCGTAGAAGGTAGTAATAAAAATGATACAAAGAAACATGTCATGTCACCTTTTATTCATAATAAATTATATCTAAATAATAGACAACGTAGGAACACAATTGGTTTCTAATTTCTAAACTTATTTAACATTTTATTTCGTCGAGTCTTTGTATATTGCCATACCAATTTGAGAAGAGCCAGAACTCCATGAAGGTAGTACCTATCATGAATATTAGTCCCCACTGGGGACGCTGGATTGAGAATGGATTTTCCCTTTAAGAATCTTAACAACTTTGCAATGAGTAAAGTTGATGGTATAAGCCCTTATTTTGCATTAGCTCTTGATGAGTGCCGATTTCTGCCAATTTACCCTTGTTAATAACACATATTAAGTCAGCATCTTGAATTGTCGTAAGCCTGTGAGCTATCGTGATGCATGTTCTTCCTTCTTTCGCTTTATCTAGAGCTTCCTGTACTACCTAAAGACAAATATACAATACAGTTAAATATAGTTTTCAATTGAGGAATAAAATAATTTGTGTATCATCAACTAATCCTGCCTTGACCTAGATATCGATATACAAGATTGATGTACGAATCGAATACATGAGTCTAGGTGAAAGTATTTTTGATTGATTTATTTTGTGAAAATCCATCTTAAATCAGTAAATGATACACTATATTTTATCAAATTTTCACTATTTTTAGTTTAGGTACACGACTATTAATATTACTTCATTTTCAAGTGTTTATACTACATTACAGTTTCGATATTTATATTAATGCTAGACTCCGGAAAGGGTGAGCTTATTATTGGTTCAGTAATGGGGAATTATTTCCATCTAATTGATTGTTGAGTGTTTGATTATGTGCGTTTTTTTATTGTGTTGATTTACAAACATTCCAAGAGGTTCTATCTCTTTCACCTATCACAAATATGTAGTAGTATTTTTGCGTTTTCAGAATTTATAATATGATTTGTGTTTGTGATATGTGCGAAAACGAAGGAAGTTTTGTTTGTATCTGTATGCTCTTTGAAACGAGTCTGAAACTCTCTACCAGTTTGATAACATTGCATTCGATTTTATACATTTCACATTTTCTAAATTTATTCAGTTTAGCTTTTGAATTAAATAATTTTCCTAGATTAGATGCGATGCTGAAGGTAGTTTTTATATTGAAGGAAAAATAATTCTGTATTTTATTGGATAAATGTCCTTTATAAATCAGAGAGATATACTTGGATGTTTCTTTGTCTTTGTGAAGGCTTTCATTTCCTGGAGTGTTTGGATACACATTCTGAATGTATTATGTGTCTTTTGACATTCAAAATATGTATCCTATCCAAACACTCCAGCGAATGACAGTCTTCACGTTGTAAAGAACATCCTTGAAAATAGTAACATAAATCCATTAGTTTGCACAGAAATGTACAATCTCTTCGAAACTTGTCTGGAATAAAACAATTTCAAATATAATTCAAAATTCTATCGTCAAAATTCTAGTTTACCAAAGGGCTCACCACTAAGTCCTATCTTAGCCGATATTTTTATGGATCATTTAGAAAACACAAAAATTCTGAATAATGACTTGGCTAAGAACATATAGAAGAGATATTTACAAAATCGAAAAAACCCTTCAGCTTATGTACGTCAAACAGGTCGAGATTTTGAATACAGATTCGAAGAACATATATCTTCAGACAAGAAATCCCATATATTTGAGCATATTCAATCAATAAACCACACAATAATATTAGAAAATCTCAAAGTCCTCCACAAAGCAATAAAGGAAGTAGAATGAATCTGTTGGAAAGTTTGGAAATTAATGAAATCAAGAAAACCACACACTTGAAATTAATAATTCCCTACTACTTAACATTCAAGGGAAATATATATCTTGTTATTATCTTTGTACCTAAGTTAGTATTCAGCAATTGAAAATGACCGAAAGATCGAAACCGGTAGTGTATTAACAGAGAAGCCTGGAAAACCGACAAAAGTGTTTCTTCTCTTTCATATGTTGAAATGGATTTCATCAACATCACTCATTGATACTTACTAAAATAAGTTCATAATTGCTAATGAGTTTGGGGTATGGTAGTAACATTTTAATAAGTTGACTATTTTTATGAAGAAATGAAAAAATAAAATACATTTGTTTCTAACCTTTTCACTTTCTGTATCTAAAGCTGAAGTGGCCTCATCTAGTAATAGGACTTTGGGATTTCTAATTAGAGCTCTTGCAATGGCCACTCGTTGTTTTTGTCCACCAGACAGCTGAGTTCCTTTCTCTCCAAGTCTTGTATCATATCCCTAGAAAAAATAAAACCTACTATATCTTTTTAGTTGAAAATAGTCTTCATCTTGAAATTCATTAGAAATGTTGTGAGCTCTAATGTAAATCATAGCGATAGAACTTGAAATATGCAAAACAGCTTCATGATTGAAGCAGACATTGTTGAAATTTGTTATTGTAAACAATTCCCAATATTTTCACCACAAAACCCTACAATATCACTTACCAATGGTAAAGATGCGATGAAGCTATGAATATTAGCTTTTTTCGCAGCATCTATGATTTCTTCATTCGTGACTATCCTGGAGTTATCTCCATAAGCAATATTTTCACCTATTGTTCTGTCGAATAGATTAGGTTCTTGTGAAACTATACCTAGATTAGATCTGAGCGAAGACATTTTCATATTTCGGAGATCTTCTTTATCTACTTCCACAGAACCAGAATTTGGATCGTAAAATCGTTCTAGTAATTGAATGATTGTCGATTTTCCACAGCCGCTTGATCCGACCAATGCCACTGTTTTTCCTTGGAAAATTCTGAGATCCAAGCCATTGAGAACGGCGACGGCTGGTCGTGTTGGATAGGAGAAATAAATTTGGGAATATTCTATATTACCCTTTTTCTGAAAAATAAAATGTTTTTATGAAACAGTAATAATTAAATTGTATTCTAGTGATTATATTCTGTCGAAAAAGGACCGAGAATTGATCATTTAAAAATATGCTTAAAATTTGTCAAAGTTTTTATTGTTGCTAAAATTGCACATGATATCCAGCTTTTTTTTCATCTTCTCTGGCTACGTAGTTTACATAATCAGGTCATCCAAATCAGAAACCATTTCAAAACAAAGAAAATTGGCTTCCAAGGGCGGAGACGTTTGGTTTTGACCAGATTCTGGTGACATGTTTGTTTTTGATTAGACATTATGCGGAGCTGTTTGCTTTTGAATGAACCTATAATATGTTGGAGTTGCTTTTCAGGCTCTATTTAAGTACTGATACTGAAATAACACAATTATCTGAGGTTTTGATACGAAAAAACGCTTAATGCCCATTACCAAAGTATAATATATTATAAAAAGAATGAAATTATATATGCAAATCACAGTCAGTTGCATTCCTGCTGTTGAAAATCTTCTTGCAACGCTGCTGAAGGTTCATCAGGTGATGATGATGATCCAACCACTAATTCAGTATACCACATTCGGCCACATTCTCGTCAGATTGCCAATTTTCTCCAAAATGCTCCTTGAGAAGAGAATCTACATCTTTCAGTTTTTCCTCAGCAATTCCGTGCTCCTCAGTAGAAAACTTGGAGGCTACTGAACGTTTTACACCCCTCTTGAGAAGAGTCACACGAGATTTTGAGTCTTGAAATCGATAAAACTGCTGGCTGTCCACTGAACCGTTGCCCTTGCTCTGGTCATCTTGGAAAATTTCAATTTTTTTGCATCTTTAATTCCTTCGAGATATTCATTGCTGAGAGCGACTTACTGTTCTTAAGTGCCCAGTTTTTTCCCAAAGTCCTTTATCACGTCCACGTATTCTTCTTTTGTGTGGATTGTAGAAAGCTTCTTCAGTCGCTTCTCGATTAGTCCGGAAACTCTGTCAGCGGACAGGAAGCTGTGGCCGCGTACTGGGAAATACCAAGAGATTTTTTTGACTGAACATGCTGGATGGATGGAGAAGGTTCATGAGGGCATGGAGTACAATGTTGTTCTTGTTCTGGCCACCACAACCATGACAGAACAAACGGACGTGCGTCACTTTCTTGTTGTTCATTTCTCTCATAATTATGTCTTTTTCGAAGCATTGCATCCTGCAATTGTATTATCTTGGGAAACGGTGGTTTGTCTTATCAAAAACAGATTGAGAATGAAGAACGCATGGCAGGTCGAATTTTATGGCAGGAAAAGCGCTTGGTGTCGTGAGCACACTCTTGAAATGCTTTACATCCAGATGTGCAGTACTTTACCTTCCTTCTCTGTCGCCACACCGACACTCTCTTGTGAAAATATACAAAAACTCATAAGCGCTTTGTTGATTATGAAAAGGGCAAAGTACTCTTCGTCTCCCGATGAAACCCTGTCACGTGACAGAATCCCAAGTTTTGATTGGCTCGTTGGACATGTTTGCTTTTGACTGAACCGCAGGTTGTTAGCTGTTTGCTTTTGTTCAGACCCCGAATTTTCTACCTATGTTAAATATAGGAAATTATTGTCTTTTACCACTTTGTTGAGTGTCCCTTGGCCCCTACTCACCATCCAAATCAAACTGGAAATTTCTGGAAAATGGATTTGTTTGCTTTTGCCCGGACGCTCAAATGTATTATTTCGAAGAGGCTTGCTTTGAAGGCGATACAATAAATTTGGATGAAAAAAATTTTTGTTTCATTGAGCATTTCCCGGTACTTTTTTTGACAGAATATAAGTAAGTAAGTCTCTTTCTGTCAGTCTACCTGTGCTCATTTTTGCCACGCTATCATATTCTTTTTCACTTTTAAAAAAGTAATTTTAAGATAAACATACTTAAATGGTAATTGGGTAACACTGACGATATAATACTCACCCATTCTTTTTCACTAGCATTCGGATTATTTTTGATCTTTGGCACTCTATTAAGAAGTTTTAAAGCGCTCTGTGCTGCATTTATTCCTTTTTGTAGATCAGGCGAGAAGGCAAGAGCATTAGCTATGGTTACAGTACCCATAATAAGAGATTGGGAAACCCTAAAAATGAAATAAAATTTGAACTAATTTCCTTCAGAATTTCAAGAAATATGCCAAATATACAAGGTGCTCTGTAAACATGTGGTAAAAATGATTCCTCAGCTTTTTCATAAAAAAAAATTTACTAACAACTAAAGTTTTAATCGAATTAATTTGATTCCAAAATTGGAATCAATTCTATGCAACACTTACTTATAGACATTTTGATAAGGCAATCCATCTTTAATGAGGTAACCTCCATAAAACATGGCTGCACCATATGCAAAAAATGTAATACTACGAGCCATTCCAAAAACTAAACCTCTGAAATGTGAATTCCTCAATCTTCGTTTCTGGTGTAAGAACAGTTCCTTTAAGAACTTTTCGTGGAATAAATCTTCAGCTCCCAAAGATGCCACAGTTCTGACGTTGCTGATTGCTTCTATAGCTATCTAAAATGATATTGTTATTGTTATTGAAGTAGAAACACCTTAATCGCGCTTGCAACAACCTGCCAGTGTTTTGGCTTACTAACAAGACTACAAACGCTATTTTTTGTGGTTTCCGGAATTGTTTTGTTTCAGAAGTTATATACACACAAGCAAATATATATGGAATCCCCCGATATTTTGAATATTACCTCAGGGATTTTGGAAATTTCGAAAGATTGTTAGAATTGATCCTTTTTGAGATATTTCGACCTCCTCTGGGGTGATATTCTGCTACTCTTCTGTGGCGGCTTGGATGAGCTGTAGTGGGGTTCTTGGATTATCCTGGCGCGATCTAATTTTGGTTTTGAGATTATCCCATAAATATTCAATAAGATTTAGGTCTGAAGAGCAAGCTGGCCAGTTCAAAATAGCGATTCTCTCTGTTTCAAGATAATGTCGCTCGAGGTTGCTGGTATGCGGAGGAGCATTATCTTCCATAAAAGTGAAATTATCACCGTTGTCACCTCGCCAGAGTCTATGGGCTGCAGCACTAGGTCCACGTAATTTTTAGCCGTTACACTCGCAGGAAACGAAATCAAATCTGTTTCGCCTCCCAGCATAATGCCACCCAAAAACATCACACTGCCCCCTTGGTATTTCGGAATTTGTCTTACTGCTCGGAGTCTAGCTTGTCTGCCATGCCCCCTTAAAACCCGAATCCGATGGTCAACTGATCGAACACCAATTCTGGTCTCATCCGAAAAAAGAACATTTCGCCAATTCTCAATATTCCAATTTTGGTGATCGATACACCAATTAGGTCTGTTGATTTTTTGTTGTCCGGTTAGCTCTGGAACTCTTAAGGGTCTTCTGCTGTATAAACCCCTAGAATGAAGTCTTTGACGTATCGTTTCGACTGATACATGATGTCTGTTGCTTTCAGAAATTGTGTTTGGAGTATGGGGTGCGACCCACTAGGGTCTCTTCTTGCAATTTCGCACAAAAGCGGTTTTGTTCTTCAGAAGTGATCTTCCTATGATTTCTTCTAGGTCTACTTTGTAGATATTGTAGCTCCACGCATCGGGCGTAGGTTTTTGAAATCACTCCCTATAATACCCCTATTGTGGTCTCTATATCCTCTGTGTCACCTCTTCTTCAACGAGAGCAATTATTCGACCCCTCTGCACATCGGACAATTCAATGTAAGGCATTTTCAATTATGATTATAGGCTTTTCTAAATTTTGAAATTCACAGTTTCAAATCTCAGTAACGACTGAGTACAATATCCCGAACATGTGGTGATAACTCACAATTTCTTATCATACTATCCAGTTTTTTTTTAGAACAAGAAACTTCATTCTTCACAAGTAGTCAAAGATCCATGGTTAAAAACAATCAATAATGTGAAATACCGAGTGATTCCATATGAATTTGGTTGTGTGTATTATATAATATGAATTGTGATCCTGATATATATGTTATGGAACCCTGGAAGAAATTTGACATAGCAAAAAGCATCTTAAACATAAGAGAATCAGTGGAAGAATTGAACCCATACACATTGAAAAAGAAAACTGTCGCAAACAAATTCAAACTAGCTTTTCTCGTTATTGAAAAATTTGAAATCATATAAAACTATTCTCAAACCATTAGTATGAAATCTTAAGAATTAGGACTCACTTGAGTGGATTTTTCCATTGACTTCAGATTAGATAGATTTTCAGTTCTTTGAAGTCTCCCTTGTAGAAATATGGCAAGTAACATGAATGGCATGAACGCTGTTATTAGAAGTCCAAGTTTCCATGAGAAGAACAATGACATTCCAGTCGCGGCTGTGAAGGTTGCTAACGAACTGAAAATCGTCCCCAAACGTTGACCGGTAGCCTGTAACATAAAAATTGGTGATGAAAATTCAGAATTTCGAGGATCAATTGTCTGGCTACTGAATCATCCAGTACAAACTTCGGACACTACAAGATTTTAACATAACTGTATTAAATGGAACTCCCTGTATTTTTGGGTGCGTAAAGTAAGGCGCGCTCTTCAACAACTGAACTGAAAGAAAGCAATGTATGTTGATGGAATATCTCCTTCTGTTTTCAGGAAATGTGCTATAAAGTTAGCTTATCTGTTCTTAATCGTCTGTTTCAGACGTCGTAGGACATCAACTCCGATCATAACCCGATTGTAATGATTCTGAAAATGAAAACTGTTAAACCAAGAATCAACAGTAATATAGAGATAAGTTTCAAACAAACATAAATTGAAGAAATAGATGAAACAAATGTAGAAACTAGATGGAACAACATTAAAGACGCAATAACGGATAGCCAAAAAACGATAAACGATATATAAAGAACAATAAAAATCAAGAATGAATAACGTTGGAAATATTAGAGTTGATGAATACCAAGAAAAAAAATTTAAAAGAATCGAAATAAATACAGAGATCTCAACAAAATCATACTTAGAAAGTGTAGGGAAGCTAGAGAAAAATGGCTATCGAAAAGATGCAGTGAATTGGGACACTTCAAGAAAAACATGACTTCTACACAATGTGCACGCAGCGATTCTGAAAAATATAAACAATGAAATAATAATGGGAGTTGAAGACGAGATCAAGAGATGGAAAGAATATACAAAAACACTTTTCGAACATGATAAGATTTAGAAGAAACAGGTCCAAACATAACAAAAAGCGAAGTAGTATAAGCAATAAAGATGCAAAAAAATGGTTAAGCTACAGGACTAGATGAAATTCATGGAGAAAGCCTTAAGATCATAGCAGAACATGAAGGAAACCTGTTTTCAGCTCTATATACAGTTCTGAAAAAACACCCTCTGACTAGCTAAAGTCAACTTTCGTAACTTTGACTATCGGATGCATGTTCCATGCACTCAAGGTATTTCTGAAAATCATCCACACTAGGATATATCGAAAATGTGAAAGCCAAATAGACAACATGCATTTTGGTTTCCGAAAGGGTGTAGGAACACGTAAGGCACAATTCTCTTTGCATGTCCTCAGACATAGGACATGTAAATTTGAATTTTTCGTAAACCGCTTGAGATATTGAGGTAAAATTTTGGAAGTTTCGAAAGCCCAATAAAATGACAATCTGCCAGACCACAGAAATAAATCCAAAGCCAACATGGTCAAGTGTGATATCGTTAACTTGCAAGATGGTTGAAGAAATGAAATCACGAAATTAAAAAACTGTTTTTTTGTGATTGAACCGCTCATCATATCATAATTTCTCAAGAGACAAAAAAGTTTGATAATTAGTCTGGCTACTCAATGTCTTGAACAGTTTTGCTCGAACGTAGATTAACACCACTTTCAATTTTTCAGGGACACTTGTAAAACGTCAAGGTCATTGAGTGTATCACTAAAAAACGTGAATAACGCACCCGATTACGCATACCAAATATGGTTTCTATCGATCGAGTCGCTCTCGAATTATTTGAAAAATAAGAAAAAATCTTTGGATTTGGGGACCTCTTGCGGCCAAACGAAGAAACTTTTCGTATAGGTAAGTTGGCCTAAATCGACTTTTTTCGAGCTGAAAAATCTATGGTTGTACATGCAATTCAAGGACAACTTGAAAGTTTAACACAATTACTGAGAAATATCGTCTTATTGGCGATTGTATCGAAATTATTCAACATTTTCCTAAAATATAAAATTGCGTTTTATAATCTACTCACCCCCTGAACCAAAGCTGCTTCTGCTGATAGTTTTGCACATAAGGCGCCAACGCCGTTTTCCTTTCTATCATACCATCCTATTTCTTGTTTCAGCATTGCTGCAAACAGTCTGCTTCTCAGTCTCAGTGTTAGAGCTTCTCCAGCGTAACTGAAGGAGTATATCTACAAATTCGGATTATCAAATCTGTTCACCAAATATTAACTAAGGGCCGGCTCAACAATGCTCAGCATGACTGCTAGTTATAGGTATTCAAATATAAATGTCAGTTTTGTTGTTCGTTTAATTTGGAACAAATTTAGAGACGTTGTTTGCAGAACAACGTTTTTGGGTGTATACTTCATTGGAAAAGATAAAAAGACCTGGAAGTAGAAAAACACGAATAAATCTTCGTTCCTTTCCGATTTGAGTCTTTTAACCACAGGCTGTCGAATTGATTGAACTGAGCAGAGATGGACCGGCCCTAAACCTTACATTTGAAAATGTTGCTGTTCCAACTATTAATCCTACACCTACAAAGTAGTAACAATATTTGTTAGTTTGCTCTCTCATGGCTTCACCATCAGTTCCAGATAGTACCTGTAAAAGAGAGCACATTACAACAATGTGCAAGTTTTGCAAGAGCTAAGTCTTTAATACAGCAATGGAAAAAAAAGTTTGTTGCTTTACCATCTTTTTATAGAATACAACTAATACTTACGCCTACAATATCACCAAATAATAATGCAAAAAATGGACTAGAACATCCAGTAATAATAGATCCAATGCAGCCCATTGAAATTTGGAACCATTCTGGACTATTCATTTTGATAATCTGTAGGAAAGAACCTGATCCAAGTTCGTCAAATTCTTCTTCATCTATAAACTGTTGAAAAAAAGTTTAAGGTTTTGGAATTTTAAAATATTCAATCTTAAATAGTCAATTGATTCCGCTGGTACTACTTGATAGTTGATCATGATGATAATAAGAAATTAAAATAGTTTTTTATTGAAAATCAGAATTCCAATGGGTCTCTCGATCATCTTCAGCTGACAAGTACTAAACTGAAGCTGAAGATACAAAATCAATAAGGGTGCAAATATGAGGTAATACACGATCTATGTTAAAAAAGCTACTATTTACAGATATCAAATATGGACGAACAAGCCGGATTATTTTGGTCGTTCAGGAGAATTTCTCTATGGGAAGATTATTTCAGTTCGATGCTCTTTGTATCTTGTTTTGAATGAACGACCAGTCTAACCTATAATGACGCCTTCGCAATCCATACAGGACAACTTTCAAACTCCAGTAATGTCGTCTATCAGTTTTATCTTCACTATTGATAAATTCTTGAGGGAGTTTCATGTGGGTTTTGGAAGCTACTTTTTTATCTTGTTTTGAAATACCATTAGCAATCGCTTGAATATTTTAATTGAATATATATTTATCTGTATTAGTTGATTCTATACGTGAGTTATTCTGTGAGTTATATTTGGGGAATAATCATTGTTCTTAGCTTTTTCTTTAATAGTTGACATTTCCTGGGCATATTTTCTTCGAATAATGGTAGAGAGAATGTCCTATGAATCATTGAATTAAAGGCAGAGATTTTTGATTTATTGAGTCAAAATGAATAAAAATATTAATAAAGGTGGGTTTTCGATATATATCAAAACTTGGAATATTATTTTCATGGGTGATTGTTAGATCTAACGAGTGAATCTGATTATCGACTACTATTTTGAATTCAATTTTTTTTGGTATCCATGGTTTGATCTTTGGTTATTTCACTTATGTCTGCTTTTTGTTTCAAAGTTGTAACGGCATCTGTGATTTTTTGATTTTTTTTGTTATTTGTTGGTATGAATTGTAAAGGCGTTTATATAAGTCAGACTGATCTTTCATTCAAAACTAGACACAGGGAGCATCAATCAGAGAACTGAAGAATCTACTTTCGCTTCTTATTGTATCGAAAATGACCATCATTTTTCGCCCAAAGAACAACTTCAAATTATTCATAGAATATCCAAAGGACGAAAGTTAGACTTCATAGAATAGAGATAATCTCCTGAATGACCAGTATGGCTTATTCGTCTATATTTGATTTCTTTGAATAATACCTGTTTTTAACATAATTGGTTTCTTACCTCTTGTTTGCACTTTTATTAATTTTGTATTCACCTGTTTATGTATGTATGTATTCCAATTTTAGTTCAGTACTTGTTCTCATCTGAAGATGGGCGAGAGATTGCAATCCCAATTCTCAATAATTCAATTGTGATAGTATAATACATAGTTCAATTACTTTGTCTTCATCAGCAGAATTCATTGAAGCTGTTGATTTCAATTCCCTGGCACTAATTCGTTTTTTTCCATCATCTCCATAACCATCTTCTGCGTTTTCTTTATCGACGACTTGATTTGTTACTAGGTTGAAATACTCTTTGTGCAAAGCGATCAGTTCATCGTGTGTTCCTTGCTCAACAACTGTACCATTTGATATCACAATTATTTTATCAGCATTTTTTATTGTAGAGAGCCTATGTGCAACTATAACTGTGGTCCTTTCTTTACTTGCCTATAAGATACAATATTGAATTATTTGTTTAAGCTAATTGAAACTAATGATAATAATCTTCTTTTACTTACAGCATCTAGAGCCTCTTGTACTTTAGATTCACTTTCGTTGTCTAGTGCAGACGTAGCTTCATCTAACAGTAATAATGCTGGATTTCTGACCAGAGCTCTAGCTATAGCTATTCTCTGCTTCTGTCCTCCAGATAGCTGGGCACCTCGTTCTCCCACAATCGTATCAAAGCCATGTGGAAGGGCACTTATAAAACCATAAGCGTTAGCCTTTTTTGTAGCTGCTATAATTTCATCTTTAGAAGCTTCCATATTTCCATAACGAATATTTTCTTCAATAGATGTCGCAAAAAGTATAGGTTCTTGACCAACAACAGCCACATTCTTGCGATACCATGTAAGATCTAAATCTTTCAAATTATGTCCGTCAACAAGAATCTGAAATGAGAATGAATTTTCGACTGATTTGTGTCTGTAACCATAATTTTAAGGTTATCTTATATAATTTGAATTCTTTTCTGTCTTTTCTTAAAATTTTGTCCTCGACCCTCAAAGTAATTCAATAATCTTTTTAAGCCTGATATACTTAGAGAGGGGTTGATCCCACAAATCCCCAGTTCCCAAAGTCTCTCTTTTGAGTTTATCTTTCATCTTATCTCGTTACCGAAATTAATGAATTTTTACAAGTATTTCGAGTTTAAGAAATGATAACTTTCGATGCAACAGAACGCTCAGTATAATAATTCAACTTTCTAAAAATAAAATATGCTAGTACAGCATTGAATGATTTGGACGAACGGAGATCCTGCAATCCGAAAAATGGTCTCCGGCTAATGGAAAATTGACTTTCCAGAGTTAGGGGAAGGCCAAATTTCCGTTGGAAGACATTGTAGAGTATATCTAGAGATTTTCTCTACCATTTTTCATTTCAACGTGGTGAAGTACTTACCTCCCCAGAAACTGGATCATAAAACCTTTGTAACATTTGAATACACGTTGATTTGCCACATCCAGAGCTGCCTACTAAGGCCACAGTTTGTCCTGATTTTATTTCCAAGGTAAGATTATTCAATACCTAGAAAATTACGATCGAATCACGTGTTTTATGTTGCAAAGATAGGTGTACAATTTAGATTAGTTTGGTGATACTCACTGGTACAGTTTTTCTATTCGGATAATGAAATTTTATGTTCTTGAATTGGATATTGCCTTTCATATTTGTGAGTTTTTCCCCAGCATTTATAGATAAATTTATTTTAGGTAAAGTATCGATCAATGCGAATATTTTAGTACCGGAAGCTTTTGCTTTGGAGAAAGTTTCAATATAAGTCGATGAAATTCCAAAATTCATGGTTGCTGTCAATATGGAGAAAAATACCTGAAATGATAAAAAAGTGCTTGAGATTATTGAATAGAAGTTTGAAGTGAAGGAAATCATTAAGCAAATAATGAAAGAACAGCGAAATAATCTAAGGAACCAAAAGGAATTATGGAATAAATTCTGTTAAAGAAACCACGAGGGATGTCTTTTAAGTTCTGCATATAGGGAATAATAACATAATGTTAAAATGGTAAGAAAAGTACAAAAAGAAAGAGAGAGATCGTGTATACTAGACATGTACTAAAAAAACCTAGAAATGCCACAACTTTTATTATTCCATTTTTTGTTCTTTTTGCGCGAACCTCACCATATCACCTATGATTAGTCAATATTCTCCTTAATTTTCCGCGAGTGACTGAGTGAGCTTGCAAGTTCTTATCATGTTTGTATTACATTCCCCATAAATGCAGAAAAGGTTCAGGATATCATTTACTCATTGTCTTTTGATTTGATGAATAAGTTTTTCATTTATTCAAAAGACGATGCATGAATATGAAGGTTGCATAGAACTTGTTAGAGTTACCTGTTGAAGGAGGAATATTTCTGTTTCTTATCATGAAAATACAGTATTCTGCGACAAAAAACAATCTAACCTAAACTACAGTTGGATCTCGGGTTTCATTTTGAAACAGGTCGACGGTCGACAGTCCAATTTAAAAACCCTGTATAATATTCCGGTATATCAATACTAATCAGAAATATTGTCACTAATTCTTCTGAAATGATTGTGGTGAAAGATATCACACATAGAAGTAACAACAAGCACCATTGGAGAAGGTCATCTGCAGATACTGCTGTAGCAGAAATATATCCATAGGAATTCCCAAACCTAGAAGCTGATGGAGGATACAAACCTGAGCAGGCATTTCATTGAGACGAAACTGCACTATTTCGGAAAAGAAAGTTAAGCAAAACATTCATTTCCAAAAGCGAAAAGACTGCCCCTGGGTTCAAGGCAAGAAAGGATAGAGTTACACTTCTGCTAACGCATCTGGAGATTGTGTTATTATACCACTGATGCTCTACAGGTCGTTTAATCGTCGTGCTTTAAAAAATCAAAACAAGAACGACCTACGACTGTTTTGGAGTGCTAATTAGAAAGCGTGGGTACAAGCGCTATTTTTTTGTTCGGTTTCAGAAGTTGAAACTTTGAAAATTTGATTTTAAAGCTGTTCTAGTTTTGGACAATGCACGAGGTCATCCTCGAGAGCTTGGAACTATCCATCCAAATATAAGTGACATCTTTACCTCTCAACGTGACATCTTTGCTTCAAGCTATGGACCAATGAATAATCCAAACCTTTAAGCTCAATAAACATTAGACGAAACTCCATAATGATATTGAATAATATGTAATGTGATCCTGATATGAATGTTATGGGATGCTGGAAGAAATTCGACATAGAAAAATGTATCTTAAACATAAAAGAATCAGTGTAAAAACTGAAACCATAAACCTTGAAATTAGTTGGAAACAACTGTTCTACTCGCAGAAAATGATATAGAATCTATGCAAAGTTTCAACAAGTACTGGAAACGTGACTTTTTTCTTAGTGAAGGTTTAAGTATGGATTTCTTTATGACAATTGATCCATCTGCATCGAAATCTTATTTCTAAGAGGCATATTGCTAATGCTGAATATCAGTCTGATTTGAAGAAGCTTTCGAAAACTGCCAAGCAAGAAAAAATCAAAAAACTCCTTTAACCATTGCTTAAGCCAGAAGATAATATAAAGTACCATTTCTGTATTCGCATATTTACAGAACATATACCCCGTGAATATTGAGCTTATATTGTACAAAGATAAAATAGAATAGAGACGGGATTAAGTAACCATTCATACTGAATTCGTCTTTCTCAAGAAGAAACTTACTGTTATCATTGTACCAGGAGTATAAGTAGGATTCTCCTTGCCCATATCATCTATAACCAGACCAACACCAAACCAAAAAGCCAAAGCATAAGTACTGTATATAGAGAACCACAATAAACCGAATCCGGTGGCTGAAATTGTTGCACGTCGTACGTTATTTTTCTTTGCAGCAATCAAATTTATGTCGTATCTTTCCATCTCTTTGGTCTCGCCTCCAAATGCCAAAACTGTCTTGATTGTGCTTAATACTTCTTCTGCTATAGCTCCAGCAGATCCGTAAGCATTGGATTCTCTCTTAGCCAATTTTGTGGAGAGCTAAAAATTTAGAGTAATTACTAACAATGAAGATTTGGTTTTATATTAGATACTTACACAAGTTACAATGCTAATACATAGCACAGAGAGTGGAAGAGATGTCAAACATATAAGAGCAAGTTCCCACCCTTTGACAAAAGCCAGTATTAAAGATGCTATAAATACGGCTTGCATGTAAAGGAACAATGGAATTTTATCGCCCATACCTTCTTCTAATTTATTAAGGTCGCTGAAAACATATTCAGTACAATCTCGGAATAAATGAGAATATGGCAAACTTACTCTGACATTTTACTCGCGAAATCTCCTGTTTGATGCTGGTCGTACCAAGATATATCTTGCTTCAAAGCTCTTTCTGTGTACAAGCTTCTTATCCTGTAAATCTGTTGGAAGGAGTTGTGTTAATTTTGTATACCTTCCATTTTCAAATTATCCATTCTGTTAAAAAAGTACGGGGGATTGGTCGATGAAACACTAAATATTTATTTTTTATCCAAATATCTCTTATACATCTTCTATCGATTCAAAACGAGTGACTCGAAATGGCAATTTGAGTTTTGAAAACAGAAAAAAGTCGGTCGGTGCCATATGAGGTGAATGCGGTGGTTGTTCGATGGTATTTGTTGAGTTTTGATCAGAAAGTCATTCACAATGATAGGCTTGTGAGATGGTACATTATCGTAGTGCAAAATTCATGAGTTTTCTTTCCAAAAATCTTGCCTTTTTCAATGAATTTATCTCCCAAAGGCCGCAAAACATTCCGAAGCTTGTTGACTGGTTTGCATGACAGACTCATATTTAGTAAACTTTATTACCTTCAAAACATACAAGGTCTGTCAACAGGAAATCTTCAGAAAGGAGGAATAAAATTACATAGTTTTGTACATCACAATAAATATAAACAACGATGAAACAACCACGTACACAAATTCAAAATCGTAAAAGGTACGAAATATTTATCACAGGAAATTGGAGTTTAAAAACTCTTCATCACTATAAAATACAATCTCCACTAGCAGTCTTTTAACGGCGCTTTTAAGTTTATTAGGTTTCATCTCTCTATAACTGTTGGGAAGTGAATTATATAGTTTCGTTCCGATATAGTTGAAAGATTTCTGAGTTTTGCCTTGAAAGTTTATATTTTTCCCGACCACGAGTGAGGTAGTTGTGTATTTTTCCATTCTTGTTGCAATCATCTTTTTTTCGGAGAAATTGCATAGAGCAGCAAGTATGAAACAATAGGGAACGGTAAGAATCTGATATTTTTTAAATAGTCCTCTACAGCTGGTGGTTGAAGAAACCCTGGACAATATTCGTAGCGCCTTCTTTCATTTCAGGAAAACTCTTGTGGCCTCTGTTGCTGAATCCCACAGTATTATTCCATAAATACAGGCACTGTGGAAATGTGCATGATAGGTAAGTAAAGCTGCGTAATCGCCGACAATATGTTTAATTCTCCTGATTGTGAAAGAGGCAGTAGCCAATCTTCTGCATAATGCATCAATATGAGGCGTCCATTGGAATCACTCTTTTGCCCTCATTATTGAGGTTTCATCTTTACTTTGCAGAATTTCCTTGTTGTTTGCTCTGTTTATCAGTGTCGTATCGTCAGCAAATATTTAATCGTTATCACATGGTATATTTCCCAATAAATCATTTATATAAATAATAAATAGAACTGGTCCCAAGATTGAACCTTGTGGGATTCCTCTAGTGACTTTTCTTCTGACAGACCTCTGTCCCGTCCACTTCCTCCATATCGTTGAACGCTTCGAAAATGTATTCCGTCATTTCTTTTGGAGCGGTTGTAGTTGATCTGTTCCCACGGAATCCGCGCTGAGAATTTGTTTGGAATTTAGAAAGCTGACGAGCCTTACGGCGCTTTCAAATACTTTTGAAATAACTGGTAGAATGGAGATCGGTCTGTAGTTTCCGCATTCATTTATGCATCCGTTCTTTAATATTGGCACGACTCTTGCTGTCTTCAATTGATGTGGAGGCCAAAAGATAGATTGATGAGGTGGCTTAGTGGTTCAGCTAAGTAAAATACAGATTTCTTGAGCCATAACTATCCCGAGACTTTTTATTTTTCAATCTTCAACCACATTTCGGCCGCTGTTGAACGCACTGTATCACTCATATTCACTTCTGTAACATTTTCAGCGATTCGGCACATGAAATTCCATTTGCAATACAAAGAAAGTCGCAAAACACACTCGTGAGAACTGACAAAATGGAACACTGTTAACAAACAAATTGAATGACAGATCGCGTTCAAACTCCGCATCAGTATAGAAAACAGTTCTGCCAACTTAGAAATAACACAAATTTTGACAATCGTTTCGAGCAGATTTTTTTAATAACGAATTCCCAGTAGTTTTTTACAGAATGTAAATCGCATGAATTGGAATTAATTGAAATAAACACAGAACTACATCATTCTTCTCAAGTTTGTGAGATATTTCAATTAGTAATAAGAGACATCTGTCCGAATAATACTTTTTTCATGCACTAAAAACTGTATTTTCTGAGGGAATTTTAATTTTTGAAAATTAAGGCACTCACCTGTTTCATAGCTGTATAACTGAAAGTTTCCATTGAAATGTATCCCAGAATAAGCATTGCACTTCCAATGCATACCATTTGTATCGAAAACAATCTCACGTCGTCCAAAAACGTGTCTGTAGCAGCACTTGTATTTGTTCCATTCTGCAATGCTATTGCATATTCAACCATATTTTGCGTCAAGTCACCAAAAAACAAATTGTTCAGCGGTTGAATACATGACATCAGTAATATCGAAATGAATCCCACAAATAAAAGACATTTTTCACAGATTGTTGCATATCTGAACTAGAAAGAATCAAAGTCATCCAATATTCAAATGATGGATAGTGATACATACCATTTGCAGGTATCCGATTGGAGGAGGTTCACTTGATGTATCTGATGAAAGTTCTCTGAAAATAATGAAGTAGGTATATTTATGAGTGTCCTAGTTTTTAATGACGATGGAATGGAAATGATGAAAATTTGCTGCTTGTTACAGAGAGAGCAAGTTTCATGGCATGGAGAAATGATGTTCGCAGAATGACGTACATGTTGGCTAAACGCAATCATTTGAATAATACAATTGATGATGGCTGAGAGCTATTTTTAAAACATCATAACAAAAATTTTCGTTGAGAAGACCTTTTGCAAGAGCTTTTGGTTTCGATAGTAGGCGCTTTTTTCGATCTTCTTGAAGAAGCCTACACTAAGGGCAATTATACTCCGAATCGCATATATAACGTTGATGAATCAGAGCTGACAGTGGTTCGAAGCAAGATAACCCAAATTATTGGTCACAAAAGAAAACGATAAATAGCTTCACTTACTGCAGCTGATAGAGGCTCATTAATAACAATAGTTATTGCTATTAACTTTACAAGCATTTCATACCTCCTTATATCATTTTTCCCAGGAAAAATATGAGCGAATAGCTAATTACAGACAGTCGTCCAGCTGCTGTAGGTGTTACACATCCATCAGGGTGGATATAAATGCACATATTCACAGATTGGTTCAAGCATTTTATCAAAAACACAAACCCGACTCCAGAATGGAAAGTTTCATTAACCTTAGATGGTCATTATTCACACACACGAAACATAGATGAATGTGAATAGGAAACAATATGACATTGTTGAACTATTTGGCAGATCTTACTTGAAATTGCAAACAGGGGAAATTGCAACGAACGGCTTTCGCGTCACAGGCTTTTGCCAATTGAATAAAAACATATTCAGTGAGATCGACTACCTTGCTACCCAAGAAGATGCAGTTAAAGATGGTTGCACAATCAATGTCACTGCAACAAAATCAAGCTTCCAGTCAAAACAACCATCCACAAACGAATCAAGACCACCTGTTCATAATTTAATTTCAACATAGAATTTCATCCAGAACCCTCAACTTTCAAGCTTGCTTGCAGTACTCTTAGTCTGGTGTCGCCCTATAACTTCACCGTAGTGCAAGATAAAAAAAGAAAAATTTCTAATAGAGGAAGAAAGACAACTACCACTGAGATAATAACACTTTCTTCATATAAAAATCAACTAATTGACAGTAATAGAAAGAAGAATGAAAAAGAGAATAAGTTATCCAAGCCAAACAGTAAGAAACACTAAAACTAAAAGAGAACAGTAAAAAGAGAATACCAAGTCTAATAATAGTCCCATTGATTCAGATGATACACTTTGGCACAGACAGTGAGTCTGATACCGTTTTAGGACAGGAAGCTCCTAACTGAGAAGATGCAGAGTTTATGTTCTCAAGATACTCGAGGAGAGACATGGATCAAACGTCTTAGGTGCAGAGTTTGATATCTGGATAAGTGAGTTTTGTGAGTAACTTAAGTAACTTAAGTAAATTGATCGAAGTTATTGTAGTTTCTCATTAAAGTATTTGTTCATTACTTTCAATGCTGAAGGCGAATACATTGATTAATAAAAAGATTTGTATCAAAATTAATACTAGTTGTTTATATTTTCAAAAAGTTCGCTTACTTTTCGAAAGGAGAGTGTAACATTAAAATTATTCAAAAAACATTCAATATTCTAGTATCGTTGATTTTATATTGATATCCAAGGTTACAGTGAACAATCATTGAAAACAATCACACAGGCAATAGGAATTCAATCGGTTATTATCTATCATCTCTCATCTACATGATACACAATCACGCGTTATCTTAAACTATTTCAGAGACAGTATACTATTAATGAAAGATAGTACGTACGGTTCCATAACTGAATCTTTTCCGTTCCCATTTTTGGCTGCTTGTACTAAATTTAGCGTCTTCGTCTTCATTTCTCTTCTTCAAAATTCATTGATCTGAAAATAATATTCATCGTTAATATTATTATTTTTTTTTAATTTCACAACAAGTTTTCTAAAATTCCCCTTCCTTCTCCTACAGACACATATCCTGCAAGATGCGTCAGATCGCAACCTTCCTCAGTTATTTGGATTAGGTACTCCCAGTTAACAATCTCTTTATAAAAAATAATCCAAACACGTGAGGATTGAAGGCGCAGGCCAGTTGTGAAGCCCAATGTATCAGAAACACATTATTTAGATGTTCCACAAGATCATTCGCGAAATGATTAGGTGCACCGTCGTGCTGATAGTACATTCCCCTTCTGTCGAAATTAGCTTTGTCAGTATGAGTTATCTTCATAATCATACCTCAATAAAGAGTTGAGTGGAATGCAACAAATTTCGTAGTTGTCTCATTTCTTAGAACAGTTCATGCTGATTAAGATCGTGTGCAAGAGTTCTCGAAAAGTCATGTTTGTTTAGTTATTTCAAGGAAAATACTCATTTCTTCAGTCCGACGTGACATTCGATTTTTGTCTACAAACAGTATTGTTAAAATCAGTCATGTTATTTGTGGTACGAAATATCGAGAAAATCGGTCCATGCGTTCAAGAGTTATTGCGATTAGAAAATTCGACTGAAATCCATAAAACAGTCTGTATACCGAAAACGAATAATGTTTTTAAGTGCCGAATTGAACTCACCTAGGTGTATTTTAACTAAAGTTGAGCTATGTACGATCACTCTGTATAGAGTGCTCCGTGAAAAACGTCCCAAACAACAGCTCCTAAACTTGTTGATCAATTTCCATAAAACAAAAACCGAGTTGCATCTTAACTGAAATTCTAACAGCCTAGTTTTTTGGTTCTTCCGGAAATTATGAAAGTTGATTTAATTTTGACTTTTTGAATGGTTTCTCCACATTTTAATTTTTCTTACTCAAACACTTTTATATGAAATAAGTTCATGGCATGAGACCATTGAAGAGTGATCTTTATAGATAGCCTATTTTCAATCTAACAGAAATACTGCCGAGCATTGCGACTTTATCGAGCACGATATCATGTAAAGAGCGCCCCGAGTTTTCTCGAAAGTGGAAATGTATATTTCAATAGAGCGAGAACATTTAAATAAAAATATTCAACTAGAATTATTAATTTCCTTATAAAATTGTAGTGCCACAGTTTCTCAAACGAACTGCAAAATGAAGAACAGAGAATATATTGAAAAAATTAAAAAGCAATATTAAATCCTCTGAATTTTAGTTTGTGTATCTGTTTTCTTATTAAATGTAATTAAAAAATAAACTAGCTCACTTTTTCTGTTTTTCTTATCGAAATTAGTATTCCTGTGGGTGATGGATCAAAATCGGAAAACTGATTGTTTGCAAGAAAACTCACCTACTATGAATGATAGTGATAGGTATTTTTATATATATATATATAAATATATGGTATAAATCGATTCTAAACTTATCTCAGATCTTATCTATTGAACAATTGATGCTTCATAATGTTGTGCAATTCATTAGATGATTTTTGTTACATCCATCTTTGATCTATTCTCTTCGATTTTCCTATCTAGACATCGAAATGGTGTTAGTTAATAAGCTAGCTTGTAATCTAAGAGTTACTTTAGAAATAACACTTTACTAGGAAGAATTTAAAGTTTTGCATATAGAACTACAATTGAGAGTTTCTATTGTTTTTAGAAGTATTCTTATTTGGAATTTATTTTGAAATCAGTTATTTCAATCGTTTGCTGCTACATTCAAAATGGCCATTTGGAAGGCATCAACATCTTCTTCTGAAGACTGAAACCTTTGACCACGTCAGACCTTTCTTGATTTTGGGAAAAGTAAAAAATTGGACTGTAAGCAGGATGATGTAACAATTCGGATGACTATTGTCGGTTTTTCTTCCCCTTGGAACACCCAAATAGATGAGGCTCATTTTGACTACTCTAAATATTCTTTGTATATCAAGTATAAAAGCCATTTGATGAACCTGCAATATTTTCATTATTATTTTCTCTCTTTCATTTCTTATATGTTTTGACATTTTGATTTATCCTTTCATGTTGAATTGGTTCTGGTTGCAATAACCATTTGTAAGTTATCAGAAGCAACTTTGAGGATCTCCATAATTCCAAGTTCAATACTGACAATTTGGAGTCAATTAGTTTTCCTGGAATATCGATAACTCGACCATCTAGCGAATGCTAAAAATTTCGAGTTGTATAGCTTACGATTCAATTAGCATTTCAATTGAGATAAAAATGAATTAATCAATGGCATTTCGACTTAGAAAGATACAATTTCCAAGTATATTTTTAAATTGTACAGATATAGTTAGATGAAATTCTGATATTTATGGAGGAAAATTATAGAAATGAATTGTGGAAAGATTTGATGTCTTTTCTCCTTTCACATTCTGACAAAAAAGGGGAGGGAATTAATTATTTAAAAAATGTGCTTAAAACGACTGGCACAACTGTTTTATATACTGACGCGGAGTTTAAACGCGATCTGTTATTAAATTTGTTTACAGTGAGTGTGTTTTGCGATTTTTACAATGGTTAAATATGGAACAAAGAATTTCCCTCAAATTTTGTATTGCAGATGGAGTTTCGTGTGCCAATTTGCTGAAAATGTTACAGAAGGCTTACGGAGAATCGACTTCATTAAAAGCACGTACATATAAGTGGTACAGTACATTCAACAGCTGCCAAGATGTGGTGGAAGATTTGCCTCGCTCTGGTCGGTCATCAACATCTTCAACTGAAGTTAACATCGACAAAGAGAGGAAAATGGTAAATGAAAATCATCATTTAAGTTTGATAGATGTAGGCAATTAACTTTCTGTGCCTCACCAATCAATTCGTACCATTTCATACGATTGTTTGGGTATGAAACGCATTGCTGCTGGACTAGTTCCAAAAGACCTGTATTTTCTTCAAAAATTGAGTTGCATATCGCTGGAAACATGCTAGAACGAATCCATTCCGATCCTACATTCATAAAATGCATTGTAACTGGTGATGAGACATGGGTTCATGAGTTTGACATGCAAACCAGTCAACAAGCTTCGGAATGGCGCTTTCAAACTAAACCGAAACCGAAAAGAACGCGTTAAAGTCAAAACTCAAAGAGAAAATAGGTGAATCTATGCTTTTTTTAAGGTCCAACAAGAGTTAACACCATTCTCTTCAATTTTAAAGATTTTTGACTCCTTATAAGTAACCTAACGGACTACAGCGAAGGGGAAAGATCTGCCCCTTACCGGCCACAATTCTGAATATTTCCCCTTCTAGAAGAGGGCTGATCGCCCTGGCATTTAGCAATAATATTTGGTATTCCTCTGGGTCTTGCAATCACAAGAAGGCTGCAACTGCAACCTAGAGACTAAGTGAGCCTTTCGACTTGATTTGAGTGCCAGATCAATTGATTTAACTTTTCGATAGGAGTTTTGATGTCTCAGAGGCTTCGGCAAGAGTACCTCAGGCCTGATGAATCCTTTTCAGTCTTATGGTCCAATTTACCTTAAACCTTCCACTACCTGGTCAGGATGAAGTTCCTGGACAGACTCGACTGGAACAGCCTAATGGGATATGGAGGAAGAATATTCATTGCTTAGTGAAGCAAGCTAAGTACCCAGAAACCCTAAATACGTAACTCCAGTTCTTGGACCCTGACAATAATGAGCCAATGCAACCACTTCAAAGGGTCGAAAGTACCAAGGTGCACCCATTTTGAACAAACAATTTCGAATAGCTTACTATTCATTGTCAATTTCCTAAACTAAGCCTATTTGAAGCTGATCGAATCCAAGGAATTCAAAGATAAGTTATCATTTTTTTCTAGTCCAAACAATTAATCTCAATATCATTGTATCTTTCAGAGTAGGTTTGTAATGAATTAATAACTAGGCTCTGGTTCATTTATTTTTATCAAAATAGAATGAATCAGTATCGGCAGCATCGTAATGGTCTACATTTAGATTGACTTATCAATGATTTTAGCGCTAGTGAGTATTCCTGTAGTAGTAAGCCTATCTCTTCAAATTAAAGGTTTATACTATGTTTTTAAATTAATTCGATATTTCTCTTGAGCATGCTGCTGTACTATAGTAGTTAACAGCTTTCTCAATTTGTCACTCGTTAATATAAAAGTTGTTAGTAGCTTTGATTATGCTGTGGCAAAAATTTCACTTTTACCTTCTCAGAAACTCTGCAATTTATTCATTTCAGAGATATTTCAGTTACACTTGTTTTCACCACAAACTGTCTCAAGCACAAGTTTATAACGTTTCTTGAAAATTTTCAAGGAAATTCGCTGAGTGGAAAAGAATTTTAAACCTACAAAATATAAAGTTTTTTTTTCTTAAACAAAAACCAAGAGCCTAGAAGTTTTTTATTCGCATACCAAAGATTAAGGAATTATTGTTCATCCACAAGACTTAGTTTGCATTCTACTATCACATTGACCTACTTTAATGACAAAAACGTAGGAAAAGCTTAAAGCTATAGCTTTGAAAAAGACGTGTATATGTACAGGGTGATCCAAAATTAAACCATTAGTCTCACTGTACTCAAATTTCATAAATAATATTACGAGAGACAGCTAGTTGTGAAATTTTATGCGAAGTGAATATAAAACATTTCTGTGATACATACTAAGATGTCTCGCGTTTACACAGCAAATGGCTTAATTCAATTAAAGTTTTATTGTGTGAGTTGGGGTTGACTGTGCTTATTGTTTATTTTTATTTTCTTTTAGTTCTGAGGTTGTAAATATTTTTTCAGGTATGTCTTATAATACTATATGTAAATAATCAGAAATAAATTTAATTTTTTCATAATGTTTCTGCTCGTATTTTGCTGCTATCTTCGTTTGACGATACTTAGTTTTTGTGGGTTCAAACTATAATTCGAATTCAATTTATTGTATGTTCAATTTATAACATATCCTGATTTTTGTGCACTTAATACAACATCATATGGAAAGCTCTTCAAGAGGCTGGACACAACACTTGAAGATATTAGTAACCACAATTAGTATAAGGTAGATATTGTTATAACACCCCCTGCAGTAAATGAACTAACGGATGCAGAGAATATAGGGTGTTACATAATAGTATGTCACAACTTGAGGGAGTAAATGTACGTGCAATTTTAAGAAAAAAGTTTTTATAAACATAGGTCCGCAAAAGCTTCGTTACGGAGCTACAGGGTGTTGACATTTCCGGAAAAAATTGTTTTTTTCTTCAAAACTCCTGCAGTTTTTGAGATATTCAGCCCAAATTTGAGTCCCCTGAGCCCAATAATGATTATTGTGAAAATTTGTGATAGCAGTTCTCGAAAAGTTAGCTTCGTCTGTGAACATTATTTACTATCAAAATGAGCATTTTATCTAAGAACCATCGGCAGCAATTCAGTCTTGTAGGAAAATCTCGAGGAAGTAGAGTTTGGACGCCTTGAATATGAAGCGGGTACATTAAAAAGTCGTGGAGAACCCTCCAAACTAGAACATGTGAAATATTCAACTGATTTCCAATTTTTCTTGTACTCACATGAGGATTCAAATCAATACAATTCAAAACTGCTTCCTTAATATCTGGAGTTCTCATAGTTTGAGTTGCACCTTTTTAATGATTATTTGCATCTGGATACAATTGAACTTAGTATGAATCAAACGCATGGTTATATCAAATATCTAGATATTCTGGAAGCCCAATTGAAAAACGAAACTCCGGTAAAACTCACAGGCTAAAGTAGGGAGAGTCTTGATCCTCTAGATGAAGATCTGTGTATACCATTGGTGTCCAAAGCTATCTCAAGAAATCGCTTTCAGGAAATGAAATAATTCTTGCATTTTGCTGATAATATAAAATTAGATAGAAATGACAAAATGTCGACGAAATTCTGAAAAGAAACAATGGGAATTTTTCATTCTCAGTTGTCTATAGATGACGTTATGATCAAATTTTTGGTCATTATTCTGCAAAAACAGTTGATTAGAGGAACGCCTGTACGATTTGGCTTCATATATGTAAATAGGTTCAGAATTATGTTATTTTTATGTAGAATATTTTATTATTATTATTTCTATAAAGAATATTTTTTATGGTTTCGTTTGATAGTTATAGCATGAATTTGATTTTTCTTCAATTGCAAACAATATTTTTTCATAATTTAATTTCGCCTAATTTTTTCCCATTTCGAAAGTTTAAAACGTGTTTAATATCACGCTTCATTTATCAAGAAATAAGTTGGCTTAGAGTCCATAGAAGCCTAAGAGATATTCATTGAGAACTGTCAAAATAATCCATTTCCCGATTTGAATCAAATCATTTATCATTCTGCAATGTTCCAGCAAATTATATTCACAGAATAACGGGAATACATAACATAATTTTCATAGTTCTGATGTTATTGCATGATTACTCCGATTCTTTGAGGGTAGCTGGTGTGTCAACTTTATAATTTAGAATTAATTTTTTCGTCAGCATACAACATCAAATATGTCAAGTATGACATATTTGAAGTGGCTTATTTGTGAAGTTTTCGTGTTCTCAATTGGCAATACAATTTTCAATGGAAGAAAATGTTCAGTATACGATTATACTTTTTTGGTTCAGTTGATTGGACATGGAAAAAATGGACAAAAATTGAAATGCAGTGGTACACTTATTAAATTGGACACTATTTTGACTGCAGCACACTGCGTGGTGAATTTAAGACGTAGCATATTTGCTGAACCGGAGGCTATTTTGCATACACCACAAGGTGAGTTGTGAGCATTATTATTTCTTATTCTAAGATTGAAAATGAGAGATATTTTATCAAATTCGGTGCAAATTCCTAAGAGAATAAACAATACACAACTACCTACTAGTGGAAGAGTTTTGCTTGTGAAATAAAGGAACTAGCAAATAGACCATGAGAAGTTTAAGTTGTTATTAGTCCTCGACTATATTGCACACGATATAACTAACATTGCCATCGAGATTTTACTCTCTGATGTAGCCAACGATCCTGAGCTAGCAAATGTAACATTTCAAGAAGAGATTGCGAGTCCGAGATTTTGAGTACTTATTCCAGTTGCTATACAGGGTGATTCACGAGTGGTCTTACCTAGTTTAAGTGTAGTGAGAGTACACCTAGAATAATTCGAATCGGAACCTAGAATACGAGGTAATGCTATTTTTAGCATTAGATTTAGGTCGAATTCTCCAATCACAATAACTCTTGAATGCATCGACCGGTTTCCTAAGAGATATGTCTATCAATTTTCAGTAAATAATCAATGCATCATTTAAGAGACATCAGTCTAAGACGAATATTTTACGTGGATAAAAACTCAAAATAAAAATGAAGAATTCATGTGAAAAAGATGATACGTCGGATAATTCAAATATAAATGTAGTTTCTATGACTTTGTCTTGAAGCACGCACTCATTTATTGTCGGATCTTTGATAGAAACCCTCGTACAAATCTCCAGGAAGAACCCAACCACCTGACTACGATCTTCTGTGTCTTTTTTGTGGCTTGCGAACTTTGCTGTTCTCGATTTAAATAAAATGTTTACTTTAAACGTCTAAAATATGTAGTCTGTAACGTACGAATATGTGTTTCAGTATTTTCTCCGAAAATAAAATTGAATCTATCCCTTTACTATTATTACCCATATTAGTTCAATTGGATTCAATTCGCAGTGGTAAGGTGGAAGGCAGAGTATACTAAATTCCCGGTTTTCTGCCATTTTGTCAATCCTATATTTTTTATATGACTTTTTATGTAAATTTACAATTGATAGAAATTCTCTTTTTACCATATTTGCTTCCAAAGAAGTATTTTTATCCATCAGCCATCTGATGATACCTACCTTACGCCATGAAGATACTCAATAATACTCTTTAATCCTTATCCGAGTGGACATTTGTCTCAACATAACCAGCAAGCGGTGGTACCTGTGTACTACTGAGAAATCAAAACTGATTTGTTCATTGAAAATCATAGTTGATAGGAATTACTAATTAAATTCACATCTATAATGATCTCATATAAAGGTTATTGTGTGACATGATAGGTATTCAACTAATGCTTATGAGTTTTTGAGAAAAATAGATATGAAACCTACCTGAGCTGCCAATATTCTAACCTAACCTAAATTCATTACTCTACGGTTTTACCAAATCGACCATACCGACAAAATAAAAAATAACTAACAACAAATTAATTTAAAAAAGTTTACAAGTTTTCAAAAATTACCACCACATCATTCGTGAAATTCGTGCTGATAATACATTCCTCTTCTGTCGAAATTAGCATTGTCAACAAGATCGGGAATTTGGTTTCATAAAAAATGTTAATAGCTCTTTCCATTCAAATGGGCGGAAAGAAAAACATGCTCAATGAGGGTGTTATTATAAACACCATTAAGTTGGAATAGGGGGTCCTCATAACAGGCCTGCCTGTTATGAGGCTCTACTGGATGAGAAGATCGCAATTTTTCCAGCCTGGTGAAAACCAATGACGACTTCATTTCAGTCGCATTTACCTTCAGAAAACAGAAGAAAACACAGAATGTTTCCTCTAAATTTTCTCAAAGTACCAAAGAATCTAAGATTTCAAGCAGTACTTAAGGGTCACCCTGTATAGATATAATGATTTAGCAATCATACAATATTACCAATTTGAGGATTTCGATAGCTAAATAAGAAATAAGCATTTTAAACAGCGGATTAAGATGCCGTGCGATTGCTAAGTCATTATATTTATTATGTAACACTACAAATTTCTACTATCTACTACCAACTCATTAATATTAGAAGATGTAAAATCTCCCCAAACTTGCTAACATTTGAGAAACACAGATAAAACTCCATTATTTCGATTTTTTCCCTTTTTCTTCCAGGTAGAAGATCGATCAGGGGAAAGAAAATTTTTGTGCATCAAAAATATCATCGTGTGGACATGCAGTACGATATAGCTATAGTGAAACTTGAGGAATCCTTTCTCCCTTCAGAAGCCAGCCTAGTAACCTTACCGAACTATCACGAAAATAAGGAACCCTCGTACTTTTGCCAATCTGGGTTAGTTATTGGTTGGGGTAACACTCACATTGCAACAATTTCTGATAAGCCTAAGAAATCATATTTTGGACAATCATTTCGTTGTATCCAACTTCCAGTTATTTCAAACAATGATTGTAGAATATTAAGAAGTTCTGTGAAACTAGAAAGTCATTTTTGTGCATTTCCTGGATTCAATGATAGTGGTGGAGGTTGTGTTGGAGATTCAGGTGGTCCATTTATCTGTGGCGGAGTACAATACGGAATAGCTTCACTCAATTTTGGATGTGGCGTTCAAGGAGAACCAACTTATTTCACAAGAATTGATAAAGTCCTCAGTTTTATTAATGAAAATGTGGCAAGTTCTGGGATGTGGTTATTGGAACACAAAAAATCTCATTATATTATATTGTTCAGTTCACTTTGTTGAATACATAATTTTGAATTGTGGAGGCCGTTACTTGATGTAGATCCATGATATAAATGAGATAAAAACACAAGGTTTAACTTTGATCTACACTTTATTTGAAAAAATTCGACGACGTTTCGCTGACACAGCAGCTTTATCAAGAATGAAAAATAGAATGAAGAGTATGGTATTATAAACAAATCGTAGAACAAGTTGGATGAATAACAGGAAAATCCACACCGAGCCATTGTACAGTTAGTATGAAAGATAATAAAAACTAATTGAACAAGTTAAGTAGGGGTGAATAATTCAAATCTACCTGTTCATTCAAAAGCTTGTCCGAATGTTTGTATCTATTTATTTCTAATGCTTCTAGGAGATCTAATTTTGAACTTTTCGATTTTATATGTAATATGTCAAAGTTTTTATTGAATGAATGGTTTTCTTTTATTAGGTGGTTTGAATAATTTGAATCAGATTTATTTTTGTCGAAGCTACGTTTATGTTCAGATGTTCTTATGCCAAAACTCCTATAGGTCCTACCGATATAAATTTTATCACAAGAACCGCAATTGAGTTTATAGATTCCTGATTTACTTGATTTTTCAACACGAGATTTATTATTTTTAATATGTTTACCTAAGTTATTAGAAGTTTTGAAAGCTATATTAAGATTTTGTTTGACGAGAAAGGATTTAATATTTGTACTTGCAGAACCGCAGAATGTTAAACTGTTGAATATTTTATAGTCTTTATGAATAGGATATACTTCATTTATTGCTTTTTTCATTTCGTCCGGAAACTATACAATTTTAAACAAAGATCCAACTATTAAATTTCAGAAAAATATTAAAATTGCAATAAATGACGCAAAATCTTTAATTAAAGCAATAGATAAATACAAATTAATTTTACCAAACCTCAACCACCTCAACTGTATTCACTCATTAAATTGCATAAAGTAAATAACCCCGTTAGACCAGTCGTATCTTACGTTACAGCCCCAGCCGTGAAATTGTCGCACTACCTTATAGATATTATTAAAATTATTGTTCATTCAAATCAAAATTTTCTATAAAAATTCATTCGAATTGATAAATAACATAAAAACGTTAACCTACCACCTAACGCAAAACTTATTTCGTTTGATGTTGAGAATTTATACCCAAGTGTTCCTCCAGGTGATGTCAGAATATTAATCGAAAACATGTTGAATTCGAATCATGTTAACCACATAATCAAATCAGAAATATTGAATCTGTTGGACGTTTGCATTGAACAAAATTATTTTCTTTCAACAACATCTATTACAGTAGTGAAAATGGTTTGATCATGGGAAATCCTTTGAGTCCACTTTTAGCAGAGATTTTATGAATAATATTGAACAGAAAATTCATACACATCCACTCATTTCCAAATTTCTTTATTGGTATAGATATGTTGACGACATCTTAGTATGTTTCATTGGAACTACTCGTCAATTAGACTTATTTGTTAATTTCATTAATTCCATCCATTTGAACATTAAATTCACGATAGAAACTGAACAGAACGATTCCATAAATTTTTGGACTTAAAAATCACTAAACAAAATAATAATCATGTTTTTTCGGTCTTTCGTAAACCAACACATACTGATACAATTATACATAACTACTCATTACATCCCATTCAACACAAAGTTGCAGCTTTGAACAGCATGGTACATCGGTTACTCAATTTACCTTTATCAGTAGAAGATTATAATAAAGAGTTAAACATCATCAAACAGATAGCCATTAATAATTCATATAATCCGGATATGATAGACCTAATCATTCGTAAAAACTCTATCAAAAAGCAATAAATGAAGTATATCCTATTCATAAAGACTATAAAATATTCAACAGTTTAACATTCTGCGGTTCTGCAAGTACAAATATTAAATCCTTTCTCGTCAAACAAAATCTTAATATAGCTTTCAAAACTTCTAATAACTTAGGTAAACATATTAAAAATAATAAATCTCGTGTTGAAAAATCAAGTAAATCAGAATCTATAAACTCAATTGCGGTTCTTGTGATAAAATTTATATCGGTAGGACCTATAGGAGTTTTGGCATAAGAACATCTGAACATAAACGTAGCTTCGACAAAAATAAATCTGATTCAAATTATTCAAACCACCTAATAAAAGAAAACCATTCATTCAATAAAAACTTTGACATATTACATATAAAATCAAAAGTTCAAAATTAGATCTCCTAGAAGCATTAGAAATAAATAGATACAAACATTCGGACAAGCTTTTGAATGAACAGGTAGATTTGAATTACTCACCCTACTTAACTTGTTCAATTAGTTTTATTATCTTTCATACTAACTGTACAATGGCTCGGTGTGGATTTTCCTGTTATTCATCCAACTTGTTCTACGATTTGTTTATAATACCATACTCTTCATTCTATTTTTCATTCTTGATAAAGCTGCTGTGTCAGCGAAACGTCGTCGAATTTTTTCAAATAAAGTGTAGATCAAAGTTAAACATGAATACATAATTTGCAATGATTCATAAAAATTGAGATTTTGTCGCCAGTTGGTGAACTATTTTTGCGAAGGGGCTGCGACCTCTTGGTGGCGATCGATTTCGTCATGATGAAACCTAGGCACGTTCAGAAACGATGCCAGTAGTTATTCTTTTGGTACTCTGATTTCAATCATTAAGATTACTGATTTTGTGTTTTGAGATGATTGGTTGCAGTTGAGATCACCTGCTGCATGTATTGGTAGATCAGTCTCAAACAACTTGCACGGATGGACGTTGGAGTTTCTATTTGAACAATCTGCATTTTTATTACTACTTCAACAGGGCGTTTCAGGTATGCTGACATTAATTACAACAGGAGATTCTAAGCAATTTTAGTTATGATGTAATTGACCTGACGACATTTTTTTATTTTTCTACAAAAAGAAATTAGAGTATTGCAAATTATTCCATATTGAAAGCCTGCGAAATGGGTTTAATTCTACAAAATCTACGCACAACAAAGCGAATGAGTAATTACCACAACCTTATCAATCGAAAAGGAAGTACGTATAGATATCAACATAATTATTTCTTTTTCTATCTAGTAGACGATGTGGTTCAGTTTAGGTAGATCAGAGGGGTTTCCCACTCAATACCCACCAAATGCAACCCCTGTTGTCTTTGATACTCTAGAATATGGAATCGTGGTGACTTTCTTGATTTTACTATTTTGTTTCGGTATTTCTCTGCCCTCTACTGATAAAACGTCTGTAAGTGAATATTTGAAAACTTTGGAATTCGCATTCATTCGATATTTTTCAGAATTACAAAACTTACTCAAGAGTGTTTTTACAATTACTAATTGGATTTTTACTTTTATGTAAGTATTTCTTTTTTAATTAAAGAAGCCAAGTTTTTAAATTTATTTTTGCAGTTGGAAACTTTGGTCAAGACTGGGAAATTGCTAAAGCGAATGTGGTTACACCATATAAAGCCGGTTTCTCAGGTGAAATTAATGCCACTGTAGGTATTTATATAGGACTTCGTAGCGTCAATGTAACCTTGAAGAGCACGCCAGATCCCAAGAGTGACTTGAAAAAGGAGATTATTAATTATAATGAAAGATTCACATGGACTTGGGATCAAGGGCGATTCGGTTTCGGACCTTACGGTAAGTAGGAAAATCATCAAAACTAAACTATTCTGTCAATTATCAAAAACCTGATTCATTTCTGGGAAGAATGAAAACGTCTTCTAATCTGTTTATAAGAGAAACCTAATTTTCTTTCATTTTCCGCTGTATAATTTTATGCTTTTAAAATGATGATTCAATTGCAATCTAGATAGAAAATTGAATTACTTTGTTAAATTGAAAATTTAGAATTCTCTAATATTCAATGCATCATCATAGATGAAAAATCTAGTTTCTAACTCAATATCTCAAAGGGTAATGAACTAGAACCTGACTAAACTAGTTTGATGCACCTTGTATATTCTCTGCAGAAAAAACATTTTTTTGGCATATGTCCGAAAAAAAACAACCTACCAAAAAGGAAATTTGAAATTTATATAGGATTATAGGGGATATGACAAAATGAAGAATAAATATATAGAAAGATCAACTTAATTCAAGTTTTGACCATATTGATTAATAATTACCTTGAGGCTCCGGCAATGGTTTAAAGAATTTTGTAGAAGATTCGTTCTCTGAACTTTAGCTGGCTGACGAACGAAGCAAAATATCAATCTGTATTGTGAATAATCTGAGTTTTGAATACAATTTTAAATCGTCTGCGAACATAAAATGAAGCCAATATGAAATTTTCAACATCATTAATAAAATTTGAATAATAGTTGACCAAGGTGAGACCCTTGTGGCACACCAAATGTTACAAAAATCTCTGTTGAGGAGAGGCTCTTTCATTTCACAATCTGTGTCTTACACTGCTAACCAACCGTAGCAGATAATCTGACTTTTCCATAGTGTCAAGGTTGCACATCACATCAGTGTATTTAAAGTCTGAAATCCCGATTCCAATCCAATAACGTATTTTAAATAACTTTCCCAGGTACTTGTGATTGTGTTTGCTTTTATTGCATACAAATAATTTCATTCTTTACCAGCTGGAAGACTGCAACAGGAATTTCGGGCCGCTCAACTCCGTGGTGTACCAACGCCAATCTTGTGGATCGTGGATTATTTCGTCATAGATGGAGAAGGTTTCCGATTCGGAAGATTCTACCGAACTGCAGGATGGTATTGTCATATACTATTATGGAGTGGATTTGCTACTTGGCTGTTGTCGCTCATCCTTTTCCGATCTGTGATTGTCTACGGGGGTTATTGTTTAGGTATGACCGGTGGTCTTCAGTTAGTTGCGATTCTGATTTGGTTAGTTGTCAGAAATCCACTGCCTTTATTCATTCCATTCGAAGGTGGGAATTTGACGACATCTTATGGACTTAGTTTTTGGCTCACATTTTTTAATGGTAAGTACAAAGAACCCCAACTTAAGCAGATTATTATTCAATGCCAAACAAAAGAACGATAACTTCAAGCAATCGGGAATTTATCAAATCAAATGCAATGAATGTCAGGTAGCCTATGTTGGACAAACAGGGAGAAGTTTTGAAGCTAGATTCAAGGAACATATTTGCTCAGATAAAAATTCGCCAATATTTGAACATATAAAATCAACTAACCACTCGATATCATTGAACAATCTTAAAATCCTTCATAAATGTAACAAAGGGAGAGAGATAAATTTGTTGGAAAGTTTAGAGATTATCAAGCTATGTAAAAACCCACAATTTATTACTCTCAACAGCCAACTAGAGCATAATACACTACTCAATATTTAGGATAAATTTCATTCTGTACTTGTACTTGCCTACTCATGTATTTTATTGTTATTCACTTGAAAATGACCGTAGGGTCGAAACCTGTCGTCATTATTGAATAAATTGTGGAAAAGTGACAAAAGTCTCATTCCGTTTCACTTTAAAAATGAATTTCCATAAAATAAATGAATCATCAATACTATCAATTACCAATAGAATGATATTTGGGGAACGGTTTTTATTACTATTCTCAAATTGGTTAAAATTGAACACTAAGTCATGTTTTACAGGGTGTAAATGAACGAGGTGATTCCTCAAGCCCTTTTATAACGTTTTATGTCCGCGAACGTTTCGTTACGAAAATACAGTTTCCCTCTTATGATCACTACAGTTTTTCAGATACTTCCAAAAATATCACTGATAAAATTATTTCTTTTGAAGGTTTGCTTTGTATAATTCTTTCGGCAATAATTATTGCAATGGACCAAAAACATTATGAACTCCTCTATTCATATTTTGAAATAGACCCACTGGCCAGTTACGATGAAATCTCTTATCTTAGTAAGTATACAAAGAAATTAACAAAAGGGATATTCGAATACTCAATTCAGACATTAATGATGTACGTCTCGAAAATATTCAATAAATAATATTTTTCTACGTTGTATGAGATATTAGTTGAATGCATTCTGTCGAAAAAGTATCGGAAATTGGTCAATTAAATACTAAATATTTATGTTCAATCCAAATTTATTTTACGACCTTCAAAGTAGGCCCCTCCGAAATAATCTAATCATCTAAACATTTGTTTGTTCGTCTGTTATTCCTTCAACGTGTTCTATTTCTGCCTTTCGGCCAATGACACGCCGGGGAATTCTGTCACCTCACTAACCCGAGAATTTTGTCGAACCCCTCTCGTGTCGAGAGAAGAGATCTTTAATGTCCAACACATCTCTGTTAGACAGGACCCACGGCTTTACATCTCCTCCGAAAGATGGATACTCAAGCAATTCCCAGAATCCGAGAAACGCACCGACTTTGTGAGAATTGAACCCAGGTAACTCTGCGCAGGACACGAGCATCATATCCCTTACTTTTCGAGATTCTCAAAATGAAACCTAACATCCTGAAACTTTTTGTTACGATATGTTCTATGTGCTGCTCGAACGACAATTTCGAGTTCAAAATTATACCAAGATCTTTGATTCGATCTCTTTTACTTATAATATTTCCTCCCTAATTTAAGGGTAAATTCAAAACATTGTTTTTCTTTGTGAATTTTGTATGTTTACATTTGTCAACATTCAACATAAAAATTCAAGTCGTCAACATAAAGATCATGACAGGCCTTTCGAAAACAGGCTGAAATGTCACTTATATATGTCGAAAGAGCAGAGGCTGCAAGTGCGAACCTTGAGGCACCCCAGATGTTATGCGTACTTTAGCGGATGAAGCCTGAGATACAACAACATACTGATATCGATTAGACAGATATGAACCAATCCAGTTGAATAGAGGAGCATTGAAACCGAAATCATCTAGAATCATCATCATAGTTGCAGTTTTCAAGCAGATTTTTTAAATAATCAGTTTCCAGCACTTTTCTTACAGAATGTATATTAATGAATGAAGTGGATACTCCGCTCAGCGGGTATGATAGCATATTGATCATATATTTTTCAGCGCTTGAAGAAGAATCTCTCTTGAGACACAAAGTTGTCAAGAATGATATACCCCTTATTAACATGACACCCACCGAGGAAGAAGATGAAAAGGTGGAATATATTCCAGTATATAAAAAGAGAGGCACGATACACCACAGGCACTATCCTGCAATACCTCCATCAATTTCCAGGTCTACTAAACCTAAAAGAATGTTGAATCAAAATGTATGAATTTTGTTTAAGAATTTTAATTTTGATGTAAAATTCTGTTGTTCTTGGAGATAATAATAAATCAATGTACTTATCATCTTTATTTTCTAGTTACATTTCTAAATACGTTGTTGCATATACTGATCGAATGCAGTCCCTCTTTGTTGTAACGCTGAGGTGAAGGAACCAAAAAGTGTGAATGTAAACTCTAATCTGAGCACTCATACCCTCTGCGACCACTTCGCAAATGTTGCTATGAGATATACACCAGAAAATTCTGACCAGAATGAATCTCGACAATCCTCTGCCAAAAAGACTGCTACTTCTGACTACAACTCGATGATGCTAACAGATACAACAGCTATAGAAATAATTACCCAGGCCAATTCTATTCTGCCTGCCTTCTCTAAGGTTTTCGAAGCCTTGCTTAAAAATAGAATAGTGACTTAGCTTGAGTCCAAATCAATATTGACACCATGCCTACATGGATTTAGAGAAGGCAGGTCAACAGTCATCGCCTTGGCTGAGCTAGTCGAGTATCTGATAAGAGCCATGGATTATCAGGAAAATGCAGAAATGAATTGTTTTGATTTGAGTAAGGCTTTTGACCTGATGTTGAGACCTGTGCTTCTTCTCAAATTAGAATATTGCGGAATGAGAGGAAGGATTTGAAATATTCTCAAATCTCACTTAGAAGATTGGTACCATATTGGAAAAACGAGCTGTCTGCGCCAGTAAAAATAAACCTTGGAGTTCCGCATGGATCAATGTTGGGTCCGGTGCTTTTCATTCTGTATATGATCTCAATATTGAAGCAGATAAAACATGTTTGTTCGCGGATGACACAGCATTTCTTAACAAGTCTAATTCTATAGAGAGTTGAACAGGCGTTCTGGGTCTACCATGCAAAAGGCACATAAATGGTTTAGCGCGAATGGTTCACATATTAACATGGAGAAAAATCAAAAATTGATCTTCGCGGCAAAACGACAATGATGACTCGACTAACAAACTGTTGGGCTTTTCAATGGAGAGTACTCTTACGTGGGAAACACATCGCTGAAATAAGTAGAAAATTATACTCAGCAATTTATTCTATCCGCCGAATGCGCTACTTAACGCTCTTAACGTACTTTGCGCATTTTCATAGTGTCGCGTTTTATGGAATACTCCTCTGGGGGGCATCCATGAAAGCTCAACGAATTTTCTTATTGCAAAAAAGGGCTGTTAGAGCAATAGTTGAAGCAACGCAAAAACAAAGTTGCAGGAGTATATTCAAGGCACTGTGCATTCTCCCTGTCCCTTCAATTTACATCCTCGAATGTCTCAGCTATATTCACCGTTTCCGTGATCAGTTTGCCACTCGCAGCAAAGTTCATAATTACAATACCAGAAATAAAGAAAACCTTATATTACCAAAACAGCGTCTATCGCGTTCACAAGAATATTTCACTTATTTGGGACTGAAACTATATAATCGACTCTCTGAAAGATAGAAAAAATTGAGCAGTTACAGTATGGACGAATTTGTTGGTATTGGATTACATGAGTGCTTCATCTGATGTTCCATTTTGTTTTAAATGTCCTGTCTCCTCTTGTTTATCTCGATTTTATCGTTTGTTTATGTCCACTTCATTGGTTTTGTCGAATTATTACCTCGGAATTAAGATATTATATTTACTATTTCTTGACTTACATCTCTGATGAATAAATAAATGATTGATTGATAAGCCAATTATATTACCGAACAAAAGATCCACTGGCCAGTTACGATGAAATCTCTTGTCTTAGTAAGTATACAAAGATATTAACAAAGGGATATTCGAATATTCAATTGAGACATTAATATTCAATAAATAATATTTTTCTACGTTGAGATATTAGTTGAATACATTCTGTCAAAAAATATCGGAAATAGGTCAATTGAATACAAAATATTTATTTTTCATCCAAATTTATTTTATGATCTTCAAAGTAGGCCCCTCCGAAATAATCCAATCATCTAAACATTTGTTTGTTTGTTTGTTATTCCTTTAACGTGCTCTATTTCCGCCTTTCGGCCAATGACACGCCGGGGAATTCTGTCACCTCACTAACCCGAGAATTTCGCTGAACCCCTCTCGTGTCGAGGGAAGGGATCTTTCATGTCCAACACATCTCTGTTAGACAGGACCAACGGCTTAACATCTCCGAAAGATGGACACTCAAGCGATTCCCAGAATCCGAAAAATCGCACCGACTTTGTGGGGATTCAACCCAGGTAACTCTACGCAGAAGACGAGCATCATACTCTCTAGGCCACCGAACAAAAATACCTGAAATATAATCCACAGATAATTGATATAAACTTCTTTATTGTTGTTCGTAGCCTTAGTGAGATTAAATTTTATTTTGAAACAGAGTATATATAGTAAAGTATACAAAGATTGCGAAGTTATAATCTATGCAAGCCACATACTTAGTTCTTAGAGTTATCATATTGTTATATATATTTTCTCTTATTGAAAACTGCCATAGGAATTTAATAATTCTATGCTTGCATCAAATTGGAAACCCACTGTTATTGGGAAATGTTAATATCATTAGTTGTACAGATCTGGTAGAATTAGGACAAATTCATTAATTTTGAACTAGAACATCAAAACAAAAATTTAGATCAAAAAAAATATAAAGTTGTCAAATCTGAATTCTTCTAGAAAATGGAGATTTGAATGTTTTTGGCCTCAAACACTCATATAATCTCCAACAAAATAAAACGTTTTTTTCATTTTTATTGCGAAGTGTTTGAACCCTTGGAAAAATTCACAATTTCAATTTTTTTTTTAATTTACATCAAGATGGGTGAACATTTAAAAGCTGTTATACAGGAAGGTATTTATTTAACAGCAGACAGGCACTCACCAAAACACTGTCAGGTAAAAGAGCGAAGATATTGAAAGAAATTAAGATGCCATATTAAAAAATAAACTTTATTCTTTAATAACAATATCAGTACTTGTATCTTCGTAAATACTTAAAGTTGGAGGTGTAATCACATTACTACTACTTCTCAATCTCAAATCTGTCCTTTTTATTTTCCAATTATTTTCTGCAAAAGGATCTCTAGCTAAAGCAAACATCTGTTCAAAAACTCCTACACAAACACTTTTTGAATGCAATGTTCCACAAACTATCACCATTACTAATCCGTGTGGATCCATTTGTCCTCTCACTCCTTCTTTGGATAAATTTGGATTAAAAAATAGATCATACTGCATTTTTGTATTCAACAAACAATTTGTCACGTCCTCTGGATTTTTTTCAACGGAATTTGAATTTTCTTCACCATTTGATACTGTTGATAAGTTCAATGAAACATCTGGAAAAAAATGTTCACTACTAAGATGATTTTCATTTAGTAGTTCATAAAACCATTGACTAAATTGTTCTGCTAGTGCAGTTATATTGTTATGAACAGTAGAATTAGAGGCCACTCGATCAATTTCATTGTTGCTCCTTAAAGTTTCACTGCCTTCATGAACATTTCGTTCAGTTTGCAAATCATCATTATTAGGAGAGGGAATGCCATTAGATGCGAGATCAGTTCCTGTTGTTTCTTCATCATTATCAGTACTTTCACCATCATCTTCATTTTTCCATAGTATCATTATATTTTTGACGATTTCAGGCTTGGTAATAGGAAATTTAACTGAGACATTTTTCTCATAAAGGTATGTTAACAACCTTTCCCTAGTGAATATTTTTCTTCTAAAAATACTTGATAAATCTTCTGAATAGCTAATAACTGCCTTAATTGCATCTGAAAATAATTATTGATAAAATCGACTTTTAAACTCAGCAGGACTCATACCTTGCCTTGTGTTTACTTTATTTTTCAAGAGCCCTCCAGTTATTGTGTTGGCTAAGGAAACTACTTCTTCATCTGAAAGCTGCTGTAATAATTCCTCTATTTGAACAGCATAGTTTGAAACTAATTGATTTGCCATAATTCTGTCAGATCTGAGCAACTCTAATGATATTAATTTTCCCCAATAACAGTGGGTTTTCAATTTGATGCAAGTTTTTAATAAGACAGAATGTAGGCATTATAACAACTTGATAGCTCTAAGAACTAAGTATGTGGCTTGCATAGATTATTACTTTGGAATCTTTGTATACTGTACAAATACTGAATCAAAATACAACTTAACCTCACTAAGACTTCGAACAAGCATAGAGATGATTTTCTTCCTCTTAAATTCTTTTTCTATGAGCTGAATTCATTGGCCATCTACACAAGTTTCTATCATACAGCTGGATCTCCGTGACAGAGGACTTGGATTTACCAATACCCAGCATTTGAATTCCATTATTACTATTCTTTCCAGATTTTTATTTCAGGTTACAGGGATTTTTTTTATATTGTTGTTAGTAATTGTACTATAGAGTATTATGTTTTTTGTTTTTTGTTCTGAAGTGGTGTAAGCAAGTTATACAAAATTCAAGAAAAATAGTGTCTTAGGAAAATATTTAATTCAATTAACCAGTCAAACGCATTCAGAGTCAGGATGGTATGACATTAATTGTTTTAAATATTAAGCTGAAAGCTTTTCAAACAATACATATTTGCAATTAATAATTACAGATATTAATAGAATGTTAATATATATTTTCGAAATTAAATCTTTTATGCTCCTTGGATTACGAACATTTTTCAAACACAGAGAATTCACATTTATTTCCACAGAAAGTGAATCGAGGTTGGAAACTGTTCAGTAGCATAGACCAAGTATAGAGTATATAAATCATCTTTGTCAGTGGTTACTGTTACTGGTTGAAAGTACTGCATTCCCACTAGCCATAACCTTAAAATTTTCATATTCTGTGCCATAGCCTCAATATTTCCCGGTTCTATTTGTTGACCGTTTGATATTCCATATTCTAGTAAACTACAATAACATCAAAGGCATTTCATTTCGTAGTATATTAATAATTTCAATTTCATGATATGGCTGAGAAACTTGAAGATTTAAACCTTCCGAATGCCTCTGTGCAGAAAATTATAAAAGATGCACTGCCAGAATCAGTGAATATTGGGAAAGATGCTAGGTCTGCCTTATCGAGAGCAGCCTCAGTATTTGTATTGTATGTTACCTCTCAAGCATCCAAAGAAGCACAAAAGAGTCATCGCAAAACATTAATGGGACAGGATGTACTGAATGCGTTGGAAGAATTGGAGTTCGAAGAATTTCTAGAACCTTTGCAAGAACTACACAAAAGTATGTACATTATAAAAATGCTATTGCTATGATTCTACATTAACAATAGCTCTCCCATTATTTTACTGTATCCTTTTCAAATTCCATTCAATCGTGAATGTTTGAAATTTCGTTGCTTGTTCTTCAATACCAATTTTTAGTTTTTCTGCATTCACTTTGTGAAATTTATTGTTAATCGTTGCCATAACCAGGGTTTCGAAAGAAGAGATATTTACAACAGATTCTCATCTAAACTCATAACTGGATACCAAATTTCGAATCTTTATAATAATTGTCAGAAATATTTTAAGTGGCTATTTGAAAAAATCTCCATTTAATGAAAATAATTTTAACTTGTAGGTTTCCAAGATTCGAAAAAACAAGGAAAAAACCCGAAGAAAAAGAATGCATCCACAGATGATGTTGAAATGGTGGAGGAAATTGAAGACAGTGCGGAGGAGAACCTTGAAGAAGAAGCGGCGGACTAACAAATTGAATAATGAATATAAATGTATATAGTTAGAATTAAGAAAAATAAATTCAGATTTTGCATTTATTTGTGAAATTCCAAACATTTGTATTATTGTTTTTATTACAGTGTAACTTCAAATATATTTTTCATAAATAATTTAAAAATCGTTTTTTTATTTGAAAGAAAGCTTTCAAGAAATGAAAATTGATTCTAGTTATCTAGAATCTGTTGTGGATCAAAAAATTTTCCAAAAAGAGTTGTAAAAGGGGGGATTTTATGAAAAAATCATTCCCAAATGCTTCGCTATGGATCTGTAGAGGATATGACTCTCGTCCCTCGCGCAGAGTTACCTGCGTTCAATCCCCATAAAGTCTGTGCGATTTTTCGGATTTTGGAATCGTTAGAGTGTTCATCTTTCGGAGGAGATGTAAAGTCGTCGATCCTGTCTAAGAGCGATGCGTTGAACATTAAATATCCTTTTCTTGTCAAAGATTCGGCAAAATTCCCGGGTTAGTGAGGTGACAATTCCCAGGCGAGTAATTAGCCGAAAGGCAGAAATATAACACGTTGAGGGATAAAAAAATAAGGCGAAGTTTAAATGAAATTAATAGATTGATAGATTCTTTATTTGTCATTTTTCAATTCAAAATAGAAAATATCAACATCATACCATACGAAATCAGTAATGTTAAAGTATTCAGGTGATGAATTTTATTATTATTTATCTCAAAAGTGCTTTATGAATCACACAGTACAAATGATTTAAAAAGTCGTGTATAAGAGACAACAAACATTTCATGACTGAAGCAGAACGAATAATTTTTGGAAATTCGAAATATTCGGTAAGTTCTAAGAATAAATATCAGAATTACAACGGAATTTAAATAAAATATGTTTCTGTCATCTATTAGATAGATGTATTCATAACATCCACATCGGAATGTCTTCTTTACATTTCAAACTCAAAAATTGTTTGATTGGACTACATCAACACTGAATATTGCTCGTTTTCAATTTTTACTATTAAAATATGAAAGAAATATTTCAAGAATTCGTATTTGTATAGAAGTTAACAAATGATTTAAACATTTTACTCAGGGATGAAATACACATCAGTTTCTCGACAATCTAATCATTAATAGCTTTGTTCGCGGGTACATTTCGAATTAGAACTGTAATGTGCATGTCAAGTTCTATACGTTAGATATTTCTACGGTTACCGCGAACAAACTATTCGAGATTTGTGTTTAGATTTAGGAAATAACCGATTTTCACACGTAAATACACAATATTATCTAACCGTTATGGGGCGTTCGAGGGAGCAAATTCGATGAAGAAGACCATAATATTTGTAAAAAGAAAACTCATGGATTTTCCACCATTTCACACGGCTATCATTGTGAATGAATTTCTGACTAAAAACTCAACAAATACCATCGAACAATGACCGTGTTCACCAAAGTACCCATTTTGAATCGATAGAAGACCTAAAGAGAATTCACGGCGAAGTCGATTCCGGAAAACTGTTTGAAAAATGTTTTGAGGATTGGGGTATTCGTTGGCGTCAATTTCTATTTACTACTATTCCGGACTTTGAAGACGATAAAATAAATATTTTAAGTTTCATTGACCAATAAGTTAATATATTATATTTTCGATTAGTCTCTAACAATAGGAAAACTTTCAGAATAACGAATCATGTTAACTCTCTGAATATCAGTTGTTAGAAAGGAGTTTTTAATCCTAACAAAATTCTTAGGACTTGTGAAACCGATTCCAAATTAATAATGAATTGAATTGCTTGGCTCGTGAACGTGGAGTTATGAAAAGTCCAGAAGTGCGCAAGCGCATAGTTCGTCATTGCACCTGAAAACTGATATCGAATTTTATTGAGCATTACTGCTAGTCATCTCTATCAATAATTCATGTGAATTTTGAAATATTTCCCAATTTAGTCCATCACCCTGAGTAAACAGTATTGCTTTTAATTGATAAAGGCAATTTTAAATCCAATAATTATATTACGTGAAAGCTGACATAAAAAAGTGAAATATAAGCAAGCGAATGCCACTATCAAAGATCATAGGAAATATTCTGTATAAAATGTTCAACTACAAATATCACCACAGAAATTCAGTGTACAAAATTGAATTATGATGCAATTTGAAGAATAATTTCTTCATAAAATATATTAAACTTAACAATATCAAATACAAAGAGGCTTATTCAAGGCATATAAAATATTAATTATTATAATAGAAGTATTTTTATTTTTCTTTCGATATCTGCTCTGCAAAGAGGACACTGATTGATGGGTGCTGAACACTGCACACAACACACAATGTGTCCGCATGGCACAAAAATAACCTGGCACTGGAATGAAATAGAAAATTATCATGATTCATGTAACTAAACTGATCTATAACGAATATAGTTTTTGAAGATTTTTAAAAACTTGAAATAATCAACATGCAAAAAGGATGATAAATTTTGTAACAAGTACTAAGAGATATCCACCACTTTACCTCCTGATCCATACATATCACACATTCCACCATAGAACCCCCAACAAACTTCAATTTATCCAAAGTAGGAGCACTGGGTCCTTGATTGCTTTCAACTGGAGGTTGTTGGACATCCTCAATCGGTGCCGTAGGTTCCGACATTTTCTTCTTTTCAAAATTCTGCTTATGCTTCTTGTAAAACGTGAAGGCATCCAAAATCTGTAACCTATCTTGCCTGCTTGATACTCCAGACTCTAACAACACCTTCTCGTCAACAAATTCCAATTTATCTACAACAATAATGTCATTTCAGCAGTTAAATTTTTATCCTTATTCTGAAACTTACAATCATTCTGCATGATTCTCGCTAAAAATGGTAGGCAGTGTATCACACCATTCATGAGTAAGGCTTCGCCAAGAATTGGATCAATGTTGTTTTGTGCTTTATTGATACCTTCAGGGGTTCTTGAAACAAATACGTAAAGAAAGTTTCTTAGTGAAAACAGCTAGGAATAAGATGTGTTAATAATTGGAACTGCTGTTTTTGAGTAATTAGTAGAATTTTTATTGTTAGATATTGCAAAGTGAACTATATATTGCAATAAACGTTAAATAAGAGACTTTATATATTGCATAGTTGGGTGTGCTGAAAAGTTAGGATAGTTGATTGATTTCGCCGTTATGATATGATGATAATAAGAAATAAAACTATGTATTATACTATCACAAGAGTTTGTTAGAAATCAGAATTGGTTCTCTGGTTATTGTAATCTGATTGATGCTGTTTGTATCTAGTTTTGAATGAACGACCAGTCTGACCTGAATAAACGCCTTCACAATCCATACAGGACAATTTGTAAATTCCAGTATTGTTGAATCTATTAGTTTTATATTTACTATTGGAAAATTCTTGGGAGTTTCATGTGGTTCTGAAAGATACTTTTTTATGCTGTTCTGAATTGACATTTGCAATATTTTCCCTGATAGGTTAGAAGATATATTCAATTTTTCCAAATCAAAATTAGTAAATTTTCGATATAGATATGTATACGATATTCTAGCGTGTTTTATAGGAACAGCTAGACAACTAGATCAATTTTTAACTTACATCAATAGCACTCATTCCAAAATTAAATTCAAAATGGAGAGAGGTCGATAATCAGATTCACTAGACCTAAGAATCGCTCATAAAAGTAACACACTTAGTTTTGATATATCGAAAACCCACCTTTTACTGAAATTTGCATCATTTATGACTCAACCCACCCAAAATCTCATAAATACGCTGCGGTTAATTCAATGATTCATAGATTTTTCTCTCTGCCATTATCTGAAGATAATATGTCCAGGGAAGTGTCAACTATTGAAGAAAAAGCTAAGATCCATGGTTATTTCTCAAATATAATAAACCGAATGATCAGAAAGAAACACAAATGGCATATCATAATATTCACCTAAGTATAGAATCAACTAATACAGATAAATACATTTCTTTAACATATTTTGGCCCTATCAGCGAAAATATTGCAGAGGTCATTTCAAAACAGCATAAAAAAGTAGCTTTAAAAACCCCCGAGAATTATTCAATAGCAAAGATAATTGATAGATTTGACAATACAGTAGTTTAAAGTCATCCTGTATGGATTGTGAAGGCGTTTATACAGGTCAGACTGGTCGTTTATTCAAAACTAGATACAAATAGCATCGATCAGATTACAATAACCAGAGAACCAACGAATCTACTTCTACATCATGAAAAGTTAAGAGTTATTGAAACTATTTGAGGAAAGTAAAAGTTGTTCTTTATAGGCCTAGTGTTATTAATTGATAAAAAATAAGAATATCCCAGAATTGTATCGTATCAAGGCTGTAGGTTTGTTCACGGGTGCAGTTTTGAACCAATCGATTCTAGAATTCCCTAGAATTTTATTAGGATTAGTGTGCGTTTGAAGTGTTATTTTTGAGCTATTTGAGAAAATATAAGTATTTTATAGATGTTATTTGTCAGTATAGGAGATCAATTCTACTACATAGAATGGTAGAAATAATTGAAGTACTGCAAATCTCGAACCACATCGTAGACGGTAACCACACAAATCGCGAACGAATAGAATTTGACAAGCGCTTTACAACAGTTCAGTTCTTATTCACAATTGGTTCGTAATTGCACCAGCGAACGAAGCTCATTCCTAATATTCTTATCTTTTTGCATATTCAATGATTAATAAGCTAGTGTTACCTGCTCAGTAGAGCCTGATATTGTTTCAGCCAATAATCTTGCGATTGCTTGTCCCAATTCGCTTCCAGCGTCTTCAAAGTATCCAAAATCTCACTTCTTCTTATATCTTGTTGCTCCAAAATATCCATCAGAAGTATCGATAGTTCAATTCTCTTTTCCGCAAAGTCATTCTAATACAAGGAAATAAACTTCTCACTTTAAATAGAAATCTAATTGTATCATAGAAAAAGGGTTACTTCATTCAAAGACCAATGAGAACAATGAATATTACTTAAGTTGCAACCTACCACTTGATCGTCCAACTGAAGTTTTCTCCGATCTAACTCCAACTGGGTTAAGGCAGCCAATTGAGATTCCACAAGAGAAACTTGCTGTATAAGACCCCAACTACGAGCGTCGTTTCGTTCTAGAAGTGTTCCCAGAGCGGCTTTCTGCAATTCCATATCCGATAATAACTTGCTAACGATATCCTTTTTGGTTGCGCTATGAATATTCATCAATTCCGATACTTTATTTTCCCATTCCACTTCTCTGAAAAATATATAAATTATTTAAAAATTTGATGAAAAGATAACGGCGTCTATTAATATCATTTTTTTTTATTCTTAACTCCTCGGGAGAGACTATGCCTGTTATGGCATAGTTGTGGCCGCCCGTAAATGCGTAGTATACCAATGCCCACATGGGCTAAATATGGGCACTGGTAAGTTGAACGGCTCGCAATCTCACTCTTCTCATTCTGGGCTAAATTGGAGGTTCCAAGTGTTCTTGATAACAACTTTGCACTATAATTACGAAGAGCCAAGGAATAAAAATAGTAAAGAGAACAACCATGGAACTGAGAGCAAATGTACTGATATTATTAGCTACACAGATGTTCAAACGATGGTACAGTGATCGGAAATTGTCTATAAAACTTGCCAGACAAACATTTCCCTTTGCTACGAAATAAAATGAAATATAATCAGAACATAGCTGACAAATAATCTTATCTATCTTATCTATTCATTACTATTCAGATCTTCTGGAAAAAATAAAATAAAAGTAGAATTCAGGTATCCGAATATTGTTCATCTGTACTGGCGGACATTGGCCTTTTCTTAGTGTGAAATTTACTTGTACAGATTTGGTCTCATTGATTTTAATTCTCCATTTTGCAACCATTCTTGTATCTGGTCCAAATGGCTCTGTAGCAAATGAGAAGCTTGTGCTGGGTCCTCGTCGCTTGCTAGTATAGCTGCGTCATCCGCGAATGTGCCCATCACTGTTTGGGGGTTTGTTGGCAGGTCTGCTATATACAATAAGTACAATATGGGACCGAGGACGCTACCTTGTGGTACTCCAGATGATATGGGAAAATTGTTGGATATCTTGTCGTTCACTCTTACCCTGAATTTCCTTGTGTCTAAATAGGATCTCAATAGTTTGAAATATGTTGTAGGAAGATGTTTTTATTTTGTATAGTAGACCGGGGTGCCAAACCTTGTCGAAGCTTGGCTCACATCGAGAAATGCTGATGTACAGTACTTCTTCTGTTCAAGTGCTTGAAATAAAAGTAGATCTAAACTAATATGTGATTTAAAATATATTCCATAATGAACATCATTAACATTGAAATATTTTTCATCAATTTACTCATTGATATCGATGCAACAACGAATTGGTTACTTGAATATTTCATTTATTCGGATAATAACTCATCATCTTGATTAACACATTTGATTCTTTTTATATTGGTAGAATGTTAGGTTCCAGTAGGACTTACAAAAACGAATTTCATCAAGTGTACCCTTGAAATTTTGTTCACATTTGTCTTGTGAAACATTATTGTGGAATATAACGCGTGAGATATTTGGGTTCTAAGGTGGGAGATATTGCGGATGTTAAAATTACAGTTCTTAATCTTCATAATTTCGAGATAACATTTGTTGTAATAGTCAGGTGAGTTCTGAAGTTTCTTGTAAGATATGAGAACAAAATGAAACTGAAATGGCTAAAACTATAACTGACAGATTGGTTGGTCACTGTTTTTACTCACTTTTGTAGAATGCTTTTGGACACTTCTACCCTCTGTTGATACAATTCCTCAAATTGATTGCTTTCTTGCTGAAGAATATTTCGCATATCTTCTAATATATGAGATTTTTTTAAATGCTCATTATATTCAGTTGCTGCAGTTATCAATTTTTCTTCTTCTTGTTTTTCATACTCCAAAAGCGATACAGAAGGTTCCCTGTTGATGGCCAGAAGTTGCCCAATTGCAGCATATGCATTTTGTTCAGCTGATAAAACAAAAAATTATTTATTTCTACAAGAAGAACTTCTACAATATTAGAACAATTTATTTCATTAGTTTGCATCGAAATAAAAGTAATAAGAATTCAAAATTAAAAATAGTCTCTTGTAAATTGGTAAAATAAAACAAAATATTATCCCATATTAAAAAGTCTCTATTTTCAAAGTAAAGTAAAAAGTAGATATATTGTATACCTTCATGTAACTGTTCTATCAAACGAAATTTGTCTAATTCTTTTTCATGTTGTAGCTGCAACAATCTACTGTCAAATTCATCTTGTTCTTGAGCAATGTCTTTCAGGAGCTAAAAAATTAATAACATAATTGGTAAAATTCGAAATAATAAGCTCAATTAGTTTATAATAATTTCAACTTGCTGAACGAAATTCATTACTATTTACCAAGTATACGGCAAAAACCCTGGGGGTCTTAACGCTTTTCATGTTTCAAAGGAAGAAGACGAAAGTAATAATTTATTCTTTATTAAAAATATCTCAAAAAAAAAAAACAAATTACAATACAATCTTCGCCAATATGGACCTCAGACTTCAACAAAGAGATGGAGGAATATGTTGTCAATTCAAAGCACTTGCTCAAGTTACCCCTCGTATACATGCGCAGAAACATGACAGGTGGAGCAAATCTGTTCGAGGTCATAGTAATTTGTTTACTAACATTATTTTGGTAAAGCTATGTCAAATCAGGTTCCGATAAGTGAGAAGGCAGTACTCCAAAGAGCTACTTATACTTGGGTCCTAAAATATTTAATATGATCCCAGCAGAATATAAAAAATTGAACTCATTGGTTGCGTTTAAATCGAAAATCAAATATTGGTTGAGAACAATTGACCGATTGAAAATTCATGATATTATTGAGAGAAAAGTATAGAAAACTTGAGCCTGTAACTGTGATTTTCTTGCTCTTTGCTGCATATTATGGAAAAAGAAACTGTGGTTTATATTTTAATTTCCAGTTGTGAAATTGTTCTAAGTTTGAGAATGTTTTTGTTTAGGGGTTTCTCCTCAATTCAAGGTATACATCATCTGCAAACAAGTCCCAAAAGGGGTTTCCCAGATTATCTTACTTTGATGTTGCGTTGATTATGTACGTAGGAGGATGAAATATTTCGTTGTTAATGTTTTCTAAAGCAGGTCTAATAGCTCTTCGTTCAAGGTTGAGGGTTGCTGTTGTTTTAGCCTTTGGTCTGAGAGTGGATGCGATTTTTGTACCGAAGAAGGACATTTGAGGCGCTAAGCTGAAAGGAAACCTAACCTCGAAGTTATAGCCAAACTATGCGTATATTGGGTGGCTTGAGTGATACAAACATACTCATACATATTATTTCTTACCTTCTCTCTGTTTAATTTTTGTGCGCAGGCTAGTTCCAATTCTTGTCTTTGTAATAATTCATTGTGCTTCTCTATTTCCATAAATTGGCGCGTTCTATTTTGCTGAAGAAGAATGTGATATCAAATTATTTCCTCTCTCAACAGACATTAATATCAAAGTGGATAAAGGACAAGCACAAAGAAGCGTCACATCTAGGAAGCAAAGAAAAACGAATAAAATAGAGCAAAAATAAAACATGCCTTAATGGTTTCTAGCTCCCATATTTTCGCCTAAAAAAAATAAATAAATTAGATTAATATGTACAATCATTTAGCATAACTTAAACACTATTTAACGGTTTTACGGTTTCATATACCAAACTGCTGGTTGTTTTAAGAAATTTATTATTGAAACAACTTTGTCCAATATCTTCAAACGGTTGTCGTTTCATTGAGGAATAGATGTGAAAAGCAATTTCAGTGGCAGGTTTACCTTTCAACATAATTTTACACAGTATTTAGTCACCTCCTTGTTTTTCCTAGGATAGCTCGATAAATGCCTTTCTTAAAAGTTTCACAATTGTTTCAAAGATGTAAACTAATCTTTTAGTTTATCTCTTTCAATTCAAAACAAAGACAACGTCATTTTCGAAAAGGATTTATAACTTAATAATCTGCTATATTCTTTTCATATAACACTTCAATAGATGCCGCTGATCGAAGTTAAAGTGAATCAGGTTCATATTATGTATATATATATATATATATATATATATATATATATATATATATATATATATATATATATATAGGGTGCTTCAACAAAAACTAAACAGAGGCTATATCTACGAAGGTATTCATTTCTGATCAAAACGCAAAAACAGGTCAATTTTTGTTTCAAGGGGACATCTTTTGTGGTACAAAATTTGCCTGAAATATCAACCCCCTAAGCGGGGGTTGCAATCCTTGAACATTTTGAATAGGGAAGATGGGTCGAGTGATGACTCAAAAGAAAGGTGGTATCTTTGTCTACATTGCCTTGAACGAATTCCCATTTTCAATTGAAAACTGTAAAAGATACAGGGTGAGCAACTGAAAGATAGGGAAGACTATTTCTCTGAGACTATTCAAGTTTCAGTGAGGTAAAATGGAACAGATCCATGCTGATCAATGACAGTCATCATCAAGTACCATCCTCATCTCGAATTTCAACCCCTGGAGCAGGGGTGTCAACCCTTGAAAATTTGGAAGAGGGTAGATGGGTCGAGTGATACCTTGATAGAAAAATTTATCTATGTCTGCATCCCCGTGAACGAATTTTCATTTTTGGTTGAAAATTGTAGAAGAAACAGAGAGCTACTGAAAAATAGAGGAGACTAATTATCGCGCTGAGGTATCACTGGATCGAAATATAACCCCTGCTCTAGGGATTGAAATTCGAGATGAGGGTGATTTCGGTAGATGACAGCTTTTGATCTAAAATTAATCTATTCCAGTTTTTCGCACTAATACTCCAATAGTCTTCTCTATTTTTCAGTGGCTCACTCTGTATCTTCTACAGTTTTCAATCAAAAATGAAAATTCTTTCACGGGAATGCAGGCAAAGATAATACCTTTCTTTCAAGTTATCACTCGACCCATCTACCCTCTTCCAAATTTTCAAGGGTTGTCACCCTTGTTCCAGGGGTTGAAATTCGAGATGAGGATGGTACTTGATGATGACTGTCATTGATCAGCATGGATCCGTTCCATTTTACTTCACTGAAACTTTAGTCTCAGAGAAAAAGTCTTCCCTATCTTTCAGTTGCTCACCCTGTATCTTTTACAGTTTTCAATTGAAAATGGAAATTCGTTCAAGGCAATGTAGACAAAGATACCACCTTTCTTTTGAGTTCAAGGTGGCTTTGGACACGTCGAAAAATGCTTCAAAAATGATTTTAGAAAGATATTTGGTTGGTTTCGAACACTGTTGGATTTTTTCTGCGAAACCATCCAAATGTTTCCAAAATGACTTATCGACGTCTCCGAAGCCACTTTGCAAATCAAGATGGCTTTGGACAGCTAGAAAAATGTTTAAAACGATTTTGGGTGGGGATGAGACTGAAATAATAGTAAAATCAAACAAAGCATTGGTACCAGCATTTCAGGTAATTCTTTTGAATTTTTCCATTTACGAATTAATTATTCACTAGAGAAAAACCTTAAAAATCGTCTGAAGTGGCCCCATTACAACAAAACATTTTTTTGATATTATGTTCATGTTTTGTTTTAAATCGTTATATATAGTGAAACTATATGACCATTCTCTTTCTATTTCTCATGATGTATTGATACCACCTTACATTCTCTTCTGAAATAAATATGGAACAGTGAAATCCAAAATGAGACACTTAGAGTAACAATTTGAAAAGAACTATGCTGGTATCAATACAGAAGAAAGTAATCATGCACAAGTTCCAACGTTGTTGACGAATATCACAGGAACAAACATGCTGGATTCAAAAAATATGCAAACACTGTACAAATCATTATGGGATAGAGTGCCCCTTCAATTTAACCGTCGTAGCCTGAATAGAGATGCCTCAAAAATCTGAGAATAAACAGAGACCCATAAAGCTTCCAAAATTGGAAAAAGCACTGGCACAAATGTATTATATTCAAGTGGGATAAGAAGATATATACAAGGAATGGAAATTCTGGAATGGTTTTTTAAACACCTTAATTTCAAGAGCTTTATTTTTATACTACTGAGAAAAACTTACTCAGTTCAACATTAACAAATATACAATTTTTCTATTTTTTAATTTCTCTAATTTCGTTCTAATCAAACAATGTAATGAGCTTAATTTTTACAACATTTTAAAATGAAAAGTGAAACACTATGTAGCAATATGTAACAAATAAAAATATAACTCTTATCAACAATTTTCAAAAACTACCGATTTTCAAGTTTTCATCATAATAATGTATATTGTTATGAAATACCCCAACATTGTGCTTCGGTTTTGTGAAAAGTCTGTATATCTATAAAAAGACCATTTAATTTTGGCAAAGCTATCAATAAAGTAGCAAATATTAGTTATTTCATTTAACCATCAGAATATTTTCTGAAAGATTATCACATACCTGCTCATAATTGGTAGAACAGTTGGTAGTATTGTCTAGTGCTAAAATTACTAATACAGGGTTGCCATATTTACATAATAAATCTTATTTACTCATTCACACTAACTGTAATGGTTTTTCCTTTTGCATCATCAAATCTATCCATTGTCCTGATGTCCATTATCATTGTGATACCAAACGTGAGAATACTGAGTAGAATTAACGTTACCACAAGTCCAGTCCAAATCGGGATGTTTGTGAAACCTACACAGTCGAAGGCATCACCAAACACAATGGAATCACTTTTATTTAGAAACGGTTGCATTTGAACTCCTGGCAAAACCAATGTATTGGCGCCGTTATAAAAAGTTGTATTGAAGCAATGGTATGAAAACTGGGATGGTACAGAGATATCTGGTATAGTGTACTCGACATCATCAGACATGACATTACTTAACGTCCAGTGTCCATCAGTTGTGAATACGAATACAAATCGATAAGAACGATCACCTTTTAACTTTAATAAAACTTCATTATCTTGTGGTGTGACTTCATCAGTAGTTAAAGTTATATTCGTGAAGGTTTTTCCACCATCTACACTTACTTGAGGACTTGAAACTACATGAAGCAGAAGTGATTCATCCTGAGTTATAAATGATCCTTTTTTATTGTCCCCCTGTTTTTCATTTTCTCCAACAGCATTTTCGTTGGACTTTTGTAATAAACTCCTTGCATTTCGATGTTTAATTTCTTCTGGAATAATCCAAGATGGATGGTGGGCAGTGTATAAAGCCAATATATTCTCGTTCTTTTCAGCCAGCTTATCAAAAATCTTAGATATATCCGAATCATGTCGTTTGAGCATTTCTGTTCTTAGTTCATCATCTTTAGCATCATTCAAATCAACTATAAGTATTTCATCTTTAGGCACATTAAAATTGCGTAGAAGAGAAGCTACAGATATTTCCGTTACTCCTTTACCAAGTTGTTTAATAGCGCCTACAGGATTTTGAACAGACGGTTCGTATGCAACATTCCCTGATTCCAAAAACTTGCGTAGAGCCTCAAAGGTTGGTTTTCCATTTACGTCACGCTGAGCAAAATCTTCTGGACTGAGAGTTTCTTCAACGAACACCACAACGAAAGGGTTGCTTTTAAGTTTTTCCGACAACGTATTCTTGAAAGAGTTTTCACTTATCCTCTGCAAAGATGAAACTGGATGGTCAGAATTTTGTGTTTCCCACATATACACAGGTACATATTCTGTTGAAGAACATAATTTAACACCGCAGAATAAGAAAATTAGGAACAAATGTTCAATAAACATTTTTTTCATTATAATAATAAATCACCAAGACTGTAAAACTGGCAGGATCACGTGAAATTGAGTATTGGGCTAGAAAAAATGAGATTATCAAGGCAAGGCGTCAACAATCATATGATAACTGTCAACTCTCCCTAAAACAGGGATGAGTAAGATAAGTCGACACCTTTACGTCAGAACATCGATCGCGCATTAATAGAGGTTAAGGTTCTCTTTCATTAGAGAGTTATGACGCCTGATTTGGATTATCACGTGACTTTCAGCGTAGAGATTTCTGAACTTTATTACGTTAGACGCTAGAAGAGACAAGTAACAAGTTTATATTTTCCGTCTTAAAGGGTTGCCAACAAGTTTTCTTCGATGTAAAATGGCTTAGTCTCTTTTTATAGTCATCCAGTTATAACGCCATATTTTTCGATAGTCGAACAACATAGAGGTTTTGAAAAAAGAATTTCGCAATATATAAAACCAAAGATTCCAGAAATGATACTAAATCAATGAAAAATAGACTTCATATACATCAATTAAACGTTTTAACCTAAAATAAGTGACAAATGACATATTTTGACGCTGATAATCCCTTTTCATGGGAACGTCATGATTTCATAGAAAAATAGGTCACATTTGACGCTTGAAACGAGCGTCAAAACGCTCCAATGAAAAGGCACCTTTAGATATTTAATCTGCCATATTCAAAAAAAAAAATTTTATTATTTCCTAACACATAACCCGGCTCAAAATGGACAAATTCAGCTACAAGGATAAAGGTGTATTTTCATTGGAGCGTTTCGACGCTCCTTTCGAGTGTCAAAATGGTCAATTGACCTATTTTTCTATGACGCTCCAATGATAAGGTGTTTCAGCGTCAAATTATGTCATTTGTCACTTATTTTAGATTAAAACACTTGATTGATAAATATGAAGTCTATTATTTATTGATTTTGGTATCATTTCTGGAATCTTTAGTGTTATATATCGCGAAATTCTTCTTTTAAGACCTCTAAGTATGTTATTTAAGTATCAAAAGCAAATATTGCACAATAACTGGACGAAAATAAAAACAGACGAAGCCATTTTGTATCATAGAAAACTTGTTACTTTGATTTTTTTATTGGTAAACCTTGAAGACCGAAAATATAAACTTGTCCCTGCTAACGTCTGCCGCTATAAAGTTAAGAAATCCCAGTTTTTAACGTCAATCAGCGTCAAAACGCTCTAATGAAAAGGAACCTTAAGACACTGCCTTTAGTATATGGTGAATTCAATTCTCAAATTAAGTTGTTTCGCATAAATGTTATGGAAATTATTGGTTAATCCCAAACTATCAATCAATTACTGTAAAAACTGCGAATACTATATAATATTAATATAATTGATAGTATTGAAGATCTATTTATTTTATGGAATTTCATCTTCAAAGTGAAACGAAATAAGACACTTTATTTTATTAATATAGTCTTAATTCGAATACCGTGGTTAATAAAGAAACGTCTTAGACCACAGAATATTTTGAAAATCATTGGACTGCGTTCCTCATCGACATTTACAAAATAAAACAAGCCATGTTTTTACCAAATAACTGAAATAAATACCTCAGTTGAATTGATATATCTAAATAAAAGTTCATTATCTCCATTCATAGTTTAGGTTTGAACAGTCGTGAGCAAAGAACGTGTTGAGAGTCAAGACGTATAATTTCATTAATTCAATACTCAACCACTTCACCAAAAAAAAAACGACAGGGGCATTACATATAAAAATATAAGACTATAGTGATGCAAATTTCAGGTCGTGAAATACATATAAACTGTTAATTTCCCAATTGTAGTTAAATAGCTGAAACATTCTACTATTGATTTGAGTTATTTTACTTTTATAATTATGAAAAGCGAAGCAATAGGTTTGATCGGCGGTGTAGTGGGCTTGCGCAGACTCAGAAAAAGCGTTCGCGGGTCACATTGTTCGGGATTTTAATAACGGTCCCATGTTAGAGGGACAGACGATTAGATTTAAAACTAATTCGAAATCGGTTCTAGCAGTCTTGAGGATTTTGTTAGGACTATTTTAATGTGCATTTATATTAAAGTTGTTGTGCTACTTGAAAAAATATAGGTACTTTATTTTAGTGATAATCTATCTATTCGCGATGAATGAAAATTTGTCCTCAAGCGATGAAGACATTGAAGACATATTAGATCTTTTTGAATTGCTACCCACCCATTATTTTCGGAAATAATTCCAGTTTGTGATGAAGAACAGATGCAGCATTTTCGTATAAATCGAGAAACTACTGCAGAATTAGCAAATACATTTACTAGTTATGAATATTATAAATTGCCGGGAGGAGAATCAGAAAAAGTTTAAATGAAAATTGAAATATGCTGTTGGTGTTGAAATAAATTCTAGTACAAAGATTTGTGATTCCCTTGAACAATTATTTGGAGGTATAACAAAAATTCTTAGAAATCGAAGTGAAAAAGTGAGTGGATCATTTCTTTTAAAGTAACGAAATTTTCATTAAATAAAACATAACATTTGCTTTACAAAACTTTAAGACTGGTCAATTCCAATTCTGAATGGTTTGGAATTGCGCTTACGAACAAAGCTAATTTTAATTTGAAAATCTGCACTAAGAATTCGATACTTCAAGCTATACCTTCATTTTAATTAACGACTATTTCATTACCTGCAGCTGTTTATCGTCTTCATCGAAATAAGATTCTGATTTTTCCATACTAACCAAAACATCTGATAGATTTTCTACTTTTTTATACTCAATTCCAGTATCTGTAAATTGAAAAGTAGCGACTCGTACATCGATAAACTACATTATTCCCTTACCATCACAAATGTATTGCATTAGGGCTTCTAAACCTCTTTCCACAACTTCTTGAGGAGGATATTCAAAATGTGCAGTATCCAAAGTCAAATGAGTTAATCTTTGTGCACCACATATACTTGTGGGTAGTTGTTTCAAATTATTGTGAATAAGATCTAATTTTTTTAAAGATACCAAATCACCGATATCTTCAGGGAGTTGTTTAAGATTATTATAAGATACATCTAGGACTAGAAGGTTTTTAAAGTGCAAATTGAATTTGGTAATATCTTTAGAGAATTATGACTAGCATGTAGTTCCTACAAAAAAAATTATTCAAGTTTTTGTGTTAAAAACGAGCACGTTAAAACTTCAGATATGTCTAATGAAAATTGAACACCACATTTCTATATAATAAATACTTACTTGAAGGTTCACCAATGCTCCTAGTTCATCAGGCAAATGTGAAAAATTATTATGACTTATGTTTAATATTTTCAATAATCGTAATTCTGTCAAATTTCCTCCTCCAGATAGAGACGCTAAATTATTAGAGTCCAACCTCAGACATACCTTCAAAAACACACGACAAATTGAAAAAATACCTTGTGGAACATCTCTAATACCACAATCTGATAAATCAAATATTGGTTCGGGCGTTTCTTTGGCCTAAAACATTGCAAGTTGAAACTCATTGAATTGTTCCTCAGCTGTTTTTTCTCACCAAATAAAGCTTATGCTCCAGTTTGGCTTTACTTTCTCGTCTTGATTTTCGGAAAAACATTGGGACTGAGGATCTATCACAATATTTAAAAGGCACAGTTATTTTTTGAATTAGATACTGGTCAAGAAAACATTTTTGATGGCATTTGGTACTCTATTTCATTGCAGCATTCTAAAATTAGATACTTCAATTTTACAAATTGACACGTCGTACAGAATCAACGCTGAAAACAGGAAATTTTCAAATTTCTATAAAAATGCGATATTTGTTGAATTTCTTTGTCATGAGTACATTGCTTTCTTCTTCCCCTTTTTAGTATTCGAACGCGTGACATGTGACATTTGTTCTATCATAACCTATAAAAGAATCAAAAAGGCATATTTTAGAGATTTGAAATCCCAAACAGGGAAATTATTGATTGAAAATCGAAATGTTGAAAAACTGTATATTCAGGACGTCCAACTAATCTTAAAATCGAGGGACTGGGGTGCCTTATTTTTTTTTAATAGGAAACCTTCAGAATATAATGGCGAATTTACATATACTGATAAAAAATACATAGATAAGTGGCTCCTTCAAAAAATGAGTTCTTTACGGATGCTACTTATCGCAGAACACTCTCTGCACTTCCAGTGGTATCCATCAATAGTTCTAATGCGTTTAACGAGGAACATTTTAATTTGGCATACCTTGAGGTACTTTTTATTGAGCGTTTTAAAGCTGATTGGGAAGGTTACGTGATTTTTAGCGTAGGCGCTAGAAAGTTGGGCATTTCTGAACTTTATACCGACAGAGGGTAAAAAAGACAAGTGATAAGTTCATATTTTCGGTCTTAAAGGATTGCTAGTGAAAAACCTTAGGAAATCAGTTGTCTTCGATACGAAATGGCTGAAGGTGCCATTTCATTGGAGCGTTTTGAGTGTCATGTGACCTACTTCTCTATGAAATCATGACGCTTCCATGACTTATTTTAGGTTAAAACACTTAATTGATAAATATGAAGTCTATTTTTTATTGATTTGGTATCATTTCTGGAATCTTTAGTGTTATATATTTCGAAATTCTTTTTTCAAGACCTCTTAACATGTTATTCGAGTATGTAAAGTTAATATTGCAGAATAACTGGAAGACTATAAAAAAAGACTTTGCCATTTTGTATTGAAGAAAACTGGTTGCCTTAGGTTTTTCATTGGCAACCCTTGAAGACCGAAAATATATACTTGTCACTCTAGCGTCTGCCGCTAGATAGTTCAGGAATCCAAATTTTATAGCGTCAACGATGGAAAGCACGTGACCATCCAAATCAGCGAGATTACAAAGCACAAGCTTTGTAAACTCAGCACTTTTTCACCAATACAGTGAGTTGTGGGCGCTGAGGGTTTTGAAGAAGGTCATGATAGACATTGGGCTTCACCTCATACTCAGTATGAGTGAAAAGCTAAGATATACTGCAAAGGAAGCAAAATACATCCTTCAATCCCACAAGAAAAAAAAGAATTGATACCATACGAGTATGGTACTCGTAAAAGTACTTCATTCTTTCACAAGTTTTTTTTTGACCAAGAGGAAAATCTTCAAGAAGATGCAACCTGAAACGAGGCCAATGTCAGATTTTTACCGAATAAAAAAAAATATGTGGGCTATAGTCACCATAATGCAAAGAATGACTTAATAAAATAGAAAGACTGGCACCAATGAATACACATTGAGGATGTAGATAAGAGATGGAAAATACACCCTACGAGAGGTGCTAGTATCAGATCCTTCTTTAGGTTCCGGCCCCATGGCCTTAATAAAGGTTGAAGGTATTACTTCATACATAACTGAGAAAAGATAGTCGCATGTGGCAGAGCTCCGTATTACCACAGGAAGGTTTAATAAAATTGGAGGTCGCCAGGTATCCAGAGTTTCTACCCTCCTTGGTCATCCAACACACCACCTTCAGATGTATAGGACTAAGCCTATCACGGCGTCAACGTCAGAGTGTAGGTTCCCGGAGTTGGGCTTCCGCTTATCGGCTCTCAATGCCAAGTTCTATACACTCAATCAGAGTAAAAGGATCATACAGGTTGTAAGAAAGCTAGCTACACTAAGAAGTCCAGCAAGCAAAACCCGAAATCCAAGCTCGGGATAATTTAGATGGGGTTATAATTTATAGACATAATGAAGAATTTTATTCACATACAGCGATAATTTCGCGGGTTATGATTGATTAGATTTGAAATTTATAAATAAATAGATAATAAACAAAGCCCACCGGCTGGTTCTTGAATCTTTTCGATACAGAACCAAAATTCGATTTTTGCTACATATAACATCAGCTAATATTTTGTTGATCGAATTATAGACAACACAAAAATGTATTTTCTATTATGAAGAACTCTCATTTATACATTCTGTCAAAAAAGTAAGAAGATTCTTCTTCAAGCGCTAAGAAATATATGATCAATATGCTGTCATATCCGCTGAGCGGAGTATCTACTTCATTCACTAATATACAAGCCAACTAATTACACCCTGAGATATTTTTTGACTAAGTAGTCGCTGCATGGTCTTCAGTAGGAACGTGAGCTTCATAAAATTTTTGGTGATGTTATGTCAGAGCTTGCCCAGCTTGGGAATCCGGGATGTGCCCAATGCTATGCCGGATCTGTAGTCTGCTCCTGGTGCTTTGTAGGGTTGAAAGGTAGTTGCGACCCATCGAATACTTTCCACTGTAACAACTATTGGGGATGTGTTCCGATTCGATTTGTCAGCATGTTCATCTGATTTAGGTATAGCTGTATCGCCTATGGGAAAACCTAGGAAGTGGATATAAGATGCATCGAAGACGATTTGTCTCCGGGACCACTCTATTTATCAATTGAAAAAAATAGACAGAACAACTGATACCAAACTCGTGAAAATACTCCTTTCTTTGACCCTTTTTTTTTTTTTTTTTTGACCAAGAGGAGGAAAATCTTCAGAAAGATGCACCCCGGGAACGGGGCCAATGTCGGATTTTTACCGACTAAAAACCTCCTCTTTATAGTTCTCGTTCTAGGCATAGTCGCCATATTGGAAAGAACAACGTAGAATGAAGAAACACTTCGAAAAAATATACTCTATGAGCGGGGCCAGTATGGGACTTTTCTTGGGAGTTCCAGCCCGTGGGCTATAGTCACCATAATGCAAAGAATGACTTAATAAAATAGAAAGACTGGCACCAATGAATACACATTGAGGATGTAGATAAGAGATGAAAACGTAGGAAAGGATCATGTCGAGGGGTGATATCGTTACGATGAATTCTCCACACCTTTTCATGAAACAATCCCTCCATAGCACACAACTATACCATCCGTACAGATGATTGCTCACTTTTCAGATGAGGCTTACGAACATCCTGGGACTGGTACTCCACCCTCGTAAGAGTATTCCAGTGTGGTATCTGGGATATTTATTACACGAATAAGAGAGAGAAAAACTTCGCAAAAAATACACCCTACGAGCAGGGCCAGTATGGGACTTTTTTTCGGATTTTCAGCCCGTGGGCTATAAACATCATATAGAAAAAATGACATATAATAGAAAGACCGCCATCAGTGAATACACATTGTGGATGGAGATAAGAGACGAAAACTTAGGAAGATATCACTGTCAAGGGGTAATATTGTTACGAAGAATTCTTCACACCTTTTCAGGAAACAATCCCTCCAAAGCACATAGCTATAACATCCATACAGATGATTGTTCACGTTTCAGATGAGGCTTACGAACGTCCTGGGATTGGTACTCCACTCTCGTAAGAGTATTCCAGTGTGGTAACAAGAATATTTGTTACATGAATAAGAGAAAGAAAAACTTCGAAAAAATATACTCTATGAGCGGGGCCAGTATGGGACTTTTCTTGGGAGTTCCAGCCCATGGGCTATAGACACCATAATGCAAAAAATGACTTAATAAAATAGAAAGACTGGCACCAATGAATACACATTGAGGATGTAGATAAGAGATGAAAACGTAGGAAAGGATCATGTCGAGGGGTGATATCGTTACGAAGAATTCTCCACACCTTTTCATGAAACAATCCCTCCATAGCACACAACTATACCATCCGTACAGATGATTGCTCACTTTTCAGATGAGGCTTACGAACATCCTGGGACTGGTACTCCACCCTCGTAAGAGTATTCCAGTGTGGTATCTGGGATATTTATTACACGAATAAGAGAGAGAAAAACTTCGCAAAAAATACACCCTACGAGCAGGGCCAGTATGGGACTTTTTTTCGGATTTTCAGCCCGTGGGCTATAAACATCATATAGAAAAAATGACATATAATAGAAAGACCGCCATCAGTGAATACACATTGTGGATGGAGATAAGAGACGAAAACTTAGGAAGATATCACTGTCAAGGGGTAATATTGTTACGAAGAATTCTTCACACCTTTTCATGAAACAATCCCTCCAAAGCACACAACTATAACATCCATACAGATGATTGTTCACGTTTCAGATGAGGCTTACGAACGTCCTGGGATTGGTACTCCACTCTCGTAAGAGTATTCCAGTGTGGTAACAAGAATATTTGTTACATGAATAAGAGAAAGAAAAACTTCGAAAAAATATACTCTATGAGTGGGGCCAGTATGGGACTTTTCTTGGGAGTTCCAGCCCGTGGGCTATAGTCACCATAATGCAAAGAATGACTCAATAAAATAGAAAGACTGGCACCAATGAATACACATTGAGGATGTAGATAAGAGATGAAAACGTAGGAAAGGATTATGTCGAGGGGTGATATCGTAACGAAGAATTCTCCACACCTTTTCATGAAACAATCCCTCCATAGCACACAACTATACCATCCGTACAGATGATTGCTCACTTTTCAGATGAGGCTTACGAACATCCTGGGACTGGTACTCCACCCTCGTAAGAGTATTCCAGTGTGGTATCTGAGATATTTATTACACGAATAAGAGAGAGAAAAACTTCGCAAAAATACACCCTACGAGCAGGGCCAGTATGGGACTTTTTTCGGATTTTCAGCCCGTGGGCTATAACCATCATATAGAAAAAATGACATATAATAGAAAGACCGCCATCAGTGAATACACATTGTGGATGGAGATAAGAGACGAAAACTTAGGAAGATATCACTGTCAAGGGGTAATATTGTTACGAAGAATTCTTCACACCTTTTCAGGAAACAATCCCTCCAAAGCACATAGCTATAACATCCATACAGATGATTGTTCACGTTTCAGATGAGGCTTACGAACGTCCTGGGATTGGTACTCCACTCTCGTAAGAGTATTCCAGTGTGGTAACAAGAATATTTGTTACATGAATAAGAGAAAGAAAAACTTCGGAAAATACGCCTTACGAGAGGTGCCAGTATCAGACCTTCCTAAGGGTTCCAGGACTGATGGCCTTAATATAGATTGAAGGTATTACTTCATACAGAACTGAGAAAAGATAGTCGCCTGTGGCAGAGATCCGTATTACCACAGGAAGGCTTAATGAAACTGGAGGTCGCCAGGTATCCAGAGTTTCTATCCTCCTTGGTCATCCAACACACCACCTTCAGGTGTATAGGACTAAGCCCCATCACGGCGTCAACGTCAGAGCGTAGGTTCCCGTAGTTGGGCTTTCGCTTATTGGCTCTCAATGCCATGCTCTATAAACTCAGTCTGAGTTGAAGGATCAGACAGGTTGTAAAGAAGCTATACCATGGAAGTCAGCAAGCTAAAGCAGAACCCTAAAACCAAGCTCGGGATAGATCAGATGGGGTTATAAATTACAAATAAATAGATAATAAACAAAGCTAACCGTCTGGTTTATGAATCTTTTCTATACAAAACCAAAATTTGCATATTTTGCTACAGAGAACTTCAGCTAACACTTTGTTGATAGAATTATATAAAACAGAAAAATGTATTTTGTATTATGAATGAAAAACACCCATTTATACATTATTATTGGTTATTAAAAAAATCTGCTAAAAACGATTATCAAAATTTTTGTTGTTGCGAAGTTGGCATAAAAAGTTTTCCATACTGAAGCGGAGTTTGAACGCAATCTGTTGTTTAGTTCGTTTACTGTGCTCGATTTTGTCAGTTTTCACAAGTGTGTTTTGCGATTTTCACAACGGATAAGATTATTGAATATAGAATTTGTCTCAAATTTTGTATTGCAAATGGTCCAATGGAATTTCGTGGGCCGAATCGTTGAAATTATTACAGAAGGCTTTCGGTGTAAATTGACTTTATCAAAAATATGTGCATATGAGTCATTCAACAGATTAGCCTCGCTCTGGTCGACTATCAACATCTTCGACTGTAGTTAACATTGATAATGACAAGGCAATATTAATTGAAAATCGTCATTAAAGTTTGAGAGAGATAGGCCATGAACTTTCTGTATCTCACGAATCAATTCATACCATTTCAAACGATTGTTTGGGCATGAAACGCGCTGCCGCTCTACTAGTTCTAAAAGACCTGAATTTTTTTCGAAAATTTAATCGCGTAAAGGTCGCTGACCAGTTAATTTCGACTTCACATTCATAAAACACATTGTAACTGGTGATGAGACATGAATTTATGAGTTTGACATGCAACCCACTGAACAGGCTTCGAAATGGCGCCTTCCAACTGAACACAAACCGAGAAACCACGTCAAAGTCGATCAAAAGCTAAGGTAATGTTGAGAGTTTTTTTTTTGATTATTGCGGTGTTGTGCACTCAAAATTCTTGCCAAAAGGTCAGACGGTGAATAGATTTGTGGAAAGAAAAGTCATAGATTTTGCTCCTCGATAACGCACCATCCCACAAGGCCGTCATTGAGTGAATTTCTGACAAAAAACGCAACAACTACCATCGAAAAACGATCGTATTCACCTGATACTTTTTTCTTTCTTCGAAACTCAAATTACCACTTCAAGGTACCCGTTTTGAATCGATAGAAGACATGAAAAAGAATTCACGGCGAGGACTGAAGTCGACTCCTTAAAGTGTAGATTATTAGTTATTTCACAAAACTGACAGCTTAAAAATAGGAAAGTATTTAGGGACATTGGAGTATCAAGAATGCGGGTGTAGCCTAATAAGTGTTACCATGTACATACTCCTTGAATGTATTTCTTACCAAACCACAAGATTAACGGTTTTGTTTGGTGAATTATATACAGGAAGAATTTGGCAACTTCCGTTTTGTAACAGAACTAAAACAACAGGATTTCAAATATAGTTAGACTTAGAATCCGTTCAATGCCTTATCGATTGGATCATTTACTCATCAAATATTCAAAGCTTATCATCATCATCCCGCAATTTTCGATTAGAGGTCAACCTTAACTGTTCTGTACATGCTAAACAGTTAGCTGTATGATTTTGGCATCAGACAGAAACATTTAAGGATGGATGATAAAACAAATTTTGATTTTATCCACACGTTAACATAAGAATGCCTTCTTTGTAGAAATAATTAACTTCAGCTTGTTTCAGCAACTTTCATGTGAGGTGTGCTCTAAAAGATAGCCACGTTTTAGCATTCTAAAATCTTGATGAAGATCTCAATGGGGGTTGTTATGAAGAAGATATATTACTATTGGTGACTTTTTTCTTAGCACAAATATGGAATATTTGGTTCAACACGATGGTGCCCATGCCCACCAAATAACCTTTCAAAATTGAATTCTGGAGATAATAGAAAAGGAATTACAGGTCCATTGAGATGGTCACCTCGTTCCTCAGATTTGACGCTACTAGGTTAATATTGAAGATTTACCTTTCCAGATTACCGGTCACAATTAAGAAGAGTTGAAATAAAATTTCATATTTTCAATGCCTGTCGTAGTATTTCTTTGCGATGTAATTTATACATTGAAAATAATGGTATTCAAGAAAAACCCGAAAAAGATATGCTGATTGAATTTTATCAGACCATTTTCTCCTAAAATGAAACATTATTTTCAAAATTTAAAATAATCACCTCATTCTTAAGCGGTCCAAACAATCTGGTATTTAAAAATCGAATGTAACGAATACCCTTCAGCTTATGTAGGTCAAACAGGTAGATACTTTGAATGCAGGTTCAAAGAACATATATCTTCAGACAAGAAATCGCTAATATTTGAGAACATTCAATCAACAAACCACACAATAGTTTTGGACAATTTCAAAGTACTTCACAAATGCAATAAAGGAACTAGAATGAATCTGTTGGGAAGTTTGGAAAATAATTAATTCAGGAAAACCCCACATTATACTGCTATTAATAGCCAAATCAATAATTTCCGCCTACTTAAGAATTTGGGAAAAAATATATCTTGTTATCATCTTTGTACCTAAGTTAGTTTTCAGCATTTTAAAATGACCTAAGGATCGAAACCGATCACAAAATAAATATGTCATTAATATCATTAAATAAATTACAAATCACTTGAAAACGGAGGGAGATATCGGAAAAATATTTGCACCACTCATTGCTACTTGAAGAAGAGATCATTTTTCTCTAAGTATAATAAACACCTCAAAAAAGTCAAGGGAACACTTCTGAATATCGATATATCGTATCCAAAACGATCAATATGGATGATTTATTTTAAGAAATGAACACCTGCATCAATTTCTCACCAAATTATGTAGAGTGCCGCAACAGATTTCAGTTTTCTTTAATAAAAAACTAAAAATGCAGCAGATGCGATGCTGCTTTATAATCATTTCATGTATTCAGTGTTTGAAATCAGTTAGTTGGCACTTTGTTTCTGTTGTAAGCACAAATAAAAGATTCAAGTTTTGTGATTCGACCATGGAAAGACGACATTTGACTAGAGAAGAGATGTTACGTGCCGTTGGCATGCTCCAAGCTGGGAGCTCACAACGGGAAGTATCCAGGGTTCTGGGAAGTAGCCCAAGTGTCATAAACCGTTTATGGTCGCGTTTCAATGAAACAGATAGCGTAGAAGAACGCCATACAGGTCGTTTCAGGATTACTACAGTCGCCCAAGACCAATTTTTGGTTTTACAAGCCAGAAGAGATCGTACTACCACAAAATCTCAAATAGCTCAAGATCTATCACGAGTTCATAATGTACAAATTTCCGACCAAACTGTGAGGAATCGACTGCACGAAGGTCAACTCCACTCCAGACGTCCTTTAAGAGTTCCACAACTGACCCATGGAAATCGGGCTGCTCGTTTAGCTTGGTACCAAGAACACGTAAACTGGGACCAAGAGAGGTGGGCCACAGTTCTCTTCAGTGATGAATCTAGATTTAGTTATTATCCCTATTCGGGAAGAATTCGAATATGGAGGGAACCTGGAAAGCAAAACCGTCTCCAGCATGCTCGAGAAGTTGTTAGACAGGGAGGCGGATCAGTGATGTTTTGGGGAGGTATACGCCTCGGTGGAAGAACTGTCCTCGTTTTCATACAGAACAAACTCACAGGAAACTCTTACGCAAATGAGATAGTTTTACCTGTAGTGGTACCGTATCTCCAAACAATGGGTCAAAATCCACTCTTCCAACAAGATAATGCCCCTCCTCATCGTGCAAGAGTTGTCTTGAACGTTCTTGAAGAGAATGATATCGATCTTCCACCGTGGCCATCCTGCTCCCCAGATCTGAATCCCATCGAGCATGTGTGGGACACCCTAAAAAGAAATCTCCTGCGTCAAAACGTCTTCCATCATGAACAGGAGCTTCGATTAGCAGTTCAGGGGGCTTGGAATGACTTAGGCCAAAATGTAATAGACAATTTAATATTGAGCATGCCGCGACGATGCCAAAGTGTCATTAATAACAGAGGTGGACCTTCTGGGTACTGAAAAATACAAGTGCTTCCATATCGTTTCGAAAATATTAGTTCAGGATTTTTTTTTGTGTTTTACCAAATTTCGTCATTTTCAAATTTCAAATTTTTTTATAATAGGTGCTTTGGAGAAGTCAAATATTATTTTGTTTTCTTGAGAATACATTATATACAATACATCCTAACAAAAACCGAAAGATTTCTATAAATTCGAATCATCAAATTCATATTTTAAAGATATTGGTAAGTGTTCCTTAGACTTTTTTGAGGTGTTTATTTCACCTTGCTCCCAAACTGAAACATCGAAATGTGCCCACAATAAACGAATTCAAATCATTTTCATTTACAATCGTTGAAATCAAAATATCCTTCGTTTTGAATTGAAATCATTCTGCTGAAACCATATTTTATTAGAATGCGGTTTGAATTCAATTTCAATGTCAATATCTGGCGCAGAGTTGATAGACTCGTTATCGAGTTATCTGCACATTTGATTTCAATCTCGATTTCGTGAACTTCAAACTGAATAACCAATGTGCTTAAAAATATCTCGGTGAGATACCAGGAAAGTGATTGAACTAAAAGAGCTTATATGACTATTTTTTTAACGTGAAATTAATGTCGGAATAATCAGATCAGCTCATTAGAGCAATTTATAGACGGATGTCCGCTTGCAAAATTCTGAAATGAAATTCTTATCATATTCTTATTGCAACAGTCGCATCACAGAATTCTTTGATTTTTTCAAGGATTTTTTCATTATTTGAATGATTCACGCAATTTATTTCAGTACATTTACGAAGTATTCTTACATCATTGTGGTAGAGTAAACGAAGTAGTAAAACATATTCTTCTATTCATTTTGTTGCTTTGTTCTGATGCAATTGAAATTAACAGTAGTATGAATTTTATTAATGACAGTGCTGACCTAATCGTTACAAATAGCGTCCTTTTTACTTTTCATGTGGATCAGACAAGTTGCGGATGATTCCCAAGGGTTGATTCAAGTTTACTTATTTTGATATCTCAATATTAATAACATGCGAATATTATGACACTATGTGTAAACACATTCAAGCTTCCTTGGGCAATGTTCTTGTGAATTTTGGAGAAGTACTTCGATCTTGGAGGGGGTTCAATCTGACCACGTGGCGGTGGTATCATTGAGGTAAACTGTCATGTAGATACCCAAACAACTATGCCCTACCAACTGGGATAGGTAAAAATAATCTTTTTGCCATGTTAATATGACAATTCTCAATTCAATTCTCAAAGTTCCCTTTTAAAAGGTCAAAATGACTTTCACATAAAGGAGTAAAGTGGTACAACTCAGAGCTGAGGGACACATAAGGGAACGCCTGAATCTACTCAATTACCTCTTTAATAATTTGAGAACACCTAAGAAATAAATATAGATACAAATATAGACAGGAAATTGCTAATTGCAAGATATGGGCTTATACTAATTTCATTCTGAGAGAGGACAACAAAGTCAAGGCGGTCTGGCAAATAACAAATGAATATAGGGGAATAGCAACTGAACCAGTTACGAACGATATTGATGCAAACTATTTTGACATACCTTTTGCAGGAACTGCACAAGGGATATTGCAGAACGTCCAAGCCTGAGGAGTATCTTCAACTCCACAAAATAGTTTTTCTTTCAGAGAAGTTACTTTGGTGAAAGTGAGGAATGTAATAGCAGCCCTGAACCTGAGAACTAGCAGAGATATTTATGGGTATAGCACAGTCCTTAAAAAATAAAAAATAATCTGATTGCTCCCCTTATGCATTCAATAAACTCATGATGAGGGTGTTTATCCTGAAATGTTAAAAAGATCAAAGGTGGTACCAGTACTGAAAAAGGGAGATCCTCAGGACATGAACAGGCCCACTTATTCCTAAGGTTTTTGTTCACGGATCAGCTCTATACATATTTTATTAACAGCAATTTGTTCACTGAGAACCAGTACGGATTCATGTGATCTAGATCCACAGTGGATAGGATCCTGTAATCGGAGCGGTTCTGTGTGACTTCTTTGAGGCTTTCGATTGCATTTGTCACGAGTATCTTTTAGGAAAGCTGGGTTTCTATGCTCTCCAGGACCTTAGCATTTGGTTGATTGCATCCTATCTATCAGGCAGGACTCAGCGAATAATTTCTGTGGGAAAGTTTTTAGATTCTAGGTAGGTTAAATATGGTGTACCGCGGGGGTCCATTTTTGGCCCTTCGCTTTTCCTAATATATATTAATGGCATATATACTTCAACAAACACAAAGTTAGAACCTTATGCTGATGACAGCACAGCCATAAAACAAAATGACACTCTGACACTCTTAAGACTCAGATGAGAGATTCTGTGAATAGGTTGTCAAGGGAAATGACCAATGGAGAATATGATTTTGCGTGGATATTTTTATCTGCAAATGGAAAGACCGGGGTATAAAGAGTGTTATCGTGGCGAGTTCTTTTCACGATGCTTCTGTATCCATAAGTCACGAGAAACAACGAAATCGGTCAGAAGGAACAGGTGAATTGCCCAGAATAAATTTCCGACTACAATAAATATATGGGCGGAGTCGATCGGTTAGATCTCTTCCACTATTTCCTGGATGCAATAATTGTCAATAGTTATGTACACACAACCAAATTTATATGGAATCACTCGGTATTTCACAATATTGATAGTCTTTAACCATGGATCTTTGACTACTTGTGAAAAATTAAATTTTTTGTTGTTAGAAAACTGGATAGCATGATAAGAAATGTTGAATTATCACCACATGTTCGGGATATTGTACTCAGTCGTCACTGATATTTGAAACTGTGAATTTCAACATTTAAAAAAGCCTATAATCATAATTGGAAATGCCTTACGTTGGATTGTCCTGGGAGGCAAAACAGATTTGATTTCGTTTCCTGCTAGTGTAACGGCTAGAAATCACGTGGAGCTAGTGCTGGAGCCCATAGTGAGACTCTGGCGAGGTGCCCACGGGACAATTTCATTTTCATACAAGATAATGCTCTTCCGGATACCAGCAACCTCGCGAGACATTATCTTGAAACAGAGGGAGTGGCTATTTTGCACTGGCCAGCATGCTCTTCAGACCTAAATCCGAATACGAAAAAATTACAAGTATCAAAAAAGTTTCTAAATTAAACGAGAATGACGAAAATTGATTGTACGCTGATCAGTGACGTACTGCAAAAAAGTTTTGAAAGGGCAAAAGGAGACATGGTCTCAGAAAATAACACCTTGTGAATTTCAGTTAAAATCTAGGACGTGTAATGATGGAGGCTATAAAAAATAGCTTGAATTCCAAATTTGGGCTGAATATCTCAAAAACTGTAGGAGTTTTTTTGCGAAAATTTCAAAACTCTGTAGCTACGTAACGAAGTTTTTGCGGACCTATGTTTATATAAACTTTCTTCTTAAAATTGAACGTAGATTTACCCCCTCAAGTTGTGACTATTATGTAACACCCAGTATTGTGTGATCTTTACAGGGCCAAACGCCTTGTGGTTGTTTATCAACCACCTCACCCACTCTTCAGGTGACGATAATTTTTGCTCCCGAATTTCCTCTTTATTTAGTTTCATTCAAGTTGTGCATGAATGAAAATCTTGGAGAAAACGAGAAAAACGAAAAAAAATAATAAAGTTAGAGCAGCTTCTTGAATCTGTGTACGTGTTTCACAAGCATCATCAATGGTGCAACTGTTTTGTTTATCAGTAAATATATCACATAATCTCAGAGCGTAATTTCAACCAACTTGAGAATAAAAAAAAAGATAGCCCAAAAAAACTAGCAACAATCGGAATCCCCACAATCAAGACATTTGGCTTCTTCGTCATATTCTCTTTCTCTGATGCTTCTTTACTGTCAGGACAAAAATATTTCACTTCAACTTTACTGCAGCTATTAATAGTTAATTGGAACAGTGTATTGATTGATTTGTACATCTGAGGTAGACTCAGGGGAAAATATGCAAAGGGTATAGTACTTCTAAGCACCCTGTAAGTCATGGGATTTATTTTGCTGCCTTCACGTTCCCATCAACACCCTGTATTTCGGTAACGAAGCGTTTGCGAACATATGTTCATGGTAACTATTCGTCATAAAATGGAAATCTTTCATACTTATTCATTTACACCCTGTATACCTTAGAACCTACTTGCTGAATCACTCGTTGAATGTTCTTTTTTTAGAATGAATACATACTATTGAGTTTTGGCGCTAACATGAATAAACTTCGTCCTGAAAGTTTGCACATTTGAAATATTTCGACATGCACGATGAACACGCCTATCTATTTTTATTTATTTCGTCATAGGGAAAATGTGCTATTGGGTCAACCCTTAGTCATCAGATTGGTTTTTGAATCACGAAATTCAGACAGCTTGGCATTGAACCATTTTATGGACTCTGACAGGTTCGCGGTTAAGTTTATTTTCAATGTAGGAATGATTTTATAGATTCTTATAATAACCGCAAGATATAAATGTATGAGAAAATGGCAAATTATGGTTTTGTTATTAGTAATCAGGTGAGGGAAGCATGATGCAGATCCCCAGAAGAGTGATTAACTGGCAGTTACGATTTTTCAGAGAAGACCTTGAATACAGTAGATAACGAATTAATTTTTTATCAAGGGTAGTTATTAAACATGTAGCAAACGTTCAGGGGTTGCTAATTTTCAAAGGCTAATTTTCGAAACATTAATTATGACATTTGGTATTCTGCGATAATTCCAATTACATATTTGGGCTCAGATTCCCAAAACTTCAACCAGAGGCGTACCATACAAGAGGAATTATGAGTAAAAATCACTATTTTTCAAGGTGACTCCAGAATATTTGGAACCATATTTTTTTCGTAAAATAGATTCTCTTTTTTCATAGCGTCAGGATAATCCATTTTCGACAAAATTTTAAATAAAACTGCACTGAGCTCCCGATCTGTCCATTTCGCAGAAATAGTATTTCAGGCAATGTTCTCTAAGAAGACCAATAATGGTGCTCAAATCGTCCTTAGATAGGTGATAAGTATAGCCTTCTTTGGTGAATATTCAATAAAGTTTTCGCTAGCTTGAAACCTTCAGTTTCTTCAATGTGAATTTTGCTAAGCTCTTTCCACATCTTCAGTTCTTGGCGTAAGTGCAGCCAGTTCAAACCACAGAGTGATTCAGTAGCTATGGGAGGGGTTTTACTATTACTTTTAACTATTAAGTTCACCAGAAATTTCATTCTATCATAAAAGCACTGAAAATTGATTATTTAAAATACACACCACAAAAACTGTCACCTTGTATTTTGAATTCCACAATCGATTAAGCTGCTCGATCGCAGTTTCTTTGTCAACATATGTTTTCGGACATATGAGGGGAAAAAATCTTATCTATGTAGTACCATTTGTTTCCATATGATCTCAAACACTTTTAAAAGAAGAATGAGTTTATTTGACTATCAGTATTCATTCAATTTCTCTTCAGTTTTCACGCTAAATTAATGCAAGTTTTCTGTTTTTCTTGTTGATTTTCGAATCTTTGAATTTATTGTCCTGGACGTTATTTGAGTGATCATGAAGTGGTAAGAATTGTAACACTTCTAGAGGAGGGGCGAAGCCAACGTTACTTGGCTAACTTGTTGAATGTTAACCAAAGCACTATTTCAAGAGCAATTAAGCGGTACCACGAAACAGGGGAATATGGAAGAAGGGCCGGACAAGGAAGAAATCGGATAACAACACCAGTAGATGATCGTTGGTTTCGTTTAACTGCACTAAGAGTTCGGCACTGTACGGCTAGAATGCTATAAAATAAACTTGCACTTTCCAGAACTGTGAATATTTCATTGCAAACTGTTAGGAACAAGCTTAGAGAAGACGATATCAGACCAAGAATGGCTTCTACCAGCCCGCATCTCACCAGAGAGTATCAAGTTGCAAGACTTCAGTTTGCGAGGGAACATGCAAATTGGGGTATTCCAGAATTGTCGAATGCTCTCTTTTCCGACGAGTCCAGGTTCTGTCTAATATCAAATGATACTGGCCAGCCAGAAGTCTCGACTTGAATCCCATAGAACATGTTTGGGACAACATGGGGTGGCAAATTCAGCAACGTAGGATGCCTTGTAGAACACTCCAACAACTAGGAAATCTACTTCCTGAAATTTGGAACTCAGTGACTCAAGAGTACATCCAAAATTTGAGGGGATTCCAAGACGTATACTGGCAGTAATTAGGGCCCGGGAAGGAAACACTCGATTTTGAAAATGATTAGTAACCATTCGATGCTAGTTGATTGTTCTCTTCGCAAATTTTTTAATTTTTCATCAACTCGAAAATTGTTGATATTTTCCATCATAGACTCATCTCTTTGAATGATATCTTCTTATTTTACACTTCTGAGAGTTACCAAGCGACCCTTGAATGACCAACCTAAAAGTTTATATGGTATTGTCGTAAAAGTAGGGTGATGCGACAATTTTTGTGGGGAGTATATTTGCTCAAAACGATTGTCAAAATTCTTATTGTGCAAAGTTGGTAAAACTGTTTTTTATGCTGACGCGGAGTTTGAACGCGATCTGTCGTTTAGTTTGTTTACAGTGCTCGATTTTGTCGAGATATCAGGCAAGCATGAGCATTAAAGTAACCATAACAAAATGAAGGAGAAATATCTGGAATATCTATACTGATGTTATATTCAGATTCTACAATTTCTCCTTCGAAAAATCGAGTTGTTTTAACATACAAAAAAATATTCCTTGACGAATGATGAACAAACGCGTACAGCATCCTAGACCTAGTATTTTTCACTCTAAGGAGAAGCAAGTGCTCCCTCTTTCACCCTCCTGCGAACACCCAATTCATAACTCAATGATTGATTAGCAAAAACGCTCGCACTGGTTGATTTTCAATTTTTAATACCTATTTGTTTTTATGATAAATTGAGTTTACCCCCAACGTGCTAACCCCCAGATACCCTCACTTTTTATTTTCAAAAGACAACCACCGTCTTGTGATTGCTTCTTTATGAAGCTGATAACTATGCAAATAATTCCAGAAAAAAAGATTACTCCCTTAAATACAGGGTCGTCTAACCACCTCATCATTTCCTCACAAAATTGGTTTCGCGTTTGGAGGAAGGAAACTCGTGATTAATTTGAAACACTATTGCGAATAGTCAAACATATGCTATAGACCTTTTTCGCCATAACATACTCATCGATATCATGCATGAATTTTGATATTTTAACTCCTTGTATTTAAGAGACCAATGGTTCCTTTCTGGAATTAAAGAGAGCAATCACAAGTGTGGGGTTGCCAGTTGAAAATAAAAAGTGAGAGGGGTTGGGAGATTAGGGGTAAACTCCTCAATTCGATCTGTGCGAACGTTTTTGCTAAAAATCGACAATCAATGAAAAATGAATTTTATTAAGGTATATAAACCTGCATCTTTAAGTTTTTTTAATAGACCCGAAATTTTTCCTGATTGCATGATTAAAGCAGACAAAACCGAGAGTACTATATCTTAGGTATGGTCACGGCAATCGTTTTGGATCCATTGATGTTCCAGATGGAAGATATCTTGTCAAATTGACTTAAAATAGTTAATTAATTCCGCCGTTACTGCTTGATAGTTTATCATCATGATAGGCGATTAAACTATGTATTATACTATCACAAGAAATTTATCAAAAATCAGGATTGCAAGATGATTGAGAGACCGTCTTCAGCTGACAAAAGCATTGATCTCAATACTTGTTGTCAGTTGAAGATGGTCGAGAGACCAAAATTGCAATAAATCTCTTGGGATAGCTTGACTTGTTTTTCGTTTTGTTGTAGAAGGGACTTCTATGACTACTTCAAAGGAGATATAAAAATCATATTTCAAGGTAATTATATCTAAAGGTCTGGATAGGGTGCCATTTCTGATCACCACGTGATATTCATTATATTTTCAAATAGGATCAAGGCTATTTTTAACCTGTATCGCTCATTTCACTTTGGTGAAAGACTTTGCAATCAATTTTTGGTATTAATAGAACTTAAACATTCCATCATTATTGGGGTTGTTCGTGTCGGAAAAATGAATGAAGTTGATACTAATACATAAGTTATAATATGTTCGGATAATACAATGCCCTCAAAGAACAAACATGAAATTCCAATTTCGTCATTAGTAATTTTATTTTCCACTTTCCAGTAATTCTTCAGAATTAGACAAATTCCAAAATTCAAATGAGATAAACTCAATCTTTCTGACATCAAGTTTGAAATAAAGCGTTTCCATGAGAGTTCCAAGAATAATTCCAACCTACAAAGAATTAGATGATTCTGTTAACATTCCACGTAACATATTTATCATCTGTATATAAATATATATTTACTGCGGTTTCATCCCAGTTGATAACGCACCGAATAAATATAATCCAATCTCTGAGATTTATCCGATCCGGAGCAATTTACGATCGAGCGAACTTCCACTTTACTTTTGGTCCTTCGACCCGGATCACGCTTGCGCCAAGTTCAAAAATAATTCCACTTCGTATTTTCCAAGCGCCAACGAACAGTCTTCCGGATTTCTGCGCTCAGCCAGTTCACCGTGTGTGCGTTTCATTTGTCCGCGTTATTCGTGTGTATTTGTGAATTTCGTAAGAATCTGTAGGTTCTTTAAGTTTGGGTGACTGAAAAGTGGTGTTTTTTAAAGAATTCAACATGAGGATCTTTCTTGTGGTCACCGTGGTTTTGGCGCTATTTTGTTCAGGTAGCAGTTTTTTTTCACTTAAACGTTACTATTTGCATGAATTGAGAAAAATGACTATACATGGTGTAAATAGGTAAGAAAGATTTCACGAGATGATTCTTCAAGCCATTTTATGGCGAAAAGTTGCCATGAACATATGTCCGCAAACGCTTCATCACCGAAATTATGGTCGCCATTGGGATATTGAACATCAGAATTAGAAGAAGCTGTACTTAATTTGATTGAGGAGCAACCCGATCCCAACACTAGAAAACTTGCTTCACAGCTACATTTTAATAATATGACGGTATTTTCCATTTTAAAAGAACAGCTTTAATATTTATATCATGTACATCGAGTCTAGGCACTGTTACCTCGTGATGCCGTCTTGCATTTACGCTTTAGATGCTAGATATGATTAGACAACAACCTGAATTTCTAAAGCCAATATTAATAACCACAACAACCCCATAGGGCGGAAGTTAAGGCTTATTCTGATCTGAAGAAATTTCCTTCATTTCGGGCTTACACATGGAACACCCTATATATTTCAAAATATTTTCAGGATATGCTGTAAATTAGCGTATAACTTTTTCTATACGACTGTGTATAAAAAGTAAGGTGACATTTGAACTTAAACAGCGAGCGCAAATGGATTTGGGGCAGTGCTCTTATTTTTTGTTATCTGTACCAAGGTTCGAAGACTTCTGAGTATCACCAATAACTATTAAAGTATTACAAAAGCTGTTCAAAGTGATCTCCTTCAGCTCGGATGCAAAATGCCAGATGTTGAGTTGCACTCAGCGATGATTCTATTTCATAAGTCCTCAACATTTGCCACAAAGACTTCGAATAGGAAGAAATCGAGGGGGTTTGAAAATGAGGACCGTGCAGGCCAAAATTGAGGGCCACCTCGACCAATCTAGCGATTTTCATACTCTTGAGTTAGGAAGTCACGAGCAAGCTGGCTAAAATGGGCAGGTGCGCCATCGTGTAGAAACTACATCGTTTGTCTTATGGTACGTCCTCCAAAACATGCTGGAAGCGTGTGTTCCAAAAAGTGGCTGTACACATCCCCCATAAGTCTTCCTCGTAGAAATACTGGTCCAATTAGGTCACCCACAATGTCGATACAAACGTTCAACGAGATTGATGTTGAAATCGATCTTCATCTTTTTGATGTGGATTTTCTTCACACCACATATGATTATTATGAAAATTCCTTATGAAATTTCTTGAAAACTTGCTTTATCAGTGAACAGGATCAGCACAAGAAATTGGAATAGATACAACAAATTTTCATGGAGCATTTGCCAAACAGTTCCATTGTTACACCTAAAGAGTCAGCAATTTTTTGAGTGGAGGTACCAGTATCCTCTTGAAATATTGCAAGAACCTTATTTTCCAGCTCTAACGTTCTTACTTCCCTTGGCCTTCCTGCTCCTTTATATTGTCTCAACGTGCCTTTTTCATATAGGCGTCGATGAATGCTTTCAAAAGTTTTTCTATCGCTGGCAATACGGTTTGGAAATCTTTCAATGTCGGTCATCTCATCATTCCTATAACGATTCAACACTCAAATAACACTGACGTTAATCATTTTTGAACACATCTATGAGCATATAATAGGTATTATCAATGGGCTAGTACAAAAAAATGTCAAGAGGGTATTTTTCATGAAAAATAATTGGAATATTCAAAAATATTTTTTTATTTTTGAGAAAATCAGTAGCGTCCTAGTTTTTCCTTCGAGGATAACCTGTGCCAATGCGCGCGCCACTGGTGTGTCTGAAATATTGTTTCATATTGAAAGTTTTCGACACCACCAAAATTTTACCCCAATATTTCAAGCGGCTTATGAAAAATTCAAATTTAACTACATCTTTCGATTAAACTTGAACACCTTATGTTTTCTTACTTTTTCATGAAATGACTTCAGCAATCACCGAATTAAATAGTGTGACAAAGTAACCGAAAGATTACTGACTAAATGAACACCCTGTATACGCCCCTGTGCGTGTTTCATTAGCTGGAACAATCAGTCAAATTGTTCATCTCGAATATAGAAATTATGGAAGATGAAATTCGTTTCAATTACGGTGGTCTGTTGAAATATGCCAGCGTCATTCAAATTAACAACGAAGCAAGGCTCGGTTTTGCGCTTTCATAGAAGAGGTAAAGCTGGGGACTAAAAGGCATTTACCTTTCATGACACTCCTTGCATAACTTCCCAGTGGCATACACGTACCTGGTTGACTTTGTTGGTTATAATCCGGTGGGGTGAGGACGAGGGGGTATAATTAATTAAACAACTGTTTATGCAGAGATTTGTATAGTCAAAGTAAGTTAGAACAACACAAGTTAACACCCTAGACGGATGAATTTAATTACCGCAATTGAAGTTGAAAATTCTTGAAATCTTTTATCTTACGTCAAGCTTAAATCCAATGTGCACACTTTGAAGATAGATTCTGGAAACTTTTCTCTAGATAAAGTAACATTTTTTCGTATGATGTGAAAGGTTTTTCCAAGAAAAATTGTTTTTCAAGATGTTTTAGATGAAACAGTAATGAATTACCTAATTCAATAACACATCTTAGATTTGTAGGCATCATTGATAGATAGCTACCAGTTTTTAAAAACTAGGTGACTCCACTTGAGGTACCTATGCTAACACCTTCGAACTGCTATGCCTGTTCTGGTTTTTCTACTGCTACCAGTTCCATCGAACGCTTGTCAAGGCATATGGTATCAGAAGCAACATGCAAAATATGGTATCAACGGTTCAGAGATAATGATTTCGATGTGAGAAATGAAGAACGAGGAAGACCACCAAACAAGTTTGAAGACGCCGAACGAAATGTTGCACAACAAACAATTTTAGACCGTTTGAAAGTTATGGGAAAGATTCAAAAGTGTAGCACATGAATTGAACGAAAGGGAGACAAATGGAAAACCGAAAACTCGTGAAATTTCGCTTCAAAGGCACGAAAGAAAATCAGTTTTGCATCGAACTGGCACTGGCGATGAAATATGGATTTATTTTAGAAACCCTCAACGGAAAATCATCTGCCGTAAAACAGATCGATTCGGTAAGAAGGCAATGCTCCGCGTTTGGTGAGATCAGAAGGGTGTGGTATATCATGAGCTCCTAAAACCTGTGAACCTGTTAATACTAATCGCTACAGACAACAAATGATCAATTTGAACCATGCATTGATCGAAAAACGACCAGAATGAGTCAGAATATAGCGCAAAGTAATTTAGTTACACAACAATGCACCTGCACACAAATCAAAATCGGTTCAGGATACAACCAAAGTACTTGGCTGAGAGCTGCTATTCACCCACCGTGTTCACCAGACTTGATACGTGAGACACGGAAAGTTCTATGTCCATCTCTCTCAAACTTGAATGAAGATTTTCAATTACCATTTCCTTCACTTTCTCGATGTTAACTTCAGTTGGAGATGTTGATGGTCGAACAGATCAAGGGAAATCTTTCACAAATCTCAGCAGCTGTTTACCGTAAGCCTTCTGTAACATTTTCAGCGATTCGGCACACAAAATTCTATTTGTAATGCAAAATTTGAGACAAATTCTATGTTCGATATTCATATCCATTGTAAAAATCGCAAAACACTCATGTGAGAACTGACAAAATGGAGCCCTGTGAACAAACTGAATGACAGATCGCGTTCAAACTCCGCGTCAGTGTGGAAAACAGTTGTGCCAACTTATTTTCATTTATTTATTTATTCAATCACATTGGAATACAAACAGGACGAGCACAAAATTATTATCCCCGAAATTATATAAGCTATTATCAAATACTTCAAATAAATCTGAATAATCATTATTAAACAATCTGAAAGAAACTACAAAATTTCAAATCTCAAATCTAAAAAGTTTTAAATTTAAGTAATCGGAAAAAACAATCAGACAATAAGTAAACACAATAACAACCAATACCCTAAATGTTGCTTAGTGAAGGATTTTGTTCTGCTCTGAGACCAAGAGAAAACGCCAAGCTCTATTCCACTTTGGAGCAAATTCATCATCAACGAATGATAGGTGCATTTTGCGAGCAATTTGTTTTCCTGAAGGGTATGTGAAACAGTTCTGAGTATTTGAGATATCTGATAGGAATGTTGAAATGAACACTGGATTGTTAAGTGAATATATTTTAAAATGTTCTCTAGCCCTCTGTATACTCATATCTCCGTCCATATTGAAATTAGTTTTTTTTCCTATATATCTGATGAACCGATTCTGAATTCCCTCCGGTCTATCAATATATAAATTATACTGAGGGTTCCACACGACACTACAAGTCTAGACAAAACATATGCATTATACACAAATATGCTTTAACGAACATTCACCAAATATTTATAGGTTCTGATCACATAGCTCAAAAAATTTAGAGCATGCATTGGCTATAGATTCAACGTGATCACTGAACATCAGTTTCGAATCATAGACTACTCCCAAATCTTTAATCTTTTGTAGTTTGGGTAAGTTGTTACCCTGCAGTTAGTAAACATAATCAATTGTATTAACTTTTCGTGTGAAAGTAACTGAACTGCACTTGGAGTAATTCAGGAACAATCCATGACTCTAACAAAACTCCACCAACTCCGACTTTAAGGTCGTCTGCATGAAGTAGAAACCTGCTGAATTTGAAGCAACTCTTAATCTTGTTCACATATACTATAAACAGAAGAGGACCTAAATGAGAGCCTTGCGGCACTCCGGATAATACAAAAAATGACTGCGATAAATAGCTAGCAACCTCAACAAACTGTGATCTAGTTCTCAGGTATGATTCCACATCAACAACACAAATTTTTTGACAATGGTTTCCTTCTTCTTTATGCGCCTTCTACTAATGAAGGTTGGCGATCCAGATGGCTATCTGAATTCTAGAGACTGTTGAGCGACCAACCAATCTAACCGAATCCGCTTACGAAGGTCTTTCAGCTAGGAGTTCTGACACCTTCCAACCGACATGTTCCTCTGTTCTTTTCCTTCTATAATCTTAATCTTTCGTATTTCTCGTCTCTTATAACATTTTCCAGGAAATTTTAAGGAGCCACGTGAAGAACAGGACGCGTGATTCCACCATTCAGAACAGCTTAGTGACTACATCTGCAAGAAAATCTTACAAAACAAGTTGTTTTTTTTTCAGTTCAAGAATTTAATAAAATAAGATCAACTTTAAAGAAGTGTTTTGTTGTAAAATGGTCCATGTTACACGTGTTCTAAAGTAGAGCTGATACAGAAGTTTTAATCATCATGTACCATGTTTATTTGTCTTTATAGTGTGCTTGGGAACTGAGCCCATTTACATAGATGGATCTACAGCTTATAGTGAACTCCGAACCATTCTCCGAGACCGTGCAATGGTAACTGCCACCACAAGGATTACAAATTATCTGATCTTTGGAGTTTATGCCCTCTTTAGGCGACTCTTTCAAATTCAGAACTTTTTTGTTCAAGGCAACATCCATAACTTGAACTCGGATTTGAATCTGGCTACTACATACTTGCTCACTAACTGTGCAGCAACCTAAGCCGTTATGTACCATAACTTAATCATCAGAATTGTTGTGGTGCGGTGTTATCTTTCCATGTCTAGAAAAGGCAATGCCACAAATTTTTTTCCACCTTCAACAGTTACTGAGATGGCTTCAGTATTTACCCTGTACAGTAACTAAGGTATTCCAGCAGTTTGAACCCCGCTGATCGTCAATTTGTAGAAAAAGTCTAATATAAATGCCTCTGTTTCAAGATCAATTGGTGAAAGAACTGAATTATTTTAGACTGCCAACGATCAACCGAGCAAAGGGCGCCGCTCGTTTTTTTCGTGATTTGTTAATCGACTTTAATGATTTATATTATACTTGATTTGTTCAATCAGGAACTCTATTCTGTCTGCATCGAAACCTGTTATCGTAACTTGTCTCCATATTATGCATTGCATTATGTTGCATCGATTCATAATTGTCTGGTCATCCTGTCTTTCCATCTCCATGGCCTTCAAAGCGATGGGATCACAAACCAATTACAATTATAATGAAGTGCACACCATAAATGCGTTATAATTCCCTTGAGATTTGATTCATGTATCGACATAACGTAGTAGATAACGTTTTAGATAAAAAAATATTTCGGTATAATTTATCGCCAAAGAATAACTGAAATAGGAATATATGGAATAATTGCATTTCAGTAAATGATGTCTTTAAAAGGTGAACCAAACCTAATTTTTTATATACTGAATTAGCTGCAGTGAGTATCCTCGTTTAATTTTTAATCGAATTTCAGTAAGCACTCAGAAGATATATCTAATTTTACTTAATCAAAACATTTTATACCTCTCAGATGAGAGGATGGATAACCACGACAGGCTTATAGACAGACATCCATGTTTTTTTTTCTACTGATCAGTTGTGAAATTTTTGTGGTCATACACAATATCAAAGGTTAATTGCATTGGTCAAATCATTGACCACTTCTTTTCTCAAAGGTATTCTCGATTACATCAGTCACGAAAGTCTGCAATCGGTCATTCCTTTCTCCATATACTTTAAATGTCCCAAATCGCGTGGACATCCTGTATAACTATATATCACAGCACGCCTCAACAGTTGTCTCGTTTGAAATGATTAACAGGATTCTAAAATTTTTTCGTCTGGAAAATATAACCAACCTACAATCTGGTTTGTGAATGTGTGGGAGTCATTACCAATGTATGAATTTTATTAAGTAATATTGTTTGAATAAATAGTAGGTCACGTTTGTTTGTACTATCAAGACATTCGTCATTTTGTTTTCTTATATTCTGCTCACCTTGATAACTTCTTTATTTGTTGTTAATCAACACATGTATTTATATAAATTGAGATGTAAGGACAATTCATATTTTGTTAAACAGTAAACAACGATATAAGACTACAATAGAATTTAAATATCCTAACTTTTATCAAATTATATGTACGAGGATGGTCCGAAAAGTTTCTCACTTAACATTGGCAACTTTGTCAACAAAATGCCTCAGTAAAATTGAAAATCAAATATACATAGTCGAGTTTGGCGATGCATTTTGACCAGTCCTTGTATATACCAGGTGGGTCACCACATTCGCTACGGAATATTAGGCATATTATACCGCCGATTTTGAATTTTTTGCGCAGTAATATGTAGTGCTGTAGTGACTACAACATGAAAATAATTCGGACTATAAAGGCTGTTTCATAATAAAGTTGTATACCAAAGTTATGATTTTTTAAATGGGACATCCCATATTTTGTTTCAATTTTGACTTGACACCTGTAATATAGATCAACAAAATGGGTCATATGTTTAAGCAATAATAATTACTATCACAATAATTGTACTGAAGATTTGAAAGCAAGATTGAGAGCACAAAATTTTTAGAACTTCAGAAAATGTCAAATATTTCGGAAACTATTCAATCATCTATGTGACCTAAATATTGGATTGAAGATTTAAAAATCTGCACTTTTCCTTCGCTTTCGACCACAAAATTTGTAATACCTGTCTAAGTCTCGCTAAATGTTCAGGACAATTTTCTGACTGCTATCATTTTGCCTACATACTAACAGAGATTCAGTTCTTTTATTTGAAGAATTTTGAAGAAGGTGAAACAACAAGTGGCAATCTCAGAAATTTGCTTGCCTTTATGTATGGAGAATACGTCTAATTTGATCGATTCTTTTCCCACAGAATTTGCCAATATGCGTTAGACATATCAATTTTGAAAATTCTTCTTCATTTTTATCAAACAGTTTTGAGCGATTTGAACTGGATATTCATTTCGTTGTTACTAGTGAAATTGTTTTTGACGTTTGAAATTGTTAACAATGGTTTCAACAAATGAGGGTAAGCGTTTCATTGAATGTTCATTTGTACGTGGTTATACTGCTAGGCAGATATTACGCCAATTACCAGCCCGTAATTACAAAAGGAGTACAATCTATGATCTTAATACCCAAATCGTGTCTTATCATTCTTCTCACAGAGGTTTTTGAGATTTGGCATCTCTGAGACATTTGGGAAACAGTCAAGCTGGTTTCTGGAGTTCTGATAGGGCTGACTGCTAATGCAGAAATTCACTGAATGTTATCCTGAATTTGTCAATTGAGTTTATAATACAAAAAAAGTAGAGTTCGTGCTTGAAACAGATTATGAAAAAGGCGAGTACCTGTGTTCTAACAGTTCTATCTGCACCAGTACAGAATTCTGCTGAACGAACCTCTTCACTTACAAGAAGCTAGAAATAATCGATATTGAATGATGATTTTTATGATACCTTCTAAGAGACAACCAAAAATCGCAAAATTCCGATTGAAAAATTCATATCTTCCTTTGGCTTGATTGCAGGTGGCGATGATATGGGGAAAAATTGCTTAGAATTCAATTTTATACAATAAAAAAAATAGAAACACAGCTTTGAAAATATTTTCGGAACTCATTCATTTCTCCATATACTTTTAATGAAATCGCGTGGACACCCGGTATATGTGAAGATAATGACTTTCATCATTTTCAAAAACTCAATTTGGCTTTTTGATATAATGCAAATACTATTCATTCAAGACTAGTTCAAAGAAAATAGCATGATTTTTTAATTAAAACCGAGATAAGATCCATAATTTTGAAAGAACAGTCTAATTAAGTAGTCAAAGTAATACTATCAGAGTAGATAGCTATTATAGATCGTATCTCCATTAAACTAGTTTATAAAGGTGGGAAATGCCTCTTTCCTCTTTTTAATATATCGACTTTTTCCAGAATGGCAGCCACACCCTCTTGGGTGTTCACTTTCCCACCTTCTAATCGAATAGCATAATATACTCCTTAATACTATCGTAAATTTATTTTTAATTAGCAATGTCTCGTGGAATGAAAAAACACTAATGTGTGATCTTAATACCCAAATCGTGTCTTATCATTCTGCTCACAGAGGTTTTTGAGATTTGGCATCTCTGAGACATTTGGGAAACAGTCAAGCTGGTTTCTGGAGTTCTGATAGGGCTGACTGCTAATGCAGAAATTCACTGAATGTTATCCTGAATTTGTCAATTGAGTTTATAATACAAAAAAAGTAGAGTTCGTGCTTGAAACAGATTATGAAAAAGGCGAGTACCTGCGTTCTAACAGTTCTATCTGCACCAGTACAGAATTCTGCTGAACGAACCTCTTCACTTACCAGAAGCTAGAAAAAATCGATATTGAATGATCTTTAGTATTTTTATGATACCTTCTAAGAGACAACCAAAAATCGCAAAATTCCGATTGAAAAATTCATATCTTCCTTTGGCTTGATTGCAGGTGGCGATGATATGGGGAAAAATTGCTTAGAATTCAATTTTATACAATAAAAAATAGAAACACAGCTTTGAAAATATTTTCGAACTCATTCGTTTCTCCATATACTTTCAATGAAATCGCGTGGACACCCGGTATATGTGAAGATAATGACTTTCATCATTTTCAAAAACTCAATTTGGCTTTTTGATATAATGCAAATACTATTCATTCAAGACTAGTTCAAAGAAAATAGCATGATTTTTAAATTAAAACCGAGATAAGATCCATAATTTTGAAAGAACAGTCTAATTAAGTAGTCAAAGTAATACTATCAGAGTAGTTAGCTATTATAGATCGTATCTCCATTAAACTAGTTTATAAAGGTGGGAAATGCCTCTTTCCTCTTTTTAATATATCGACTTTTTCCAGAATGGCAGCCACACCCTCTTGGGTGTTCACTTTCCCACCTTCTAATCGAATAGCATAATATACTCCTTAATACTATCGTAAATTTATTTTTAATTAGCAATGTCTCGTGGAATGAAAAAACACTAATGTGTTATGTGTGTAAATACATCAGTGAAATAGCTTTATGAGCCGGACGAATGAGTCTTGACTGTAGTAAAAGCTGCGGTTTGGCCTTTGGAAAAGGTGAATAGTTACGGGGTTGCCAGATTCTTTTGTCGAAACTTCAAGGAAGTTTTATTGCTTCGTGAATATGCTCGAAACGTATTTTTGCTATTTCACAATAGTCAAGGTTGTATGTGAGGTTTCGAAATTTTTATGTTGACGGTTGAAGTATTGGAGTTCATAAAATTTCATTACCTTTTGTAGAGATTGAAAGAAAATACCTCACAATAACAATTCTAATGTTTCCAAATTGACACAGTTTAAACGCAATCTGTCCATGAATTTGTTTGTTTATATTCATCGATTTCGTCGGTCTCCCAACTGTGTTTTGCTATTTATACAATGGATAAAAATATCGAACAAACAATGTGTCTCTAATTTTGTATTGCAAATGCAATTTCTTTTGCCGAATCGCTGAAAATGTTACGAAAGGCTTTATCAAAAACACGTACTTTGAAGGCCATACACTAAATTTGAATGAAAAATAAATATTTTGGATATAAAGTATAGGGTGGTCAACGAAAAACCTGAATTGCTTTCATCAACTGTAACTTCCACAATTTTTTAGTTAGAGCTTTCATCTTAGATTCTTTGAAATGCCAAAGGATGATGAAATATAAGAATTATCATCAAATTTCATTATCGGTACAATTCAAAATGGTCGACAGACTCAAAGGTAGATTACATGTTCAATTCGCTGGACTTTTTGTTTTTACTGGAATAACAAATATGCACCATGAAGCAGAGAACTCAATTCTTTTTAATTATTATGAAAGATGTCAACAAATTAATAACTTAAACTCTCACTAACAGAGGATATCTGAGTGGGCTCAGTCGGTAAGCTTCAACGCGAGCAAGACGCAAGCAACTACGTTTTCTAGAAAGGTCCCTGCTGGAGAACCTCCTCTAACGATGCACGCCAATAAATTGCATCCAGAGATTCGATACACTTTCTCGAAATAGCCTCGGGTTTAGCTGGCATGAACATGTATCAGTAATAGCCAAGTCTGCATCAGCTAAACTTAGTTTTCTTGTCAGAGCCAAGCGATATTTCACGTCATCTCAGCTGTAGCTTCTATATAAGGCACATACTCGACCTGCTTTGGAATATTATTCCCATGTATGGGGATCCGTGTCCAAACATTCGTTGCAGATGTTGGATAGTATGCAAAACGAGCTGCGCGCCTTATCGACCACCTGGAGATCTCCAACCGCTGGCTCTCAGAAGACAAGTTGCTGACCTTTCTGTGTTCTACAGATTCTACCACGGAAGATGCTCCAAGGAGCTGAAAGACCTTGTTTCGGAAAAACTCGTGTTTTGCCGCAACACTAGGCTGGCAAGGAGTTCTCATCATATGACGGTACATTTACCGACCCTTGAACCTCTTTCTACAAGAATTCCTTCATTTACAGAGCCGGTTAGCTATGAAACTCGCTTCCGTCCAACATCTTTCTGACATCCTACTATTTGGCCCTCTTCCAGAAGATCCTGTAATGATTGTCACTCTTCTAGACTCAATCGAGAGTATAAAAGTTTAAACATACGAATATCGTCTTAAAATTGGAATTTTTATTCAATTCAAAATGAGCGTTCGACCATGAAAAACATCCAGCTAATTGAAAATGTAGTGTACCTTTGAGCCTGTCGGCCAGATCTAAAATGAAAGCTCTAACTTAATAATTATGGAAGTTGAAGGTTATGAAAGCAATTCCCCTATACCCTATATATCAACCAAGAAAAGAATGCCTTTCAAATATTTAGGAAATTTACCAAAGCACGTAGAAATATTTAAATTCGAACATTTCACACAAATCGAACACCACTTGCGAGCAATAATGTCTGGTACTATTTTGTTCAATCATCTATAACATAAAATACAAGAATTTCACATATACGTAATGTTCCAAATAAGCTCCAAAGAAACTAAAAACTAGATAATTATTTGTTTGATTCCCCATTTCTAAATTTATTTTGCCAGACCATTGTACTTACATTTGAAATGAATTTCTTTAGAATCCGTTAAACGAAACCTACTTCATCGTTTGAATTTTTTTTTCTTCAACTTTGGGAGTGAATATCTTCGTAGACGTGCGTCATAGGAAAAAATGCATATGAAGTAGTGGTATTCTAATCTGAGACACCCTGTATAATATGGATAATAAAAATAAGTTTGAGAATCGCAAAGAATATTCAGGATTTATGAAGTGAGAGCTGAGTTGATTTACATAGGTAGGCGTCTTACATAGGACAAGAAAAACTATGTGGCAATAATGTTGTTCCATTAGCATAGCAAACAAAATCACGCAGCAGGCTTTTTTATGGTCGCTACTGTCTTGAACTGAAACGTTTGTTTATTATGTATCCAAGTTTACTTCTTTCGGAATACGCTTTCGAAAACACCGTTGACAATAAATTCATTAGATGTTTAATTTCGAGGGAGGCCATTTGTCTTCTTGTCTCTGGACTCAAATCCTACATAGCTCGTATTTCGTCTACAAATGACCTTGAAGAACAAATAACTTTTGTGAGCTTGAGAATTGTATTTTTCTCTTTCACCCATAAATTTGTTGTTTTTCAACGCTTTGTACCACTTGTACATTTGAATTTTCGATGAAACAGAGTCTCCATAAGCTTTTTCCAACATTCGCTACGGAATTTCGTTCAAAATACAAAATTTGAGACAAACTCTTTATTCAATATTTTTTCCATTGTAAAATTCGCAAAGTACCACTGAGGTCGACTGGTTTCATCAGCTATCGTTAACAAACTAGTTGGCAGATCGCGCTCATGTTTGGCATAGTAATTAAGGACATTCCTACCAACATCCAGAAACTTAAAATACTTGAAAATACTCAAGGCGGGCAATATAAATGAGAATTTCCGGATACTTTTTGTCACAGTGTAAATGAAATGCTTAAAATGTCAATGCAGTTCTGTAAATTACTGGAAATTATTTGAATATCATATTTTCCTTATTAGTTTTCGTTCCTAAAAATATGATCACTTTGTATATATCATCATCAGCCATAATAAATTACTACTTCTCGAATTTTCCCATTAAAACAAAACGTGAAATCAAACAACTCTTAAAATTCCTCATCATCAATATGGCTCTCATAGTTTTCAAGACAAAATTCAAATTTAATTTTCATGGAATTTCATGTGAACGACAGTTTGTAGTATACAACTTTGTTGAGAAATTAAAATATATAAACTTACAGATACATCTCTGAACAATTGGTTACTTTCTTACACAATCACGAATTAACACAATTTTGTTCCACATAAAATCTTCTAATACTTCTGGAATACATTAAATTATTCAATATGCGAAATGATATGAAAAAGTGATGTATTCATACGCGTATTAGGTCTGTTCATAGTTGCCATTTACAAAAGCTCATTACTGAATAGAATATCTAATTGTAACGTCAAACAACTCGACAACACAGCACCGCCGTTTTGGATTCTCAACTTGGTGTTACTTTATTTTGCGCATTAGACTTTTTTAGTTCGTATGTTTTCGGAAATAGTAATAATTCGAAAGAAAGAAGAAGAAAACGCTTGTTTGATTGTGTTCAAATTAATTTATAGACGAGAATATAAGTTTTTACGAAAGTAGGAGCTACAAATACGTGTTTTAAATGAGAAAATCGAAATAATGAAGCTGTTCTTATAAATATAATAGTGAAAATATCACCTATCATTTCAAATTTTTTTTCAAAGAAACACATAATGTCACCTATCAATTTCACTAAGATACTTCAATTTTCTGGTTATATAAAAATTCTCGAATTTCTCGTATCACATATACAGGGTGAGGCAACGAAAATAACAGTGTTATAACAGTCAAACTGTTCATTTACGGACAAAACGCAAAAATAGCGCTATTTTTGTTTGAAGAATGACAATTTTTAGAATAGGATGCTTATATAGAACACCAACCCTATTAGCAAGGGTGTTTACCCCTCACCTTTTTGAACATAGAAAATGGCTCGTGATACTTTTTCAGAAAGCTGTTTTGAAATGATACATGTATTTGAAAGAATTTTCAATCTTGACTACAATTTGATGAAGATACAGGGTGAAACATTGAAATACTTGATTTCAATAACTTTAATATGACCTATCATTTCGAATTTATTTTAGTTAAATACACAATGTATCAATTTAATTTTCGAGTAATACAAGAATTCTCAAATTTACCAAGTCAGATATACAGGGTGAGGCAACGAAACAAAACAGTCTCAATAACAGCCAAACTATTCATTTCCGGACAAAACGCCAAAATGAGTGAATTTTTGTTGGAAGAGAGACAACTTTTAGTGTAACAAGCTTATCTAGAACATCAACCCTCACAACAGGGATGTTTACCCTTCATCTTTTTGAACCTGGAAAATAGATAAAGTGATACCTTTTTGGAAAGATACTTTGAAATGCTATATGTTTCTGAAAAAATTTTTGATTTCGACGAAAATTTGATGAAGATACTGGGTGAAACATTGAAGTACTTGAAATATTCAATAATTTCAATATGACCTATCATTTCGAATTTATTTTAGTGAAACACACAATGTATCAGTTTCACCAAGATACTTGGAATTTTCGAGTTATACAAAAATTCGCAAATTTCCTGAGCTAAATATACAGGGGAGGGACGAAAACAAAACAGTCTCAATAATAGACAAGTCATTCATATCCGGACAAAACGCAAAAAATAGGCTGAATTTTGTTGGAAGAGAGTCACCTTTTAATGTAAGATGCTTATCTAGAGCATTGACCCACACAGCAAGGGTATTTACCCTTCATCTTTTTGAACATGGGGAATAGGTAAAGTGATGCCTTGTTGGAAAGCTGCTTCGAAATGCTACATGTCTCTAAAAGAGTTTTTGATTGGACAGAAACAGCTTGTTCCCTTGGTTGGTAATTATCTAATTTTCCAGTGATTTTATTTGTGATTATCTTCATGAAGAGTTTGTAAGTTTGAGACAGCAGGCTTATAGGGCGATAGTTCTTTAAATACGTGATATCTCCTTTTTTGTGTATTATAATAAAAAGTGCATTATGCCAATTCGAGGGGGTTGTACCTTGGAGCAAGCACTCAAAGTTTCTAAATTATGCGCAACAGTTTATCGCCTCCCTCTTTTACTGATTCAATGACTAAATCGTCGCATCTTGGTGATTTGTTGTTTTTCATTATTAAGAAGGCGAGTGTTAATTCAACCATGGAGATCTCTGGGAGTTTTCAGAGCCAATAATTTGAATTTTGGGTAGTGGACCAGAGTCAATATTTTCCAAGTTCTGTTTAGAGAGTTCTGTATAAAAGTCCTCGGTGATTTGTAGAATCTTTTTCATGTTCGTTCTGACGTTTTCATTCTCGTCTTTCAACTTGCCAATATTCCTCTTACCCTTAGCCAACTTCCCCCGTAGCACTTTCAAACTTTTGTTCTCTTCTATAACTTGGCTAATTGGAAATTTGTTTATTCATTTGTCACAGCCATCGAAGTTGTCGAATTACCAGCCATCATTTAGCCTTTTCACATATCTGCCGTACTGTAAATAATATATTTCGTAAAAAACCTAAAACATACAATCTAGCGAACAAAGCTTTCTTGTAGGGTATCATCATAACCCATTTAATTTCCAGCATCAAGGAGTACTCCATTATTCTCCAGCAGAAAATTCCATACACATCATTTCTATCACAACAAAGCATCATGTGGTGCAATTCAATGTGCATAATTCATAAAGCAATTGCCGCAAAATTCAAATGTATGCATAGTATCTCGGATAATATCGTATATTTGTTGGTTTCCGATGACATGGCTACGATAGATAGACGTCGACTGTATACCATTATCGGGTTCGAATCCTGCTCAGTCCAGGGGTAATGGATTTGCTCTTTCTCATGAATAAATAATCAGATGGATTCGCTTCGGCTAAATCGAAATTTGTACGGAATTTCGTCTCGTCGGAACGGTAATGAAGTTCGCAGTTGATTTTTAATTCAATCCAAGAACGATAAAAGCATTTCTACGGTGTTTGTCTTACTGATTTTAATTTGTAATTTCACCTTGAGCTCGCAGTTTTGTAATATCCTGTTAAGCTTGTTCTAAGGAAAAAAACATCAGGTTAAAGGTAGTCCGAGTGATTCAGGTTAATTAGAATAAAAACATTATTTGCTCATCGTTCTCCTAAATAGAGAATCGAAAAGTAAGAATTCTTTTTGGAATATCAAAAAAAATTTTCACTGAAAATTGATACCATAGTAAATGTATTTTTATTGATTACTCAAGAGGATGGAAAAAAAAAAGCAGTGGGGAAGTAGGTACGTGGATGTGTTTTAGGTTTTGTATATAGAGCTAGAATAAAACAATTACCCGCTATATTGCTATTTGAAATACTCTCTGAGGAGATATACACTTTTGAACCAATTCTGTAACCAGTTTGTTGCTTCATTCAAAATGGTTTGCTGGAAGACATCACAAGCTTCTTCTGGAGCCTGAAACTTGTCGATAGGATTTTCGTAACACAAAGCAGATTTTTATTTTTTAAATGGAAATACCTTTCTAATACGTTTATTATTATAAGTTGCCTTTTAAATTATGCGCCTGACAAAAAAAAATCAGGTACCTTAGGGAAAAAATTGCTTTATTGTTTTTCAAAGTACACTTCCCACAAAAATAGTCGCATCGCCCTACTTTTACGACAATACCATATAAACTTTTAGGTTGGTCATTCAAGAGTCGCTTGGTAACTTTCAGAAGTCTAAAATAAGAAGAGATCATTCAAAAGAGATGACTTTATGATGGAAAATATCAACAATTTTCGAGTTAATGTAAAATTTAAAAATTCTAGTAAACTAGCATCGAATGGTTACTAATCATTTTCAAAATCGAGTGTACCTCCCTGGGCCCTAATTATTACCAGTGTACGTCTCGGAAGCCCCTCAAACAAATTGTGGATGTACTCCTGAGTCACTGAGTTTCAAATTTCAGGAAGCAGATTTTTAGTTGTTGGAGTGTTCTATAAGGTATCCTACGTTGCTGAATTTACCACCCCCATGTTGTCTTAAACATGTTCTATGGGATTCAAGTCGGGACTTCTGGCTGGCCATCTTAAAATATCAATTTCGGCATTTTGCAGAAATTCTGTAACTACTATGTTACTGCATAGATAAAAATTTTTTCCCCTCATATGTCCAAAATCATATGTTGCCAAAGAAACTGCGATCGAGCTGCTTAATCGATTGTAGAATTCAGAATACCAGATGAACTGGACTTGGATGACATGTGATTCAAGCAGGACGGAGCCACATGCTATATAGCGACCGAAACAATCAATTTGCTGAAAAGCAAGTTCACTCAGTCAATTGTCCACCTCAATCGCCTGATCTCACGCCGTCGGACTTTTTTCTGAGGGGTTTCATGAAATTAATGACTTACTCCAACAAACCGACAGTTTCGGAACAATTTCAAACCAACATTGAGAGCGCTATCAACGAAATAGAGTCAGCTGTTTATTTGGGAGCCATGAAAAATTAGGTTGAGAGAATGCGAATCTGCAGGAGCTGGCAAAGCGTCCATATGAAAGATGTTGAATTCCATGATTAATGTCATAAAATTATCTATTCTATTGTTATTGTATTTTGAAATCTCAGCGTCCTTATTGGTAAATCCGATATTTTCTGAACTAGAACTGATACAGAAGTTTTAATCCTGAATTTGAAACTGATATTAAAAATTCTGCTAAAATGTGCCATAACTCAATTATCAGAATTGGCGTTGTGTGGCGTAATAGATACTGATATTTCGCTAATCACCTAATTTCACATTTTCACTGAATAATTAATCAATTAAAAAAGCACCAGGTCTAAGTTTTGCATAAACAAACTGTATATTACGTAGTATCATCATAACTTCATCTATAAGTGAAGAGATATCTGATGATGTTACAGCTAAATGAGTTTAAGATTAGAATGAACATCTGGGGATTGTTCGAGAAACGATGGCTTAATTCTCAAGAACCCCTCTTTCAACCCTTTCGAATTTCACGCATAAATGATTACGTTTTGCCACATAAGTTATAACATTCTTGGTTCGACTTAAATTAATAGAACTGAAGCATACTCGTGCTTAATTGGTATTCAGTTATTCCACCTATTTCCTTTTAATTCATTTAGGAGCTTTGGTGTATGTTAATTTCATTTATAAGGTCCATTATGGACTCGAAAAAATTACTAGAAAGCTTATCGAAAAGAATGGCTATGAAAAACGGTGATCGACTGTCGGGAATCATAATGTACTTTCATTTGAGACACTCTCGAATTTCTTTAACCTCAATTTCGGGAAACATTGACTTGAGATCATTAAATTCGTTTTTTTGTATAGCTGTGATAGTTGTTGAGAAGATCTGATGGCTACATGAATGTACCACTAGAAGATTCTTCTAAATCAACTAAATTTATTCAGGAAATTACACTGTGATGGGGAAACTTTGCGAATTATTGTAATATGAAGCGAGTCACGACTTTTTCGACCTTTCTTCAACGTTTGGGGCAAAATACAGTGTGTACATGAATAAGTACGAATAATTTTAACAGGTTTTCTCCTATGATTGCTACAGGTTTTTAGATACCCAGTTCAAATTCAGCACATATGTGCCATTTTAAAATCTACATAATCATATTACAGAAATAATTATGAAAATCTACAGGGTGGTACTTGAATGACTCTACAAGATATGCTTATGCGGTTTCTCAAGTCTTCTGCGTCTTGTATATGAGTAATGTAAACCAACGTTTTCAAATGTCCCCGAGTAGAAAACTTTATTGGATTCAGATCAAGTGAACGAGCTGGCCAAATCAAAATGTAATCTAACCTAAAGGAGAAGGATCAAGTAGATCCGGCAGCTCTTCGGCTAGAAACTGAGTGTATGAATCTCCATTCAATCTAGGTGAAAGGAAATGTGGACTTCCCACGCATTTACACCCTGTTTATTGAGGAAGTATGTATAGAAAAAAGTTAGAAGCTGATTTGCATTTGTCCTAACATTTTCAATTATACATAGTGTTCCACTATATTCGTATCAAATATTTTCATTCTACTTTTCTCATCAATTTTGAACGTGTCAACCTGAAATGAGGTGAGTGTCTTCAGATCTACCTTGACTGAACCTGAATAGTTTTTAAATCTAGATTTTGTGGAATCGTCTTTTAAACGTAATTTTATCACTAAATTTTGCTCGAGAACCTAAATATCCATGAACAATAAGAAATTGTTGATCTTCTGTGATGGATGTCGAATTTTGTTTGGTTTAAAAGCTCATTATTCAACTCACGTCATATGGAACACTCTATATAGTAACTGAAGTTGAAAGGCAGTTCCAATACCTATTGCAATGTACTACTGTGTCCAAAAAGTAAGGTGACATTTGAATTCAAACTGGATTTGGGGTAGTTCTATCATTTGTCGACTGTCGTTGATATCTGTGCCAAGGTTCACATCAAAATATTCATCAATGTTTGAGATTCGCTTCGTTTTGTGAGCTCCCAGATGTGAATTTTTCCATTTTTATGTCTACGTTTGTTATGCAAAGAATTTGCATCAAATTTTGTTTTCGGAATGAATTTTCTGCTGCTGATTCATTTGGGATGGGCAAGAAGCCTTTGATGATTAGGCTATGTCGAAAAAAATGTTCACGAGTGATTCCAAAGAGGGGGAGAATGTGGAGAAGACGAAGAACCTCCCGATCGATCATCAATCTTGTCAAACGAAGCTAGGGTCAAGAAAATCAAAGGTTTGGTGCTTGTAGAACGTCAATTAACAATTAGAGATTTTGCTGAGCATGTTGGAACACAATGCTTTCTGATTCTCACATTAAAATGATGCTTACGACCCAGAAACAACCGATCAATCAAGTGGATAAGGCGTCAAAGGTGAAGCAAGATCAAAAACGTCGAGTCTAATCGCTCGAATATTAAGGCCATATTGACTGTTTTCTTCGATGTTCGCAGTTTTGTGCATTTTCCAGTCCATCCGCTGAGTCAAAAAGTCAACAAAGAATATTATTTGAGCAGGAAGTTATTCGCATGAAGGTACGGAATTGTGGCGAGACAATTGTTGGTTTTTTTACCACGATAAGGCAGTGTCGCACACTGTATTAATTCTTCGTGACCATTTCGCCAAAAACTCGACACGTAATGTTCCACAACCGCCGCATTCACCTGATTTGGCACCGTGTGACTTTTGGTTACGCAGCAAACTCAAGAACCCGCTCAGGGGAGAGCGTATTGGTTGAATAGAAGAGATACAAGTTGCTTCGAAGAGAAAGCTGAAGGCCATCTGGAAATCGACTTCAACAACTGCTTTGGGGTTTGGAAAATCCGTTGGTGTAAGTGCATTGTATCGTGAAATTGATGTGGAAGAAAAATAAAGATTTTTCAAAATGAATGCTGAGTTACGTTACTTTTTGGACACAGTATAAGATGTCCCCATACCTATTGTCAATAGATTCACAGTTAAACAAGAATATGTATTTTATGCAAAGTACTTTGTACAGAAATATATGCTCCTCCTAACCAAAATCGAAATGTTTTTGCGTTTTTTCAGGAATTATTCGATTTGTAATTATTGAGAATGTATTATTTACATTGCTGCCCTGTATAGATTAAATTAACATACAGCTTTTTAGCATATGAAATTTTTATCAGAATCAAAATGGATTTCATAATTTTAAATTTCATAATTTCGAATTTCTTATAAATGAAAATTTGTAACATGAAAATAAATATAAACTTACATAAATATCTCCTAATAATTCTTTGCTTCCTTACACAAAATCACAATATCACACTGTTTTTCCTTCAAATTACACTACATATCTAATAAATCTAATAAAATCTTCGAATACTTCTTCGATACATTCGAATATTCAATATAATAAATGAGATAAAAACTGATGTATTCATACGCGTTCTAGGTCTGTTCATAGTTGCCATTTACAAAAGCTCATTACCGAATAAAATACCCAACTCTAACTTCAAACAACTCGACAACATTGCATTAATTGTGCCGATTTGGATTTTCAATTTGGTGTCACTTTTCTCAGCGCAATAGACTTTTCAGGTCTAATGTTTTTGGCAATAGTAATATTTTGAAAGGAAGAAGATGGAAATAATATTTGACGAAATTATGAGTTTTCACGAAGGTAGATGCTATAGATGCGTATTTAATAAAAGAAAAGTATCGAAATCCTATTTTTAATGGTCAAATTTCCATAATTGAGTAATGCAGCCCTTGTAGACATGATTATAGTGTAAATACGACCTATCTTGTCGAGTTTTTTCAAAGAAAAACTTATCAATTTTACCAGGATAGTACAATTCGCCAGTTATATAACAATTTTCAAGTTTCTCGTATACAAGGTGATATGTAAAACAGGTCGATTTTTGTTTGAAAAGAGACAACTTTTAGTGTAAGCTTTCTATCATCAACCCTCCATCTTTGAGAATATGGAAAATAGATAAAGTGATACCTTGTTGGAAAGATACTTTGAAATGCTACATGTTTCTGAAAGAATTTTTGATTTCTCCAGTCAGATATACAGAGTGAGGTAACGAAAACAAAACAGTGTCAATAACTCCAAACTTATTGATTTCCGGACAGAATGTCAAAACGGATCGATTTTTGTTGGAAGAGAGACAACTTTAACTGTAGGATGCTTGTCTAGAACATCAACCCTCACAACAGGGGTGTTTACCCTTCACCTTTTGGAACACGGAAAATAAGTGAAGTGATACCTTGTTGAAAAGCTGCTTGGAAATGCTACATGTTTCTGAAAAATAATATTAATTTCGATGACCATTTGATGAAGATACAGGGTGAAACATTGAAATACTTGAAAGATTCAATATCTTGAATATAACCTTTCATTTTGCATTTATTGTAGAGAAACATACAATGCACCTATAAATTTCACCAAGATACTTTAATTTTTGTGTTATACAAAAATTTTCAAATTTCTCGAGTCAGATATACAGAGTGAGGCAACGAAAATGAAACAGCAGCCAAACAATTAATTTCCGGACAAAACGCAAAAAGAGGTCGATTTTGTTGGAAGAGAGACAACTTTTAGTGTGGGATACTTATCTAGAACATCAACCCCTACAGCAGGGTTGTTCACCCTTTGCCTTTCCCAACATGAGAATAGGTACAGTGATACCTTTTTGGAAAGCTGCTCTGAAATGCTATATGTTCGTGGAAGAATTTTTGGATTTCGACAACAATTGGATGAAGATACAGGGTGAAATATTGATGTACTTGAAAGATTTAATATCTTAAATATAACCTTTAATTTTGAATTTATTGTAGAGAAATATAAAATGCACCTATCAATTTCACCAAGATACTTTAATTTTTGGGTTATACAAAAATTCTCAAATTCCTTGAGTCAGATATACAGGGTCAGGCAACGAAAATGAAACAGACTTAATAACAGCCAAACAATTTATTTCCGGACAAAACGCAAAAAGAGGTCGATTTTGTTGAAAGAGAGACAACTTTTAGTGTGGGATACTTATCTAGAACATCAACCCTTACAGCAGGGTTGTTCACCCTTTGCCTTTCCCAACATGCGAATAGGTACAGTGATACCTTTTTGGAAAGCTGCTCTGAAATGCTATATGTCCGTGGAACAATTTTTGATCTCGACAATAATTGGATAAAGATACAGCGTGAAACATTGAAGTACTTGAAAGATTCAATATCTTAAATATAACCTTTCATTTTGAATTTATTGTAGGGAATCCTAAAATGCACCTATCAATTTCACCAAGATACTTTAATTTTTGGGTTATACAAAAATTCTCAAATTCCTTGAGTCAGATATACAGGGTCAGGCAACGAAAATGAAACAGACTTAATAACAGCCAAACAATTTATTTCCGGGCAAAACGCAAAGAGAGGTCGATTTTGTTGGAAGAGAGACAACTTTTAGTGTGGGGTACGTATCTAGAACATCAACCCTTACAGCAGGGTTGTTCACCCTTTATCTTTCCCAACATGAGAATAGGCACAGTGATATCTTTTTGGAAAGCTGCTCTGAAATGCTATATGTTCGTGGAAAAATTTTTGATTTCGACTACAATTGGATGAAGATACAGGGTGAAACATTGAAGTACTTGAAAGATTCAATATCTTGAATATAACCTTTAATTTTGAATTTATTGTAGAGAAACATAATGCACCTATCAATTTCACCAAGATAGTTTAATTCTTGAATTATATATATATATATATATATATATATATATATATATATATATATATATATATATATATATATATATATATATATATATATATATATATATATATATATATATATATATATCAATATGATATGATCTTGTCGATCATAGATTTCTAAAAGGTACTTTTAACAGACACCCGAACTTGAAGTTTCAATTAGTGCTTATCCTATAATAGAAGGGAAAAAAAGAAAAATCCCGAAAAATGAAATCCACTTTTACTTTTTAGCAGTGAGCAAATTCAGGTCTCAAATCTGACGTAATATTTTATATATATAATAATGTAAAAATATAATAAACATCATTCTTTTCTTACCTATTATCTTATCTTTTCAATTATTCTACAATTTAGATTTCATTTTATTTTTAAAAATATCCTTGCTCTACATGATCCAAACAAAAAACAGCTCTTCTATCATTAGTAGTGATACCTTGTGTTAATTCAATTAACGCCGAAGTGGTGCTTATATCTTGATAATTTCAAAAGGTTGAAATAAGCACTCTTCTAAATTTATGGCGTACTTGAAAATGGAAATGATCAGCATTTCCTAGACTGAAATTTCAGCTACGTTTATATTTTTCTTATCGCTAAACGAAAACTTAATTACTTCCATCTTAATAGTTTTCTCTTACTCCAGCACATTCCTAGGCACATTATATTCACAGGATATCATCTTACGTTTCCTTTAATCAGAATAATGGCGTATATTGGATGCCGACTCTACGAGGATGGTCTCAAAAGTTCCTACTTCTACGTGAAGATGGTAAGTTGGCAGTTACCTATCAAAGTAGCACCCATTTTAGATGCGCAGTTGTTATGGAACAGTCGTTTGAGTGAGTGAAAAAGGCAATAAGTCAATGCAAATTAAAGATTAGTTGGATTTTGTGTATGGGTACTCTGTACCATCATTTACTACAGCGAAATTTCGAGCAACTGAAATTGAAGGTGGCCGTAGGAGCTTGGGAGACTGTGAACGCCCTGAACGTCCCAATACTGCAACTACCGACGATAACATCACCAAAGTTCACCAAATGATGTAAGACGACAATTGTATTGAAGTAACAGAGATAGCAGAAGTTATAAACATTTCGCAAGAACGTGTTTGTCGCATATTAAATCAATATTTACAAATAAGAAAGTTGTACGCGTTTGCTCACGATAGATCAAAAACGTGTTCGAATGAACATTACCAACGCTCTGTTGGCACAGTTTGAGCGCAATAAATACGAGTTTTGCCGTCGATTAATCCTGTAGATGAAACTTGGATACACAATTATATGCTGGAAACAGGAATACAGTCCAAACAGTGGACTGCAAATGGGATACCGGTTCCAAAAAAATCAATATCTAGGAAAGTGATGGCGACTGTTTTTTGTGATAGTCATGGAGTTATTTGAATTGAATATCTTCAGAAAAACGCCGAGTACTATTTGGATGAGTTGTAGTGATAGGTACATCGCTGCGAAAAGTGTGTAGAGTTACAAGGGGACTATGTTGAAAAATAAAAAAAATATTTAGAAAAAATGTCTTGTATGTTTGTTAGGTCGGATAATTCTCAGACCATCCTCGTATATCCCGTTTTAATTTTATTATTTATTCGTTGAGGATGCAATCGAATAAAGGCTTGGCAAATTTGCTATATAGATGCAAATTATTGATTCGAAACATTCCTATTCTCCTTTTAACAGGAAAAAAATGCACGTGTGCATTTGGTGCATACTTCAGTCTTGTCCTTTATGATCTTGCCGCTTGCAAGTACCCCATAAATCTTATTATGTGTGAAACAACAATTTGAAAGTAAAATAAGCCAAAGAAATAGGTATTTCAGCCATTCACCTGGTTCTAAGCCACCTTTGTTACCAATTACCTACCTCCTTGTAACACTAACTGACTGGCTACCTTAAGATTTATTTACCTGAGTTGCCTGTTATTGACTGTTGGGTTTATATTCTTGTGAAATATTTTTCATTGGCTTCTAACTGGGTACTTCTTAGAACTGCACAACGTTGTGTTAGGTCCAACGAAATACACATATAGACATACTTTATCAGATATAAGTAGTACATTTTTTTATATTGGGAATATCAAAGGATGTTCCTGAGCATCCATAAGATTTGACAATTATAAGCCATTGTTTTTTCCTCATATTAACTATTTCATTTTCTATTTTTCAGAATTCTATAATTAAATGAAAATTTCCACATATTGTGATTTTATATGAAGTATATTTCTGAAAGGTTTAGAGTCACCTAAAATACACTCTGTCAAAAGTTGCCTTCAAAGTAGGCCCCTTACGAAATGATCTCCAATCATCAAATATCGATATCGGGATCGACTTCAGTTCTCCCGCGAATACCCCTTTTGAATCAAAAGAAGACCTACTGATTCAAAACGGGTACTTCGAAGTGGTTATTTGAGTTTTGACAAAAGAAAAAAGTGGGCTGGAGTCATATCAGGTGAATACGGTGGTCGTTCGAGGGTATTTGTTTTGTTTTCAGTCAGAAATTCACTCACAATGTTAGCCTTGTGAGGTTATCGTGGTGTAAAATCCATGAGTTTTCTTTACACTAATCTGGCCTTTTTCGATGGCCTAAGGCTTAGTTAATATTCTTTTTTTACCGTCTGAGCTAATAGTTAATTGATTCCGCTGTTCCTACGTGATAGTTATTCTTGATGATAATCAGAATTTAAACCATGTATTATACTTTCATAAGAGTTTATTATTCAAATTCAGGATTGCAATTTCGGTATCTCGATCATGTTCAGCTAACAAGTACGGAACTAAAGTTGGAAACACATACATACTAAACGCTAAAAATAACTGTTCACCATTACACCAAAACTTTACTTCGAACACTCGACGCGCGTTTCGCCAACTAAGTTGGCATCATCAGGAGATGATAGTATACAGTGCACTATCAGGTGTCAGAAAAACACAAGTGTGAGCTCAAGGAAATGTAACAGGGGAACCATACTATCTTGCGTATGATTCAATAAACGAGTGAAAAAACCTGAGGAAAAACCCTGTCGCTATTGCTATAGCAATAGCTTGTCTGTTTATGGTGTGTTAGTGTCGTGTGTACATAAAGAATACCATAGATTTTTCTGCTGAGCAGCTTCAATTCTCAGCTTGCATCTTGGTTTGGGGCAGGAATCTGTAACAATGGAAAAAGAAAACCAGCAGAAAAATATTTCAACAATTATACCTAAATCTTATATGTTTAAACACACTTGAATTTAAGGCAAGATTTTACATAGCAAGCAAGGCCATAAAAATGACTAAGGAGATAATCAAAAAGTACATAACCTGCGATATTTCCTCTTTCGCGGAGATGTTCTTCCGTCGCAGTGTGACTCACCTGAAACATAATTACTTCCTTAATCTTGCTTGCCAATTTTGAAGTATAATCGCAAAATCTCTTCGATATTCAAAATCAACAAAACAATTCCCTCTCTGTTTGACCGAGAGAGCCTCGATGGCTAGGTTCGGTCTTCTAAGTGATGCCGATTAAAATCTATAGATGTTATAGAATCATTATGAACCCAGTAATTTGGATTGACATCTCCTATATATTATTTCTTTGTGGTTCTTGTTTAATTTAAGGAAAAATATAATAATAATAATATTCCAATACAAACTCTCACTGAAAATAGCATGAAGTATCGTTGTTTGAAAATCTTCAATGCACTACCTAGGTTGTATCCAGAAATCACCAGGCCGAAGCTTTTGGAAATAAGATACGCAATCTCCTTATGAAATGTGAACCCTACACCATGAATGAGTTCTACGAATGGTGTGAGGGCAGGAGAGCCTAATCTAATTGAATTGTTCTAGTTTGCATCAGTGTATTTTTTCATTAACTTTTGTTCTGGTTTTGTGTTGCTTTTTATTCATTTGTATGATATTGACATTTTATCGTTTTTAGTGCTGTTACATCGATTGTTTGTTGCAAATATGATGAAACATTTACTAAGAGAGAAATAAATAAGTAAATAGGTCTATAGCTCCACTTTGACAAATATATACTTGTTTTTGAGTCCAGATTGAAAATATGACAGAAGGCGCGAAAATGTGTATAAAATCCTTAACTGGATAACTAGGTATGTCGTCATGACCAGTAGTAAGTTCAAACGATAGCTTTTTCACCGGATATATTATATTCTGATTAATTTTAGCACCTCATTCACGATCACGTTGGCATTTTCATGAGATTTGATTATTGTTTTGGAATATATGGATACAGATATAAAATACGAAAGTACACATTCATGCAGAAATACATGAAGTCAAATTAAGTTTGCAGGATATCTATTTTGAGTGATGAGTGCATATTTAGTTTTTCAGTTCCTGAATGCCAACATCATATCCTAAAATAAGACAGCACGTTGTACGAAATGTATTCCTTCTGATTTCTTTAAATAAACCCCGTGTTTATGTAACGCGATTTATACAATTCATCGTACATTACGCAAGGATGGTAAATATATACGCACTTTATGTCTCCGTGACCTGAATTATAGATATGAGTTGCCGAAATCTTAAATTTAAAAATGACATGTTATGGCACCTACGGAGCTTCAAACAGCCTATAATGTTTTAATGTCTTGTGCGTCTATGTCTAAATTAGTTATTTAAGAAAAACTAGTTTCCGGACTAAGAATTTTATATAATGAGTCTTTAATAACATAGCTGTACGCTCCGCCGCAAATGAATTTGGTTTTTTATAGTGGTTCTCAAACGGTTGAGCAAACTTGAAGTCATTAGTATAGGGTGTCCCATTTTCGATGTTTAAGTACATTATCTGTGAGATGCTGTTTCGGAATAAATACTCAAAAACAGAGCGTTACATTTGCATGAGAAGTTGAACGAAAGATTCAATGCAAGGGATGGGTGGTTGCAACGTTTAAAAAGTCGATTTGAGGTACGATCTTTGAAAATTGCAGGTGAAACACTGTCATCTGAATTAGTTCATCCATTCATAGAACTCAATTTAACTGATCAACAAATATGCAACGCAGATGGACTGGTTTATCATTCGATTGTTGTATTCATTCGCTCTTGACAAAGATACTCTGTATCGAAACGCGTCGAGTCTTTATTAATATATTTTAATAGAAATGATCGTTTACTTGTATTTGTTTATAATTCTACCTGATAAAACCTATGTATCGATTTCTGCAACGATTGCCTCTTGTATGAAGTTAACAACACAACAAATAACTTTCCTAGGATATATCAATGTTTCAGGTAACAACAGTTAACATTGTTGACAATGTCATTAGTGGAGGATGTATGGGTGAAAATATCAATTAAAGGAAATAATAAACTATTCTTGGGTGTTTGTTACTTTCCGCCAGATATAAAAAGTGAAGATTTTGTCGTCTTTTTTGACAGTGTGACATCTCTCATGGAGTCTTCTGATGCGTATTTCTCGTACAGGGATTTTTCTTCTTATTATTCCCTTAATCAGTTTAATCATTATAATAAAATCTTGGATTTGATTTTGTCGAATTCTACTGATGTGTCTTCTGTTCGATGTTGTACGGCTTTCGTTCTAGAGGACCGGCACCATCCGGCCTTAGAAGTACATGAAAAATTTTCTTTGGATAAAACTCCTAGCAAATCTAGATCGATGCACAAATTTTTTAACGTGGACTATGTAGCGATAAATTCGGCACTGTCAAGTTTGAATTGGAAAATTTTGTTATGTTCTACCGATGTGAATGAATGTGTTGATTCATTTTATTCTGCTTCGAATAAAGTTATGGATAAGTATGTACCTCATAGATCTGTTAAGTGTAATAAATTCCCTTCATGGTTTGGTAAAAACACTATTAAATGCATTAACGATAAAACTAACTTACATCAAAGATTTAAAAAATTCAAAGACCGTTTTCTGTATAAAAATTTTTGTATTTTGCGTAGACAATGTAAAGTCTTAATTGAAAGAGATCATAAGAAACATATTGCTTCTGTAGAGGGTGAAATTGTGAAAAATCCTAAGCACTTTTGGTCTTATATGGGCGAGTTGAGAGATAACCAGCGGATGCCTCAATCCATGTGTCATGGTGAAAAAATCTCACAAAATAGTTCGGCTATATCTAATGCTTTTTCTGAGTACTTTCCTAGTGTTTATGAAGATCCGTATAAACCTGTTCTTTACCAAAGTAGATATAAATCTTCTTCGTCGATTACATTTAACACGATAGATCTGAAGGATGTCAAAGCTAAAATCAAGGGACTGAATGTCACGAAGGGTCCAGGTCCCGACTCCATCCCACCAATTTTTATAGAATCTTGTTCCGCTAATTTGGCGACTCCACTTATTTTTAACAAATCTTTAGTACGAGGTGTCTTTCCAGATAAATGGAAGGCGGCCAAGATCGTAACTATTTTCAAAAGTGGTAAGAAAAATGAAGTAAATAATTACCAACCTGTCTCCTTTCTAAGTTATTTCGTTAAAATTTTTGAAGCAATAGTAACTGATAATTTTGTCATTCATTCAGTTCCAAGTTAATTCAATCACAACATGGGTTTTTCAAAGGTAGGCCGGTGTTAACTACTTTAACTCCTTACATTCATTTCATATGTAGTACTTTTGATGATGGTATTCAAGTTGATGCACAGACATGGCTAAGGCCTTTGATAGAGTACATCATGCAACTTTGTTGAGGGTTCTAGGGGACTTTGGTGGGGTGGGGTCCTCACTGAAATGAATAGAATCTTACTGTCGGATAGACTGCAGTACGTTGCACTCAATGGCACTCATTCCGGTTTCGTTCGTGTCACCTCTGGTGTTCCTCAAGGGTCACATCTGGGCCCCTTTCATTTTCAATTTACATTAATAATATTTCGGAATGTTTTCTTTATACAAAGCATGATTTATATGCTGACGATCTTAGAGTGTACAGTGCTGTTCGGTTCTATGATGATATTTGGCGATTTCAGAGTGATCTTGACAAACTTTTCTCTTTTTGTCAAAGTAGGTATTTTCAATTAAATATTGATAAGTGTAAATATATAAGGTTTAAAAAAAATGTCAATGTCTTCGATGCTATTTTTTCCTGTTGATGGGCTTGTAATTAGGATTCTAAGTTGTCCTTTGAGTATCACTGCCCACTGAGATACCATCTCAGTAAAATGGGCAAATCGGAAATGGCAACATGCAGAATGTGTAAAGAGGGTGATGAAACTGCCGAACATATTCTTTGCAGTTGCATCACAACGTCAAAGACATATACACTTCGGTTGCGACAAGCTAGAGCCGCACGAAGCAAAAGCGAAAGCTCCCAGGGAGATTCTTAATTTTGTTAGGGATTTAGACCTACAGGGAAATGAATGAGAAAAGTTACAAACAAAAGACCAACTTGGTCGCAGTTCGGAAAGGCTTGCAAAGCCAAACGACCCCCATCAATGTAATGTAATGTAATGTACTGTACGCCGAACCTGATAGCTATTAGATATTACATTAATAAAAAACAAGTACTGTGTTTTAAGGAATTTTACTTAATAATTGCGATTCGTAACGCGTTTCATTACACCGTAGCTTCTCCAGACGAAAGTAAAATTCCTTAAAACACAGTACTTGTTTTTATTACTGATAATGGAATTTTACCAAGTAAAAGCCTCCCAAATTCAAAAGATATTACATTGCAGAACGTATTATTCATCTTACTTTCCTCCGCTTGCTATCTCTTTTGTTCTTCGTGCATCGTACAAGAATCTCAACCTCACAGATATTCTGTCGACTTGTACTTAGTTTCATTCTGTTAGATGATGAAGGAGAGTTTGAAACCACGATAACCAAGAAAATTTCATTAGGATTTTTATCATGAATTTGTTAAATTTAATTCACGACTTGTTCGATTTTCTCAAAATTCTAGACAAGAATCCTGTCTCTACTCCTTGTTATATCTGAAAATTTGTGAGTTCAGTGGTGTCATATGTGATGTTTGAAAGAAAATAATCCGTCTATTTTCGATGGTTATTAATTAAGCTTCTATTAATTCGAATTTAATGTGCTTTCCGTTCATTGTCAAGGTTAATATCATATTCCTTCGCTATTGTAAAGTAATTCCATCATTTATGACCCTTTTATGCACCAATGCTCTGAACATGCATTTGTTTACCAATAAACTCAAGCTGAATAACGACTACAAACTACAACATTAAAATACAAGTGCAGTCGAACTCACAGTGTTTGAAATCGAAGAATTGGACGTGGCTTCAATGCCAATATCATTCCGGTGAACTTTGGAATTTATGTTATTCAAATGAAAGTTATTTCGAATTCGTTTCGTAATCTAGGGAACAGTTGAGGGGAAGAATTCGACAATATCATACAAGACTCATAACACATTACGAGGATATATTTCTGGTCGCATGATGTGAAAGAGAATAACAAATATCTTGTATGAGTACCTAGGTTGCCTTTTAAATTTTGCGCCTGACAAAAAAACAAGTAACTTAGGGAAAAAATTGCTGAATTGTTCTTCAATGCATTCTAGATGAAGATCGATATACTTTATTGCGCTTAAACCAATTTTCGAACCACTTTAGCCACTCCGAATGAGATACTACCTCGTTTGCCATCATTTCTTATTGGGATAAAAAACACTAGGTTTAACTTTAATCTACACTTTATTTGAAAAAATTCGACGACGTTTCGCTGACACAGCAGCTCTATCAAGAATGAAAAACAGAATGAAGAGTATGGTATTATAAACAAATCGTAGAACAAGTTGGATGAATAACAGGAAAATCCACACCGAGCCATTGTACAGTTAGTATGAAAGGTAATAAAAACTAATTAAACAAGTTAAGTAGGGTGAATAATTCACATCTACCTGCTCATTCAAAAGCTTGTCCGAATGTTTGTATCTATTTATTTCTAATGCTTCTAGGAGATCTAATTTTGAACTTTTTGATTTTATATGTAATATGTCAAAGTTTTTATTGAATGAATGGTTTTCTTTTATTAGGTGGTTTGAATAATTTGAATCAGATTTATTTTTATCGAAGCTACGTTTATGTTCAGATGTTCTTATGCCAAAACTCCTATACGTCCTACCGATATAAATTTTATCACAAGAACCGCAATTGAGTTTATAGATTCTGATTTACTTGATTTTTCAACACGAGATTTATTATTTTTAATATGTTTACCTAAGTTATTAGAAGTTTTGAAAGTTATATTAAGATTTTGTTTGACGAGAAAGGATTTAATATTTGTACTTGCAGAACCGCAGAATGTTAAACTGTTGAATATTTTATAGTCTTTATGAATAGGATATACTTCATTTATTGCTTTCTGATACAGTTTTTACGAATGATTAGATCTATCATATCCGGATTATATGAATTATTAATGGTTATCTGTTTGATGATGTTTAACTCTCTATTATAATCTTCTACTGATAAAGGTAAATTGAGTAACCGATGTACCATGCTGTTTAAAGCTGCAACTTTGACTATAAAATATTCAACAGTTTAACATTCTGCGGTTCTGCAAGTACAAATATTAAATCCTTTCTCGTCAAACAAAATCTTAATATAACTTTCAAAACTTCTAATAACATAGGTAAACATATTAAAAATAATAAATCTCGTGTTGAAAAATCAAGTAAATCAGGAATCTATAAACTCAATTGCGGTTCTTGTGATAAAATTTATATCGGCAGGACCTATAGGAGTTTTGGCATAAGAACATCTGAACATAAACGTAGCTTCGATAAAAATAAATCTGATTCAAATTATTCAACCCCCCTTTTTTCCTTTCATAGACCCTCAAATTTTTTTTTCGCCGACGTAGACCCCTTGAAAGTTGTCATAGATCCCTGGGGATCGATATAGACCACTTTGGGAATCACTGATCTAGAGCATACAACATGGGAAAAATGAAGACTCTTACCAAAGAACACTCTATTACCTAACATGTATGGACTGATCAAGCTACATAAAAAAGAAAAATACACAAGTTTATAAAACATACCATTTTAAATGCCAACGATCTTATACAAAAGCTTTCTTTACCTAATATCAATCATAACTTTAAACTTGTTTCCTTCAATGTAGAAAACATGTACACAAGCATTCCAACAGATGAATGTTCAGATCGAAATATTTCCAGTTTCAAAATAAATCTTTTGGACAACAAGCAGGACTACCTATGGGATCGCCACAAACAAGTAGAAACTTTGAATGCAAGTTTAAAGAACATATATCTTTAGACAATAAAACCTCAATATTTATTTACGAATAAACGTGACAAACCGACAAAAGTGTTTTCCCTTTCATATTATGAAATGGATCTCCGCAAAATAAATTTATCATCAATATCATTAATTGAAAAAGATTCATTCGTTATTTTAATAAACAACCAAGCTTTCACGCATGTAGCTTATTACAATTTTTTGAAACGGAGTAAATTGTGAGTTCTGGTTTGGTCTTTTGATTGTTCTTGATTTCTTACTTTCATTAGTGGACATTCTCGTTTATATTTTGTTGGGATAGTATTTGTTAATTACAGATCTTACTGCACAGTGTTTACCGTTTACGTAAGGTATCTTGGTACAGTAAAGACGATTTATAATCGTTAATCTTATTGGTTACTAAGCGTCCGTCTTTGGCTCTAGGATACGATTGTTTCGAAGTGTTTCTGACGTATAGCGTAAAAAAACGCCTCGAGTATTTGAAGGAATTAGATTCAATTTTCAGGAGTGTATTATATTGTAGAATTGATTAGAGAATGTTGATATTATTTTCATTTGAAATTAGTTTCTTTTCTTTAAAAGTTAGCAACCACTGCTGCATTTTTGCAGCTCTTAACTAGTTACTACCACTCAATATTGTCTATTAGTTAATTTGATATATTATATTTCGTGAAATAGAATTACTGAATTGAATTTAGCAGTTCATATTAATCGCTGATGAATTTTTGCACAGAATTCATCATCCAACAAGTTTGATTGATTGCTTTAAATTACCAACAAGGATGAAACTGTGTGCCGCTCGCGAATCCGCGATTCTTGATAATGATCGAAAAATAACGCTGTTTGAACGTATAATTGAGATGTAGAGCATGCTGTTGTATCACGATAAAATCTGAAAATAAATCTGGAAGCAACACACTCGATGTCATGTGAGCTAAGAGTGCATTCCAGCAATTTATTAGGATTTATTACATTCATTGAGAGAATTCTGGCATTTCATTTTATTGCATAGTACAGTTTAACTATTCCGAATTTTTCGTGCAGAGAGCCAAGAAATAAACGTATAATTTCAATACTTCAAATTTATTTTTTAGTAGACAACTATAGTCTATTTGATAAAGACGTAGAGTTATAAACGTATGCAAATCCTTTAGAAATGTGGTACGTGGACAAATTCAAGAATAAATGGCATGCACCAATTTATTGCCAGATCTTCAGTAGAAACCCCCGTACAAATACCTGGGAATAACCCAACTACCTGACTACGATAGCCTCTGTTTTTGCTTGCGAATATTGCTGTTCTTGTTTTAAATTGAAAATGTTTACTATACGTCTATTTGTAGCCAGTAACATAGACGAAAATATGTTTAAGAGGTTATCTTCGAAAATAAAATTCAATCAATTGAAGACATTAATGTATTTATAAATGGTAATAATTTAATGTAAACATCTAGATAGTTACGTTTACCAAAAATAATTATTTTATGAATTTCATGCATGACTATAAAACATTTAGTTCTAAATTCAATTTCTTCTACACTTTAAAATTATAAAAATCAAAATATGCTTGTCAAAATGCTCATATTTTTCAAGCTGCAATATTTTCATCAAATATTTACAGTTCATCTTCCGATGATGTATCTTCATTACCTAAATTCAGTTCAACAGGATCTATCACGGCATCCAGAATATGATCCAGTACCCACATTTTATTTTCTTCTTTAATGACTCAAAAAAAGGACTAAGGAGATAATAAAAAAGTACATAACCTGCCATATTTCCTCGTTCTCGGAGATGTTCTTCCGTTGCAGTGTGAGTCTCCTGAAACATAATCATTTCCTTCTTCTCGCTTGCCAATTTTGAAGTATAATCGCAAAGTCCCTTCAATATTCAAACTCAACAAAACAATTCCCTCTCTGTTTGACCGAGAGAGCCCCGATGGCCAGGTTTCGTCTTATAAGTGATGTCGATTATGATCTATAGATGTTCTAGAATCTTTATGAACCCGATAATTTGGGCTGACATCTCCCATGTATTATTTCTTCGTGGATTTTGTTTAATTTAAAGAAAAATTTGCTGAAAAATTCTGACAGTCGTCTTAAAAATATGACATAATACTCTTCAATCCTTATCCAAGTGTAAATTTGTCTTAACATACCTGGCGGGCGGTGGTCCCTGTGTACCACTGAGTAATCAAAACTGTTTTTTTTGTACATTCATCAAATTTACATTTTTAATGATCTCATATAAAGGTTATTGTACATGATGAAATCGGTTTCCATATCAGTTGATGAGTATTCAGTGCTTATGAGTTTTTGAATTTGAAGAAATCCAAATATTTCCAATCTTGATGTCTCGATAGTAGTAGATTATCATTTTAATTTTCGTTAAGAGAAATTATGTTTCCCATAATCTCTCACCCCACCAAAATCAACATTAGTTGAAATAACCCTACCAGGAGCTACCCTTTTTTATTACCCTTGAACTAAAACCGTAAATTTAAGAATTCAATTACCTAATTGGGGGCCACGTCTTCGACAAAACATAGCCTGCTATGTGAATAAACAAGGAGATCGACGTCTGTGATGTGTTGCCTATTCAGACGTCGTAGTTTGGAGAAATTCTCTTGTTGGGGTAGTAGTGTCTTAGATTAATCGATTTTAATAACCTCGATTATGGTGCAGTACACACCCTGCAATACGATGACATTTGGGGTGATCGAATAGGAAATTCTTCTAAGTGCATGTTAATCCAATTATTGTCGATGACTAAGACGAGTTTGGTGAATTTTAGTCACACTATACTAGAAATAATGCTTTATTTATGGTAATTGATTGACGTTTCTGAAATACAGGGACAAGTGCGAAAGTTTTGCGAGTTGATTCCTCAAGCTTTTTTATTACGGAGAGTTTCTATGTAACCGATATACAAGGGTTGAAATTTTCAGTCAATAACCAATTCTGTTTATAAATTTTCCATTAATTTTAAATCTTTTTTATATATTGCATTTTTTCCGTACCTACCACAGTTTTTCTGTGAAAATTTTATGTGTTCGATGAAAACTTATTGTAGGGAAAGTAATAAAATAAATAAAAGAAGAAGAAATAAATAAAAGAAAATAAGAGGCTCTTTCGGCATGTAGTAAAAAAATTGAAAATTGTTTTCTCACGGAGTAGGTGTTTTTCTCTCGACCTCAGTAGCTTGTATTACCTCCTCTTGCCCTGATACTAGCCTGAATCCGTCTAGGCATGCTTTGGATTAGGTTTTCGATCTCCTATGGGGTGATATTCTGCCACTTTTCTGTGGTGGCTTGGATGAGCTGTTGTGGGGTCCTTGGATTATTCTGTCGCGATCTAATTTTCCTTTTGAGATTATCCCATAAATGTTCAATAGGATTTAGTTCTAGAGAGCAAGCTGGCCAGCCCAAAATAGCAATATCTTCTGTTTCAAGATAAGAAGGTTGATGGTATGCGGAGGAGCATTATCTTGCATAAAAGTGAAATTCTCACTGCGGGCACCTCGTCAGAGTCTCACTATGGGCTCCAGCACTAGGTCCACGTAATTTCTAACCGTTACACACGCAGGAAACGAAATGAAATCTATTTTGCCCCCCAGCATAATTCCACCCCAAAACATCACACTGCCCCCTTGGTATTTCGGAATTTGTCTTGCTGCTCTGAGTATAGCTCGGCTTTCACGACCCGAACCCGAATCCGGCGGTCATCTGAACACCAATTCTGGTCTCATCTGAAAAAAGACCTTTCGCCAATTCTCAATATTCAAATTTTATTGCTCGATACACCAATTAAGTCTGTTAATTTTTTGTTGATTGGTTAGCTCTGGAACTCTTAAGGGCCTTTTGCTGTATGAACCCCTTGAACGAAGTTTTTGACTGATACACTGATGCCTGTTGCTTCCAGAAATTGCCTTCGGAGTATCGAGTGCGATGCACTATGGTCTCTTTTTGCAATTTGGCTCAAAAAGCGGTCTTGTTCTTCAGAAGTGATCTTCCTACGACTTCTTCTTGGCCTATTTTGCTGAGATTGTAGCTCCTCGTTTCGGGCGTGGGTTTTTGAAATTACCCCCTGTGATACCCCCATTGTGGCCGCTATATTCCTCCTTGTCACCCCTTCTTCAACGAGAGCAATTATTCAACCCCTCTGCACATCGGACGATCCAACATAAGGCATTTTCAATTATGATTATAGGCTTTTTTAAATTTTTAAATTCACAGTTTCAAATTTCAGTGAAGATTCGCCGGCTCGGTGGCGTATGGGATATGATGCTCGTCTCCTACGCAGAGTTACCTGGGTTCAGTCCTCACAAAGTCGGTGCGATTTTTCGGATTCTGGGAATCGCTTGAGTGTCCATCTTTCGGAGGAGATGTAAAGCTGTCGGTCCTGTCTAACAGAGATGTGTTGGACATTGAAAATCCCTTCCCTCGACACGAGAGGGGTTCGGCAAAATTCCCGGGTTAGTGAGGTGACAGAATTCCCCGGCGTGTCATTAGCCGAAAGGCAGAAAAAGAGCACGTTAAAGGAAAAACAAACAAACAAACACAGTGAAGATTGAACACAATATCCCGAACATGTGGTGATAATTCAACACTTCTTATCATACTATCCAGTTTTTTTACAACAAAAAACTTCATTCTTCACAAGTAGTCAAAGGTCCATGGTTAAAAACAATCAATTATGTGAAATACCGAGTGATTCCACGTAAATTTGGTTGTGTGTATTTGTGAATACTATTAAATAAAAGCTTATTGAAGAAGTCCCTCTAGGACATAAATATCTATCAATCACCAAGCTCCAAGCAAAGTAAGAAACCGACGGCAAAACCAAAAGCATCGTGTATTCGAACTGAAATTAACCCAGTCGCAGACTGAAAAAAGAGCAAAAGAGTTGGGCAAGTATTTCAATGTCACCGACTCGCCCAGTGTGGCTGGCTATTGCAACATATTGAGGCGAATACCTCTGCACATCTGCTTTAATCGTCATCCCGAAATTACTTATAAATTCCATTCAGCAATATCTCCCTTGTAGCGAAGAATATTATTTTAGACTATACCGGGTGTCCATTTGGAGTGTTATCCTTCCATCACTTCGTTCCTGTTGAAAAATGATGTTTTTCATTATTTTCAAACATTCTTTCAAAATATATTTATTTTCATCTATTCTTTTCTCAATTTCGATACTATTTTGCATTCAAATATAATTACAATGCAATTTTGTCTCCTTCTAAGTAAATCAAAATATTTCTTGAAAAATATAAAAAATTCAATGTTACATTTGAAATGAAATTAATGAAATATTTGAATGTTTCGATGCAAAGAATGGTTATCAAAATTGTTTGTTACATACTTATTTATACTATAAATCGAAAATATTCATCATTTTCTTATTACATCAATTTTATATCTGTTATTGCTATAATCTGGCAGGCCAGATGGTTAGCTTGATAATTGTTTATCATTTGAAGTACGTACGTTTTCAAATAAATGATTTCTGTCGTATCTGCGATCAAGTGATAATTGATCATAATTATAGGTTGCAGCTTAGATAAAAAATTAATTTAAAATGTTTTTCTCAAATGGTCACAATTCTTATTACAACAAGAACGTTATGTGGATTGAAATATTTTACATACTACTATATATACAAATATAACAATTAACAGTACTGTACCAGATATAGTAATGAACAACGAGACTATCTCACTCACTTCCACCATAACAACGCTTGGGGTAACCATCGGAGACGGTTTGTACCATGTTGTGAACACTGCTAAGTCAGCATCTCAAAAACTGTGTTTTTTGTATCGTGCCAGAAGATACTTCACTCCGAGTCAACTTCTTACTCTCTATAAATCTCAAATTCGTCCCGTTTTAGAGTATGGTTCCCACGTGTGGGGTTCTGCCCCTAAACACACTTTGAAACTCCTGGATTCCATACAGACGAGGGCTATTCGGTTGATCGGTGACTGTGCTCCATCCCTCTAGTGGAACAAGATGCTCTGAGGAGATTTGGACGCTTGTTCCTCCGCTCGTTTCTGTTTCATGGCCAACTCGCCAAACTAATGCCAACCATCCAACGTCTTTATACCAGAAGGCCTTTTTCCACAGAACAACGCAACTTTGGAACTCTCTTCCACGTAACGTATTTCCCCATGACTACAATCTGCTAGCCTTCAAGCGAAATATTAACCGTCTCTCCTTTTCAGGTACTCGCGGTGTTGTCGAGACATAATAGGATTTAGTTTCCTTACGCGAGTATCCCTAATATAAATGAAAATACGTAAAAAATCTTTTTAAGTTAAACGGTTTTATGTTAAACATACATTGCACTGTTTAAGATAAATGTACTAAAAACCAAAAAATAATAAAATAGATACAGTCGTGGGAATTATAAACATATGCATAGACTAGACTAAAATAAAACCGTGGGGCACGTCAATTGTCTACAAATTATCGACTTAATGTGCGATAGAAGAATCGTTTAATTCGTCGTTAGGCAGTTGGCCCGCAGACGGTGAGGAAATTATTTACTATTTTCTTGCTCATGGAAATTCTAATAGTTATACACTCCATGTAAATAAAAGAGATGTTTTAACTAGTTTATCGTTGGACATTCACACTGCTGGCTGGCGAGGAATCGTTTCACTGCTTGTTGTTTGTCTTTAATCGACAAAACATATGACAAAAGTACTACTCGCTCACCACTATAAAACCCTAAAACTCGCTTATAATCGAGCTTGCTAGCTTGTTTCCACATTCTAGCCCTACTTATCACACGTCCATCGTTGTCGGTTGCACAACTGCCTAATAATTATAGTGTAACATTACAAAACAAACATTTTAATCAACGATTGTAGACAATTGACGTGCCCCACGGTTTTATTTTAGTCTAGTCTATGCATATGTTTATAATTCCCGACTGTATCTATTTTATTATTTTTGGTTTTAGTACATTTATCTTAAACAGTGCAATGTATGTTTAACATAAAACCGTTTAACTTAAAAAGTTTTTACCTATTTTATTTTCTAGTTTTCAGTTTTTATTTCGCATTCTTTTTAATTCATTTAGTGCTTCATTATTGCAAGGTTTCTTGCCCGTTAGTTTATTGAAATCCAACTCCTCTATACGTACTCCCTGCAAAGATCTTACTCTACTAAGAGCCACGTAGGCTTGACCTTCTTCAAACAGTTCCGCACCTAAGTATACGACTGCGTGATCCACAGTGCTGCCCTGCATTTTATGTATTGTAGAAGCCCATGATAGTATTAAAGGCAACATTCTTCTTTCAGCTGTCCCATAATTGTACTTAGCTGGAAACTGTATGGCTTTCGGGTGTATAAGATGTACTCCGTCTCTTGCGAAATCAATTCGGACGGAAGGTACATCTGTTGCATACATCTGAGTTCGACGAAATTGAGGCCAAACGATTTCGGTGATGTAGCCTATAGCGCCATTTACTAATCCCTTTGAAACGTCAATATTGGACCGTAGCATGACTTTTGCCCCCACAAATATTTCCAGTTCCGCTGGTAAACCCCCAGTTTTATTGATATCAGCTAGCTACATTGTATTTTACTGGTTGAGCACTTTCATTTGATACCCAGATTGATAGGATTGATAAAACCTACGTTATCCGCCATTTTGTAGCGGCCGCCATCTTGGATTTCAATTTTTTATAGTATATTGTATTCTGATTTTTGAGCCCTTTCATTTGATACCCATATTGATGGGATTGATAAAGCTATGTTATCCGCCATTTTGTAGCGGCCGCCATCTTGGATTTCAATTTTTATAGTATATTGTATTCTGCTTGTTGAGCCCTTTCATTTGATACCCATATTGATGGGATTGATAAAACATAAATTATCCGCCATTTTGTAGCGGCGGCCATCTTGTATTTATAATGATAATGAATAAATATAATTGTATTGTCACCAAAATCCAAAGTGTATACAAAATTTCAGATTAATCGGTTGACAGGAAGAGGGTGAAATTTGAATTACTTAATTTGACCCAAGAATAAATAAAACAAACGGGGTGAGCTAAATAAAACCGTTTAAAAAAAAATGTACGCCGCTGTTGAATGCACTGTACCACTCATATGCACGTATTTTTGATAAAGTCAATTCACCGTAAGCCTTTAGAAACATTTTCAGTGATTCGATACACGAAATTCCATTCGCAATACAAATTTTATGTTCTATATTTTTATTTATTTGTTTATTTATTTGAATAAAAGACTACAAAGCAGCTGAGGCTGTTAACATTGAATTTTATATTTAAGATATATGTATTCTAATACGACAATTCAGCCAAAAAAAAATATTACTTAAAAGGATACAATTTAAACTCAGGCAAACAAAAAAAAAAACAAATTTGTGACAACAAACAAAATCGAGCACTGTAAACAAATTAAATGACAGATCGGCTTCAAACTCCGCTTTAGTATAGAAAACAGTTGTACCAACTTAGCAACAATAGAAATTTTGACAATCGTCCTGTATTTTCTCTACAGAATGTACACACTTCGCAAATCAAACAAAAATGATTTGCATCATCCACACAAACTGTTTCTGACGTAACCATAATGCAGATTATTACGGCAGTTGTTGTTTTTCAATAAAAGCTATAACTCGTAAACAAGAGCTGACAGAAGGAATAATAGTATATTCAGAATGCTTACATTACGTCACGTAAGTCACATACGAAATTGCAATTTTGTTATCCAGTCTAATTAATCCAGAGGAGAAATTCCAAATATTGAAATTTCGCGATAATTTCATGTTGCAGTACAATTGTAATAAAGAACGTGAATCAGACTATCAGAATATTGAATTTTCATCATTGAAATGGACGAGATATGAATAAAATTTTCTTATTCGATTCCTGTTCTCTATCGTTCTATTCGAAAAGCTTACGTCAAATACATGACCTCTTTATCATAGCACTCTAAACACTAAACGACCGTATCGTAGATAATAACCTAAAATATTTCTTTTAATTAAGAATTATCTGAACAAGCCGATTCAGATTCATCGAGAGGCATTATAATTGAGTGGTGGCTAGATAGCTAGGAACGCCAGTGTTCATTATGTATGTGAACACATTTGAACAGAGATGATGATAAATTACGCAGAGCTATGTATGTTTGAATAAGGATCGAACATAAAATCATGCAGCATCTTCCATTCGAATGTTTCTAATTTTGTTGATAGTTATTGAAATAGTTAAATGAATTCGATGTTTCTACGTTAGAGTTAATCATGATGATAATAAGAAAATTGAACTACGTATTGTACTATCACAAGAGTTTACTGAAAATCAGGACAGCAATTTTGGTCTCTCGACCATCTTCAGTTCTGAACTAAAGTTGAATTAAATACGTAGACAGGTAGATACTAAATTAATGAGGGTGCAAACAAACGGTAATAAACGAATAATGTTAACAGCAGGTATTATTCAAAGATAACAAATATAAATTTTATTACAATCCCCGCAAGACAGATTATAAACACCGGATTTATTATTATAAATTTTATTATTTTATTTATCAATTTTAGATTTCCAGTTTTTGATATGTCGGCCTAAAGAATTATCAGTTCGGAATGCTATATTGAAATTATAATGCGATTTTGATTTCAGATTAGTTAAGCTGTTGTATTTGGTGTTAGAACTTTCTATACCTGGAAATACTTCCTGGATTGCTTTTTGAATTTTTTTGCTTGAAATCATGTTCTCAATCGGACTAGGACTGTAACCGTTATTGACTGCTATTTGTTTATTATATTTTGCTCTTTTTTGAAATTATTTTGTGACATTGGGATATTAATGAGTCTTTGTACCATACTTAGCTAATGTGAATAAGGATGTGTAGATGAGCTGTGAATTGTAATATCTGTGCGATGGCATTCCAAATTTCAAAGTCAGATTATCATAAATCAGATTTCCATTATTCTAATCACTTGCTCGAAGAAAACCATAACTTTAATGATAATTTCAAAATTTACACAATGAAAATAATACACAACTCAATCTGTGGGAAATTTTAGAGATTAATAAGGAAAAGAATTCAGGTAGGTTACTTAATAGTCATTTAGATCTTAATCATGTTCCTTTACTCAATCTTTTCAATTCATAAAGTAAGCAACTCCAATCGGTTTTCCACCATACCCTTTGTACTTGTACCTAATGTAATAATAAGTAGGAAACAAGAATATTATATAAGGAATAACTCTGTACATTAGTTTGTATTTATCTGATGAAGCCACAGTGTGGTGAAACCGGTCATAGTTTTGTTAATATAGTGAAAATCTAAATACCATAGTTTTATTTCATTGAAAATATGTATATCGATTTTCATCAAGTAACGACCTCTTCAATCAAATTATTGAACGTGATTCGTCGGTTCTCTGGTTGTTGTAATCTGATTGATACTTTTTGTATCATGTTTTGAATGTACTAGTACAGCAAAACCATCTGGCCATCTGGAATTCTTAAAGCTATTCTATTCTCATCTGGGAACTATCACATTCTGTCTGTGTTCCACAGTGGTACAGTTGGTATTCTAGTCTTGCTCTACGGTGTTCTACGAGAAGTTTGTGGCGCGAGATAGTCAAACAGCCCTTGAATTGCTTTCTGCCAATCTTCTTCTAACGGTACGAACACTCAGACTAATCTTTCTCTCCTCAAAGATAGATACGAACAAACGACGGCATAGCGATCGTCTCGTATAGGAGAGCCTTGATATGACCTCCGTGTATATGAGCTATTTCCCTGAATCTTCTGATGATATCCCACAGTTCCAGCAGCACCAGTTGCTTCAAACGACATTTCGTTACTTCGATCACTACGATAGATCTCAGATCTCTAATTGAAAAAAAAAATGATACACTAGCTTGAAAGAGAACAATAATGTAGATCTCGTACTACACGCAAAACATGAAAGAACGACTTATTCTCACAAGTGTTTCGGCAACACAGTTTGAAGAACAAGAACAAAGGATACAAGTGTTTATATCTCTTTTCAACCCAAACAATCGAAAATATTCTGTTCAGAAGAATTAATAGATTCTCTGCAAGCCCACGAGTTTCTATTTTTGATCTAGCTATCTTTTGGGGTCCATCATTTTATAGTTCCCATTTTTATTCACACTTAAGGTTCAGTTATGACATTTTTTCAGAATTGTCGCAATGTGTTTCAGCATTTAATTCCTGCAGAAACCGTATAAGGAATTTTACTATTTGAACTTGATTATTCTCTTGTGTAACTGTCCATAAAAGGTTCATGAATTCAAGATCATTTTCCCAGTGCCAGTATCGCACTGCTATTATCGAGTTTTATTATTTCCTCTCGTGTTTCCGAGTATGTAGGTCTATGATACGGCCAGTCTGGCGCCACCATCCATGCGGCATCAACTGTGCCTCTTTGTTTATTTCAGAAGAGATCTTGGTAAATACTGATGAGATGCGATCTAAATATAACAGGGTAAATCGGGAGGTTTTTATAAGAGTACATGATGGATTAATTTGTGGTGTGTTGCATTATGTTGATGTTTTTACTATAAAATGGTTATTAAATGATGAGGATGTGATAATAATGAACACATGGGATAATATTTCCGACATGTGAATGACTCATTATATATTATGATGAAAACTTATTGAGCAAACTTAATCTTCTAGAAAACATAGAATCTTCGTCATAATTGAACTTGGTGAGTATAGAAATGACTTATGTTCTCCAAGCGTTTTATTTTAATCACCCAGTGTGAATATAATTATGAAAACAAATAGAATACAGCATATAAATGTGTCAATGAAATATTTTCACTAATTTTGCCATCAGAAAGACTACTACTAGGTTTGTTAATACAGAAATTAAACTGACAACGTCGCTTCCGATCCGGCAACGTGTGAGATGAGAGGTTTTGAGCAGCTTCAGGTGCACATAAGATACACCTCCAGTATAAGTTTGAACTCGCGACAGCCATTTGTTTATCTGTAGTGTTAGTTTTCTTGAAACAGTTTTTTTTTGTGCGTTCTAAAAATGAGTTGCAATTTTTGTTCCAACCAGTTCTGCTTTAAATTTGGACACAATACACACTAGACCTTTATAGAAAATGTTTTTCCAAGGGCCAAGGTTTTTCGGAGGTTTTAGGCATTTTCAGAAGGAAGAGAGTGGGTTGAAGATGAACCACGAAGCGGAAGACCTTCGAGTATAAACACCGATGAAAGTGTTAACAGCGTTTGGTGCCTTTGGTCAACCAAAAGGTCAAGTTAAGAGAACGAGTAATATTTTTCATATATCACATAAAGTGACATTAAATTTGACACATCTCCAACGTGCTTTGAAATGACAAACTTCATACCGTAATTGCCCTTCAATTTTTATTGGAAAATGACGTCCTTCTTTTATAATACTCTTGGGTATAGAACCAGAAAGTCTGTTCCTCAGTGTGATGATCTAGGAAAGCTCTGCATATAATGACGGTTAATGCCCCGAACAAAAGTTATCAATTCGACTTTATCCTCACAAACTACTGTTTGAATTTTCGAAGCATTGACGGCAGCCACGTTGACCATAATTGTGAAAAGAGACCACCACTGTTTTTCCCCCGAATAGATACATTTTGATCCAGAAGATCAACACCCCCCATAAAAGTATCATATTGGGAAAAGAGAAGATTGTCTGGAATATCAATCTTCTGCTTTCTAATTGAGAATCATCTTTTTACTTTTGCCAATGGTTCAACCGAATCGTAATTTGTTTCCATTGTCACAATATTGTTGTCTTTCTATCTGACAAACAACAATTTATCTGTTGAGTCGTAAATGTATTGAAAACATACACGTTCTGCTTTTTTCATTAGGGGAGCTGATAAAGGGCTTTTTTTGAAGCGATTATCCCTAATGGTCCATGTTGTCTTAAAACCTTTTTCTCTCAATGTTTCAGAAAGGTCAAAGAATATAATGTGATCTGATGAACCAGACACACGTTCCAAAACCACTTAGAGCCGAGAGGTAATGAACTTTTCACTACATTTTCCTCGTTAGCAGTAGATTGTTCTGCACCACAGTAATTTTCAAATTCGTAACAATATCCAGTGGGGTTTTAAATCATGCAGTTTTTAAAGTCAAATCGCACAGGCGTTCATGTTATAAACTATACTGCAGAATGATGACCAAAATATTTGATCATAGCTTCACCTATAAAAATTGTTAATTCGTATAATTCATCGTCATAAAATTATTATTCTCACCCTAATTGAATTTTTTAATAATTTAAATTTTCCTTTCGCCTAAGCTGTACAACCCAAATTTAATTAACAATTCTCATAGTAGAAAGTAATAACTAACACTTAACACAATAATATATAACAATTCATTAAAGTCTATATTTGTGTGCTAGTGATGATTTAATATCGTATCTAAAAGCCCGTAAAGTGCCCCAACTTGTTTTCAATTTCATGTTTAATTTATAACTTTGATGTTTGTTCAGCTGTATGCTGATATCCGGAATGAGAAATGCAAATCAAAAGGCTCTGTAATTGGGAACTTCTCAGGTAACGGACTATCACGCCCGTACTTTTTGTATTTCGCTTCGAATGAAATGAATTCTTGGAATCAGAATTCATTCATGCCTGGGCCAGTTTTTAGGCTTGACAAATGACTATGGAGATGAATAAAGAGATAAAAGAGCCAGAGAGCTGCAGCTCCATTTTCGGTGAGTTTATCTCTGCTGTTTAAATCATTTCGGCGATTCTCGACTGACGTTTTGAATACTAGAAGAGTATTGACTTTATTGGTTGAATGTCTAACTTGAGATGTGGATCAAAAAATTATTGTGACTTTGAAGGCTTCTGGAAAAAGTTGAACCTGTTGTAATTATTTTTAACAAAACAAAAAGTTTCGAGGATAGTAATTACCCATCTGCTTGCATCATAAGGTGGCTATGTGCCACTGTTGTGTGGTCTATCCTTGAGCTATTTACTTTTAGTTGGTCTCTTCTATTATTCTTGGCCGGTAGATGGTATTTGGAAGACAGAATAGGTACTACAGACTTAAATTGGATGTTTATGTTAGATAATTTCTGACTGGAGATTCGGGAGTTCCCTTTGATGAACTGGATGACAGGGTTCAGTATGTATAGTTGCTTCAAACCTTGCAATGCACTGAGGGAGTCCGTGAAGACCAATATTTTTATACCAAGTGATGATAAACATATTTTCAAGGCCTGTAATATCGTTGAAATTTCAACCATTGTAGATACTGAACTTATTTGAAAGGCGGAAGGCATTTGTTTATTTCTTCGACAATTATAGGCACTGTAGCTTCTTTTTAGAAGCATCTGTATATATATTAGCGTAATCTTGGTATTTGGATTAATTTTGTAAGAAAATTTTGTGGATGAAGGTTGGGATGTATGAATGTTTGGGAAAATTTGTGATCAATAGGTTGATGGTAGAAATTTCGACTATCCATGGAGGGGCTATCATAATTGATTTTTTGTTGAAGAATATTGAGTTCCTGAAAATTGTACAGATGAAAATATGAAGGAGCTGTTTATGTTATATTTATTATCTGAGATTTTACCTGCCTAACACGACGATCAATATTCTCGACGGTGTTCTTGAGGCGGTTCTTAGCAGGACTCTAGAGCGATAGGCTTCTGATATAGTAGGCATAGCTGTATTTTGTGCTATCTATTATTTGTTTTACTAGACTTAATTAATTATTATTGATTTTACTGATAATAATTTTCTGTTTCAGGTAAATGGTTTTCTCTTTTAATTACAAGATCTTGGAGGGAGTACTTCTTGAAAGGAAAGTATTCTAAATATATTTCTTTACAATTACTCAATATAATTACAACTCAAACAATATATTTCATTACAACTATACATAAATAAATTTTAAATACGAATGTGACGAAAATCAGATAATATCATAATGAATTTTTATCATTATTATTCAAGTGTTACTAAAATAACTGCGAAAATTTGCTTGTACTAAAGCAATTACACATCGCGTCAATTGAAATTGATAATGCATTCTTTTTGATTTTGAACTGCAGGAAGCTTAGCAATTTTTGTGAATTATAGGTTTTGAAAAAAATTCAGATCTTATTTCATGAAAAATTTATTATTTAGTGGGTCTTCTAGACTCTTTATGGTTGCTAGGTGTTTTGGTTAGAGTATTTCTTTTCTTGAAAATTGTCGTATTTGAACATCTGAATAAATTCTATAGCGACTTTATATTCGAGACAATCAATTTCGATATTATGTAGGGGAAATAATTCATCTTGTACAGTTTTGATGTAGATTTTGACAAATGAAAGAAAAGAATCTTTTGAATTGTGGAGGCCGTTACTTGATGTAGATCCATGATATAAATGAGATAAAAACACAAGGTTTAACTTTAATCTACATTTTATTTGAAAAATTCGATGACGTTTCGCTGACACAGCAGCTTTATCAAGAATGAAAAATAGAATGAAGAGTATGGTATTATAAACAAATCGTAGAACAAGTTGGATGAATAACAGGAAAATCCACACCGAGCCATTGTACAGTTAGTATGAAAGGTAATAAAACTAATTAAACAAGTTAAGTAGGGGTGAGTAATTCAAATCTACCTGTTCATTCAAAAGCTTGTCCGAATGTTTGTATCGATTTATTTCTAATGCTTCTAGGAGATCTAATTTTGAACTTTTTGATTTTATATGTAATATGTCAAAGTTTTATTGAATGAATGGTTTTCTTTTATTAGGTGGTTTGAATAATTTGAATCAGATTTATTTTTATCGAAGCTACGTTTATGTTCAGATGTTCTTATGCCAAAACTCCTATAGGTCCTACCGATATAAATTTTATCACAAGAACCGCAATTGAGTTTATAGATTCCTGATTTACTTGATTTTTCAACACGAGATTTATTATTTTTAATATGTTTACCTAAGTTATTAGAAGTTTTGAAAGCTATATTAAGATTTTGTTTGACGAGAAAGGATTTAATATTTGTACTTGCAGAACCGCAGAATGTTAAACTGTTGAATATTTTATAGTCTTTATGAATAGGATATACTTCATTTATTGCTTTCTGATAGAGTTTTTACCAATGATTAGATCTATCATATCCGGATTATATGAATTATTAATGGCTATCTGTTTGATGATGTTTAACTCTTTATTATAATCTTCTACTGATAAAGGTAAATTGAGTAACCGATGTACCATGCTGTTTAAAGCTGCAACTTTGTGTTGAATTGGATGTAATTGTTATGTATAATTGTATCAGTATGTGTTGGTTTACGAAAGACCGAAAAACATGATTATTATTTTGTTTAGTGATTTTAAGTCCAAAAATTTATGGAATCGTTCTGTTCAATTTCTATCGTGAATTTAATGTTCAAATGGATGGAATTAATGAAATTAACAAATAAGTCTAATTGACGAGTAGTTCCAATGAAACATACTAAGATGTCGTCAACATATCTATACCAATAAAGAAATTTGGAAATGAGTGGATGTGTATGAATTTTCTGTTCAATATTATTCATAAAAATCTCTGCTAAAAGTGGACTCAAAGGATTTCCCATGATCAAACCATTTTCACTACTGTAATAGATGTTGTTGAAAGAAAAATAATTTTGTTCAATGCAAACGTCCAACAGATTCAATATTTCTGATTTAATTATGTGGTTAACATGATTCGAATTCAACATGTTTTCGATTAATATTTTGACATCACCTGGAGGAACACTTGGGTATAAATTCTCAACATCAAACGAAATAAGTTTTGCGTTAGGTGGTAGGTTAACGTTTTTTTTATGTTATTTATCAATTCGAAAGAATTTTTATAGAAAATTTTGATTTGAATGAACAATAATTTTAATGATATCTATAAGGTAGTGCGACAATTTCACTGCTGGGGCTGTAACGTAAGATAAGACTGGTCTGACGGGGTTATTTACTTTATGCAATTTAATGAGTGAATACAGTTGAGGTGGTTGAGGTTTTGGTAAAATTAATTTGTATTTATCTATTGCTTTAATTAAAGATTTTGCGTCATTTATTGCAATTTTAATATTTTTCTGGAATTTAATAGTTGGATCTTTGTTTAAAAAAGAAAAGAATCTGTAGAAATGTTTGGAAATCAATAGACTGTAAAACCCCGAGTGAAATTTCCTTAATAGCCAGCTAGACATTAATACTTCTTCACAACTTGATAGCAAATTAGGTTAGTATCTATATAAGTAGGTTAATTTCCTGTAGATGAAAAGCATTTTTCAATTTCTAAATGGAACTTCACCTATTTTCAACACAGTTGTGCTAATTTAAGATAATATTGAGACAAAAAAGCCCCTTCATCTATAGATCAAAAATCAATCATTTTACAATTCAACAAAAGTGCCTGTCATATGGTGAATGGAAACAGTTAATGCCAAATGAAAGGGGAAGAACCTTTACGTTAATCGTTTCAGTATTCAACTTCAAAGACGTCGTTTACTTGAAAATGGCGCATTTTTTCATCAAATCTACTAGTTTCATGACAAATCGAGCTATGCTTTTAGAATGATCAGGTTTCGACATAATCAATTTGGACCCCAAAAATGAAATACGACATTAAAAATGTTAGAAAAGTTCAGAATATTTTCCATTTCCACTGCATAGTTGCATATTAATTTCATTTTCAATTTCACGAACTGTACTGGAACAGTGACCAAACGAATCTCATTTTGAATCAGACAACAAACCAGTCTCTGTAGCATTCAACCTCCAACGGGTAAATATAACTTGGAGGACATTGCAGAGTTCAAAAGTGTCATCCTTATCTTCTGGAACAAATATTTTGTTTATTTCGAACGTGAATGCAGTATTCATTACTCGAAATTCCCAAATATAATGCAATGCATAAAGTGAATAACTTTCTTTTATACATTGTTTGTGTTCACTTATGTAGAACATTCGAGATAAGCGATTATGTATGTTATGATTCCATATTACATCAATCTCGAGCTGATTGAATTCGAAAGATTTGATTGGATTTCTCGAATCTTTATTGAGTCTGAAGGTTGAGATGTAAATAGATTATTTGCACGATGCATGATTTATTCTGTCAAAAAATTACCGGAATTTTAATAAGAAGTAATTCTTGGTGTACAGGTCTCAAATCTACATTGAAAATCAACATTATTTGATTGGTTTTCAAGATACAGATACTTCAACTTATTTTGTTGAAGTGGGTCCCTGCCATTTTTTTAGGTTCAGTTCTTTCTAATCGAGATAATAAAATTGATCTCTACTTCCAAATATGCTTTTACCATGAAACTCTATTTCCGGTATCTCTCAGTATACAGAGCGAGGAAGAAAAACTCAAACCTTGTTTAAATTATTCAATCGAGCAACACTCAATTTATATCATAAATATCAGTTTATACAAAAATTTATTTAATTTAAAGCGTTTAATGATTCCAGAGGAAATAAGAAAATATTTATTTAAAGAATACAGATCTGCATAACCAGAATCACGACTAAAAATTAGCAATAAATCAAAGCTACGTTAGTGTCTCAAGACGTTTAATGGGCAAGTATCTTCATAGTAAGGTATAATAACAAATTTATGGATCGAAATCACGTACGCATGCTGAAATTCAGTGCCATTTCCAACTTTGCATGTTTGATATTTATTCTCTCCAAGTTCATGGGAATGTGTTCGTACAGACTGATTTATTCGTACTTTTGTCAGTGTGCTATGTACGACCTGAATGCACAATAAGAAATTGATTTACTGTAGCAAGAAAAAGTTTGTTTTAATATTACCAACAGTAAGGTTGGTGAGTTAAGAAAGAATACAGGAAATTTTAGTATAGTTCAAAACTGATGCATATAACGTTTCGTTTGTATTTTCCGATAATAATTTGAATGATTTGATCGTTCATTTATTGATTTATTTATAATAAATTGTGTTCTCAAACTGGAGTTGAAACAATTAAACAATTGAATCTACGTAGATTCAAGAACTCGACAACAGTGATGCGATCACTTTGCTTCCACTTTTGGTGATGAAGCTCCACACTCGTCCAAAATCAGTTGTTCTGTCATAAACCATCGATGCAGTGCGCGAAATGATACGCGATGATCGCCATGTGATTCGCCGTGAGATTGAGACAACCCTAAATATTAGTTCCACCAGCGTACATTCCATATGGGTGTCGCGTTGGATCCCACACAACTTAACAATTGCTCAAAAGAAGTCTCGAGTCGTTTGGTGCATAGAAACGTTGAAAAAATTCGACTGTGGTACAAACAAAAATATACGCACTCTAATTTCATTTTCATTCGCATAAATTTCTTCTTTTCTTCTATTTTTTCTGGCGTTTGTCGAATGTTCCTTTCGATTACCTGTCAACGTCCTACAGAGGTATATATATATTTTTTGTTAAAAGATGTTCTGCTGTTTTGAGGCTAGTATAAAAATTATCAGTGTATAGTGTTCTTCTCTCACTGACCAAGCCCTGAATCAACTCTACTGTGACATCGAACGTATGTCATGGTGAATTGCGTGTACAACGTTATACCACCGATTTGTCAGCTTGAAATAAGTCGAATTAGGCCAACTTGGCTCTATGAAAAGTTTCTTCGTTTGGCCTCTAGAGGTCGCCAAATCCAAAGATTTTTTTGTATGTGTAATCGAATGCGTTATTCACGTTTTTAGTGATCAACTCAATGACCTTGACGTTTTACAAGTGTCCCCAAAAACTCGAACGTATTTTTAATCAACTATAATTTTCAACTGTAAGTGTTTCAGCAAAACTGTTCTGTACATTGAGTAGCTAGGCTGATTATCAAACTTTTTTGTCTCTTGAGAAATTTTGATATGATGAGCGGTTCAATCACAAAAAAACAGTTTTTCAATTTCATGATTTCATTTCTTCAACCACCTAGCAAATCAAAAATATCACATTTGACCATGTTGGCTTTGGATTTCTTTCTGTGGTCTGGCAGATTGTCATTTTATTAGGCTCAACAACCTATTGTTGACACAACAGTGTTCCTTGAGTTCTTAACTAGGTATTTTGGTGATTTTTTCATCACTGTTAGGCACGGAGATGTACAGTAACTCTGAAATGGTTGATATGGAGAGCCGCTTCCGCCAGAATGATTGCTTCAATCCCAGGAATTAGGATCACGACGAAAACGAACAGTAAGGACGGTAGAACGCGAAGATCAAATTTTTACATGGTTGAGGAAAACCCACAATAAAGGACGCGACGTTTGAGTGCTTCCAAATTTATTCTGAAATGTTGCTTCGGGATATCTCCCTGTTCTTTATAATTTTCTTCATTCCGGAGCATTATTCTTCTCTGCTGCAATAGCTTTTTCGTAAGGGCAACACAGTCCGTATACTTCTGAATTGTCTAATTTTTGAGTTTTGTCTTTGGAATTAGAAAATAATTGTAGGTCTGAGAGCAATTTTTATGTTTTGACTTGTCATTTGATTTGCAACTTGCTGTGAAATTGGTAAATTGAAATTCAAGATGCATTCTCAATTTTCTTTTAGCTTCTTTAATATATCTAAATGTCTACATTTGCAAAAACCAAATTCATTTAATTAAATTCTCTTTTTTCGCACTCTGTATACACTCACTGAAATGATTTCTGACAATTGGGGGCTTTAACGCATAATCACGAATACAAAATTATTTCCATCCCAATCTTAATAGCAATTATAATTCACCAATCTACAAAGAAATTAATATTTTACTTTGTTACGAAGACAGAATATAATTCTAATCGTTTCAGTATGAAAAATTAAATGCTAAAGTAATGTTTTCCATCTTGTTCTATTTCTCTTCTATGTTGCCGATTACAATATCTTATTAATTAGAAAAATATCAAACTTTAAGCAAATTTTCAACTCAATGCATTTCGTCGTGTTGGAATTCAATAAGTCAATGTCATCGAAAATGTGGAAGATCGTGGTAGCTATGAATTTTCGACAGATAACATTCTGTTCTTCTAAACGACGAGATGTTTGTGTTTTCAGATTAAATTAATTGTGTTTTAAGTGGCAATATTCTGCGCCAACGTTCGTTTCAAATGCCTTCGGAAATAATAAGATTTTGAATGAGGAAAATGAAAGGCTTTGGTTGTGTCGTATTTTAAATTTTCCACTTGGCGAAATTGTTTCACGAAAGTATAATCTGAAAGTGTGTGTTGGAAGAAAGAAACAGTTTCCGAGATTCATGTTTCGGGTGAGTACACACGATAATGTGCATTGTGAAAATTTGTTGTGGAATTTGAATATACTGGGTGGCTTACTAGGCATCTTCACGGTCGATTTTGAAATTTTTTTACGCAGTAATATGCAGTGCTGTAGTGACTACAAACTGAAAATATTTTAGACTATACTGAAGTTACATACCAAAGTTATAATTTTTTGAATGGGACATCCTATATTTTGCTTAATTCTTGACTTTGTGGGGAAAAATGAAGGTGAGTTTGTTCATAATTCGTTATACCCATCTTTAATAGTTTCCGAAATATTTGACATTTTCTGTCACATACACAACACTCAAACACAAGTTTGAGGATTTTTACAAGCAATTTTGTGCCCTCAATATTAATTTCATTTTTCCTCACAAAGTCAAAAATGAAACAAAATCATAACTTTATTATGGAACACCCTCTATAGTCTGAAATATTTTTAGTTTGTAGTCATTACATCACTTAATCAAAAAGAATCTTCAGAATTGGGCGTAAACTATACCTAATCTTCCGTCGCGAATGTGGTATAAGGTTTTCACAATTCACACAAAAACAATACCATCCTGTAATACCTAACTTAGCCTAACCTATATTTATATAACTAACTATCTATATATTTCCTTGAGAGGATTCTTAGGATGACTGGTTACAAGTCTATCAGTTGTGGAAGCTTCGGGTACAATAGTGCATTGATGTAGTGGGGATCATTTAGAACATAAATAACCAATTTGCATTATCCACCACTTACCACTTACAATCCTCTGATAGAGAAATGTTGTGAATACAATATTAACCTACATCTGGCTTTCGTAGACTTCAAAAAAGACGTTGGGCAGTAACTAAAGAATTGAATGAATCAAGGATAGACTCCAGATACACCACCCTCTTGGGGAATATCTACAAAACCGCCACATTGAGAGTGAGGGGCCGACGAAGAGACGCAGACGAAAGACATTTCAGTTCAGAGGGGAGTAAGCCAAAGGGATACAATATCTCCCAAACTTTTTACTCTTGCTCTAGGAAAAATCTTCAAAAAACTCGAATGGGACGAAAAAGGTATCAATATAGATGGAAAACACCTGAATCATCTCTGTGATGTAGTCTTGATCAGTTCAAATGAGGAAGATTTTAGAACTATGTTAACTCAACTGAACGAGGCATCCAAGGAGGTAGGCCTTCATATGAACTTCAGCAAAACGAAACTGTTGAGCAACACCGAAAATCCAGTGAGAATAGATAATCTGCTGATAGAAAAAGTTGAAGATTACATTTATCTCGGTCATGTTATAAAACAAAACCAGGTGGCTGGAGAGAAAAGAAGAACCCGACTTGGATGGACAGTTTTTGGAAAAATGAGTAACATTTTGAGGAACAGAGATGTTCCATCTCCTTACGCAGGAAGATGTTCGACTCCTGCGTTCTTTCTGTCATGACCTATGGCCTAGAGACTGTGACACTAACAGAGAAGAGCGCAGAAATGCTGAGAGTTGCCCAAAGACGTATGGAAAGGAGCATACTGGGAGTGACTTTAAAGACAGAATCCAGAACGTAGAGATAAGGGGAAGAACCTGTGTTACAGATATAATGGAAAGAACTAGTAAATTGAAATGGAGTTGGGCAGGGCACGTAGCCAAGAAAACAGAAGATGAATGACCAAATAAACTAGTGCACTGGAGACCTAGAACAAGCAAGAGGAGATTGGAAGACCACAAAAAACGATGGGTAGATGACCTCTGACAATACGCAGGCTCCAACTGGTATTACTGCGCACAGGACAAGGAATAATGGAAACGGTTGGGAGAGGCTTATATTCAGCAGTGGATGACTGGGAACTGATATGATGATGATTATCCACCGACTGTAATGTCTAAAATTTACCGCGTAACCTTCGTACTTGCATATCTGATGCAATATATCATGAATGCACTATATAGTGTAAACAAATTGAAAACGAACTCCTTGTTAATTGTAGTATATCCAACTCCCTAGGGTATGAACGAAGACTTCAAATATCTAAAACGTAAGCGAATTAAGCAAACATACTTTATGTAGGTACACTATATTATTCAATCCGCGTGAACAAACTGTTCGTTTCCTTGAATTGTCAACAATGGAATTACAATAATGAAACGATTGTGCAAATTCTGAGTAAATACCATTAGTTGATCAAGACTGAATTGAATAGGAAAACTTGTACATAGTTTACCAGTCACTTTGGGGATGCGTATTTCGAGAAGCAGCTGTCCAATATGAACTGAATATCATTTCAATTATAATATTGTTGCAATAAAATTTGGGATATGATGTAACAAAGTCATTTGTTTTACAAATTCAAATACGTGTAGTTTGAGTCTTCATTTAATCTCTAAAAATTACTATTTGCGAGATTATCGCAATGTGGACTGTGAGGTGCGGTGGTTCGACCTCTAATAATGCATTCAATGCCTCGGAAGGAGTGTTTCTTTGAGCACCCTTTAGTCTTCCTAACATCAGTAATGTAAGGCCCTCAAGAGCCAAGTTCGCTCCGACCGTAGGTGAGTCTGTGAGCAAAACGGTTTTGAAGAACCACATCAGTACGTACACCTTCAAACCCACGTGACGCTAAAGGTCCTCCTACATGTCTTGAGGCAGCAGAAAACCTGCCAGTATGCAGCCTAAGATATTCTGAGCCAAGCTAAGTTTCCTATCTATTACTACCCCAAGTATGTCGAGTCTTCATCCAAAGAAAATGGGTCTCGAACATAATGAAATCTTATGCTTCCTAGTGAAAGAAGTTTTTCTGGTCATGAGAGAAAAGAGCCCAACATTCATTGACTAAAATGCCTAACTTGGAGCAGTTCATTTTTGAAAATAAGTTCTATCAATTCATCAATTTTAACATCACAGAAAACGTCATCAGTTGACACTTACATTTTATAATGTCATCTAATTTAATTTTTCTCGGTTTTCGTATTCAATTTTCACGAAATGACCACTAAAAGCACACCATTCACAATTGAAATCAGCTTGGACAAATCAAATCTTCTAAATTCCGAAGTGAGTACACTTTCTCTGTGCCAGGGAGATCATAAGAACCAACATGAAGAGTACCAGTACCTCAACCATATAAATAACATTTTGAAACATGGTTTCAAAAGATCTGAGAGAAGTGGAGTTGGAACATATTCTTTCTTCGGAGGCCAAATGAGATACAGTTTGAGAAATCATTTTCCACTTCTCACTACAAAAAGAGTATTTTGGCGTGGCGTGGTAGAAGAAATGCTTTGGTTTATAAGTGGAAGTACCAACGCCTTTGATTTGAACTCTAAGAATGTGCATATCTGGGATGCTAATAGCACTAGAGAGTACTTGGATAATGCTGGATTACCAGATAGAGAAGTAGGGGATTTAGGACCAATCTATGGTTTTCAGTGGAGACATTATGGTGCTGAATATAAGGGAATGAATGCAGATTATACTAGTAAAGGAATTGATCAGCTAGCCCATATAATACAAACAATCAAGTGTCGACCATACGATAGACGAATGATAATGTGCTCCTGGAATCCAGTTGACATACCAGAAATGGCGTTACCACCTTGCCACTGCTTGGTACAATTCTTTGTGGGAAATGGTGAATTATCCTGCATGCTGTATCAAAGATCAGCTGATATGGGGCTGGGAGTACCCTTCAATATTGCGAGCTACGCTCTTTTAACCTATATGATCGCACACGTGACAGATTTACAACCAGGCGAACTGATTCATACCTTGGGTGACAGTCATATTTACTTCTCACAGGTCGAAGCCTTGAAAGCACAGATGCAACGTGAACCAAGACCGTTTCCAACTTTGAAAATAAAGAGGAAAATTGAAAATATTGACGATTTCACTTTCGACGATTTCGAGTTAATAGGTTATAATCCGTATCCGAAAAATAATCTTTTATTATCTGCAGCATGAAATTTCTTGTATATATTCAACTAGTGAAAATAGAATTGAACCAGTATTTCATTTGATTTTTGCTTAAATTATCATGGTTCTAGGTATAAAGAATGTGGAAATGTAAAAGAGATAGACGATAATGAGAAATTAAACTGTGTATTATACTATTACAACAGTTCATTGAATCAGGATTCAATTTTCAATTTTGGTAACTCAACCATCTTTAGCTTACAACAAGTACTAAATTAAATCTGAAATACATACATACATAAACAGGTAGATACGAAATTAATAAGGGTGAAAACAAGAGGTAATGAACGAATTATGTTGATGGACGAATAACCCAAGCTATTCTGGTCGTTCAGAAGATTATCTTTATGGGGAGTTCTCTATGCCATTATCCGAAGAAAATATGTCCAGAGAAGTGTCAACTATTGAAAAATAACTAAGAACAATGATTATCCCTCAAATATAATAAACGGAAGGATTAGAAAGAAACAAACACAAATACCATATCATAATTACCCAAGTATACAATCGAATAATACAGATAAATAAATTTCATTAACATATTTTGGCCCTATTAACGAAAAGATTGCTAATTCAAAACAGCATGAAAACGTAGCTTTTAAAACCTACATGAAACTCACCCAAAAATTTTTTAAAGTAAAGATAAAACTGATAGATTCAACAATATTGGAGTTTACAAGTTGTCCTGTATGGATTGTGAAGGCGTCTATATACGTCAGACTGGTCGTTCGTTAAAAACTTGATACAAAGAGCATCAATCAGATTATAATAACCGGAGAACCGACGAATCTTTCGCTCCACATCGTATCGAAAATGGCCAACATTTCCACCCATAGATCAACTTCAAATTATTCGCAGAATACCATGGAAATAATGTTCTGAACGACCAGTATGGCCCAGCTTATTAGTCCACATTTGATATCTTTAAATAATTCCTGCTTTTAACATAATTGGTTCATTACCCCTTGTTTGCACCCTTATTAATTTTGTATCTACCTTTTCATGTATGTATTTTCAACTTTAGTTCAGTTCTTGTTGTCAGCTGAAGATGGTCAAGAGACAGAAATCGCAATCCTGATTTTCAATAAATCTCACGTGATAGTGTAATACATAGTTTAATTTCTTATTATCATCAGAATTTAATCTGTATATCATTCAAATTTAGAATCAATCATAGTTCTGAATTCTATAGAATGTGTAAATGCAAAAGATAGATGTTTTCTGGATTCTTCATTTGGATGAATCTTTTCGCCGTGAAAGATTCATTTGAGTATTCGATTGGATGACTACATACATGCATAAAGAAATGCCGCTCTTGGAATACAAATAACACCTCCATTAGTGGAAATGGTGCAGAGATAAATAGAATGCCTCATATGGGTATGTATAATTTCATTAATGAAGCGTTACTTCACCAGTCATTAGTAATAGTTAGTTGGATATTTCGCCAGCGGCACCGTCAGTTAGACTATACCCAGCTCCTGTACATGAAATCGGAGAGATGAAACTTTGAAATGTACCGACAATAATAGATTTCCTGAAAACGGTTGATAATTGTGAGCTATGCAAGTTCGTTTCACGTGAACTAAAACAAAAGGAAATATTTCGCTTTTTTTGGAAAACTCTAATACGTCAATAATCAATGAATATGATGTTTTCAATGAAACAGGCGTTTCAATGGAGTTTCCTCCTTCAAAATCGAAAGTTTTTGGGATCGTTTCCGCTGAAGTTGACTGAATATTTCAAGTTTGAGTTGAGATGTCTGAGTCAGTGTCGCATTATTGTATGTTCACACAACCGAATTTATATGGAATCACTCGGTATTTCTCATTATTGATTGTGGATTTTTGACTACATGTGAAGAATGAAGTTTTTTGTTGTAAGAAAACTGGATAGTATGATAAGAAATGTTGAATTATCACCACATATTCGGGATATCGTTACTGAGATTTGTAACTGTGAATATCAAAATTTAAAAAAGCCTATAATCATGATTGAAAATGCCTTACGTTGGATTTTCCGATGTGCAGAGGGGTCGAATAATTTCTCTCGTTGAAGAAGGTGTGACACAAGAGGATATAGCACCAGAGTTGGTGTTCGATCAGATGACCGACAGACCGACATCATAAGAGAAAATTCACTGAAGGAGCTGAAAGCCATCCCTGAAAGCACCTATAAAAAATGTTTCGATGATTTTAAAAAACGTTGACACACGTGTATCGCTTCAAATGGAGCATATTCTGAAGGAGATTCAATAAATATTGAAGTAGATTAAGTGTTTTGCGTTTCATTTCAAATTTCCAGATACTTTTATGTCACAGAGGATATTGATTTTTCATTTGGTCACCTAGGAACGTATCCCTTATAATCCCATATGAATTAAATTCAATTGTTTTCGTATTATCCTTGATAGTATAGGGTGTTTCCTTAAGGTACTGAAAAGCCCTTAGAAGAAAATTTCATTTGAATATTTAAGGAAGCACCTCTGTTCCATCATAAACTGAAAATTTATGTATGTATGTAACTGTTGAAATATATTTTTCTGTATTTCCCGTAAATATGATATATTTACGGAATTTAATAATCTCTTATCATTTCGAAAGTATTATAATAATAAGGATATTATTGATAATTGTGATGATCGATCTGTCAATAAAAGCAATAAATGTTTCATCGGCATTTCTTTATAAGAAATCTGTTCAAAGAAAAATATCACAATTATTGCTTTTAATTAATCGCAAAATGGATGTTTTGCTATAATAATTTATACAATGTTGCCGTTTCATTGTTCATTCTAATCGTTAAACTTAGCACTCAATCCAATGGATTCATCATGATTTGTTTTCATTATTGGCTGTATTTATAAGAAGAAGGATATGCTCAGAAGTATAAGGTTTCAGGGATGAAAAGTAAAAGGTAGAAGTGAAAGCATATCATTCTTTTATATTTATGATGATTACCTCATACTTGAGAGGATAGACCTCCTGACACTGGGCGACAAGTTAGGACTTATCTGAAGTGATGCTCTTCCATCTTTTACTGCACTTTTGGATTAGGTAGGTTAGATTAGATTAGTTGTGAATAAATGTTTTATCGATTCTTACTGTAAAAATGCCTTTTCCATGCTCAGAAACTGAAGGTAAAATTGATGTAATGGAAAATGTGAATAATGAACTTAGCAGAAGGGGTGGTCGTTTCTCTTGGTATTTTGGAAAAGTCTCAGATTGAGATAAGAGAAATGAAACGAAAAAAGGGCGAGGCTATTAATAGATTTTTAGAGAAATACGAGGCAACATTTGGCAAACCCATTGATACAAAAGGTATTTTGAAGAACAACATGAAATCCAGATTAAAGAAAAAACAGACCTGAAAATAACGGGGAATAAAGTAATGAAACTGTTACATTGGGAAAACCAATTATTTAAGGCCATGGAATGAGACACCAATCCAACGATTGGAAAAATAATGGGGCAATTCAAATTGGCGTGAATGAAGACATCGGACTCGGAGCATCATTCAAGGAGCGATGAATAATTCGATTTACCAGATATTAGCTCCATGGCGCGTAAATCTCTAGTGCTACCACCCAAAAAAATTATCTCAACTCTAAAGTATGTAACAGACGAAACGAAGGGACTAATAGAGAACTACAACGCTTGGTTCTTCAGTACCAAATGAGTATTGTGCAGAAGCAATATTATGAAAAGAAGTTGGAAATGATGAAACTTAAGGATTCTACAGCCAAAATTATTTCTGATGGACAACAAACATATTTCAATTTACAAAAACTCAGTAGAGTATTAATTTTATGTTCCGTTCTTTTCAAATATACTGATTTCCTGCCCCTGGTGACGAAAGGGGGTACACCATTATTATTGATCACCTCATCATGTTCCTCATCTTCGAGCTCATCTTCTACTGGTATCAATTCAGTTGGATCGAAGTCACGATTACCCAAAAATATCGCCACATTATGAAGCACAAAAAAAGTCACTATTACTTTTGGTACATTTTCCTTTTTCATACGACATACGTATTGTAAAATAGGAAACCTTATTCCAAGTATTATCTTCTCGTTTTTTAGAAGCTTATTATAATTTGACTCAGCTATTGCAGTAGGATTTCTGAATGGAGTCATTAGGCATGGCTCTATCCCATATTTATCATCCCCAAGTAGCACAACATTGCCTATTTCTTAATAGTAAGCATATTTGAGAATTTCTCCATTCTTGAGTCGTGCACTGATCCAGGCCAGCTAACGCCAACACTCGTGAACATTTCTTTGGCATCACATGTAGCTTGCACATTCATTGTTGGTTTTCCTTTTCGATTAATGTGTGCATCCCTATAAAGATTCGCTTGGAAATTGGTATTTGCTTTGCCATAAGTTTTTCGCTTGCATTTTTTCATTGTTGGTAGCAGGAAACTTAATCCATTCATTTGCATGTGCATATATTTTATCACTCACTCCAAGATTTTGTCCTATATCTTTTTGATATCCTGGATCACTGCGGTAACATAAACATATCTTCATTCTGTGGACAGATGAATCCGTTTAAAGCCACTCTACATTTTCCTCTTCAAACCGATATAATGCTTTAAAATCGCAACTAAGCGTAGGCAAACGGGGCAAGTAATGTATAACATCCCTGACACCCACAAAATCTGCCATTCTGCTAAGAAACGTACTGAACAACTTTTCACTTTGGAGTTGAGACAGATACTGACCAAACTCACCTTCTTGGAGGATTTATTTTTCGGTGTAAGAAAGAGGTCGCTAATATGAATACTCATTCACTCCTCCACGAGTATGAGAACTTGCTTGTACTCTTTTGAAGTATAAGGATCCGCTCGAATTTTTATGAATACATTGAGAAAGATATCCTTTTTATTTTGCCAATATAAGCATATCCTTTTTTAGGAATACGGCCCATTGTTGCAAACCTGTCATTAAAATTTCAAAAGCGTTATTGATTTCAGTTACTGTATTCGCTACTATAACGAAATGTATAAAGTATAATGCACAATATAAATATTTTGAACCAGTGTATATTAATTACGTATTAGTGCACTCAATATGGACATTTGCAAATATATTCTGATACAAAATATTTATTTTTCATCCAAATTTATTGTATCGCTCTCAAAGTAAGCCTCTCTCGAAATAATACATTTACGCCCAAGATAATCCAATCATCTAAACACTTTTTCCGGAATCGGCTTCTATAGATTTAAAACGGATACCTTGAAATGGTAATTTGAGTTTTGCAAAAAGAAAAAGGTAGGCCAGAGCCATATCAGGCGAATATGGTGGATGTTTAATGGTATTTGTTGAGCTTTTGGTCAGAAATTCGTTCACAATGGTGGACTTGTGAGATGGTGCATTTTCGTGGTGCCAAATTCATATGTTTTTTCCACAAATCTGGCCTTTTTCGATAATTTGCTCTCTCAAACGTCGCATAACGCTCAGGTAATATTCGCCGTTTATCGCCTGACCTTCTGGTAAGAATACCGAGTGCACAACACCACAATAATCAAAGAAAACATTCAACATTAAATAGACTCTGTATTGACTTTGACGTGGTCACATGTCTCGTCGCCATTTACAATGTGTTTTATGATCGGAATTGACTCATTCTAGCATGTCTTCAGTGACTATGCGATTCCATTTTTGAAGAAAATAAAGGTCTTCTGGAGCTTGTCGATCAGCAACGCGTTTCATGCCCAACCAATCGTTTCGAGCGGTACGAATTAATTCGTGAGGCATATAAAGTTCATTGCCCATCTTTCTCAAACTTAAATGACGATTTTCATTCACCATTTCTTTTACTTTTGCGATGTTAACTTCAGTTGACGATGTTGATGATCGTGTGGAGCGAGGTAAATGTTCCACCACATCTCGACCTCTTTTAAAAGCACTGTATTAATCATATGCACGTGTTCTTGATGAAGTCGATTTATCGTAAGCTTTCTGTAACATTTTCAGCAATTCGGCACACAAGATTCCATTTGCAATACAAAATTTGAAACAAATTCTTTGTTCGATATTTTTATCCATTGTAAAAATCTCAAATCATACTTTAAGAAGTGACAAAATCGAGCACTATAAATAAACTAAAAACAAATCGCGTTCAAACAACTGTAAACTTAACAACAATAATGTTGACAATCGTTTTCATTTTTGACAGAATAGATATTGGGTGTCAGTTTTTAAACTAACCTTGTGCCGAATAGATGCAATAAGGAAAAGTTGAATTCAATAACGTTTATACTTCCTTATTAGATCAGCATTAGAATATAATAATGTTCAGATTTATCGGTATGTAAGCATTGTTAAGAGTTTATAGTCCTTTTATTTTTCCATGAAATTACAGCGCAGTCGTGATAGGTGGTTGATTTGTTTATCACGATCAATTCTCAGTATTGTTATACCTGAATATGAAATGTATAGTGCTTACTGTTTTATGTCCCGATGGACATGAGTAATATAACTGGACAACGTGCTCGAATGTGCAGTAATACTCACCGATGACATCATTAAAGTTTTTCCAATTCATAGATTTATGGTAATACGTCTCGAATTCTACGAATGATTATTGTATAACTGTTTTCGAGTTCTAGGTGAAAATTATTCAATTTCGTTTCTTATGATGTTCAATTCCATTGTTTTGACTCATACAATTTCAAAATGATTCAAAGGAATTACGGCTATGTAATAAAAAACCATGTCTCAGCAACTATGGGATCCCTTATATTCCTATCCACTCAATATTACTGACAATTACAGTCATGTTCTCTTATGACGAGCTTCAAGAGACCAGCAACGCGGGTTCACTTCAAGAAAAGTTCGCTATAAGTGAACATAAATACAAGTAGTTGTAATTGCAATACCTACTACACAGAAAATCACATGCAAATCTAAAAGAACATTTTCATTATCTAAGGTATAACTTTTAAAGGTTTTATATTGTAAAATATACATGATAACCAAATAAAAACGTAAATATGTATGAAGATTAGTTTTGTTCAAAGTAGTTACAATTTTTGTTTGTTTTTGTTTCTGGGCTATATTAAGTTCATGTACATATGACTCAACATCTGCCAGTTCGAGGAGTATTATTTTGAGTTAAGAGAAAACTGCCAACTTCCGCTATACTTTCACTAGCATCTAATAACACACTAACATTGTCATTAAAACTTGTCTCTTCTTCATTCTTTCATCGTCTAATTCAATAAATTCTTTCATGTTCGCCACAACACTAGCTAATATTCTGCATTGATCACGGTGACGTCGATGTGAACATATTCATCAAACTTAGAGTGAGTAAACGGCGACAATCTTCATCGAGCGAAGTTGGATTATCTTCAGGGAATCATTAACGACCGTCAGTATGGTTTTCGCAAGCAAAGATCGACAGGAGATCTGCTCGCCTACGTCACTCATGTTTGTACATCAACGATGGAAAAGCATAGGGAATTTAGAGCAATAGCTCTCGACATCTCTAAAGCCTTCGATAGGGTTTGGCAAGCAGCCTTATTGAATAAACTTGCTGCATATGGGCTTCCCGAAAAATTGCGGTATAACATCTGATTGTTTTCAGTTGCAAGCAGGAGTACCTCAGGGATCCATTCTTTCGCCAACCTTGTTTCTGTTGCAGATAAACGATCTTCTGTCATCTACAGAGAACAAAATCTTCGGTTTTGCAGGCGATTGTACCCTGGTTTCGTCTTTCAGTAGTCTGCGGCCTATTACAGCTGAGGAATCTCAGCTTCAGAGATGTCAACAAAGTAATATCTTAAACTCTGACTTACAGAGGATATCAAAAAGGGATCAGTTAAACCTGGTGAGCTCCAACGCGAACAGGACGCAAGCAACGTATTCTAGAAAGGTTCCCGCTGGAGAACTTCCTTTAATGATGCAAGGCCAACAATTTGCATCCAAATGCAATCGATCAGCAATAGCCAAGTCTGCATCAGCAAAACGTAGTTTTCTTTTCAGAGCCAACAGTAAAAATTTCGTTACCTTCATTTTTAAAATTAATCATTTTGGAAAGCAAAAGCCGCCTGTAATGGCTTTTTAAGCTGTTTATCACGCCTTGATACATCGGTTGCAATTTTGAACTCATGTTGGGTGGCGTAAACACTAATTTTATGAAGTCTTCTAAACCATTCACTTGGGATGAGAGGTACAGTTATCTACAAGTAACAGGATTTTCCTTTTTTTTTCGTAATTCTTCATTCCATTCCCTCAAGTCATTAATGAGTCATCCAAGCTTTTTCATTAAATTTATAATTTACCGGCAAGGAATTAAAATTTTTTAAACCACAGGGGTTTTTTGTTTGCCAATTACCAACAATTTTCTTTTTTCTGTACCTGGTTGATTTGCAATAACTAAATGATTATTCTTTCTTGTGCTAACTTACCCCCACGCAATTTTCTCCTTTAAATGCTAATGTTTTATTTGGAATAAGTCTTTAGAATAAGCCGGTTTCATCCCTATTAGAGATATCGGCGTCTTTGTAATTTCTTCGAATCAACGGCCATTTATTTTGAAGCCAATCGTCTACAACACTCATATCTATAGTTACAGCTTCTCCTACATTTTTTTTGCTAGTAATATCATGCCGTCTTTTAAACCTCTCAATCCAACTTCAGCTTTAACAGCATTCTGTTTCTTGTAGTTTAGTTCCAACATCTTCAGCTTTTGATTGCAGTATCGTTCAACTAATTGTAACTTTTTACCCCGCTGTTGGGAAAACCATTTCAATAGGGATTGGTGTAAACTGACCTCTGAATTTAAAGGTTTTTCAACTCTTTTTGAATTTGAATTTATTTTATCGAAATTATCTACAAGTCGACAACACTATCTATGCGGTTGAGATTCTCGTAAGATGCGCGAAAAACAAAAAAGATAGCAAGCGGAGGAAGTAAGATGAATAATACGTTCTGCAATGTAATATCAAATAGCTATCAGGTTCGGCGTAAGGGTTTTTTGAGAAAATTGTCCCTCTTAGGCATATGGCATTTCAAGGTACTCGATCATTTTAATTTTTATCACGAAAAAGTGAGTCACAGACTCATCACCAGTTAGACTTTCAGAATAAGTACTATTGTTTTCGGATATAATTCAAATTTTCAAAAACCTGGAATCTGTACAATAGGATGAAATATAGTAACTGAAGGTTGGTATTCAATTGGGATTTGAGGCTAATTTTATGAGGTGTATTATGGAACTACAATTCGTACTTCAGGTCAGGTTCGTTTTAACCAAAAGTTCGTTAAAAGCTAATCCGTTATAAGCGGGATTACTGTATTAAATTGAGGTAGAAGTCCAGATAAGGCCACATCTTGCCTGATATGACTCCGGCCTACTTTTTTCTTTTTCTAAAACTCACATTACCACTTCGAGGTACCCGTTTAGAATAACTAGAATACATAAAATCGTATTCACGGCGAGATTTGGATGAAAATAAATATTTTGTACTTTTTCGACAGGATATATGTCAGCATTTAACCGAAAAAGAAAATGTGTTAAAAATTAGTTGCCTGCCGAAAAGAAATTTCAAATTTTGAAATTATGCCTCGATTTGTTGACGCAGTGTATATTTTCCACATGAGAGTTCATTGCTTTTGTATTTCATAAATTACATGAATTAGTTAATTTAGATTATCCTTTCGCTTTCCCAATTTACCACGTCAACCTTTCTAACTTATAAGAATGACATGAAATTAATGGTTAACAGGAATCTCAATAAATATCCCGCGTTATTCAGAAAATAGAGTAACATAAAAATAAACTTTTAGATTAGGTTGAATGTCCTCTATCGAAGTCAAGACGATGCAAGCGGTCACCAAGTCCAAGTGCTGCTGAAGCGGCATACAGTCTATGGTACTGGAATGCTTCGATGCCATCTAGTTAGCCAGTAATGACCTCTGTTAATATTCAGCACCTGCTAGATCGAAATGCATAGTAACCGGACGATGATGAAATTAAAAGTGTGTGGAAAAAAAATGATTCGTCACCCACGTAACTCTGATGAATGATATAATGAATCACGTTTTTGTAGTTATTCATTGTGAATGGTTCGGGAATTTATGTCGCTTAGCTGAATTAATGGCTTTTTTCAATTGCGTTTGACGGATATGATTGATTTGGATTTATTTTCACATTTCGAATACTGAATGATATGACGAATGGACTAAATCAATATTGTATTAAATAAACTATTAGTTCAACGTGACTTTTCACTACGCCTGGGTATTATGCTTCATGCACATTACGTTTATTCTTACAGGTAATCTAAATTATTTCCAACCCACTTCTGATAAATGTTGTTCAAAATATTTAATTCTTTGAATTGAAGACAACGAATAAATTCCAACGCCCCTGGAATCTATCCATTTCCTACTGATTTTTTTCCGGAGTAATATTTCCTTCAAAATTTGAATAGATACTTTGATTGAAAATGAAAAATATTCTGTTGTAAGTAACATGCATCAATGAGACTATTTTGACGCTACCATCTTCCTCCATTTCTAAGATTAACAAGGCTTACCTTGGAACAAACGTGACTGTTGTGCAAACGAATTCAGGGAATATACAAAACAGTAAAAATGAAAAAAGTCCTTTAATACATTCCGTCAAAAATGTACCAGGAATGGGTCAATGACATACGAAATATACAGGGTGTCCACGCGATATGGGACATTAAAAGTATATGGAGAAAGAAATGAACGATCGGAGAAATTATTTTCTGTTATCTTGAATGTTATTCGTTCCGAAAATACTTTCAATGCTGTGACACAGTTGACACCATCATTGTTATTTCAAATGGCATAAATGTGCGTTTAGATCGACAATTAACAGTCAAAACGATTGGGAACAGAATTTGTAACACACTCTCGTTCATCAGGTTTGACAAATGAATTGGAGCACGTCAATACGCCATGTCATGTTTCTAGCCATTTCTCTGGCTCACCAGCCTCCTTATTCACCAGATTTGAGCCCCTTAGACTTTTTCCTCTTCTCGAGAATTAAAAAACACTTTATTTTTCGAAACTTGAAAACATCCGAACAGTTGAAAGTGACCAGCTGAAGGTTTTACCTGAATACGACTTACAGGAATGCTATGATGATTTAAAGGAACGTCTTCAGCTCTGTGTGGCTTCCAAATATAACTATTTTGAAGCAGACAATATTACGTTGTAATTATAGTTGACTAAATAATTGAAAAAAAGTCAGTCTCATTACTTTATATGAACACCTTGTATTTCATATGATTTCATCTAACCTACTAAATCTGCTATTGTATAAAGTGAGAAAATCCTAAGGCTCATCTGATGAAATCCACTATAATCATAATATACCGTGTGTCCTCGCGTGATGGGATATTAAAAGTATATGGAGAAAGGAATGACCGATTAGAGAAATTTTTCTTATAAAATATGTATAAATATTTTTAATACTGTGGTACTTCCGGTTATACCGGAGATATAAAAGCTGCATTGTAAAATTTGTTGCTTGTTGCCTTTTGAAAATATCTGCAACATTCAACCTATTTCTTCAATAATTTTCAATATTATTCGATTTTTCAAGATTATATTGGATACAGTGAAAATATATCTGAACTGTAAGCTAAGGAATATGGAGAAAAACTTGAGGAGAAACCCTGTCTATCACGTCACTTATACATTGTTAACAGTCAGTCTATGGATTAGTTGTGAGCAAAAAGTAGGATCGGAATTGTTGTGTTTCAATCTTCACTCTAACCTGATATTCGGTTGGTAGTGAGACTGCAGTTATCTGCTACACTTTCCCTCTCACGCTTTTCGAAGCACATAATGGCATAATGCATGTTTCTATTTTTTTCATTGTAGAAAATTAAATTCTGAACATTTTTGTCCTATACCATTGCTACATAAAATCAACAGAAAGGAAGATATGAATTTTTCAATCAGAATTTTGCGGTTTTGGTTGTCTCTTGAAAGACATCATAAATATACTGAAGATCATTCAATATCAATTACTTCTAGCTCATTGTGAGTTGAGAGGCTCATTCAGCAGAATCTAATAACTTTAGAGGCTTCACGGTATACAGGGTGTTCCCAAAGCATGTGGCAAATCGTAGTACATTCAAAGGTAAAAAAGACCTTTTCATCAAACTAAACTACCTATTTTTGCACACACCATTGAACTCGTAATATTAATAGGCATCGATTCGTTTCCCTATATATTTTATCCTAAAAATTACGATAATTATGCATTTCGATCTCTCAATACCAGACTCCTCTTAAAGTCTTCATCAAAGGAATTCTGCTCAGAATTCCGAGAGAAAAAGTGCAAAATCAATTACTATTTTAGTGGATGGAATCTGACTTCTCGTTTTTCCTCTTTTCTAGTAAGTATTCTCGATTACATCAGTTACTTGCCAGGAAAGCCATCTTCTAATTACCAGAAATATCTTGCTGAATGAAGCATGTCGATTTTTTTATGGTTAGATGTAGGTATTTCTCAAATTATATATAAGACTAACTGTATATAACTATAAGAAAAGAGGAAAAACGAGAAAATAGATTCAATTCATTTCAATAGTAATTGATTGATCGATACCAATCATACCATGAAGCCTCTAAATGCAATGAATTCTACTGAATTTTAATTACAACAAGCTAGAGATAATCGACATTGAATGATCTTCACTATACAGGGTGTTTCCGAATAAGATGTCATAAATGAAGGATGCGAATCCTGAATGATTTGAGCAAGAAAGTTCGAAGAACCAATGGTCAAAAATGCTTCGTTGCCGAGATACAGGGTGTTAAAGTTGAGAAAATTTTTCGATTTTCTCTCGATAAAACCTAGACTTCTCAAGATTTCGGGCTCAAATTTTCCACATAAGCTATTAAATACAATCTGAATCACCAGGTGAGGCCAAATTTTGAAACAGTATACAGGGTGATACTTTTTCATGGGCCATGTTCCATTTTTACCCTCGGAACTTTTTTTTGGTACGCCACTGGCACTAACAAAAATAAAATCGAATAGATCATTCAATTTGAAATTTTTTGGCTCTCGCATTTTGATCGTAACTATCACCGTTTCTGAGATATTAATTATTGAAAATAATCCAATAGTTTTCCATATTGAAGCCATGGAGATATTATCTTAATAACTGATGCAATTTTTCAGGAATTGAGCTAAAATTTACATCAGATATCTCCTTATTGTATGTTTATAACAAAATGAGGCAGAAATTCCTGACAGTATACAGGGTGTTATTTTTCACGTGCATTTTCCTCTTTTGCCCCCTCTACTTTTTGTGGTGCGCTACTGGTATATTCTGAAAACAGAATCAAACAGATTATTCAAAGTGAAAACTTTTCTGTTCCTTGTATTTTTCCGTATCTGCCACCATTTTCGAGATATTAATCCAGAAAAGTAATCGTATAGTCCTTCCGTATTGAAAGCTTGAAGATATTTTTCATGTTATTTCGGCAATTTGTGAAGACCTTGAGCTCGAATTTCAAACGAAGTTACCATTTTAAGATCTGCACCACTAGATTGGTAGGATTTATGAGAAAGTATAAAGGGTGATATCATTTCCTGATCATTGAATTCGAATTTTTTCAGAATATACCAGTAGCGCACCGCAAAAAGTTCAGGGGCAAAAGAGGAAAATGCACGTGAAAAAATAACACCCTGTATACTGTCAGGAATTTCTGCCTCATTTTGTTATAAACATACAATAAGGAGATATCTGATGTAAATTTTAGCTCAATTCTGAAAAATTGCATCAGTTATTAAGATAATATCTCCATGGCTTCGATATGGGAAAACTATTGGATTATTTTCAATAATTAATATCTCAGAAACGGTGATAGTTACGATCAAAATGCAAGAGTCAAAAATTTCAAATTGAATGATCTTTCTTCCTCAAATCATTCAGGGATTCGCATCCTTCATTTATGACATCTTATTCAGAAACACCCTGTATTTATGATGTCTTTTAAGAGACAACCAAAAACCGCAAAATTCTGATTGAAAAATTCATATCTTCCTTTCGGTTAATTTTATGTTGCAATAATATAGGAAAAATTGTTCAGAATTAAATTTTCTACAATGTCAAAATAGAAACATATATTATGCCATTATGTGCTTCGAAAAACGTGAGAGTGTAGCAGATAACTGCAGTCTCACTATCAACCGAATATCAGGTTAGAGTGAAGATTGAAACAGAACAATTCCGATCCTACTTTTTGCTCACAACTAATCCATAGACTGACTGTTTATGATGTATTAGTGACGTGATAGACAGGGTTTCTCCTCAGGTTTTTCTCCATATTCCTTAGCTTACAGTTCAGATATATTTTCACTGTATCTAATTTAAACGCGAAAAATCGAATAATATTGAATATTATTGAAGAAATAGGTTGAATGTTGCAGATATTTTCACAAGGCAACAAGCAACAAATTTTACAACGCAGCTTTTATATCTCCGGTATAACCGGAAGTACCACAGTATTAAAAATATTCATATATATTTTAACAAAAAATTTCTCTAATCGGTCATTCCTTTCTCCATATACTTTTAATATCCCACCACGTGAGGACACCCGGTATATTATGATTATAGTGGGATTTCATTAGATGAGTCTTAGGATTTTCTCACTTTATACAATAGCAGATTTAGTAGGTTAGATAAAATCATATGAAATACAAGGTGTTCAAATGAAGTAATGACTCTGACTTTTTTTCAATTTTTCATTCAACTATAATTACAATGTAATATTGTCTGCTTCAAAATAGTTATATTTGGAAGCCACACAGAGCTGAAGACGTTCCTTTAAATCATCATACCATTCCTGTAAGTCGGATTCAGGAAAAACCTTCAGTTGGTCACTTTTAGCTGTTTGGATGTTTTCAAGTTTCTTAAAATAAAGTATTTTTCAATTCTCGAGAAGACGAAACAGTTTAAGGGGCTCAAATCTGGTGAATTAGGAGGCTGGTGAACCAGAGAAATGGTTATACTGGCTGGAATCATGATATGGCGCATTGACGTGCTCCAATTCATTTGTCAAACCTGATGAACGAGAGTGTGCTACAAATTCTGTTCCCAATCGTTTTGACTGTTAACCGTCGATCTGAACGCTCAAGATCTGGAACTGTGTTGAGGTTTTCATCGGTGTTTGTACTTGAAGGCTTTACACTTCGTGGTTCATCTTCAATCAACGCTCTTCCTTCTGAAAAGGTCTAAAATCATTGAAAAATCTGAGGCTCAGTATTGATACCTCACATTTTCAGAACGCACAAAGAAAAACACAGTTTTCTCATATCCAAACGGCTGAAAACTTTCTACTCTTTTTTAGTTAACGTTAGTACTAACTGAAAATCATGCGGATTTGACCCTAGTAACGCCATCTGTATATCATTTAAAAAAAATGGAATATCTTGTTTCCTCTGTATTCAGTTGATATCTCTTTCTTTCTATGAATACTATGGTTCATTAATACCTTTGGAATTTATAATTTCAGTTCGTTTTAACATGAAAAATCCCGGCCTAGTGTGAATCATCACTAAAAATTCATCATGTCGACATTATAGAACAATATTGTAGTATTGTCACGATCCTAAACGTGTCTTTGGTATTCCGCCTAGTGTGGTGGCGCAAACGGCGTGAATTTCATCTCGTTTAATATGCGGAGAAAGTATTAGTGTCATATTGAATGAATGGTCTTTGAAAGTATCGAGTATAAGTTGAAATTTATGCTTTGGCCATTATTCATGCTTAAACTAAAATCCTGCCACTTTTCCAAAGACTGCAATGGGCAATAACCGTCAGACCAAACTGAGGTATCTGGACCTCGAATGTGCAATGTTAATTAATTTCAGATCCACGAAATTATAAATTGCCTTCTTACCAGTTTAGATTTCGTACACACTTCTGCATGGATTTAAATTTGAATATTACTGATATAATCTTACCGTATAAGAATGTTATTTCAAAAGTGATATTAGAATTAGAGTTCATTGTCTGAATGTCTAGCCTGAAGGAGGGAACCACGACGTAAATAAATATGAGACGAAATGAATACAGTGGTTAGTTTAATATTAGAAATACAAGATCTTAGGATTAGCTTGGGGCGGGACAGGTGCGTTGTTCCATTTTCTCGCCTTCAAGTATTTTAGTGAAAAAAGTATTGTTGAATAGACCTTAACGAGTTCACGCCTTGTCAAGCCGCTGTCAGAATTCCTTTAATGAAAGATATGAGGAAAGGAACAAAAAACTGGTATACGTCTTAACAATGTTCATTATACTTTTCTAGTGCTCCTTTTTCCGTATTTTGTCCATCTCCATCTTAGTCTGAAAATGAATATTTTATTTTACTCAAGAGAAGTTCAAATTTTCTTCAAACTTTGAGAATCACAGGGTGGTAAAATTACGGCAACTAGCTGAAATATTATAGTTGAAAAATGACTCCCCTCTATGGATCTCTGCTTCAGGGATCAATTTAGTAGTGCAAAAATGTTTCCGATATCCCTCTCTCTCTCTCTCTCTCTCTCTCTTCACCGAGTTATTCAAAATTTCGAGAATTTTGATAAAATAACCATATGAAAATAAAAGATTATCTTCTTCATCGTCTTGTGAATTGAAACTTATTCTTGAAGTGCTTCGAAAGAAGCTGTGTTGATGAGATTTTATTTCTATCTTTGATATACAGGATGTTTAAGAAAGACACGAAAATATTTCAAGAAGTGATTGTTGAAGTCATTTCATGAAAAAGTTCATATGAACATAAGTCCGCAAACCTTTTACCGATTTACAGGAAGTTAAAGTTTATTCGAAAGATGCAGTTAAATTTGAATTTTTGTAATAATAATATTATTAATATTGAGGTGAAATTTTCAATACGAAACAATATTTTAGACAGTGGCGCGCGTATGGACACAACGCAAGCTATTCTCAAAGAAAAAAGTGGAACGCTACTGATTTCTTCAAATATGAAAAATATTTTTGAATTTTCAAATTATTTTTCAAAAACCTCTCTTGACTGTTCATTGTACGACGCCCAGTTTTTGAGCAAAAAAATATTGAGAAGAATAAGAAAAGGAAGTCCATACATTTCATTGTTCAACACGTAATCTTCGGTTAAAAGAACCATCGTAGTGTATTTCTTTTTATCATTAAATAATCTATGTTTGAAAATCAAAAGTTTAATTCAAGGACAAAACAAAGACTTTATAATATCACCAATAACTCTTAAAAAAATTACAAAAGCTGTTCAAAGTGACTTCTTCCAGCTCTGTTGCAAGGTTCCAGTCTTCTCCTCATTGATTGGTGAACTCTTTCAAAAATACCAGTATCTGTTCTTATCGAGTTGCACCCAGCGATGATTCTATTTCTTAAGTCCTCAACATGTGCCACGGCGGCAGTGTTAATCAAAGATTACAAATGACCCCACAGGGAGAAATCGAGGGGGCTTAAGTCAGGAGACTGTGCAGGCAAAAATTGAGGTCCACCAAGACTAAAATGGGTATATGCGCCATTCTGCGTAAACCACAACATTTGTCTTATTGCCAAAGGTACATACATACATAAATTCTGGATGCGTGTATTCTAAAACGCTACACCTCCCCGTAACTGATGTTGAAATCGATCTTCATATATTTGATGTGGATTTTCGTGACAACACATATGATTATTATGAAAATTCCTTATGGAATTTCTTGAAAAACTGCTTCATCAGTGAACAGGATTAGCATAAGAAATTAAGGAATTTGAATTAACTTTCGCAAAAGACATTAGCAATACTCAATACTGGCAGGAGAATCAGAAGTGCTTGTACGCGTTGAAGGTGGAATGGATACAACAAATTTTCATGAAGAATTTACCTAACAGATCTATTGCTGACATCTAAAGCGCAGCAATTTTCGAGTGGAGGTGCCAGAACCTCATTCCAGCTCTACCGTTCTCACTTACCTTGGACCTCCATATCGTCTTAATGTGCTTTTTTCATAAAGGGTCGTCAGCACGTCCATACATGAAATGCATGTCATCTCAGCATTCGTATAACGATTCATAATAACCGATTTGAAATTCAAATTCAATAGATTCAAAATTATTGAAAAACAGAAACACTCAAATGGCACTGACTTTAATCATTTTTTTACACATCTATACTGAGCTTAGAACAGGTATTATCAATGGAACCGTAGAGATTCCTAGAAAACTTTCAACAATTTTTCACTCAAAAACTGGGCGTCGAACAAAAAATATCATGAGAGCTTTTTTCTTGAAAAAAAATTGGAATATTCGAAAATATTTTTAATTTTTGAAAAAATCAGTTGCGTTCTAGTTTCTTCTTCGAGAATAACCTGCGTTGTGCCCATACGCGCGTCAAAAATATTTTTTGTATTGGAAATTATGCGTCTTTGAATGTTTTCGACATCCCCAAAATTTCACCTCAATAATTCAAGCAGTTTACGAAAAATTTGAATTATACACCCTGTGAATCGGTGTCGAAGTAACCTAAGTTTATCTGAACTTTTTTCATGAAATGACTTCACTCACCTGTATACAATTCGTGAGGTTGCCTTCTGTTAGAAAAATGGACAGAATAAAATGGAACACCTTGTACAGATAAGCGATTATCTCAAAAATCATTAACTTAAATCATCTCCTCAGTACAAACTTCAAAATTGAGAGTACTTGAAAGAAATCACTTAGTTGTTGCAACAGTATACATAATCTTTATTGTATTCTTATTCTTTCAAATTCGAAAAACCGAAAAAGAAAATCACAGGAATATGTTGTAAGAATTATTTTTGAATATCTACTCCTGAGTTGTCGACTAAATAATATTTGACTCGATATAACACTTTTTTTATTATTTCCATAAAATCAAAACTGGAAGGAAGGCTATATTTTATTATTGTTTTTGTTGGCATAGTAATGTTTTCATTGTAGTATAATAATCTCCTCATATCATAGTGTTTGAATAGGCATTAATAGAATTTGAAATTTATCAAGATTATCAGTTGGTATTACATTATTTCGGAGTGAAACTCATTCAGAGATTGAAGGATCACATATACACACAACCAAATTTGTATGGAATCACTCGGTATTTCACATTATTGATTGTTTTTAACCGTGGATCTTTGATTGCTTTTGAAGAATTAAGTTTTTTGTTGTAAAAAATTGGATAGTATGAGGGTTCGAATAATTCCTCTCGTTGAAGAAGGGGTGACACAGGAGGATATAGCGGCCTCACTGGGGGTATCACAGGGAGTGATTTCAAGAACCTACGCCCGATACGTGGAGCTACAATCTCTGCAAAATGGGCCTAGAAGAAGTCGTAGGAAGATCACTTCTGACCGCTTTTTATGCCAAATTGTAAGAAAATACTCTAGTTCCTTCCACCTCATACTCCAAAGGCTATTTCTGGAAGCAATAGACATCAGTGTATCAGTCGAAACCATACGTCGAAAACTTCGTTCAAGGGGTTTATACAGCCGAAGGCCCTTAAGAGTTCCAGAGCAAACCAGACAACAAAAAATTAACAGACTTAATTGTATCGAGCACCAAATTTGGAACATTGAGAATTGACGAAATATTCTCTTTTCGGATGAGACCAGAATTGATGTTCGATTAGATGACCGCCGGATTCGTGTTTTAAGGGGACAGTGTGATGTTTTGGGATGGCATTATGCTTGGAGGCAAAACAGATTTGATTTCGTTTCCTGCGAGTGTAACAGAGGGAATCCCCTATTATGGAATGGCCAGCTTGCTCTCTAGACCTAAATTCTATTGAACATTCATAAGATAATTTGATGATCCAAGAACTCCACAAAAGCTTATCCAAGCCGCCACAGAAGAGTGGGAAATTTGGGCTAGAATGAAAACAAAAGTTTTCGGGGTAAATGAATACAAAAGTGTGCCCTAGTAAAAAAATAATGGAAAATAAGGAAGACGTTGAAATTGTTGAAGATATTACATTGGAAACAAACAATGATTCTAGTGATGTGAGCATGACAGATTCTGAAAGTGAAGAAAATCATGAGTCTGAAGAGTTAGAAGAGGATTTATATGAAGAGGAAGAGGATGAAGTTATCAAAGCAATTCGCAGAGCTAATAATAAAAAAAGAGATCACCCTCCTCCATTAATACTGGATGAGGATATGACAAATCTTTCATTCCATCCACACGCAGATGTTATTGCAATATCTAACATCGTTGAAGATGTTTCACTTTATAAATATTCTAATGAAAAAAATACACTTGTTGGAACACTGGAACTCCACGAAACGTGGACGTGGAATTCAGCGAAGATGGAAAGATATTATTTTCTGTGTCAACTGATAAGGCTATTATGTTGAGCGATTTTGAAACGCAAAAGTTGTTATATGATGAGGCAATCAGTTGTGTATCAGTTTGATGAAAATCTATTTGCGACAGGTGATGATAATGGCTGTATAAGATTATGGGATCTCCGTGTCAATGGAACTCAACAAATCTATAAAGCAAAAAGAATGAAGACTATATCAGTGATATTATAACAAATGATGATGAAAAATATTTACTCTGCTCTAGTGGTGATGGTTCATTGACGACTTTTGACTTGCAAACTGAGTGGCAGAATATCACCCTAGAGGAGGTCGAAAACCTAATCTAAAGCATGCCTAGACGGATTCTGGCTAGTATCAGGGCTAAAGGAGATAATACAAGCTACTAAGGTCGGGAAAAAAATACCTACTCCGTAAGAAAACAATTTTCAATTGTTACATTACATGCGGAAAGAGTCTATTATTTTCTTTCATTCGTTTCTTTCTCAATATAAACCTTAATGTATTTTTTTAATCAAAATCTCTCGAAAAGGATCAATTCTAACAATCCTTCGAAATTTCCAATATCCTTGAGGTAATATTCAAAATATCCGGTGATTCCACATAAATTTGGTGGTGTGTAGATCATATAATATACAATTCGTAGTGGCAAAGTGCCAAAGACCTGAAAAATAGAACGAAGGATTACATCAGTGCATGATATCATCATAGTATCTTTAAGCAAATAGTCACGATTCATTTCATGTTTTGAAAATAATGACCAATGTGTCCGCCTTTTTCGGAGTCCTCATCATACAGCCATTTACATATTCAAATGTCGAGTAATTTAAATATGTATGTGACGATTTTATATTATGAGGGTTGTTATATTACTGTTAACTTCAATGAATAATACGCTATGAATCTATTTTGGTAGAAATAGACACGAATTATGACTAGTAATTGTGACCTTGTTTATTCACACGAACAATGATCCATGTGAACAGAGTAAGGTTGGATGAGGTAAATGTAATTTTTTCCTTTAGAATTAAGGAACAATTCAATCAAATGGAGTAAAATATATTTTATACTTTCAACAATTTTATTTTTACAAACACGACCAGTTTCCACCGTCATTGACCGGAAGTGACTACAACTTTCCTTTTTCAAATAGCTTGAGGTATCTTTCAAATAATTTCATTGTAAAGGATCATTTTATGAATAAGCTTTTCTCAACACTTGATCACAAAAAAGTTTTTGCACTTTAGGCCGGAATATAATTGTCTTTTCGAAATACAATATTTTGAGAACGGAATCAATACAGGGCTAGTCAGAAATCACTGTCCAACTCGACTAACTCCTAACATCAAAAACTCAATTTTTTCAAATGACACACCTAATTTTTCTGACATCATCAGATCAGTATTGTAAATTAGAATCGAAATGTATTAGGTTTTCCTATGGCTTAGTTGCCACATTTCAGTAATTCACGATTTCTGTCAGGTCATTCGCAAATTTGCACCTTCGGCTTGGTTCTGGTTCAAGAAAGGGTTGTAGTTCTTCAAAAATTCAATTGAGATTTATGAACATAATCATCTGTCGAACTTGAGTAATATTGGAAAAGGTAGATTTCAATTTGACCTTGCTTTAAGTACTTATACAGGCTCTGATTTAAATACTATACAATATTTAACCTTCGGAGAATGATAATTATCCTTCCCTGAAGCAGCTGGTTTGCTGAATCACCCTTCATAACCATCGTTAACCAGGGCCGTCTCATTTGACCTCGTCACTATTGCATAACCATTCACAACACCAGACCAGACTGCCACCTACTCATCTATTGCTCTTATTCATGACATCCGACCGATCTGTACCACAAGTGAGTGGTCCTTCGACAATAATTCACCAATATGTGAACATTTGAAAACCACAAACATTCAATAACATCAGATAATACAAGACAATAAAATCAACACTGTTCTTCTTATTAGTTTTGGAAACCAGTAGCGTCTCCAAAATGTTGTACTATTCTACTCCTAGAATTTCAAAAACTTTACAATGTTAAAATACTTCAGGAATGAAGAATCTCTCTTGAAGCGCCACAGAACATCACCAACGAGTTAATTAAAAACTAAATTTGGACTTTCCATTCTTTTAACCTACAATATAATTTCATATTCAAATTACAGGTTGTATTGTTAGATAATGGACGAGGAAATGAAAACATGGTTTGATTGCATGAGTACGCAACACACGCATTATTTTTGGTAGTAGGCCGTTGACACCGACTACTAGATTCAAAGCATTGCCCGTATCTGAAATACAGATTTTAATAGAAAGAATAATCGGGGATTACAAGTAACGCTTTTCGCTTTCAGAAGAAGCGATAACAATTAGGATTACAATTCTACAGTGTTCCATTTTCGATGTTTTAGTACGACTGCTTCGGGAGTTAGAGAAAATAAACCCCCATTTGCGTTTTCGATCTTTATTGATTGAAATAGATTGCAGCTATCTTCTTTTATTTTCGAGTTATTCTGTATTTCTCGATTTTCCGGGATTTCAATGTATGCCAATACCTCGATTGATATCGGAGTTGGTGGAAACTATTTGGACATTCTATTCTGTCAAAAATTACCGGGAATTGATTGTCAAAATTGTGTTAGGGAGAAAGGATAATGGGGACATTGAGGAGAATCCAGATAATAGCTTATTTTGAAACCATTTCAATATTGCAACCGCCTTATAACCAAAATCACTTATTTAACTTTAGTTTGAGATCCCATTCAGAACAGTCTGTATGAGTCCGTAAATTCTCTGCATCTCTTGCAGCATTAATTAGCGATTAATACCGAAGAACTATCCCTTGAATCCTAGAGAACTTTTTTTGTTACTTTTTTGAGTTTTTAGTCAGCTTCCATAGTATTTATCTTCCTATTTTCTCTTTTCCTTTGTCTCGCAATGATCTAATCTAACCCTAGTTAGAAAGTTGTCGAAAAATTACCGGAAATTGGTCAATTAAACATAAAATATTTATTTTTCATCCAAATTTATTGTATCGCCTTCAAAGTAGGCCTCTTCCGAAATGATACAACAAATAATCCAACCATCGAAATATTTTTCAAACGCTTTTTCCGAAATCGACTTCAGTTCTCGCCCCGAATTCTCTTTTATGTCTTCTATCATATCAGGTGAATACGATGGTTGTTCGATGGTATTTGTTGAGTTTTTGGTCGATAATTCATTTTATCAATGTTAGCTATGACTTTTCTTGCACCATTTGACTTTCTGGCGAGAATTTCGGGTGCACTACACCGCGATAATTAAAGAAAACTGTCAACATTATCTTAAGTTTTGATCGATTTTAACGTGGTTTTTTTGGTTTCGGTTCAGTTAGGATGGTTTACAGAGGAGGTAAAAGCTTTAGCAAAGAAAAGAACAGAAGCATATTTGAGATATAGAAGTATGAAGACTTAGACAGAACACATAAAATACGTAGAGGCATGGAACAGAGTGAACAGACAAATCAGGGAGAGAAAGAGAGAACATTGGAGAAAATTCAGCAAAGATATGGAGAACGATATGTACGGAACTCAGTATATGGAATATTCTTCGAGCAAGGAAAAAACCAGTCCAACTGAATCAAGTAAACGCGAAACAATGGGAACAATACTTCACAGAACTTTATAACAACGAAGAGAGCGGAAACGATAGTAAGAGACAAGCAGATCAGCTTGAAGAGAAAGAAATCTAACCCAACGAGTCGATAACTAAGGCCATTCAAAAACTCAAAAATCGAAAAGCACCAGGAATAGACAACATCACTAACGAAATCATTAAATATGGAAAAACACTCTAATGAGCGAAATCAAGGCTTTATTTGGAAAAATCCAAGAAAATACCAGTGTACCTACAGAGTGGAAAAGAGCCTTTATGTACCTATATACAAGAAGGGCGACAAAAAGACCCCCTCAAATTATAGAACAATAACTCTGCTGGGGGCACTAACCAAGCTCTTAACCGGAATTCTACGAGACAAAATACCAGAAGTGATAGACATCAACGAAGAACAACAAGGATTTAGGAGGAACAGAACAACAACGGATGCAATCTTCATAGTACGACAAATAGTAGAAAAATCTATGGAATACAACAAACTCTTATACATCTGCTTCATTGACTTCACAAAAGCCTTCGATCGTGTTAGAGTGAAAGATGTGCTGCAGATATTGAGAGACGAACAGATCCCGGAATCAATCATTAAATTATCGAAGACCTGAACACCAACAACACCACGAAAATAAAATCTCAAGGTAGTGACATCAGGAATACCTGTCGCTGCGGCATAACAAGAAGATAGTGTCAGCTCTCTTCTGATATATTTAATAATGGACAGAATCATCAACAAAATTAAATCAGTAGGAAACGGATACAGGACGAGTACGGGACAAATACAAATAGTATGCTAAGCGGACAATGCTGCAATAATGGCGGAAAATGAAGATGATCTTCAAAGACTCCTGATTGCTTTCAAATCCGAAGCTGAAAATCACAACATGAAGATAGCTACTGAAAAAACAAGGAGCCAAGAAGATGTAAGCTCGCAATTGATGATAAAACTGTAGAGCAGGTAATGTCCTTCAAATACCTTGGAGTGCAAATAACTAGTTACGGGGATTTAGCGAGAGAGGTCCGAGAGCAAGTAAATAAAGCAGCAGCGATTTCCGGATGCCTCAAAGATGTCGTATGGAAGAACGAGCATATGAGCATTGAGTGCAAAACGAGGATTTACAAAGCGTGTGTACGACCTATCGCCACCTATGCAATAGAAACTAGGGCCGATACCTTCAAAACCAAAAAAATTCTAAGAACGTTAGAAATGTATTGTACGAGACGGAAAACCAAAAGCAGCACGTCAGCCACTGGGAAGGCTCCCAAACACTGGAAAGATAGTTGGCAGTCCATCTCTCAAGAACAATAGTAGATGGATCTCCTGGAATGAAACAGACCTCAAGGTCTAAATTAAAAAGAAGAATGTTCACTTGGAAGATGCATTTCCAAATGCTTGTTGAGTGGTCTGCATGTCAAACAAATAAACCCATGTCTCATCACCAGTTACAATGCGTTTTATGAATGTGGGGTCAGAATTGATTCGTTCTGGTATGTCTTCAGACAGCTGTACCCGATTCAATTTTTGAAGAAATGACAGATCGCGTTCGAAAAGTTGTGCCGACTTAGCAATAACATCGTTTTAAACAGATTCCCGGTTCTTTTTTAACAGAATGTATTGTACCATCTGCTAGTGATACATTTGAAAGATGTTTCATTTTCTGCAAGACAACCACTAAGTAAAAAGTAATCTAGAATTAAATGAGATATGAATCGAGAAAAACGAATCACACTGTTCGCATATCCATAAGTAGAAATCGGAAAAGCCTACCAGACTTCCTATTGGAGATCGGTAATTCAAGTTTCCTGTTTATTATGTGTGTCAATTTATGGTGTCAAATATAACACACAACATGTTTTAATCATGTCGATTTCACTCAGCGTACCCGGGCCAAGCAAGTCGCCCAGAACATCTGGTTTTGTTAGATTTATGTCGACCAAACCGACATTGAGTTCAACTCGAACCAGACGAAAAAGGGCGTGCTGTGTGTGAATGCTAGCTGCGTGTAAATATGCGATGATTCATGCCTTCATTTAAGTGGCTTCGATCCTGTGCTATAATTAATTTTGATGGTGAAAGCAATCAAATCAATTTAACCCTATGTTTCTCATAACAGATCGGTTCACATGAGGCACAATTGGTATTTATTTGGTTGTAAATGGATTTCGTCGCGTCGAAAAGCGATTGCAGCTCTTGAAATATAAATAAATGAAGTATTTCACAACATTTAAAGTTGATGAGATAGAATAATGTTTTCAATCTACAGCAGGACAAACACAGGAGATTTATTGATTGGTCTATTTATTGATCATACAAAAAAGTAACTGTAAGTTAAAAAAAATATGGATGAACGGGAAACCCCCTTTAAACAAAGCAAATCAAATGAAATGAGAACGATCAATTGAGTGAGCACTGTAGCACTGTGATATCGAACAAAATTCAAAGTGACCAGATCGTATTAATTGCTTTCCTTCTGAAGGTTCTAAGAGACGCAGAATAAATCGAGGCAATGAACACTGTTCGCTAGATCGAGAATACGGTAGAGACAAAAATTCGAAACATAATTGCACCTATGCATTCGAACATTGAACAATGATGTGTCTTAATGGTAAATCAAAATCAGTTATATTTAACAGATCCGCGCAATCTACAGTAAGTTCAAAATCCCAAACAAAAAGCACAGATCTGACCTCTTCCGCCAAGAGTATCCAAGCTGAACATCACATCACATCATCAAGATTTATGTCTCTCGGTAAGTGTGAACGGTAAACTAGATATCTTAAAAATCTTCTTTGGATCCTTTCCAGAGCACCGATGTCACACATGTAGAAAGGGGACCATATAACAGAACCATATTCCAAATTAGACCTTACGAGAGAACAGTACAGCATATTGATAGTGTGAGGAGAGAATTCTTTCGAATTTCGCAGCACAAAACCAAGCATCTTCAATGATTTCGAACATATATGAGAGACATGCTCTTTAAAGTTCAATTGAGTGTCAAGCGTGACTCCAAGGTCTCGAATACTTGAGACCTGTACAATACTTCTAACACCAAAACTGTGGTTGAACTGACACGACTTAACAGATCTGTGAAATGAGATTACTCTACATTTATCGAAATTTAATTTGTGGCAATTAATGTCTACCCAACGGAGGAAAGCACAAATAATGAATCATGTATCTTTTTATGACTGAATAGAACTTCAAATCGTCAGCAAACATAATAAGTTTGACCAATATATAATCTTTAACATCATTGACAAAGAAGTTGAAAAGCAGTGGCCCAAGGTGAGAACCCTGGGGAAGTTCTACAGAACGTTAGGAGAGATTTCAAGAAGCATTTGTATCATTGTATGGAGGTAGTAGGAGTTCATTTCATTTGGTTTTTGCCATTGTCGGATTTTCGTTGAAATACAAACTTTCGTTGTTTGAACTGTCTATATGATATTAAATGTTCATAAAGATACTATTTTTGAATAGAGAATTAGTACAGCTTTCCAAAGATACACCACTTGATTAGCTTACCCTATAATCAATTTTGACTCTGAGGGTAGGGGTTGATTTCACTAGCTCCGAACCAATTCAGAAATTGCTTCCCTTCCAATCAAAAATTGATGTGTTTCAACTTTTTCCATCTTGAGATAGAGTAGGTGGCAAATCTGAAGCACACTGTATAACTCAATTCATTTTCTATTCAGCGTCATTTCATTGAATTCTGAGAAGAGAAGTTTTGTTACATTGATAAATACATTAGCTTTGTGCATAAAAGCTATTTTCCTATCGAATTTTGTGAAAGATTTCATCAAAATCCAGGGTAAAAACCTCGAAATTTAGCACAGAAGGAGTTTTATTTAATACATTTTTTTAAGGTATAAGAAAGAGTTATTGTAGTGCAGGTTTATGGCTGGTATCAGCACTCCATCAATTTTCATGAAAGATCAACACAAAACAATTCACACAATTCAATATAAAGATGTGAATTCCCAGTTTATATTTTTGCAATTATCCATTCAACAGATTTAAATATGAAATCTCATCTCGAATACCTTCAGGACATTCTTGGAGACGGATAAAAATGGTCAGACTTATTACCATAAGCCATGAATGGAACTTGAGGTCATAGGTGGCTTGCCTATGTAATCACTTTCATGTCGTTAACGGCTTTATCAATTTTCGTGGTGTTTATTTTCAGTCGCTAATGAAAGAAATTGTTGTTTGCTTGATTAATAGCGAGTTTATTGGATTGAGCGTGTGAATTTCTTGAAGATATCATATCCACTTGAATATAGGAGAGCAAGTCACTTCCTTTGATCATTCATGTTTTTGTATGTGTATTATCGAATATATTGGCGATGTATTTCTGCCTGTAAGAGCATTTCTGTTGGATGATAGTTTATTTAGTTTCGTTTGAGAATAATTTCGTGAAATTTTTCACACTTATTCATATACACCCTGTATAATGATAGAGAAATGCTTGTCCATATCAATTACTTTATTCGAGTTACAAACATTGACGCCTACGTTTTTCTCTGTTTCATGATATTTCACAGTTTCAAAATGTTGAAGAAGGGAAACAACAGTATCAAATTTTATTTTCATTACAAAGCATATCCTGGCATATATTTAAATTGGTTAGCTAATATTAATGAAGTATTTGGCAGCCATCCCATGTTTATTTTGCGGAAAAAAACCTTTTGAATGTTTGGTAAATATAAGATCAAGTTCTAGAAACTGTTTTGATAAAAGTGTAATCAATTCGAATGAACATTCAGGATATTAGTGAAAGATTCATTTATTCATGGCTTTTTCGTTCTGTACTTTCGAACGAATAATTATGGCAGTTGCGTAATTCTTAAATGAGATAGCGTTCAACAAGAATGATATAGCGGATACTTAGGTTGCCTCTTGAGTTTTGCGCCTGAAAAAAAGCGAGTTATTTAGGGGAAAAATAGCTTTATTGTTTATCAAAGTATTCTCCATGAAGATCTATACACTCTTGCACTCTTGCCTTTTCTGCCGTCGAAAATCGTTACCCACGTAGTCGTAAGGTGACAAATCGGGGCTACAAGATGGATATCTTTTCGATTCATCTAATCTGGTGGTAAGGTAACAATTTGTTCAACTAGAAGGGCAGGAAGATCTTAGTAGGCTCTTCGAATACTGCTTGGAAAACAGTTTATTTTCAAATTATCAGAAGTGCTATAAAATAGCTTTCAGCAGAAATATCAACCTCATTGAAATGATTACTCGATCGGCGATCAGCTGCTCCAAAATGTGGATACCATTATGGATCTGGGAGTTACATTCGAATCGAAGGTACTATTTGATCAGCATATTGAGCTTCATTATTCGACACTGTAGGCTATTTAGAGATGACGCAACCTTTCCTACTTTATATTATTAATTAGTCTTCAATAGATTGAACTTTGCTTCTATAATAAAGAATCCTCAATACAACATTTATATGCGTAAATTGGAAAGTGGATTGGAATAAAGATATTCAGTTTTGAAAGATGAAGTCATTATTGGGAATCATGATTACCTTGAGGCTCAAAAGAGATTCAAATTGATCACTTACTGAAAATATTGAAAAACTATATGTTAGCGCCTAGCAGATTTGAGACTGAGAACGAACAAGCTATTTCATGTCCCTTTTAGACGAACGAAAGTTCCCAAAGTGCACCTATTTGCAGGATTTTCAGTACTAATAATAAAAATTTCCTGAAGTTGACATATTTTTTATCGTTACGCAATATCTAGAATACACTCAAGAAAAGTTATCTCTAGATTCATCGTTCACTTATTTCTTCAGTTTTAGGTTTTTTCTTCTTACTTAATAACTTTTATGTGCACTGTTTTGTTTTTATATTTTCGCATGATAAATCATACTTGAATCTGTGATAGTGTGTTTGGGCTACTTGCTTGTTTGTATTCCTCTTTCTGAATATACTTTAGTAGCATTTATAATTGCTTGCAGATCTGTATTTGAAGGAATAGCAATAAGAACCCCTATCAATCCCATAACCTGAAAGTTTGTTGATAATATAAAAATAAAAATGCTGTATTGAATCTAACTATTAAATATAAGGACCACCCTTGAGAAGTTGAAATTGTCAAGAGAGAAGTTTCGGAAAATAATCTACTGGTTTATGACTGTTTGGTTTATGGTGAAAGTAATGTGAGACGATAGCGTGACATATTGATCACCTCGTATAACAGGGAAAATGTTTCTTATTTTATCGTTTTATGAACAACATCTTAATAAATGTTTTTTATTTTGTTGCAGGTGGGTTTCTTGAAATAATATCTCCCAGAACGTGAGTATATTGACGTTTGAACATATTGTAGATAACCACCGCAATGTGTCTTAATAGAAAAAGCACCTGCGTTGTAAGCATGCGGTGGAGATCCATAAGTGTAGAGATGGATTAATGTTGAATTGAAAAATCCCAAGACCTGTAAGATCAAAGGTGGACGTGGGCCGAATTATCGCGTCCCTCCTTGCATTAAAAAAAATTGTTTTCAATTGTGACAGGAAGTGAACAGAAGGTATTGTAAACCACCAAGAGTCAGTTCAAGTAGGAGGAGTTTTATTCCGTTTAAAATGCGATTCAAAGCTTTCTCCTTTGGTGAGAAATTATGGATATGAGGTATGGCAATATCCACTGAAATACAAGGTGAATTTGAAAATAATAGATTTTCGGTTATGCTCTTACAAAAGCTCAAAACTATTTCGTAAATAATTTCTTCCTAGAATTCAGTGACGTAGCCATATTCTTGAAAAGAACTGTCATCTTTTAGGCCAACTTGATTCTCCAAAGCTATTTGCGAATTTTGCATTACTATCTTTCTGAACGCAAGTATCGTTATAGAGTTTTCTTCAACTAGTCACTTCAAAACTAGTGGATTGGAAACAATGGCCACCAAGATCACCAGACTTATAGACATTCAATTTTTTCATGGGTATTCTGAAACACACTTGAAAAACGAACCTCAGGTGAAAAGCTGATGGATGAATATATTTTAAAACTTATAACAAAACAATTACAATCATATGCACCTCAGAAAAACAATCATTCATTTTGTATTACTGCACAAGATATCAAAATTTTTGTCGGGATATTACTCTTTACTGGATATCACAGGCTACCTAGAGAACGTTTGTTTTGGAGTCTAGATAAAGATCTGTCTATACCATTAGTGTGCAAACTATATCAAAAAATCGGTTTCAGAAATGAAAAAATTCTTGCATTTTGCTGATAATTAAAAACTTAGTGAAACTCTGAATAGAAACTTTCAACAGTGGGAATTTTTTTGTCGTTATTCTGGAAAACAGTTCATCAGAGGAAAGCCTGTGCGATTTCTTCTTAAAGACTGGATGATTTGTAGCTGAATATCGTTACAAATTTGAAACTTACTGTGGTGCAAAACTACACTCTGTCAGCGGGAAAAACGTAGTGAAAAGTTGGTTACCTTTTCGCTCTAGAGTCGTTTTGGAACTATAATAATGTATATCCATCAGACTACATTATATTTTTTGATGAAAATTTTTATTAAAATGGCTTGAAAATTTTTTTTTTCTTTCATGTTTATCACTCAACTTAACTTCTAAGATATTAAAAATGTGAAAAAATTATGATTCGATAAGAAAAAAACGTGAAATCAAATAGGTTAAAATGACAATCAAATCAATATTTCCTCACCAATCAATTCCAAATTATAAGAAATCGATTTTGAATCCTCTTATTCATTTTACTGAATCGCTACGATTATATCAAACGATTGCATGGAAAAGAGGTCGAACATGAGTTCAAGGTTCAAACAGTAGAAGAATTCTTGGTAAATGACACAAAAACATATATGTGTGGGAAAATGACTATTAATCATTAGAATAAATAGAACTATATCATTTCAGCCCTTGTCAAGATGATGATATTAATAACGTCTTTGTCAATGATGCTGAGATTCAACATTTAACTTCGCACTGTTGTTTGATTGACTGAGGTCAAACTACCATTACAAATCATCTCTGCTTAAGAAATGTATTTACAAATAAAGATAATTGGAAGGCTCTATTACACATGATTAGCCTGAAGTGCGAAATGTTGAAATGTTGAACTCATTTAACAATTTCAATATTCTCATACAGAGTCTTCAATCCTATTACTCTAGAACGGGGGTTCCCAAACTTTTTTGTACCACACCTCCTCTGGTTATTTGGGGACCCCCACGCCCCTCTTTGTACGTATGATGAAAATTAAAACAAGTATTACATGAAAAACGATTATAATTACTGATACAAATTTTAACATTGTAACAGATACATTTTCAATTTAATGAAGGTGAAGCAATAGACCTACCTACTTACAAAGTAAGCTCCATTACAACCGAACTTTAAAAAAAAGACTACTAGTGATATATGTTGTACTATTGTATCCATCGATAACTTGGTACTTCATTGACAGCTGTTAAAAATTTCATGACCTTTGTATGTAAACAATTTGAGTTTTTGTGTCATGTTTGTTAGTGCTTTTAGTACATCGGTCGAAAAATAAGTTTTAAATAAATAATTGCCATTGAGTTTAATGTTAAACTTGGTGAATCTTTTATCGAAACGCATCAAATGCTGAATGATGACGAAAGATCAGGCTCATCGAAAGGAAATATCGAAAAAGTGCATGGATTAGTCGAAAATGATAAAAAATCAGCAGGAAAATTTGTTGAAATGGAATAAAGCATTCCTCATTATCTGTATACCGTATTTTGACCAAAATGTTGGGTCTTAAGAAAGTTAATTCGAAGTTTGTACCACACATATTCACCTACAACCAAAAATTTGTTCGAATTGAGCATAACAAAGAAATCATTAAAAGTGCTCGGTTACTTTTTGAATGGAGGGTGTATATAGGACGTTCAGTCCTTTCCTTTGTGACCAGGAAAATAAACTACATTAAGTAGACAATAATTTATAACATAAATATGTCTCTGCATGTTATATACTTCTATAATAAACTCCAGTTTTCCTTCGTCATGTTCTTACCCCCAAAGATCCCCTAACACATATTTTTCCATTGCGGGTGAACCCAAGTACATTTTTTATTTTTAGAATGGCATTTCGGTAGTTCTATGACACGTGAACAAGATATATTATACAGCCGATAGAAATAATCATAAAAACGTTCGTGTCAGAAGAGCTATTTGTCTTTCAAAATCTTATCTTCCTTACGTAGAGGACAAGCATATTGTTGAGATATAACATGCTAGTTTGATTGTCATTTCAAACAAGCAGTTGCTGAATACAAATAAGACATCATAAGTTTATCTCTCCTTTAATCTTAATCTTAACGAGTACGTCGATTTTTATTTATTTTGTTCTATTAACACTTCGTTATCTCAAGTTCTTTTGTTTGTTTTCGAGCATAGTTGGGAGTAACTAAGTATGATTCGTAGCTAGTATAAATGAATGAAGTGTTTTATAAGTAGGTCTTATATGAAATTAAAAACATTCCAACATCCATTCGACAAATCAAATTGTTCAATCACCCTTTAGGCAATGAAATTCAATCATAAACAACTCTAATATTAATTTACAATATTCCAAATTTTTAGTGCCAAAAGTATTAAATATATACTTCAGAAAGATCGACATATGCAGATCTAGTTTCAAATTTTTAATTTTTACTCAACAGTTCTGATTCGTATTAGATCAGATAAGAATCGAATAAGATTCATGAATTATAATAAACAACAAATATGAGTTTGAAACAGCAAGATGGAAGAATTCCTTCTCAAGTATATTAATGAAATAAAAAATAAAAGTTTCTTGGGAGCATCCAAAAGACAAAGGCGAGAAATTGGTAATCAAATAAAGGAACACTACTGAATACGTAGAAATTTCACCTTATGTGATTGCCCTTTACGTAACTATTTTGTATAAATTCAAATTGACCAAAATTCACACAATTTGCTTACCAGGAAGAACAAGCATCTTCTGAATTGAAGTGTTCTTGTGGAAACAGAAATGAGATACATAAATTTGTAAATTACATTATGGACCCTCATATACAATACAATGATGTTAACTATATATCAGTTTCAGTGAAACTGTTAATTTCCTAGATCCTTAACTGTCGAGTTGGCAGTTAGTTTCGAGCAGTCGGCTTCTTATAAACTTGCTCTATAATAATTGAAATTTCTATTCTTCAATTTTACTTCTTTTCAATTCATTTTCTTGTGAAACTTTATAATATACTATGAAATGAAAATGAAAGGAAGAAATTGCATTAAAACAACTTCATATTACCATATTACGTGATGGACATACTCATTTTACACAATTATATAAAATACCTATAGTACAAATACCTATAACAAAAATTATCAAATTGCATAGCATTTTCCAAGTAGTAGTTGAATTTTTTCCAAAATATGATTCACATATACAGCAGCATGTTTCCTGTGACTTTCAAAAATCTTGATTGAAAGTTGTTGTACAAAATGAAACTTCGTATGCATCTCTACATATTTGAACATTATGTTTCCCACTATCAGACACTTATAACTTTGAACTTCAAATCAATGAGGAAATCCTGTCATTCATTTAACAAGCTTGATAAAATTTCCTGAGAAACAGTAACTATAACTTTTGTGCAAATTTGAGATCTTATTTTTTTGGTTCAAACTTGAACATTGTCAGACACATTCAATCTCATTCACTTTTATATTTGGATAATTGTAGAATAGAAACGTACTTCCTCTTGAATAAACTGAAACGAAAATTCAATTTGAAATGGCACGGTCTTATTGACATCCAGTTTGAAATATTTTAATACAGATATAGCCTTTTTGTATAAATATTATTATACAAAAGAGCTCAATACCTATTAATAGCAACTCAAAGGATATCCCATCATTTTGTAAAATCCCCAATTGATTCGTTAAAAATCCTAGTAATTCCAGGACATTTTTCAACGCAAAGCGGTTAAAATAATCATGATAGAAAAATGAAATATGTTAATTCTGAGTACATTTCTTGAGCATGCTGAAAAAATATACCTTAAAATACATAAATAAACCTAAAATTACATTCACTTACCTTTCAAACATTATTGTAACTCTCCTACTCTTTTTATTATAACATTCCGTTTGAATCACATTGCTTAGGTTAGAATCACCACAAAATGTTAAATTTATGAATTTTGAAAGTTTGTTGTTATTTTCTTTGAACAAAATATACATAAAAATGGATGAAATAAACATCAAACTACGTTCACTTACCTCTAAAAGTTTATTTCAAGTTTCGTCAAACTTTTCATTCAAATAAAATTTGGAATTACTTATTTTGACAGATCGAATATAAGACTAATGAGTTTGTTACCTCTTGTTTGCATTCTCATTATTTTGTATCTAGCTGTTTATGAACGTATGTATTTTCAATACTTTATGTCAGCTGAAGATGGTCGAGGGACCGAAATAGCAATCCTGATTTTCAAATAAATCTCTTGTGATAGTATAATACGTGGTTCAATTTCTTATGATCATCAAATTAACTTCTTTTTATTCAATTCATTCGAATACAACATGGTAGAAGATAATATTCAGCGAGAATGCTGAGATGAAATCAATTTCACTTCCTCATTCTGGAATCTCTGGCCTTTCAAGCATCAATGATAAAAATCCTAAAATAAAAATAACTCTACCAAGAGTATTTCCATCAGAATAAAGCACTTCAACATTGGCTCGACTGGAATTCTCTTTGTAATTAATTTGTTTTAGTAGACCACCCTTTATCCGCCCAGAACTTAATCACACAACATAGGTCCATCTTTATTTATATCTAGAAAGACTTACGTCACTGCATTCATATATAAATTTGGGGAGAAATGGAGAACATTCCCAACTCGAATGTTTGCCACCCGCGTCAAGCATGTAAACAATAAAAATCGTGAAAGCTGAAGTTGTAATTTGAAATTGTGATACATACATGTGTTATGTTGTTATTTTTCGAATTAAAAAAGAAAGAATTACATTGAAGAAAAGTTACAATAAAATTGAAAATATAATATATTCTCAATTGTATCTATACAGGGTGCTTCAACGAAAACTAAACAGAGGCTATATCTACTAAGATATTAATTTCTGATCAAAACGCAAAAACAGGTCAATTTTTGTTTCAAGGGGAACATCTTTTGGGGCACAAAACTTGCCTGAAATATCAACCCCCTAAGCGGGGGTTTCAATCCTTGAACATTTTGAATAGGGAAGATGGGTCTAGTGATGACTCAAAAGAAAGGTGGTATCTTTGTCTATATCGCCTTGAACGAATTTCCATTTTTAATTGAAAACTGTAAAAGATACAGGGTGAGCAACTGAAAGGTAGGGAAGACTATTTCCCTGAGACTATTCAAGTTTCAGTGAAGTAAAATGGAACAGATCCATGCAGATCAATGGCAGTCAACTCACAAGTTGGACAGTTCAGGAGTATACGGACTATGTTGCCCTGATTGGATATAAACATTGACCACATATAGATCAGACAGAAAGATCTTTTCGCATTGGATACAAAGAGCATCACTCTTTCTTTCGTAAAAATAAAAGCGACTACACCATCGCATAGCATTGCCTAGATAACAACCACTGCTTTCCTGGTACAGATTATCTTAACAGTATTCATCGTTTCCCGAAATACAATAAGCTGAATTATCTACAATCTGTGTTAAACACAATAAAAACAATCTTCCCTTCTTAACGACAACATAGACCTATGATTCCCCAATATTTGTGATTTTCAAGTAATTATGAATGTACCTTTGAATACCTATCTATATTCCAATAGTCAAATTTTTTTCGCAAATTTTTCTTTATATTAAACAAGTTCCACGAAGAAATAATATATGGGCGATGTCAACCCAGATTATCGGGTCCATGAAGATTCTTAAACATCTATAGATCATAATAGGCATCACTTGGAAGACTGAACCTGGCCATCGGGGCTCTCTCGGTCAAACAGAGATGGAATTTGAGGAAATATCGCATGTTATGTATTTTTTTATTATCTCCTTAGTCCCTTTCATGACCTTGCATGCTATGTAAAATCTTTTCTTAGATTTGTTTGGACATATAAGAAGTTTGATTGTTGAAATATTTTTCTGCTGGTTTTCTTTTTCCATTGTTACAGATTCCTGTCCCAAACCCTCTTCCTTTCACCCTTGTTTTTGAAAATCATGGAATGCAAGAGAAAATGAAGCGGCTAAGCAGAAAAAACTTTGGTACTCTTTATGTACACACGGCACTAACACAACATAAACAGACAAGCTATTGCTAGTGCAATAGCGACAGGGAAACGAGTTTTTTCCTCAGGTTTTTTCTCTCGTTTATTGAATCATATACAAGATAGTATGGTTCCCCTGTTACATTTCCTGAGCTCATACTTGTGTTTTCTGACACACATCAAAATTATAGATATAAGCACTTATTGTAAATACAATTATTCAAATTTTGTAAATTCCTCTCTTTTCAAAAGGATATATATATATATATATATATATATATATATATATATATATATATATATATATATATATATATATATATATATATATATTCCAATAGTAGAAAACTTTTTGTTTTTCTCTTTTCATAATTCATTCTTGTTTTTCTATATTTAAGACAAATTGTACAACTGTATCTTGGTTTTAACTCACAATTACGTTTGTTAATTAAATATTTTCCACCTAATTTTGTGATATTCTTCACAAAGTAAACAAAAATCCCCTTATAATGATCAAATATCACTCAGTAATGGGTAACACAATATAATTTTTGCATTAAATCTTTGTCGAGACCCCAGCTACAAATCGTTTCGTTTGGAGGTGTTTTTTCTGTTTGTCCATTTCGTTGTCATTTGGTTTGGGGAATTAAGGTTAAAAACATGTTGATGATGTCGAAAGTACTGCTACTGGTGACCGATTAGAGTGTTTAAGAGGCCTCAGAAATACATAACCACTCATCCTTGTTAGCAGAATTAATGCTCTTAATGCTTACTATACAAAAATATCAATTATCATCATCGATTTTGACTTTCCATTTGAGAATTGTCGCAAAGAAGCAACACGATCGTGGCCTATAGTATTAGGCGTCCATGGGTTCTGTATATTGCAATATACTCACCACTTCTATGCAGTAAATATATGTTGGGCAATGTTATTCAGCTTATAATGAAACTATTTTAGTATTTTAACTTTAATGCCTAATTCCTTCTCTAAAATCTTCTTCTTGGATTTCTGCAATAGTTTCTGCAACAGCAACAGTTTATTTGGCAGACGGTCCAAGTACTTGTCATTATATTCAAGAAACTAGCGTTACCCGTGTTAAATTAACACGAGTTTGGAAAAAGAACACATGGACCACCTTCAAACATACAACGTTACTGCCCATATCCAAATTGTAATGGACTATTCGATAACCCATTATACCTTTTTCTGTCTTCATTAAAAAATCTCTATTTGAGTCTATAAACGTGAGGCGACGTGATCTCAGAGGGTGGTATTTAAATCTCCAAGCGCGATAAAAAACTGGAACGAAAGAATGCCGATGTCAAAGTAAATCTGTAGTAAATGTATCCGAGATGTAAGATATGCCCTTATTAGTCCGACTTACCATGAGGGAAGTAGACTGAGCATGATAAAGCATCGTTAGTCTGTCTAGGCCTTGCATCCATAAGAACAACGGGTACGGCTATGTTGTATATACCACAAATTCTCACTTATGTAGACTACCCGATGAGAGATTACAACGCGATCGGTGATTTTATGCCCCTTTTGGCTCCGAAATAACACACGTGCATGTGTTTATAGATGTGAACCACGTGATTTTCACGATTTAATCCACGAGTTGTGTATTTTCAGTTCGAGTATTTACTTGAAGGAAGAACACGGAAACAGCAAATGTGTTGGAAATGTCATAAAGTAATCAGTAGAACTCTGGCTTGTAAATCATTTAGGCTATTAACTTGAGAATTTCGAAATGAAATGAGAATGAGTCCTCAGCTAGTATACAATTTATATCACAAAATTAATTGTTGTTGTTTATTTTTCTACGGCTTAGTGAAATAAACTCTGTTTTCGAAATTTTATGCTACTCGTGAAAAATTGAATGTGTGCGTTTGGATTTTTGTAAAACTATTATAATCGTTCACAAATGATATTTAGTCACACACAAACGTAATAGCTATTTGGATATTTCTATCATCATCAGGCGTTTACAAATTGTGAGTTGAAACTAAGGTATAGTTGTACAATTTAACTCAAATATAGAAAAACAGGAATGAATTATAAAGAGAGAAAAAAGCAACAAGTTTTCCACTATTGGAATGTAGATAGGTATTCAAAGGTACAGGGTTTGGCGTTATGGAAATGCGTTTTTGAAATGAGAATAACTCAGCTGTTTTCAACGTAGAACATCAATTACGTAAAATGAAAGCTTAAATGTTACCATTTAGTGTAGAAAAAGTGAAAAGAATCTTAAATTAAATCAGGCAGATGACGTCCGTGTTCTGTAATACATTGCTGTAGTCGATTCTCAAAGTTCTTTAACTTCTCTTGTGATGGCTTCTTTCAACTCTGACAGATTTCGAGGTTTATCGACGTCGACCTTAGCCTTTAGGTTTTCCCACAACAATAATCACAAGCAGTGAGATTCAACGAGAGATTACATGACCATGAAAATGCGACAACTTCTGAGATCTCGCATGGCCGTGGCACCATTCTGTTGGAACCAAACATTTCTTCTGTTCATTCTTCGTCGTCGCAAGTCTGGGATGAAAAAGCGCACGAAACGGTGACTTTCTCACTATGAAGTGGGGATTGATACCGTTTGCGGGGGTTTTCTACAGTTCAGTTTATTAACCGCACCTCTCAAATGAAAATGAGCCTCATCACTATCACTGGTTCATTTACATCAACTATAATCATTTGCATTCTCTCGAAAAACTGTTGGTATTGTGCAAAATTTCCTTGGTTCAGGTGCTCGCCCTGGGCTTTGAATTACAGCTTGTCTCACTCTTTCCACAGAAGCTGGTGTCCTTACACTTCAGGAACGACCTTGAGGTTTCGCATTCTTCGCTGATAGAGTAGTTTTGAAATTCTGTACCCTTCGGATGATTGTGTCACGTTTCGGAACTGAAACGTTACGACCAATGTTGAAGCGCTGACTCTCCCGATTTTAAATACCCTTCAACTGTGAACGCAGGGTGCTTTCTGTCCATATAACCATTGTGAACTAAATGGTAACTCCTCCTGAATCGAATGACCTCAGCCGCTCCCCTCTACTCACTCACCGTTACGTGTACTACCCGTTCCAAGAACGCTCTTCCATTACGCCCCACGCTTTCAAATATTGAGGCAAATATTGGGGAATAACATATGTCTGTGTTGTCGTTGAGGGGAGTAAGATTGTTTCTATCGTGTTTAGCTCTGAAAATTTCCAGAGATTCTAGATATTTGAGTTTATTGCTTTTCGGGGCACTATGAATAATGTTACAATTATCTAGAAAAAGCGGTGGATGTTATATAGGCAATGCTGTGCGATAGTGGAGTGACTTTTGTTTTTACAAAAGGAAGAGTGGTGTTCTTTGTATCTAATTCGAAAAGATTTTCCTGCCTGGCCTAAGTATACACCGTTACAATCAGGGCAACACTATAATCCAGAATTGTCTAATTCATGAGTTTTGTCTTAATTGGGATACTGCATGTAGTTTTGAAAGCAATTTTTATGTTGTGACTTGACATTTGTTTTGCAACTTGCTGTAGAATTGTTTTCTCGAAACAGCTAACGGTTTTGTGAAACAGTTTATTAAGTAGACTTCATTTGAGTAACTCCTCCATAAATCAAAATGAAAAAACTTCCTATTAGGAAATCAACAACCAATAAATGAAAATCAAATATTCCATTAATCCACCTCTGGCTATACTTTATAAATTAACGAATTGATAGGTTCAGCCTGACATTGACTCGCTTGAAACTAAGTAGTTTTGTTTATGATAATAGTCCATAAAACATAAAACGAATTCTTTGCAATTCATGAATATAAAGTACATTAATATATTTCTTGTTTTTCCGGATAATTCAAGAATAACCTTCCCATTTTTCGAGTGAACGAACGATGTATAAATATCACGAATGTGGAACAAAAATTGAATAATAGTTCTTGGATGAACCAGAATCATTTTCTTCTCGATTATACCAATGCGTTCTTCATGTCCATTACCGAAATTCGATTTGAGATTCAGGCGTACAACGAAAGCGATTTGCAATTTTCACTTTAACTTCATCATTCCAATACTTTTACGTTCGTCCCTATTCCTTGTTAAAACTGACTTTTTCCAATAACATCTACTCTGTTTGAAGTGACATAGAAAGCGTGAAAAAATGTAAAGTGGCCAAACTTCATCCATCTAGGGAAACATTACAGAAAACGAGGAGGGAATTCCTTAAGGATTCACGATGTTCTTTTCAACAAGAGAAGGGAACGATAGTTCTTGAGTTTTCCTGTCTTCTGAAGAAAATCGAAAGAATTGAGACTTCAACAACCTCTTAGGGTTATCATTGATATTTTAAGTAACATAAGTCCATAAGAAATAAATAGAGGGTTTAAATCGGTGGATGTCACCTACCAACCCATCGATCACCATCATTGCTTTTGAAAATTCCACGAATTCCACAAATGGCCAAATGTATGTTTCTATTTTTTTTATTGTAGAAAATTAAATTCTGAAAAAATTTTTCTGATATCATTTCCACCTGAAATCAACCAAAAGGAAGATATGAACTTAGTTCGGATAACATTCAAGACAACAACAAAAAATTTCTCCAATCGATCAATCCTTTCTCCATATACTTCGCGTGGACACCCGGTATTGTTAGAAGGGCCACTTTTGCATCGATCGACCCAATCGAAGTGTTCATTTCACTATATTCGTTCACTCACGCGCAAAAACTTGCTCTTTTGGAGATTTATATATGTTGAAATGTTAGAAAAAATAGAAACTATTTCGAATATCCAATATTTCATCTGAAATTTCTTGTGACTTGTTGGTTTGATATTTGTTAATTAAATAAGGGATGATATCCGTTTTTTGGGTCCGATAGTGTTTCTGTTTCTGCAATTAAACATCATTGCCACTACCTGTAAGACCGGACCTGGTTATTTTGACCCTTCTGATAGTAAGGGGAGTTGTTGTGTTGATCATTGAAGATTTTCAGAGGACAAAAGTGATTGTGCTTCGAAAATCGTGAGAAGGAAAGTGTAGCAGATAACTGCAGTCTCACTACCAACCGAATATCTGGTTAGAGTGAAGATTAAAACACAATAATTTTGCTCACAACTAACTGACTAACTGTAAATGATGTATTAGTGACGTGATAGCCAGGGTTCCTCCTCAGGTTTTCCTCCCTATTCCTTAGCTTACAGTTCAGGTATATTTTTTCTGTAATCCAATCAAATCGCGAAAAATCGAATAATATTGAAGAATAAGGTTAAATGTTGCAAATATTTTCACAAGACAACAACTAAAAAATTATTCTCTAACTCTTCAATATCAGCGAACTTTTAATGCAAAGTGTTTTTCGTTGGCAGGATTTTTCATTCAGCAATTAAATATATAAGTGAATTCAAGGTTATACGATACGTAAGACGCCTTTAAAATTATCAACAGCTATGATGACAATTCGCTGAACTTGTATGTTTGTTGTTATCATGAAATAATGGCTGAAAATTTCACTATCAACAAATTGTTGTATAGTACTTAATTATGAATTCGAAATAACAATATTTAATTGTTGATACTCATGAACCAAAAATGGCCTAAAATTAAAACAACCAAACGAAAATTATTCCCCATCATAATCTGAAGGCTTGAACCTGACGAAATATGTCACAGTTCAGAGAAAGATTACAATTTGAATTGGTTGTTCCCCAACTCTTTCTGAGAAATTACCAGCCACATTTTCAACGCAACCCGTTGTTATAATGATCCTCTCCAACCAACTTGACAACAGAGGACTACTTTCAAAATTGGGAAATCTGTTTGTAAGGGAAAACTTTTAATGGATGAGTTTCACGAACAGAGGTCTGATAAGTTCCTGAACTTGAAGAAGCCCGCTTTCTCGTAAATCTTCTGCTTATACGCCTGAGCTGTCAATTAAAGGGGTGCTGTAAGCGATTTTATCAGCTTCAAGTAATTTATATCTTTTTGTTACTTGGGACAAGTTATTTGAATGTGGGTAAATTAGATAGTTTTGAGGAAAATACCACGGAAGCTTCTTCATTATTGAATATTTCTAGGTCGTTGTTTGAATGAAAGACTGTTGGAATACTAAATGACTTTATTATACGGGCGTTTTCTAAACATGCAGCGGAAGGGGGTCCGATCAATTTAGACTTTTAAATATACATAAATTACCATCCAGCTGAAAATGCTCGAATTAGTAAAAAACATGATTGAAAACAACATATAAAAATTCCGAATTGTTCCAGGTCTTGGAAAAAATTTTATTCGAGGTCAAAGGTCAAAAAAATTGGTTTTTCGCGATTTTCACCAAAACGGTTTTATCGTAAAATTACTCCGGACAAAATTGTAGAACATGAAACTCTCTATAAAAATACTATCAATACTTTTCTTTCTAAGAGCCACCATTTCAGAGATACAACGTTTTAAAAAGTTGTAATCGTCATAATACGCACACGTTTCCATGCCACCTCTGAGGTAGTGTACGTTTTTATTTTAACGTGCTTTTCCCAGTAGGCCCATTCCACAAGTTTCTTGTGATTTTGTTTAATTTGAAACTATTGAATGATAATAACAGATACTAGCAAGGCTTGGAAAAATAATAGAAGGGATATAAATCTTGGACTTTTATTTTACACCATTGTTTCGATAGATCTGTATTGCCACATGAGTTTTGTCTCAAAATCTTTTGCTGAGAGAACTTCTTTTATTGGTGGCATAGATTCTTCCAGTAAATCTGATTCTTTTGGGGTACCAATTTGAATGATACCCATTATTTGGAGCGTGTTATTACCATCAAGCGTATTAACATTTAGATCAGCATTGTCAGCACATATCAGTGGATGGATAAGTGTGCCACTTTCTGGCGATAAAACATAAGGAGGACTTTACTTGTGCTACAGCTTCAGAGATGTATACAGGGTGTCCAAGCGGGATCGGATATTAAAAGTATATGGTGAAAGGAATGACCGATTGGAGAAATTTGTTTTTGTTGTCTTGAAGGCTATTCGAACTAAGTAGGAAAATATTTTCGAAGTGACACTTCCGGTTAAACCAGAAGTTAACATTAACATCCCGTTATCACCAGAAAATTTCAACAAAGAATTAAATTTAATTGAACAAATAGCTAAAAATAATGGTTACAATTCCAAAATAATAAATAATATTTCGAATAAAAAACGAAATAGAATCGCATTGAATGAAGTTTACCCTGTCGATAAATTGAAACAAAAATTCAACACCTTAACCTACGTTGGCATTACAAGTGAGAAACTGAAATCATTCTGGAGTAGCAATAAGTTCAACATAGCTTTCCAAACTAATAATAGCTTAGGCAAATATATAAAAAGTAATAAAACCAAATCAGATGAAAATAATAAATTAGGTATTTATAGATTGAATTACGATGACTAATAATTTTACATTGGTAAAACACATAAATTTTAATATTAGAATATCAGAACATAAACGCAGTCTTCAAATAAAAATCATATTCAAATTACCGAATCATATCTACAAAATAGTTACTATTTCGAGTCACAGTTTGAAATTTTGCATACAGGTGATAAATTTGAAGGTAGATATTTAGGAAACTTTGGAAATCAACAAACACAAACACTCAGATAGACTCATCAATGAACAAGTCGACTTAAGCCCTTCACCTCTATTGAATCTCTTCAGGAAGCAATGATATACCTGTCATCAATAAAGACTCAAGAAGTAACAAGCCAATGAGCTTTTAATTACTTAAGAACATTTGCATTTATATTCTCAATCTTATCTATATATAGTTGTTATAATATCTGTACATTCATTCGTCTGAAAAACTTACGGTGTAGTGAAACGCGTTACGAATCACAATTATTAAGTAAAATTCCTGAAAACACATTACTCGTTTTTTTTTTCTAGTAGGTATTCTCGATTCCATCAGTTAGTTGTCATGTTCGAATTACCAGATTTGTTTTCGTCGCCTTTCAGTTTCACTTGAAATGATTGCTCTCGTATTCTAAATTGATTGAAATTGCTTATTATTGATTTTAGATGTAGACGTTTTAAAATCCACAAGTTTCACGAGCTAAAACTCTGATATTTTTCAACATAATTGAAGCAAAACGTCCATTGTTTCTTCAGTTAGTAATCTTTTGAGAAATACCTATATCTAACCATAAAAAATTCGACATGCTTCATTCAGCAAGGTATTTCTGGTAATTCGAAGATGGCTTCCTTGACAAGTAACTGATGTAATCGAGAATAAACTAGTAGAGAAGAAAAAAAACGAGAAGTCCTTCCTTAGTCCTCGCAAATCCTAAGATGGAGACTGGTGGTGTGATTAATTGCCACTGAATGTTTTATCAGTTTAACTAGATTGAATTTCGTATACTTTGACAATATAAACGAGGTCTACACTGTATAATTCGAGATACAAAAAATGCAAAAGTTGTATGATGCAAATTGGTTATGCTCAAAGAAATCTCCTGCTTCATCAATACACTTTTGTTACCGAAACTTCCAGAACTGAAAAACTTGAAGCCAGACATCTTTAGGTCTGCCCTGAAAAATAGGGATGAATTGCACCATCGATTTTATCCTGCGTCGACCACGTGAAAGTGTTTTTATGTTGAGACACTTTCTATGTCCCAAGAATTAATTCGTACCATTTTAAACGATTGTTTAAGCATGAGAATCGTTTATGCGCGACTAGTTCCAAAAGATCTGAATTGACATGCTAGAATAAGTCAATTTCGACTGTACATTCGTAAAACGCATTGTACCTGGTGATGAGACATGGGGTTTTTGAATTTGGCACGCACACGATAGCATACCATTTCACAAGGCTGTTTTGAATGAATTTCTGGCCAAGAACTTAACAAATACTTTCGAACGACCACCGTATTCACCTGATATGGCTCTGGATGACTTTTTTCCTTTTCCAAAACTCAACTTACCACTTCGAGGTAACAAGCGAGAACTAAAATCTATTCCGGAAAAAGCGTTTGAAAAATGTTTTGATGATTGGACCAAATCCCAGTACTTTTTTAACAGATGTTCAGGCGATGTCATATTGTCCTCAATGGTTCGAATATCTATTCTCCAATTGATCCTCAAGTGATATCCAATTTGTACCTCAAATGTGATGTGAACCAGTTCGCAAATTTCGAAATCGATAATCCTCGAACACGTATCGGATTTCACGGAACTCTGTTATGGTTAGGCCGTTAGTTTGTTTGGATAATCTAATACCGTCACGTTTACGAGAAGAACGTGTTGATTGGATCTAACTGTAATAGGCTTACTAGATAGAATAAAAATAATTCATTCAATGTGTTCAAGAAAATAACGTAAAGAGTTGTTTAGTCACCTGACCGTTGCTTAATAGGCTTACTCTCGGATGTACAGGGTGTCCCATTGCTGAATGCATAAAGTATATTGTTAAATGCAACTTATTAGACGTTCCTTCCTTTGGTAAGAGCTGTTCTACGTTTTTTTTTCTGTTTCATTTTTCCATTATTTACAAATATATCGTTTCTACCGTTGTCTCTCAATTTATAATGTCGCTAAAAAAATTGAAAAACGAGCTGCGATACGAAAAAAATAGCGTTACCGCTTAAAGTGAAAATAGAAATGCTTGAACGTTTACACCTTGAAGAGTCGTTTGTATCCATATCACGCACATCCAATGTTAACGAATCAACTCTACGATCGATAAAAATTCGAAGATAAAATGGGTCGTCTGTAGCTTCAGCTTCACGTCAGCGAATATTGTTAGTGATTCAGCAAGAGAAGAAATGGAACTGGCGTTATCATTGTGGATATTGATCGCAAGAAGAAGAAAGTGGTTCTGAGAGGTCCAATTATTCGGGGGACAGCGTCTTTACGCAAATTTTGAAGAACCTGGTGGTAGATGTGGTAGATGTGGTAGAGGAGGATCTCAAGCATTGAAAGGTTGGTTCAATAAATTTACACTGCTGCAGTAGAAAGATATCCAAAGAATTTGCAAACCTAGAATTCAAACCTGAGCATGTATTTAATGTAGACGAAACTGCACTGTTTTAGAAGAGAATGCCAAAAACGTGGAAGATGAGATGGGTTCGAAGAGATAGAATCCGGTGACGTTCAGGAGTTGCTTGAATCGCAAGATAAAGACTGACAGCGACTTGGAGGAAATTATTCGTTTTCGATCTTAACTCTTTCGTTATTAACTTTGACACCCCCGTAAAAATTGAGCAATTAAATTTTTAGATACAATCTTGTATTTTCGTGATAATAGATGTTGAGCTAAGCCAATTGTCACTGTTCATGGCCTTCTAGAACGAAAGATGAAAATTGCTGAAATAAAAAATTGTGTTATGTTTTTCTTTCAAAAATAAGTCAAACGGTCGTAGGATGAGATGAACAATTGAAATAAAAAATTACAGGGTGTCCCATTTGAAAATCGAACGTTGGTATCGTTTCCGACATAACTGGAAACGAAATGTCAAAGATATTAATGATATCAAATTCAAAAGTTGTCTTCTATCCGATTTCCAAAATTCATCAAAATATTCGAAACAGAAAAAAAATTAGAGGGGTGGCCTTACACCATACATACCCTGCGAATAAAGAGCTTATACTGTATTTCACATAGCTGCCGTTCTAAAACATCGAAAATGGGACATCCTGTATTTCAATTCAGTTTTATAATCTGCTTGAAATCTTTTGTATAATTCATGTATGTTAACTAACGTGAAGTTATTCACGAAATTGAATGTTCTACGGAATAACGTTGTCTGCATATTTTTGGTACTAAGATTACAAGATAATCTCCAAGCGGTTCCTAGCATCATATATTATCAGATACCCGTATATCATCGTCATTGAGTAACCATAGTAAACATTACCATGAACGCACAGATGTTATCAGTGTCAAACAATGTATATTGCGTAATACAGCATAATGAAAAGTGTTTACGGTGAGTACATATTAATATGACGCAGCCCGACCATAAAACAGACTTTACATCAAGCTTGATGGGTTGGTCTCATACTAATTAAAAGCCCATTGTAATTAATTCTGGTTAAATAAAATCTAGGCTTGGGACGATCTTGAGAATGATTGTTTCTAATTAGTATCAAAGGCAGCGTCCCTTTAAGAGTATTTCACTTGCTACTCTCTGATTAGAATTTATTTCCGTATCTAACACTAAACGGTTCTAATGACTATCAGAAAAAATGTAGATTGATGTTGTTTATTTCATGGAGGTCCAGAGTTGGAAGAAAGATGATTTTAATGAATGAGGTAATGTTCAAATTGTCACTACGTGGAAGTTTGTTATTTCGAACTAGCTTTCTAGTTTCGAATTAAAGGATCTGAATCTATAACATTTCAGTATTTTTTTTTTATAGAGATTATACTCAGTTGCAATAACAATATTCAGACGTTCTCTGTTTATTATGAAAACGAGTATGCAGAAGAAAAATCTGTTTACTATGAAGATTGATTGATCAGTTAGTCCATGAACTCCAAGATGGCCTATTTGAGTCAGCTTGTTCGTGACTTCCTAACTCTAAAATATGGAAATCGCTGGATTGGTCGAGGTAGACCTCAATTTTGACCTGCACGGTCTTCCTGTGGGTTCATTTGAAGCCTTTAGTTTACACTACCCCGTGACAAATATTGAGGACTTGAGAAATTGACTCATCTTTGGGTGCAACTCGATAAGAACAGATCTTGGTGCTTTTGAAAGAGCCAATTAATAAGGAGAAGACTGGAATCTTGCATTTAAGCTGGAGCAGGTCACTTTGAACAGCTTTTTTAATTTTTCAAAAGTTATTGGTGATACTTGAAAGTCTTCGTTCTTTCCTTGAATTGAACTTTTGATTTTCAAACATAGGTCATTTAATGATGAAAGAAATACACTACGATGGTTCTTTTAATCGAAGATTACGAGTCGTACAATGAAAACTAACTTATTCTTTTCAAAATTTTTTTGATTCAAAAACATGGCGTCGTACAAAAAATTGTTAGGAGAGCGTTTTTCTTGAAAAATAATTGGTAAATTCAAAAGTATTTTTCATTTTTGTAAGAACCAGTAGCTTCCTAGTTTTTTCCTTGACAATAACCTACGTTTCGTATTGAAAATTATACGTCTTCGAAAGTTTTCGACACCCCCGAATATTTACCTCGAAATCTCAAGCGGTTTACGAAAAATTCAAATTTAACTGCATCTTTCGATTACACTTCAACACCTTGTAAATCGGTAAAGAAGTATTAGCGGACCTATGTTTACATGAACATTTTTCATGAAATTACTTCAGCAATTACCTCCTTCAATATTGCCGTGTCTTTTACCAACACCCTGTAAATTTGGGATGAAAGATTTTTCGAATACGTCCCTCGATTTAACTAAAAATAAAGCGTCTAAAATGTGAAAATATTTTTTGCCTAACTTCAATAATATTCGAGATATCGTCAGTTTAGAAAATAAAAGAAAGCAACGGATAACGTTCTCAGAAAGCTAGTAGAAGTTGACGAAGTACAAGTAAACTTCAGTAAACTCTAAATATTTTTTGAATGACCCTCGTAGTTATAAAGTTTTCACTTTGGAATAGAAGTTCGCACTCAATATGAATTGAATGTCCACAAATTGTACGCGATCAAGTGCGTACAACAGAACGGGAAAATTTATCAAAGTGTATAAAGCTTTATCCAAGTCTTCCTATCAGAGCACAATTACAAAGGAGATTTATTTCGCCGTTCTGGTTGCGAAACACTAATGAAAACAGAGAAATAGTCACTTAAAAATTTGGGATGAAACCTAAATTAAATTAGTTCTGTAGTAATGGCACAATTAAACAGCAAACGTTCTATTCAACACATCTACCCCACCCTCTGGCAGATTCCGAATCGAAAACAAATGGTTCGAATGAGGGAGAGCGAAAACATTTATTTGATATATGACTAGATAACCCTTAATTGCCTTGAAATTCGACATTTAGTTGCCCTTCCTTCATTCAACACAAACCTACGTATTTCGTGCTTCTGTTTGCTGTATCTTGTTCGAGAGATTCCCCTTGAACCCAAACGAAATATTCATTTTATCGTACATCGTCCCTTAAAATCTGAAATGGATAAAAACAAAATTTCGTTTAAAGTTACGAATTGATTGGTGAGACACGGAAAGATCATTGCATATCTCTTTAAAACTTGAATTAAGATTTTCAATTACCATTTCGTTCACTGTATCGATGTTAACTTCAATTGAAGATGTTGATGGTTGACCAAGGCTATGCAAATCTTCCACTACATTTCGGCCGCTATTAAATACACAGTACCACTCATACCCACGTGTTTTTGAAGAAGTCGATTCACTGTAAGCTTTTTCTGACATTTTCAGCAAATCGGCACACGAAATTCCATTTGAGACAAATCTTTGTTCGATATTCTTATCCATTGTAAGAACCTCAAAACACACCTGTGAGAACTCACAAAATCGTGCACTGTAAACAATCTAAATTACAGATTACGTTCAAATTTCGCGTTAGTATAGAAAACAATTGTGCTAACTTTCCAATAACAAAAATTTGCACAATCGTTTTGAGCAGATTTTTTAAATGATAAATTCCCGGTACTTTTTCAACAGAATATATACACACACACAACCACATTTATATGGAATCACTCGGTATTTCACATTATTGATTGTTTTTAACTATGGATCTTTGACTACTTATGAAGAATGAAGTTTTTGTTGTAATTATCACCACATGTTCGGGATATTGTACTTAGTCATCAGTCATCATGAAACTGTGAATTTCAAAATTTAAAAAAGCCCATAATCATAATTCAAAATGCCTAACGTTGGATTGTCCGATGTACAGAGGGGTCGAATAATTGCTCTCGTTGGAAAAGGGATATAGCGGCCACAATGGGGGTATCACCGGGGGTGATTTCAAAAACCTACGCCCGATACGTGGAGCTACAATCTCTGCAAAATAGGCCTAGAAGAAGTCGTAGGAAGATCCCTTCTGAAGAACAAGACCGCTTTCTGTGCCAAATTGCAAGAAGACACCCTAATGTGTCGCACCCCATACTCCAAAGGCAATTTCTGGAAGCAACAGGCATCAGTGTATCAGTCGACACGATACGTCAAGGAGTTTATACAGTAGAAGGCCCTTAAGAGTTCCAGAGCTAACCAGATAACAAAAAATTACCAGACTTAATTGGTGTATGGAGCACCAAAATTGGAATATTGAGAATTGGCGAAATGTTCTTTTATCAGATGGGACCAGAATTCTTGTTCGATCAGATGACCACCAGATTCGGGTTTTAAGGGGTGGAAGACAAGCTAGACTCCGAGCAGCAAGACAAATTCCGAAACACCAAGTGGGCAGTGTGCTGTTTCGGGGTGGCATTATGCTGGGAGGCAAAACAGATTCGATTTCGTTTGCTGCGAGTGTAACTGCAAAAATTACGTGGACCTAGTGCTGTAGCCCTAAGTGAGACTTTGGCGAGGTGCCTACGGTGAGAATTTCACTTTTATTCAAGATAATGCTCCTCCGCATACCAGCAACCTCGCGTGACATTATCTTGAAACAGAGGGTATCGCTATTTTGGACAGGTCAGCTTGCTCTCCAGACCTAAATCCTATTGAACAGTTATGGGATAATCTCAAAAGGAAAATTAGATCGCGCCAGGATAATTTAAGAACTCCACAACAGCCCCTCCAAGCCGCCACAGAAGAGTGGCAGAATATCCCCCAAAGGAGGTCGAAAACCTGATCCAAAGCATGCCCAGACAGATTCAGGCTTGAGGAGGTAATACAAGCTACTGAGGTGGTACAATTTTCAACTTTTTCACTACTTTTTTCAATTGAAATATCTCAAAAAGGATCAAATTTAACAATTCTTCGAAATTTCCATATTATTCCATATTAATTTGGTTTTGTGTATTACATAGCTGCTGTACTAAAACATCGAATTTGGTTTACGCTGTATGCAGAAAATAGAAAACAGTTAGTCAGTTTACATGTAGATTACAAGCTGAGAAGACCTGGAATGTGTCCCTAAATTGTCTGACAGATGGTCAAAATAAATAGAATCAAATGATCAACACTTTGAATTAATAAATTTTAACTGCCTTTTGTAAGTAACGGGGTTTCTTCGGTGAAAAAACAGGAAATGAATTACTGGCACATCTGGTATGATAATAAGACGGAAATTCAACTCAAATTATAGACATTCTAGCTAATATGACCTAATAGCGCAAATATTGTACCTACCTTAAAAAAACAATATTTTTCGAACGTATGACTTCATTTGTTAAATATTTGTCAATATTAACACATTGTATACTGTTAATTAATTTTAATTTTCAAGTATTTCTTGTCATCTGCCTTCCACAAAATATTTGCCTCCATTGTTATTCGAGAAACAACGCATATGAACCAAAACCAAACCGCTGGAACATATTAAATGATAAATATAAGATGAACTTTGTCAGTTCCCACATATGGCATTGAAAATTCTTGGAACCGCATGGAAGCATACTCGTATAATATTTAAAATGAGTTAACGTTTGTTTTCCAAACAAATTCGCGCATAAATTTTCGATGAAACGGAATAAGAAAAATTTTTGAAGTTTTCGTGTTCTTTAGACTCTTCAAAATCAGAATAACGGACTGAGAACATTTCATAGAAAATCATTCAATAAAATACCAGATGTACCAGTATAAAATGAGCGTTCTTTGTGAAAATGAAATACGAATTTTGAATAGGAAATTAAAAAAAGTATTTACCATTGCTTTCACACATTTTTACCACCGTTCGGGCAATTTTGAGAAATAGAATGCAGGCTATGGGGTGTAATGGTTTTATCACTAGTTCAATTCCTGCCTATTCCGGGGTTCCTCAGGGGTCCCATTTGGAACCCTTGTTGTTTCATCATTTTGTCAATGGTATGGCCTCTGCAGTTCTGAATAGTATATTTCTTATGTTCGGGGACGACTTGAAGCTATATCGTTGCACTTCATCATCTGATGACTCATAGTTGCTACAGGAGGATCTTGTTCGAGTTGAGGACTGGTGTCACATTAATAGAATGTTTTTGAATTCTAAGAAATCTGTCGTTATTACTCAAGTCGGGCACTCACTACGAATACTTTTTGGATAACTTCAAATTAAAGCTATTTTCAGAAATAATGGACCTCGGAATATTATTGGGTTCAAAATTGACATTTGTTGCTCATATAGGTTTGGTGAAAAAAAAACTCTGAGGACTCTTGGCTCAGTTCTCTGGAACTGTCGGGAGTTCTTGAAGGTTCTATGTTGCTCTTTAGTAAGGAACATATTAGAGTATGGTGCTGTTGTCTGGTCTCCAAAGGGTATTACTGCTGGCAAAATCCTAGAGAGAGTGCCAAATAGGTTCCTGCGAATTTATAGCTTACAAGCACGGAGTTTCTCTAGCTAATACTAACTATGACATCCTCAGGACAAGCATAAATATTCCTTCTGTCTCATCTAAAAGATCTGTACTGGATCTTCTTTTTCTGCATAAATTATTGAGTGGGGCGGTTTCCTCTTCTAAATTATTGAAACATTTGTGGTTCAGAATTCCAATGCGGAAAACTCGATTTCAGAGTTTTGAATTGTAGGTTTTATAATAATTTATCGTTCACTCTAAACATTTTTGCAACATTTGGTGCCTATAAGTCTCAAATTCTTAGATTATTTGTACCTATTTCACAATAACATATCTTAGTAGGGTGAAAATTTATTGCTTTTTAATTTTCGCTAATATTAAATTAATTTATGATGTATTTCTCTTTACTTAATCAAAGTGAATTAATTTTGTAAATGGGGGTTACACCGTCTATTATAACTATTACCATGCTGGCAGATAGTATATAAATAAATAAATTTCTCGATACAATTCCAATAGAAATATTCGTCATATGAAGAAAGCCAATTAGACACCCAATTTTTGACATCTGAGTAGATCGAAGAGCTGTTCAGCCCATGCGTGTCCCATCGATGAAAACAGATGGTAATCGGAAGGGACCAAGTCTGGTGAATACGGCGGGTGGGGTAGCAGCTCCCAGCCAAGTACTTGAAACGATTTTGCTTTGTGTACAGTTGCATTGTCGTCTAACGAAATTACTTTGCCTTGTCTTCTGGCCATTCTGGTTGTTTTTCGATCAATGCCTGGTTCAGATTGATTTGTTGTTTTGGATTTATTTCTATCAACAGTTTCTCCAGGTGTTAATAGCTTATAATATACCACACCCTTCTGATCCCACCAAACGCAGAGCATTGCTTTTTTCCGAACCGATTTGTTTTTGCAGTCGATATTGATGGTTCTCCCGGATCAACCCATGATTTTCTCCGTTCCCAAAATCTGAGAACACATAGTAAAACTACCTGACGTTGTGTCCCATTATCTCCGGATCTGTTGGGCCGATTTCGATGAGATTTTGAGTATAAATACTTTACACTGTTTACTGTTGACTGTACGAATGAAATTTTGATAACGATAACGTTTATCACCTGAGCAATAATCTTCTTCGATTTGAATTTGATCGGATGAAAAGCTTTGAAACAATGACGAAAATATGTCATAAAAAACTGAACACCATTCGTTCATTTGTTCTCACGCAAATGCGTCTTTAGTGCCAAAAATGTTTGGTGGTTTGGGCAACATCTTTTCATTTGAAGTGGAACAATGAAGCTGTATCTAACCCAATCATGGCCTTTGTCTTTTAACTCTTGTTGCAAGTTTAGGAAGGCCGTAGCCAAAAAACAACCGTATGACCACAAAAAACATTTTCATCTCCCAACCGCCATTATGCTCGTAATAAAAGCCATTTATCAAAGTTTCTCCCAACCAGATCTCCTTTCCAAATGTCTCCATGGGAAGACGCAGAACACCAATGAGAGCTTCAATAATATTCTATGGACGGTGCTGCCGAAAAGAGTTTTTGTGCAAATACTCACGCTTAGATTAGGAGCACACCCAGCTGTGCTTCTTTATAACAAGGGAAGCTTCTTCCACGCTGAGCTTGAAATTGATTCGGGTAAACTTTGCCTAGACATCCTACAGAAAATCGACAGGGTACGGGTTAGACGTGCTGAACAAGCTGCACTAAATATAACCAGAGAAGCACGGCTGAAAAGATCGAAAACCAGAAGAAAGCTGGAGGAAGACTTCAAAGGGGATGAAGGCGTAGGTAGGATTTTGAAGTGGAGGTCTAGCGACTTGGGTAACCATTTACACCTACTTAGAATTTTTTTATCTAATATTTTGAATGTTCATGCCTAATATAGAGTAGATTGATAATATATTGTTTCCAAAAATTCGATAGCTTCAAAAGGTCTGACTGTTGAATATATTTGAATACTCAATCAAAACAATGGCTTTGAATTACCTCGCCATCCACTCAATTCAACAGATCGTACCCTCAGCTACTCTTTTCTGTTTTCAGTCTTGAAACAATGCTCGCTAGAATAAAATGCAAGAACAGGTAATCGCCAAACTGAAGCCTATTTCGAAATCTTATCGAAAAATGGCAACCAAAAAATTACAATCGCTTTATCGAAGGACTATATTGAATAAAAAAAGTTGAATTTTACCTAAAACATGTGTTTCACTATGTAAGCCTACAAATTTTTCAGCCCACCTGGTAAATTACTGTTCATAACCCTTTTATATATTTAAATGATGTTCCAAACAGAACGCATACTAGCTATCAACTCCCAATTCTCCACTGATGAACAATTATTCCTTATTCAATTGTTTCGTTCAGAGTAATGAAGTTCACCATTAAAATAAAAATTGAATTGCATTCAGAAAATCACGTTAAATAATGAACCACTAATGGAATTGTTCTCGTTCGGATAACACAATAATGACGATAACGGTTCGCTGCAATTTCAACACAACAAACCTCTTCCTTTTATTTTTTAATACATCTGACGTCTGTTTTATCTGGTACGCTTTGAAACTCGCAGATAACCGGAGAGCAAACAAAAAGGTGAATGTTTTCGAGTTTCCTGGAAGTGCCAGGTATTTTTACCTGAATTTCTGTTATATCGCCCATGAAATGATTCTTTCAGGGACATATGGTCGAATTCATGGTCGTGGGCTCTGAAGAATCAGCTGCTCAACAATTAAAATCTATTTGTGGTCAACGTGCGATAGGGGCCGAATGTGGAGGACCGTTGGAATGGGTATAATTTCATTACATTCAATGGGAATTATTTGTAACAGAAAATAAGGAAACACTGGCATCATTTTTAAAGTTTACAAATTCTGAAATATTCACTGATGACATGGAAGGCGAGGTATATGTTCTTTAAATATGCGACGAATACAGAAACCGTGAATATAGAATGCTAATTCGCATTGGATTATGAAGGATACATTTCTAGGTAACAAAATGAAGAATATATATATATATATATATATATATATATATATATATATATATATATATATATATATATATATATATATATATGTGAACTCTATCTTAACAAGTGAATAAAACTAGAATAGTTTCTCAATAAATATTAGAGTATTTTATTATAACTCCATACAAAATATAGTTTGATTTCTAATAGCCGTAAATAACAATATTTGATGTTATTATTCACTCTATGAATTATTTAACAACCCTTTATATTTCTGATATTCAGTCTGACGTACTCTGTTATACTGATTGATAATCTATCTTACCGATCAACAGTACACTCATCAAATAAATTAAACCATCTGGCTTATAGACCTTATTACGCGCAAAATACAAACAAGAAGTAATAAACTAATTATAATAAAAGCAGGTATTTTAAAGATATATATATATATATATATATATATATATATATATATATATATATATATATATATATATATATATACATCAATGCTTCAAAACAAAAACTTCAGTATACCCCATTAGACTACGTGAATATAAAATAAATTCAGATAGAAAATTCCAAAGCAAACTGTTCAAAGATAATGAAAAACATTTTCACAAAGTTATTTCAGGTTCAAATAAAATATTTCTGGAAATGGAGTTCCTAAAATTGATATTCTAACTGATTATTGGTTTTCAAATTGGGCAGTGCCAAGGCAACACCATTCCAGTGCAAGTTGGATTTTAAAAGAAAGGTCTCGATTTTCTAAAATAGAATGCATGCAATTTGAAAAATTTTCAAACGAAGATATAACATCAGTTATTAAACACACAAAAAATTGGAAATCTCCAGGTGTTGATGGTATTCATAGCTATTGGCTCAAAAAATTCACTTGCGTTCATGAAAAATTGGCTGAATATTTTTCATTTATAATAAAGTACCCCTCAGCTACTCCTTTATTTTTCACACAAGGAATTACTTAGTTGAAACCGAAAAGTGCTAATACTATTGATCCATCTCAATATATACCAATTACTTGCCTTCCAACAATATATAAAATTCTAACTTCATGTATCACCAAAAAATTTATGCACATTTGGAGAATTATAATATTCTTTCCGAACAACAAGAAGGATGTAGAAAAAAACACCTTGGTACTAAAGAGCAACTTGTAATTGATTCTGATGCTTTGAATCAAGCTCAAACTAAGAAGAAAAATATTCATACAGCCTTCATTGATTACCAAAAGGCTTTTGATAGTTCTCCTCATTCATGCCTTCAGGAAATTTTAGAAATTTATAAAATTGATAAGACACTTCGACTTTTTCTTGAATTTGTAATGAAAAATTGGAGAACCAATCTTGATTTAAATATTTCAAAACAATCGTTAACATCCGAAGTAATTCCAATCAAAAGAGTCATTTTTCAAGGTGATTCTTTAAGTGCTCTTTGGTTTTGTCTGTGCCTTAATCTATTATCTCATGAATTAAATGCTACTAGTTTCGGCTTCAGAATAAATAGTCTATCAACTGAATTCAAAGTCACTTAATTTATTTAGATGATATTAAATTGTATGCTGGAACTAGATCTCATTTGAAAAGTCTACTTGAGATTACTTTCAACTATTCCAATGATATTCATATGAAGTTTGGGCTTCCAAAATGTAAAAATCTTTCTATTGAAAAGAGTAAGATCACTTCTGATTATATAAAGATTTCCAATATCGAAATCGAGCTAATGCGTCGTGGAGATACATATAAATATCTTGGATTTGTTCAAGAGAAGACAATTAACCATAGCAGCACTAAAGAAAATATTAGAAGTTCATATTACAACAGACTTAGAATTATCATCAAGAGTCATTTAACTAGTAGAAACCTTTTCAGAGCTATCAACTCCTATGCAGTTCCTATTCTTACATCTTCTTTTGGACTTATTAAATGCTCTAAAACTGATCTAAATGAATTACAATGACAAACGAGGAAAATGCTTTGTAAATACCATAAGCACCACCGAAAGTCAGCTGTTCAGAGAGTTACACTACCTAGATATCTTGGAGGTCGTGGATTAACTGATTTGAATAATCTACATAGTAAACAGATTTTTCATCTACGTTTCCATTTTCATGATAAACAGAGAACGTTAAAATTACATGATATTGTTGTTGCTTCAGATTATAATCTTACACCTCTGAACTTGACAATGCAAAAGGTAGATTTTCATATATTTGATAATATTTCTAAAAGAGAAAGTTGGATGCAGAAAGAATTACACGAAAAGCCCCCAAAAGAATTGAAGATTATATTGACGAAATCGCATCAAATAGATGGTTAGTTTCTGGAGAATTGTTTGCTGAAACAGAAGGCTTGGCAATTGCGTTCAGGTTGTTTTCACGAGGAATTATAGAAAACACATCATCAAGCAAAATATAGATGATTCTTGCCGTTGATGTTTTTGTTCTGCAGAAACAATTTTTTATATCTTATCATCTTGCTCAGTCCTTGCTTCAACAGATTATTTAAAAAGACATAATGCCGTCGCTAATATTATTCATTTTAATCTAGGAATTAAACATGGTTTCATTCCCAAGAGAAAAAGTTACAAATATGAACCTGAGATTATTTGTGAAAATGAGAAATATAAACTTTATTTTGATAAAACAATTCTATGCAACAAAGCTGTAAAACACAATAGGCCAGATATTCTTACTGATGAACAGGATCGAGTAACATACATAATTGATATTGCTATACCAAGCATCATTGCTTGGCGACGAGATTAAAAAATGTGGAAAATGGAAAAAATTATTATTAACAGAATCAAATAACATATATAATTGATATTGCTATACCCGACACACATAATATACAAAATAAATACAATGAAAAAATTTCTAAATATATGATGCTTGGCGACGAGATTAAAAAATGTGGAAAATGAAGAAAATATTTATTCTACCGATTATTATTTCTACAACAGGCGTTATTCCTAGAAATCTTCACAAAAGTATTGAGATTTTGGGTCTGAAGAAGAATTTGTTTGAACAGTTACAGAAGATAACAGTCATCAAATCTTGTAATATTCTTCGTAGGTTTCTTTCCGAAAAAAATAATGAGACAGCGTCATAGGTCTTCTCTTTAGTTTATACTGTTCAGAATCTCATTTTATATTTTATTTATTTGTATATATAAATGTAATATAATTAGCTGACATATTTATATTCAGAGCAGTATTCGATCGTTCATCACTTCACACAAAGAAAACTATGAATGAGTAACATTCAGTGTTACTTGACTAAGGTCCGTACACTGAATTTTTCCGGGGTGAAAGCCTCTGACACTACTCGTTGGTACATTGGTGTCATTGTCTGATGATGCTATAGTTTGTATATATTCTGGTAGATTGATACATTCTCATTACATTTAACGTTATCCTAATATATAATAATTCCAGGATATGTTTAGATTATAATCATTTCCTGGCAATGGTATTAATTACCGGGTGGTGGATTTATATTTTTTCATGAAATCAGTTTGATTGCATGAACAGATTTATGGGCAACTCGTCGGGGTTAAACCCCTTTTTTATATATATGAAAAAAACCTGAGGAAAAAATTCGAATAGGGACGAAGAAGCCGAGCCATACGGGTCCTTCAGAACATTATCTCTATGGGGGTTTGTTTCGAAGGATTCTAAGAAATCTAACTTTCGTCGTTTAGGTATTCTGCGAATAATTCGAAGCATCTTTGGGTAGAAAATTATGTGATGAAGCGAAAGTAGAGTGGTCGGTTCTCTGGTTATTGTGGTCTGATTGATGTCCCTTGTATCGAGTTTTGAATGAACGACCAGTCTGACCCATATAGACGCCTTCACAATCCATACAGGACATCTTATAAACTCCAATATTGTCAAATTTTTCAGTTTTATCTTTACTAATAACAAAATCCTGGGATAGTTTTCATGGGACAGCTTATACAATATGATTTGAAATGCAATTTATAAATTGTTTGAAATTGGGTTATCTTCGTATTCATGATGACGAAATCAATAGTCGCATTCATTTTTAAGGCTCTCCACGTGAGTGAACTCTTATCAAATTGGCCTATAAATTCCAATATGGTCTGTTACTATCAGAACCTGAATGCATCTTTTCACCTACTTCTGTTTATAGTTTATAGTATCCAGATAAAGCAGAGAATTATGATTATATTCAGAAATGAATGGATTATACAGTTGATTCATTGATATTCCCGACACGAATCATTTTAGAATCTAGTTTAATCTCCAGCAATAAATTTATATGTGCATTCGAGATCATCAATAATTTATTGCTATTAGAAATACTTTGATCTGTTATTTTGCAAGATTTATGCAACTAAAATTTGTTGAAGACCATGATCAGAGTTGATTCGAGTGAAGTATGAAAAATATGAAAGAGAAAAAACACTTTTGTCAGTTTCGACCATTCGATCATTTTCAAGTGCTGAATACTAACTTAGGTAAAAATGTTTAATAGAGTTTTCAAGTTGGCTATTAAGAGTTGTATAATGTAGGATTTTCTTGAGTATTAATTTTCAAACTTTCCAACAGACTCATTCTACTTCCTTTATTTCGTTTGTGATTGTCTAAAACTATCGTGTGGTTTCTTGGTTGAATATGCTCGAATATTGGGAATATCTTGTCTAAAAATATATGTTCTCTGAACCTGCATCAAAATCTCTACCTCTTTGACCTTCATAAGCTGAAGAGCATTCGTAACATTCGATTTCGTTAATACCAGATTGTTTGAGTTTACCTGTTTTCTGGTTTGCTTGAAAAAAATTATAATTGTGATTTTCGATTTTGTTTTTTGCGTCTAATGATTTTATTCATCAAAGAGGCTGGTATATTGTTATTAAACTTCTGTGGAGCATAGAATCGTAGGCGGCAAGTTTATCATTGAAATGATTGAATGAGTCCATGAGGACTGTTGCGTTTGCGAATGATTCTTTTCAATAGATATTGTAAGTAAGGATAGTTGAGCCTACAAAATTTATGGAATTATTAGATTCAACTTCAACGGTAAACTTCAAATGATCGTGAGTTCAAAAATGTAGCTAATTTTATAGGTTAGTCTAGTTAGAAATCTAACTTCGAAGACAGCTTATGAGTGGCATCTTCGAACTTCATGACCAATTGTTTCTGAAGATGAAGGTTGTGTTTAAGATCAGAGGTGTAACTCTAAGTTTCTCGCAAAAAAGTAATGAAAATTCAGTTTTTTTTTCTATTTTACATAAGAAGATATTCATCTGGTTAGATTGACTGACAAAGCAATAGTAATCAACATATCAGTATTAAATTTCAAATTTGTACTTTCAAGGCGTTGTATTATCCAAACAAGTTATAACTTGTGTATTAGTATCGCACCATTCATTCGTTTTCACTTATAATTTCACTACGAATCGAAATGAATGAGATTCTGAGGAGGGTATAGATTAAAAATGGATCCTTATATAGGTTTATCTGTAGAAAACCCCCTCTTTTTCGTTGAAATTAAACCTTTATTTCGAGAAATAAATAGAGATACCATCAATCAAATTATTGTCCATCATTTATCATAACTTTCTCATTTTCCTGGGAGAAAACAAAAGCCACGACGACAAAATGTTTGGATTTAGTCCATTTTATGACTCGAATGGCTCATGGGCTCTCGGAGCCCATGAGCCATTGACCGGAGCAAATGGTAATCTGATGGAGCACATTCTGGTGTTTCTTTGACAGCATTTTATCATGCAACAGGATGACCTTATGCAGACTTGTCTCATTCGACCTTGTTTGAGAAGCTCATGGTGAATGACTTCTTTTTGATTTCACCAGATGCAGAGCATAGCCTTCTTTCTATGAATATAGCGCTTTGAAGTCGTTGTTAATGGTTGGCGAAGGTCACACATGGTCTTTCGTCGAAATAATTCCACTTTTCATCTCCAGTAACAACACAATGGGGAAATCCCTTTCTTTTTTGTCTAGCCAGTAGCATTTCAGAAATGGTTTTTCGTCCTTCGATGTCTCTCGGCTTCAGCTCATATGGCACGCATTTTCCTTCTTTTATTTTTCATCTATTGATTTCAAACGTTCGAATATCCAAGACTGAGTCACATTTAGTATTGTTGCAAGCATTTTTTGAGTTTGTCATGGGTCTTCGTGTATTGAAGCTTGTAGTTCAATATTTTCGAACTTCTTCTTCGCTCTTGAGTTTTTATCGATTACAGTGAAATCATTAGATTTTAAACGTCTAAGTCATCCTTCATCACCATAGGTTTCAATTAACATACTATGAGATTCGACGGCAGTTTACTGAAATTAAATGAAAACAATAACGCTGATGATGATGCAAAAGTAAACCTTTATGTATGTTATATCATTGACAGATGTCAATGTTACATTTTAAGCCACATTTACGTTGGTCATTGATGCTCAGTCTTTGGTTTAAAACGTTCACCAACAGAGGGAGGTTTTCAACAGATACACTTAATAGTTCACATATAAATAGCAGCCCTAGTAATTAGTTGATAGGTTCCCTATCTCAAACAAAACTTCAATCATGAATCCTTTGTCGTCGACTATCTCGTCATTATTTTCCCAATAAGTTCACCTGTTTCATTATCCACTTTATGAGACAAGCCGTCAGTTCATAAGTTTCCAGTATGTTCGTTTCCTATTCTACGAAGCATCTATTCGTTAGTTTGCACATAAACCGAAACTAGAACAGCTTTGATGCCAGGAAAAGCAGAATAAAATTTTATTGCACCGGAAGACTATAATTCGCTACTACTAAATGCACATACACACAAACATACCGGTATCGGGAGGTTTATGGTCGGTGAATAATCCATTTATGTCAACATAATTGATCCAGCTGGACAATCGCTCGTCTTTTCATCAAAGGGGAATTTGTAGGTTAGTTCAGATGAAATCTGGTTAATTGTGAGGTGTACGAGGACAAATTGATATGTCCGATAAAATGAATCCCGCGCTGATATAACATAGTTCACAAGATATAATTGATTTGACAGCCACTGAATTTGAACAATATATTTGTTTCTATATGTCTTTACAAAATTAAGATACAAAAGACTAGTTCCAAATGCCCACCATTATTTTTCCACTGTACATGAAACATATAGAGAACACAAAACATTTCATATTGATGAAAGGGTGAAACCATTTACGCTAAACATTAGTATTGTATAAGTACGTTAAACTCCTGACAGCCACTTGAATTGCTATATCATCCAGGATATTCTCTTGAACTGGCTCCTAATGATCTCTATTTGTTTCTAAATATGAAATGAACCATTTACAAAATTAAGACAAAAGACTTTTCATTTTTCACATAAGATGTTCCAAATGCCCACCATTATTTTTCCACTGTCACCTACAGACTTCAAATATGTGAACATATAGAGAACACAAAACATTCAATAACTTTAGATATTCATAATTGTGAGAAAGAAAAATTTGAAAATGAAAGGGTGAAACCATCCTTAAGCTAGACATTAATACCTCTTCACTACTTAATATGAAATTAGGCTAGTATCTGTATAAGTACGTTAAACTCCTGTAGTCGACCACTTGAAAATGACTTGGTCGTATTTGTAAAAATGAAATTGTGAAAAGTATAAAATATATTTTACTTCATCTTCGTTGAAAATGAATTTCCAGAAAATAAATAAAGCGAAATTTCACTCACTGAAATTATTTTCTTGATTTTTGGAGATCCCTAGCCCAACAAAGAAAAAGAGACTTATAGAATCACTCCTATCTATGTCTGTCTGTTCGTGCTTTTGAAACTGGAACATGACAAGGGAAAACTTAAGATAATTCTGAATTTTTGTTTGAGGTTGAATTAACTTTAATAATCAAATTATACAGTCATTAGCCATTCGGTAATGTAATAATTCTTTCAATATCTCAACGTCGAATCATCTCTACCAATTCTTCAACATGAAAAAATGTGAATAAGATGCTTCGACCAATTAGTTCAGGCAACTCATCGAATCATTTGAGCCTCATCTCTATTGTTATCCTAATTGAATGTCTAATTGATCTTATCTAATTAAGTCGATCATACATTGCGCAACTAGAAGAAATAAGGTCATTGTGATGCATATTCTTTCCTCCTTTGTTAGTTATTTTTGTGTCGTATAAACCTTGTTGAGACAGTTGTATCCGGTTACTACATATCTAAAAATAAATATACCTACGGTTTCCCATTTTTTCTTGCTCAAGGGTAATTTTTATAGCGCGAGATAAGAATCACCGGACGTGGAATGGAAATAGAAAAAAACAATTGTGTTTGATGTGGATAAATGAGCTTCCTCATTTTTAGGAACACCTCTATATTAAGGGTTTTTAAGTGATTTTAAATTTGAGGTATATGAACTGTTGCTTCTGTCAGAACGATTTGTTATTTACTCCAAATTTTAGTCGTGTTAAGTATTGTATACAAATTATGAAAGAGAAAAACACTTTTGTCAGAATTCCACGTTTATTTGTCAATACACGACTGGGTGAATACTAACTTAGATACAAAGATGATAGGAATATATTTTTTTCTCAAATATTATTATTATTTACTTATTATTACTTATCATATCTATCATATCAGGCGGAGAAAAAAAGGATGTCGTGAAAGGGCGGAGGCCGAAGGCCCCCGCGGGTCTTTTCTTTCTATAAGAGAAGGGTCGGAGGAAGATTCGTACCAAATTTGGAGCCCCTAGCTCGAACGAAGGAGCCCTGAATATTTATCAAAAAATCGCCTAGAGCCAACGGATAGTCGAGATTTCTTCGGAATCGGAAACTTCTGTCTTGCAATCAGAACGATCGATCGAGCGGAAAGTCCCGAAAAAGCGAAAATAAAACCATGACGAGCACGAATCCTCGAGTTTCGCATGTTGCGCCGCGATATTTTGGTTCCTGTAAAACATCGGGAAAACTGGAAAATCTTCGAACCAACGAACGGCTATCTGCCAATTTTAGCAAAATTCCGCTCTTTTCTTCTCATTCCCACAATTTCCGATGGCAGAAATTAAAGAAATATACAGACGTCGAGTTGTCAGAATGAGAGATTTTCATTCATCTGTCCTATTTATACAGAATCATTGGGAGGAAGGATTCGGGAGTCGAATAATTTCTACATGTCTCATGAAAAGAAATCTCTACGACTTATTTTTCGAATTTGGGACAATTTTAGAGAGCTAGATTTCAGAGTACTTGCGTTTTATTCAGGAAATTCAAAATTTCATCTAATTGTCCATTGAAAACCAACCAAAATATCAACGTACCGATACCAAAACATGAAATGTTTTTTGGTTAGGTCGCTGCTCGTTATCGATCTGTTTTCTGAGTTGTCCATGAAAATATCTGACAATATGAGCTAAGTAGCGATCCCATAGAAAGTCCTGATTTTTATTAAAAAGAATTCATTTTGAAACTGAAAACAATTTGGTCTAAAAATTCAAAGGAGACATGTGGAAATGTGTTGGTTTTGGTGAAAATATCTGAAACTAAAGGTAGATATTCATCTGTTGGAATGTTTGGGTACATTTTATTCACATCAAAGGAAGCAAGCTTAAGGTAATGACTGAATTTGAGTAAGGGAAGTTTTTGTATAAGTTCGTGAGTTCTATAAACTTATGGATCAAAAATTCAGTTACCTGAAGTAATGTTAATGTAGGATACTACAGGCCTAGCAGATTTTTCTTCTTTATGTAGCTTGATCGGTGTATTCGTTTTGGGTGATGTCTTTTCTCTTTCGCCAATATTTGAACACATTGAACAATCTTAAAATCCTTCATAAATGAGGGAAGAGAAATGAATTTGTTGGAAAGTTTGGAGATTAACAAACTTTGTAAAAACCCACAATTTATTACCCTCAACAGCCAACTAGAACATAATTGATCCCCACTACTCAAGATTTAGGATAAATTTCATTCTGTACTTGCCTACTCATGTATTGTATTGTTATTCACTTGAAAATTACCGTAGGGTCGAAACCGGTCGTGATTATTGAATAAATTGTGGAAAAGTGATGAAAGTGTCTCATTTCGTTTACTTTAAAAATGAATTTCCATAAAATAAATAAATCATCAATACTATCAGTTAAATTTTGATAACTTTCAACTGTATTCTAATGTTTTTACTCATGAAAATAATTGTGAAAACCGCAAAAGCTGTTTTCAGGAACAGTAAAGCAAAACACATTTCGTGTATAGTCTAGTAATTGATCAAAGTAATAAACAAAAGAAATTTTTTGACAAAATGGTAGCTACTCAGAAAAAAATTGTTTTGACCAAAATTGTCGCCTATAAAAAGAAATAATCATTCAGAAAGGAATTATCGATTAATTATCAAAAACTTCATTTAATATTTAATGAAAATTTGAAACTGAAACATTTCAACCATTTGCCAGAAATCTTCGTCACCAACTCGAAAACAGTTTTGATATGAAGTTTCAAAAGCACCTTTTTTAGATTAGACAAATGCACGTGTAACTTTGAAAATAATCACCAAATTGACGCGAAATCGTAGTAATCATTTTTTATTCCTGTACCATGATATATCAGAACGTCAAAGTCGTTACTGTATTCCACAGGAATTTTATCTAAATCTCGGTAACTCCGAACCACCGTTCAATCCAAAACAATGAAATTGCTTGACAACTCCCAATGTCTTCTTCACATAAAGTTTCCTTCATCTCTTGAATCTGTCGCCTGCATATACCGCTTTTCCCTTTTACTCATCCGACACAAACTTTCTACTTTGTAGCCGCAAAAGGAGTTTTGTCATCGCTTTCCATCTTCGTGGACATTAAAACTTATCTAGACTTTGTTAACACGTATTCCATATGTGTGGAACATCGAAAAGCAAATAAATCATCATTTAAGGCAGCGAGAGAGAAAAAGTAAAGCGTTCCTTGTTGTCGTACACACCCTTGAGTTCCGCTATGGAATTCACCCCCTCGTTGTTTCAGTAGGTGGGGTTGTTGACCGAATGTTTCTGGTTTATAAGTTTGCAGGGAAACTGTGACTTTGTAGGGAAACGGTGAAATTATATGGAAGCGTGTTGTTTACTCTTAACCTGTAAAATAATGATTAAAACCGAAGATTGACATTAGCATACAGCTTGTGAAACAGAACGAAAGAATGATACATTTAATTGGAAATTATTCTCTATAAGATTTCATATCAACTCTTTATTGAATTCTGTCACGATTGCTTGCTATCCTTAACATTTTAAATCGTAAATGTCACTCGGAATGTTCTGAGGTACGGAGACTATCCGAAAATTATATTCGATCAAATTCACGTTGTCAGCTGGAATTTCATTCCAAGCGTACTCTCTAATTGGGCAAATTTCAAATACCTGAAAGTCAGTTTTTTAAATACAACCATATAATTTTAGTTCTTTAATAATGTCTTTACAGTTTGAAACCTATTCAGACACAAATAAGTGATACATAACAGTTGCAGAAAATATTATGGAATATTTCGAATGAGTGAACATATCAAGAAATAGTCTTCATCAATCTTATTTTTCCGGAAAAATATTCAAAACGCTCCACGACAATCAATTTTTCCTAGCTCACCGATCAATGGACCACGAAATTGAATTAATTGTTTGGTTTTGTAAAATAGAATTGAAATAAAGATTTAATGTACAAAAAGTTTAGTAATATACATTCGAGAAGAACACTTGCTACATAATTACAGAGATGTCACTAATTGAACACCAAAAATATGGTGACCTGTTTAAATGAAGTCCCAGGCGGTAAACACAAAAGGTCTGTTTATTAAAAAGTATGTCACGTTCATTCATCCATGGTTTCTCCATAAGATTCATCATTCAAGGGACTAATGAGATGTTAACACAACTTATTGCACTAATGGGGCGATATTGTCCTTGAACTAATTAGCAAAATCATTTCGAAGCGTCTCCCATATTTGTCGAAAGCTAGTGTTGACTCTGAAATTTATGAATGAATTATAAGATCTCAGTTGAGGATATTTACATTCTTTCAAAAACGTACCGGGAATTATTGAAAGAAACGCAAAATATATATATAAATATATTGTCATCCAAAATTATTATATCGCCTTCAAAGTACACACAACTAAGTTTATATGGAATCACTCGGTATTTCACATTATTGATTGTTTTTAACTATGGATCTTCGACTACTTGTGAAGAATGAAGTTTTTTGTTGTAAAAAAACTGGATAGTATGATAAGAAATGTTGAATTATCACCACAAGTTCGGGATATTGTACTCAGTAGTTACTGAGATTTGAAACTGTGAATTTCAAAATTTAAAAAATCCTATAATCATAATTGAAAATGCCTTACGTTGGATTTTCCGATGTGCAGAGGGTTCGAATAATTGCTCTCGTTGAAGAAGGGGTGACACAGAGGGATAAAGCGGCCACAATGGGGGTATCACAGGGGGTGATTTCAAAAACCTACGCCCGATACGTGGAGCTACAATCTCTGCAAAATAGGCTTAGAAGAAGTCGTAGAAAGATCACTTCTGAAGAACAAGACCGCTTATTGTGCCAAATTGCAAGAAGAGACCCTAGTACGTCGCACCCCATAGTCCAAAGGCAATTTCTGGAAGCAACAGGCATTAGTGTATCAGTCGAACGTTCAAGGGGTTCATACAGCAGAAGGCCCTTAAGAGTTCCAGAGCTAACCAGACAACAAAAAATTAACAGACTTAATTTTGGTATCGAGCACCAAAATGGGAATATTGAGAATTGACCAAATGTTCTTGTTTCGGATGAGACCAGAAGTGGTGTTCGATCATTTGACCGCCGGATTCGGGTTTCCAGGGGTCGTGAAAGACAAACTAGACTCCGAGCAGCAAGACACGTTCGGAAATACCAAGGGGGCAGTGTGATGTTTTGGGGTGGCATTATGCTGGAAGGCAAAACAGATTTTATTTCGTTTCCTGCGAGTGACCTAGTGTAGGAGCCCATAATGAAACTCTGGCGAGGTGACCACGGGGAGAATTTGAATTTTATGCAAGATAATGCTCCTCCGCATACCACCAACCTCGCCCGAAATTATCTTGAAACAGAGGGAATCGCTATTTTGGACTGGCCAGCTTGCTCTCCAGAACTGAATCCTATTGAACATTTAAGGGGCAATCCCAAAAAGAAAATTAGATCGCGCCAGGATAATGCAAGAACCCCAAAACAGCTCATCCAAGCCGCCACAGAAAAGTGGTAGAATATCACCTAATCCAAAGCATGCATAGCATCTATCAGGATAGGAGCAGGTAAAAAAGGCTACTGAGATCGATAAAAAACAGCTACTCTAATGAGAAAACAATGTTCAATTGTTTGACTATATGCGGAAAGACTCTCTTATATCTTCAAGTCTTTCAGTTGTGAAATTTTCGGTAACATGCATTTTTGTATCTCAAATAATACAGTATGGCCCTTGTATATATTGCTAAAGTTAAGAAAATTCAATCTAGTTAAACCGATAGAATATTTAGTGGCAATTGAACACACTTTCAGTCTTCATCTTCTGCGAGGAATAAGGAAGGGCAAACAAAAATTATTATTCTTCTATAGGTTGTTTTTTTCCGCGAAAAAATTGATCATCATTGATTTGTTGTTGCTAAAGAGCATAACTCCTAAGCCCGTGAATTTGGTGTAATGGCAGAATGCTTGTGATCTGAGAAAAGATAAATTTCACATTTATGTTGTTCTCGCGCTAGGGTGGTAGCATTTCTGCCCTAAACCTTTGTAATGACTTGGAAAATACCCATCTCTTATAACCTTCCGAACTCCAATAATCATTTTACTGTTCATTGGAAGTTCATAAATATGCTAGAAAATGAAAGCAAATCAGATTTCGAAAGTTATCGCAAGTGTCAAGTGAAAAAAGTTAATGTTTGAGGATAATAGTGCTCCTAATTTGAAAAAATGCTGAGTTAAAGAGGAAAAATTCTCTTAGTTCGCAAGTGTTTCTTTACTTTCGTTACCATTTTCTTCATTTTATCGATATAAACTTCAGTTGAAGATGTTGAAAGCCGACCAGAACGAGGTAAACCTTCCACAATATCTTGGCCGCTGGTCTATTAGAACTAGTCGAGTGGCTACACCACTCATGATGTATGATGACATGATGTATGTGCCAGATCCTCATATTTTTCGGGAAACTGAATCATGTATTGTTTTTGTTCGTGACGATCTCAACTCAAATTCGCAACTATTCAACACATTAGAGCTATGTTATTATCAAGCAATATTGACCTACCATTTCCACTGTAGTGAATAATCTCGTCCCCTACAGTTACATTTGATTGAGTCATTCCATCAGGAATCATCCATGTGATAAGTCTTGGAACTCGACGCTACGTGGATCGTATAAATCCGATGTAGGGGAACGCTGTGAATTCAATCGTTCGATTCCCTTCAAATATACAAAAGAACTAAATCCATCCATAGCGATATCAAAAGGGCACTGAGTGGCCCTTGATGTCACTATCAGATGAAAGATGAAATCTGGGCAATGCCGAACTCACTCGATAACAGGGTTGTAAATTCATCACTTCTAACTCCCTATCCTTTTCAAATATTCGGTAGGAGAATTGATGGTTTTGTTTGTGGGAGCTTCTCGACAAATATTCGTCTAGATAAACAGAAAGAGTCAGGTAAAGATTTTTTGAATGCTTTGATGACTGCATTAGAGTTGATATACACCATTGTATAATAAAGTGGAATTCAGAGCTCCTGGAATAATACTTATTTATACGGGGTGTGTAAGTCAAGTTATAAGACTGATTTTTTTAATTTAGCCATGAATGACGCAATCTAAAGCATTATGTGATGGTTCTACACCTGGCGACGGGAGTGGGATCATCTGCTACCTTCCTTGATCCTTGAATATACTCGATGTACTACCCAAGATACTCCTGATTTTGTAATCAAGTGATTTCAGGTGTTGCAAAAAAAATCAAAAGGATTTAGGATATCTGTTGAAAGAATACAAGGTTGCCCATATTCGGAGCGCCCATCAGGCAACACTGTAACTTTTGACAGCGATGTCAATTCGATCTATGACATACCGCGTTTCAAAGGACAAACTCTTCAAGAATCTGTGAGATCCTAAAAAAATTGAATGCAGAGAGCGATTCAGAACAAGAGGAGAGGCATGCTGACAAAAAGGGTCTGTCTTCTCGCGTCGTTTGAATCGGATGTCCTGAACCATTCCGCGCATTTCCTTGATCTAACACCTTCAGATTACTATCTCTTTACCTCCCTGAAGCTGCACATGCATCGAAAAAGGTTTCAACTAAGGAGGAGATAGAGAATTGAACGAAGGGGTTGACGGGAAACTATTTCGAGAAAGGCATCAAAAAAATTCAGTGCATTTACTTTCTTGATATACCTTGTACATTGGACACCCTTCACCTTCTCGAAATAGATCAAGGAATTAAACTCCGCATTTTCAACTGCACTATATAATACCTGATATTCATATCAACAAATTCGAAATAACAATACTGTGAACTGTAATTTACTGAACATTCAATGTGGTACGCTTGCTTACATGAAATAACAGACCTACAGCAAAGTCAAACAAGTTCTCAACATCACTTCAGTGTATCCTACAAAGAAAACACCTCGATCTCGGAAGGTCTACATGACTCCAAGAATTAATTTGAATAAAATCGAAAGATTCCAATGAATAGAGATTCAAATCCGGATTGAACGAACAAGGGTATCAAGTTGTCCAACGATATACAATACTTCTTTACAAAACGCCCACTCAATGCGAATTGATCTCATTTTGATGCATCTCCACTGTCAAGTGACACGAATGAACTTCAGTTGTTATATATCACACGGCCTTCTGGGATTTCGGTCTCGTGTTTCGATACTGTCATATTTATAAAATGCATCTTATCTGAGCAGTTCTACATGACTGGGCGTAGCAAATCCTTTGGGTTTAAGGTTCTTTGAACCGTATAAAAAACGAGAGTCTTTCATATGAATTGAAAGTCATCATTCATGGGAATAAAGATCGTCGTCTTAATCATTTCAATGTATTTGCATTAAAATGAAAGTCGAAACATTTTTCAAACGCTTTCCGAAATCGACTTCAGTTCTCGCCACTAATTTTGTTTACCTCGAAGTGATAATTTGAGTTTTGGAAAAAGAAAAAAGTCAGCAGGAGCCCTATCAGGTGAATAGGGTGGTTGTTCGATGGTATTTGTTGAGTTTTTAGTTAGAAATTCATTCACAATGATAGCCTGTTGTGCAACATCCATCCCACAAATCTGGCCTTTATCGATGAATTCGTTCTGAAACGCTACATATTGCTCAGGCAGTATTCTTCATTTACCGTCTGATCTTCTGGCAAAATTTCCGAGTGCACAACAAAACGATAATCAAAGAGAACAATCAATATTACCTTTACTTTTGATCGAATTTGACGTAGTTTTTCGGTTTCAGTTCAATCAGAAGGCGCCATTCCGAAGCTTGTTGACAGGTTTGCTTGTCCAACTCATAAACCCTGTCTCATCACCAGTTACAATGTATTTCATTAGTGTGGGATCGGAATCACCTTTACGCCATTCAATTTTTGAAGAAAATTTAAGTGTTTCGGAGCTAGTCGAGAGTAAACGCGTTTCATTCCCATACAATCGTTTAAAATGCTACGAATTAATTCGTGAGACATAGAAAGTTCATTGCTTAACTCTTTTTACCTTTCAATTACCATTTCCTTCATTTTATCGATGTTAATTTCAGTTGAAGATTAGAGTGAATTATATCTTCCACATCTTGACTGCTGTTGAATATACTGGCCACTCATATGCACGTGTTTTTGATAAAGATTCACCGTAAGCCTTCTATGACATTTACAGCGATTCGGCACATGAAATTCCATTTGCAATATAAAATTTGAGGCAAGTGCATTTCATTACTGATCTAATGGAATTAAAGTTGCCTTTAATCTGCAGTAGATAACAATCCTTTGAAAACTCCAATAATTAGTCCACCATGGGCGAGATTTATAATCAAACAATCAACCGCAGTTTTACCACCTGTGACCTACATTTTATTTTTAGTCTCTGAATCCTGGATATTTATTCGTATCGGTAGATGTAAGAATACGAGGTTAGTGACCACTTGATTCCGCGCCAAAATATTTTTTATTTTTGGTTGACGTTCCAAATATGTCAGTTCAAGAGCAGGTTCGTTATACCTTAATTCTGAACGTTTTTAACTAGGGTGATCACAAATCGAAAAACATTTCGTATTTGAATGCCTTTATGAAAATTTTTATATGGATGAAATTCCCTTGGCTCAAAGAAGGTTAGGTTAGAATTTTCAATCCAGTATTTCGTTGATAACTGGAAGGAAACCTCTGGGACTATGTTGAGGATTTATTCTTTAAACGAACCCATTATGATATAGAAGAGTTGATACAAAACTTGAGAAATTGATACCTTCAGTGACCAATATTCAGATTTAAAATACACGCAGAAGTGTTTCTCGACGTGGCACTTCTTGTATTTTGGAATGGACATACTTTTGAGTATTCAAAATAATTATTTGTTTTTCGTTACTAATTATTATTGAATTTTCTTCTTCATCAGTGATGAATAATTTTCGATCTTTTTATCATAAGTGGGTTAATTTTGTGTAATTTATCACCAGCATACTAGATGAAAACACAGAGTATTCAAAGACTCTTCATTTGTGAAAAAAATTTCCGACACAAATTCATATTATAATTCGAAAACCATTCAACCACATAAATTTTTAAATATATCCCATTATTCTTCTCAAATAAAAGCATAGAATTTCAAAGTTTCCATCTAACTTTGGAAGCAATCGAGAAGAAGATATCTACGATGTGTTTTCACCAATGAATTTTCCTCGAATATGCAGGACGAATATACAAAATGGGCCACCCTGTACATTGTAGCATACAAATTGTTAGTTACATTAGACTGATATATTTTCTGTTTGTCCAAGTGGGTAAGGCAATTTACATACAGCATATGACGTAACAAGTTCCAACGCCCATATGTGACTGGTAGACATAGATAAATGCACCAAAACGAAGTGAAAATATCTTTATCCGCTATTCATAAAAGGTTTTATCGGGAGCGCGCACAGGCCAAAGGGGACTTTATCTAAAAATTATGCAGTATTTTCAGCGTTATAGGAATACATCAGAAAAAATCATGTAAATTTGTCGGCACATTTTCTGAATACAAATCGCATAACACGAGAATCTTATTATTTCATAACTTTTTCATCGTTTTTATAAAAGTTGAAAAGATTCAGTGCACGTACTCGTGAAATAGGGAAAAACACCCTTTCCAAACTGACTGGACATTCCCAAGTCTTCGTCATTGTCGATTCGTATTTATTTATGATAATTCAAAGTGCAAAAAGTAAAGTAGGTACTTTTTCAAAATGTACGAGCTCTGTGCAAAATGTATCACGAATTTTTTCGGTGTTATGTTGGTACTAATCACTAAAGTTCACAAGGTCTGCCGTTTTGAATGCTTAGCTATTTTACTTGGACTATTTCAGCTCATCTTCAATTTCTGCCTATGACAAGTCGAAAAATCTGTATCAAATTCTGTGTGAAAAATAAAATTGAGTGCGCGCACGCATTGGCTTTTGCGCCATGATAACGGCCCTACTCACACATTATTGCTTTTGGGCCAGAAGTAACACACTAATGATGCCACAGCCACCGTATTTCCTCAACTTGACTCCCTGACTTCCAAAACGAAAGAAGCCCATGAAGGAACGTTAAAGACGGCATCGAGGAAAAAGCTGTATAGCTTACAAGAAATAATTTTTAAGTAATTCGGGAATTTGAATAAACGTTGACATGAATGTGATAACGAAACGGAAAAATAAATACTTTTTGAAAAAACTCAACAGTCGTCATACTTTTCGAACAGATCTCGTATGTTTACTCGTTCAAATATGTGTTGCGGACGAAATGGATCGTGAAAATCTACAAATAACAATTTCGTATTAAGGAGGCCTTTCAAAAATAAAACTGTTTTGTTTGAATTATTTTGTGGAGGAGAAGCTTCATGAATTTGCAAACTATATTAACGAGGGATGTCTTTTATGTTTTGTATCCTGGGAATAACGGACACCATCAATGAACAGTCAGTACTGAGAATGAATCACTATACTTTGTTGATGTGAATCCAAAATTTTAAGTGTTTCAGCCACAACAAACTGTCAAAGTCGTCAAGTTGACTGTTTCTATATCTATTTCAGCTGCACTTAGATTATGCCCCTCTATAGTTTTATTACAGTAAATCCTAGATGAAAAATTCGAAAAATAACGAATTTGACTTTTTGATGTACGACGAATTGAAAAACAAAACAAAGGAAAGCAAGAATTTGATGTGAGATGCGAATGTAATCTGTGAATTTTTGAAAAAACTAGCCTTACCTTCGTCATGAGGCGACCATGTAAATCGGGGCGCCGCTTTTTAATGTTCTGCTCACTGCCAACGCTCTCTACGAAACCAGCGACGTAAATTCTACATCTGTTTTGAAGTAGTGTACTTAGTAATTGGTTTAAGCAAGTAGTTTCCTGGCCATTGAAAATTATTCGCGTTTCTAATTTTTTTCACAAGGAAGGTACATGGAAGTGTTTTGAGTGGCTTCGGGAAAAGGAAAGTGAAGCTGTAAATGTGAGGTCTGAGGATTCACTCAGGAGCTGTTGATGGTACATTTACATAACAATACATTCGTGGGGGTCGTTTGGATTGCAAGCCCTTCCGAACTGGTCTAATTGATTTATTTTTCCCTTTACGATGGTGCGGTCTTCTATGGCCACTTCGGAGGGGGTGTGATAATCAAACTTAAGCGACATTATATCCGATGGTTATGATAAGATTTCTGGCGCTATGTAACCCAGAATCCCCAGGTGTCCTTTCAGATCACCAGGTAATAGTTTTTTTTTGTCTTGGAGCCGTAATGCCGCCATCAACGCCTCCTTTTTCAATTTTATATTAAGAGGAGGGAGATTTAGGATTACCTCCAGGGCAGTAGTCGGGGTGCTTCTCATAGCAAATGGGTCTTATAACCTCTGTGTATAACCAGTAGGTTATTTTTGGCTGTAGCCCCCAGGTCTTTCCGAAGAGTCTACGGCATGTCCATAGGTACGATGTAGCCTTGGAAAGAGTTTTGTCATTGTGTAAATTCCAGCCGAGTCTCTGATCTAGGGTTAACCCTAGATACTTAGCCTGTTCCGAAAATTTCAGAGTATGTCCATTCAGAAAGGGGGGCTTTAAGTTGTTGATGGTATACAAAAGGCCATTTTAAAGTAGCAGCAAACGATTTCCAAAATTAGTTTTTAGTTTTCTAGAATTTACCTTCGAGGAGAATTGGTTTAATTCTAGTTCTATATGCGAAACATCCCTCGTATATATTATTTTTGTATCTCAAGCACGAAATACAAATTCTTTGTGCTATTTCAAGGCCAACACGATATGTTCTGGATGGAGCATAATGGGTCGTGAGATATAAATGTCTAATACAATTAAGAACAAAACGACATAAATTTATTATCTTTATCTCACACAACGAATCAGTGTTTCATAATTCCAATCTTATTCTTTCAGAAAAGACTTTGAATACTAAATGTTCTTTTTGTTTCAGGTATGCAATCTTTCCCTGGACAATTTAACCATGTATTATCAGAAGTTACGCTTGCATTGATGATGATAGGGTCATTCTTACGAGGTATAATTCGGGCACTAAATAAAAGGTATGTAATTTTCAATTCGAACCCCCTTATTAAAGATAGGGGTTCAACCGAAGAGTTCATCGATATTCGATGATGTACGGTCGTAGATATGCTGGTAGATTTAACTTAATACAAGTCTCTATACCTATAATTTTTTATGAATTATTCAAATAGGTGAGGGCTGAAGTTATATGTGAATCTGTTGAAAGTTAGCTTTGAGCTGTAGTGGAAGCAGTACGCTTCACTACAACTTGGTTCTATTAATAAATATTACCACTTTAATTGCCTTCAGAATTTTCTACTACAAGGTTACTATTATTTATTTATTAGGATGAATCTAACCCAAGGCAAATACATATTGATTTAAATGAGATTTCGAATGGAAGTACCTATAATATAGGCGAATATCTTGTTTGAGTTCGTTCGAAAATTGCGTTTCAATGCAAAAATCAAAGTGCTTTTTCATTATACAGGGTATTCCATAATAGTATGACACAACTTGAGGGGTTAAATCTCCGTGCAATTTCAAGAAAAGAAGTTTATATAAACATAGATCCGCAAAAGCTTCATTACGGAGCTACAGGATGTTGAAATTTCCGGAAAAATTGTTTTTTTCTTCTTCCTGCAGTTTTTGAGATATTTAACCCAAATTTGGAATGCAAGCTATTTTTTACAGCCTCCATCATTACACGTCCTAAATTCCAACTGAAATCTACAAGGTGTTTCATTTTCCGGAGCCATGTCTTCTTTTGCCCTTTCAAACTTTTTTGCAGTACGCCACTGATCAGCGTATAATTAATTTTCGTCATCTTCGTTCCATTTAGGAACCTTTTTGTATCTCCAACCGTTTTCGAGCAAACAATTATTAAACGATTGTATGCATTCGCTGAATTGAAAGCACTTCTAATTAAAAAAATTACTAGTAGACTTTGATTTTTTCATTTATTTATTTATTTTGACAGTTGCTAAATTTGAACCAGTATCTGCTCGAACTGTTTATTGGATTAACGATTAGCTTCAAGACTTTTGAAGTTGTTGCTGTAAGAAAAATTGGCTAATTTTACTAACGCCGAATTGGCTGATATCCATTACTTGTACGGCCTGGCTGAAGGAAACACAAAAGAAGCTAGGCGATTATTTCAGGATGTTTCACTTTTGGTGAGAAACATAATGTGGTTCGTGCATGACGGGGCACCAGTACATTTCAGTGGAGAAGCTAGGGAATTCTTGAATAATACATTCAAGAGTCGATGGATAGGTCGGGGTGGGCCAGAACCATGGCCTTCTAGGTCCCCAGACTTAAATATTTTTTAAATAGATTTTTTTCTTATGGGTATATCTCAAAAGTTTTGTTTATACCACTCCAGTGAACACTGTAGAAGAATTGAATGTGAAATCGAATTATAACCTCTTGTGTTGATTTTATGAAAGATTATTTAATAAAAATAAGAAAAAATAAAATAACACGATAAGAAATAACCCAGGAATATTTCAAACGGGGAGTGCGTGAGAATATTCGAAGGACAGAGGTCTGTATTCTTGCAGTTGGAGGACACTTTCAGCAATTTATTTAGTTTTTAATTGTTCAATAATTTTTCACTCGAAAACGATTGGAGATACAAAAAAATTACAGGTGTCAAAAAAGTTTCTAAATTGAACGAAGATGACGAAAATTGATTTTACGCTGATCAGTGGCGTACTGCAAAAAAGTTTGAGAGGGCAAAAGGAGACATGGCCCCGAAAAAGAAAACACCTTGTAAGTTTCAGTTGAAATCTAGGACGTGTAATGATGGAGGCTGTAAAAAATAGCTTGCATTCCAAATTTTAACACCCTGTAGCTGTGCGTGTGTGGCGTCAATTTTTCATTCAAATATATATTACAATTTTTACACCCTGTAGCTCCGTAACGACTCATTTGCGGACCTATGTTTATATGACCTTTTTTTCTTAAAATTGCACGTAGATTTACCCCCACAAGTTGTGACATACTATTATGTTATACCCTGTATATATGTATATATATCTGGCAACACAGTCCATACAACACCCTCGAGAATTTATGTAAAACCAATTTACCAAGTTGAAATTTAAGTGCCAAAATATTATTCAATACAGTATGTTTGAAAAAATTTCAAACATTGTAAGCCTTATTTCGGAAATATTACAAGAAACTCAACAATTTTTATTCAATATTAAAATTGCGATATATTGAGATTCCAAGAAATTGTCGTTGTAGAGACATAATATTTCCAATGTAGATTTTCATCCGCTAAACTACAGATCGAGCCACAAATTTACCATTCCACTCAGAGAAACAGTAAAAGAGCCTTGATAAAAGGAGAACTGTCGGTTCCTTTGAAGTTTGTAATTTAGTTTCATAAATTCGCTGTGCCGACGTACAAAAGTGATATTCATCTTAATATTCAGTTTGATAAAAGATCCCCTTGTAAGTATACACTGTCCCTTTTTATCTTTCGACGAAAAAATATGAGGAAACGAGATAAGCACTTACCTGATACTCGCGATTTCAGAATATACTATGTCATTCTATTTCTGTTCCCTGAATGTTATTAAATTCACTTGATCTTCAGTTGATGTGAAATTCGAGAAAGGAATTCAGGGAGTTCATTATACATTCAAAAAAAATACGCATAAGGCATTGAATAAATAATGAAGAAATTTTCGCTTCTAAAATATCGAAGAATACATCTTTGCTCTGTTCTGAATTTTTCATTATGAGGAATCTTTGTCATTACAGTTTATTCGCTAACATTTCTCCTGTCGTATCGACTACTGAATAGCCTCCCCTTCTTCAATTCTTACCGGAAATAGAACAAATATGTGCCACGATAACTCTTTACAACGGTTTTGACAGTTCTAACACAAAACCTGCGACGTTATCCACTTCCGTTACACAAAATTAGATATTCTTTGTAGCGTGACAAAGTTTCTCTCTCAAAGAAAGTACCAATTCGACATGAGCATTGAAATTTCAGCTGAAACAAGGTTCTCGCCCATTCCTATTTCAACATAATGAAATATATTCAAGAAATTAATTATTTCCAAGAAATACTCTTTAGAATTCATTTGGCTGTTCGAAGTGAATTTATACGAGGTGTGCGTGTATGCTCGTCAATTTTTCATTCAAATATATACAATGCGATATTGTCACTTTCAAAGAATTCTCTTGGTAAGCCACACAGCACTGGAGTCGGTCATTCTGATCACCATGGTATTGCTGCTGTTTGGGTGTTTTCAAGAGTCCCAAAATGAGTTCCCTCGAGGTTTTTTTGATTCTCTGGAAGAGGAAAGAGTCACAAGAACTCAAATTTGGTGAATAAGGATATTTGATGGCTGGAAACTCCAGTATTGAGATTGCAGTTTGATGTGGTACATTGTCTTGATGCCTAGTTCTTTATGATGTTAAGACGTTCACGAAAGACTCTTTCTCAAAGTCAAGGACCTCTCGGTGAAAGTGTTGAGTAACAATTTGGCCTTGAGTAGCAATTGTTGACGAAATGACACGTTCCAGAAATCGGAGATCCTTTGGATCCATTTCAAAAAGTCAAGACTCCTGCCTATCTGAGATTCTTTGGTCTTGGCAAAGCATCCCCTCCTAGGTAATCAAAATTCCTACCATCAACATAAACTTAACATAAGTTTTCCCAAACATTCATTCACCCTAACCTGCAACCACAGAATTTTCTTCAAATTTTATCCAAATACCAAGATTACGCTAAGATATGCTTCTATAACGTAAAACGGTGCTGCAGAAGCTGTAAAAGCCTAAAAAACAAATAATGATTTTCGCCTTCCGAATAACTTCAGTATCTAGAGTGATGAAATTTCAACGATATTACACAGGCTTTCAAAATATGTTCATCATCACTTTGTACAAACATATTGAACATCACGGACTCCCCCAGTGTACTGAAAGGCTTGTAGCTATTATATAAACGGTACCTTATCATCCAGCTCATCAAAAATAAACTCCTAGATCTCCAGGGTCAAAATAAAACCGTTAAATTTCTCTGGGTCCTCTCCTATTTGGGACTAACAGGCAGTGACCTCAGCGTCAAATCGGGATTTCCACAGTAATAGCTGAATTTCCAAAACTTGTAGTGTCCAAATTACAGTACATACTGCATTCATGGTATTGATAGTTGGCCTTGTCCCTCTTCACCTGGAGATTAGAGCAGCAGCTAGAATCGTTTCCTACAGATTCATCACTTTTCCCGAAATGTGTTCAGCTTTATGCCCGGCGCTTTACAGTCTGAAATCGAGGACAGCTAGATGATGAGTATGAAGTCCGACATAGCAATACCTAAATCCAACAAGAAGCTGCCATTTCAGATCATCATTTCTAGCAGATAGGACTGAACTAGCTCCAAAGACCGTCTACTACCCTACTACTCCAAACCTGCAGAAGGTGTTAGAGCTGATGTATATAGTCAGAGACAGAGTCAGGCTGAAGGAACTTGGATCTAATAAACTGAAACCGACTGAGCTTTTCAAGCTCTCACCCACAAACCTCCTCTACCAAAAGGATAGAGCTTGTGAGCAAAATCTTGGACAGAGTGTGCCACTGAGACACAGTGGCAGAACTGTTAAGCAGCCCTCACTCATTTTCTGTATCTATCTATCTGATATTATAAACGTGAAAGTAACCTTGCATGAATGGCTAAACCGCTGAAATACCTTTTTTAAGGTAGTGAAAGAACGATTGAAGTTCGTATAGGAAACCTTTAGGTTCTGAAGTAAAAGACCTAAGTATTACAAAGCAAAAAATATGAGAGTCCATATATCGAAATCAACAATATATCCCATCAAAAGTATACAATGCATCGTTGAGCGCAGATGAGAAATTACTTAACTTGAAATCTCACTTTCAATTAATATAACCCAAACAACAAATTTCTTCAAAAGATTAAACATGTACCAAAAAAATGTCTTCTATAGATGCAAAATAGGAACCACGAAGGGGTAATTTGAGTTTTGGAAAAAGAAAAAAATCAGCAGGAGCCCTATCAGGTGAATAGGGTGGTTGTTCGATGGTATTTGTTGAGTTTTTGGCCAGAAATTCATTCACAATGATAGCCTTGTCAGATGGTGCGTTATCGTGGTGCAAAATTTTTCGAGTTTTTCTACCACAAATCTGGCCTTTCTTGAAGCTTATTGACTGGTTTGCATGTCAAACTCATAAACCCATGCCTCATCACAAGTTACAATACGTTTCATGAATATGAGGTCGGAGTTGACTGGATCTAGCATGTTTTTAGCGATAGGGCGCACGAGATGTACTCTTTATTCGATATTTTCATCCATTGTAAAAATCGCAAAACACACTTGTGAGAACTGACAAAATCGAGTTCAAACGTTCAAAGCGTTCAAACACCGCCTCAGCATAGAGAACAGTTGTGCCAACTTATTAACAACAAAAATTTTGACAATCGCAGAATTTTTTAATAATCAATTCTCGATACTTTTTGTTTTTGACAGAATATATTATAATGTCTTGTATTCTGTATATACTGTACCGAGTAATGAGTATGAGCATTCCTGAAAGTCTTAAAATTAGGTCTTCCAAGTAATGGAATTTGTGTTGGTTAAATTTAGAATCAGCTGGCGATTGATTCACTTATCGAGACGGGCAAAACAAAGATTTTTTACGATGCTAACCAGTTCGATGATGCATTTTGCATGTTCGCGTAAAAATATGTAGGTGGACTTATAATGGATATGACCTTAGTCTAATAATAAACATCCGTCTGGCCAACGACCCCCTGAATATAAAGCCCGTTTGTATGCGGTAAGACCAAACAAAATTACCACTCGCAGTTGGACGAAGAGAATTTTTAACAATTCATTGGAAATCAAAGTCAGAGGAGAAACGAGTCTGATTATTTGATCTACGAAATGATATCTACGCACGCTCATGAAGACTGTGTGTAGATATACAATGTAAAAAAATTAGAATTGGACCAATTGTTTATTAGGTGCTTAATCCATTACTTTGTTCCTATTAAATATATTGAAGAAGTGTGTATGGAAAAAAGTTGGACGCTAATTTTGTGCTTGTCCTAATATTATTTTCAAATATACAGGGTGTTCTATTACATTCATTCAAAGTTCTTTCCAAGAGGACGCCTTATGATCCTGAACCGATTTCGCTTTGTGATACAATGTCGTGTAACAGAATTACTATGCCGTGTCTTCTGGACCATTCTGGTCGTTTTTCGATCAATGCCTGATTCAAATTGATCGTTTGTTATCTGTAGCGATTGGTATTAACAGTTTCACCAGGTTTTAGAAGTTCATGATTATGGGCATTGCAACAAAAATTGTGAATTCCATCCGTGCTCGTAGCTTGCAACGGCGGCTCTTTAAGTTGCAGTTGGGAGATAGGGAGTCAGCTGAACACACTTATTTAGTTCTTTATACGGATTGAATCGCGGAAAATTCCTAGGAAGGTTTCAAGAATTATTGCTCAAAATAACAGCTTTTCTAGACGAAAGAGGTGATGACACTCAGATGTTGAAAAACGAAAAATGGCTGACTGATTTGGCATTTTTGACTGACATCACAATGCATTTGAACACCATGAACTTGGAGCTTCAAGGTGAAGGAAAATCTATTATTGAGATGATTAGCGCAGTTTGAAAGTAAATTGCAACTTATGATAGATCCACTGAAGAGAAAGGATCTGAAACATTTTCCGTCTTTGAAAGCAAGGATTCCTCAGTTGAATTATGTTACGTATGGGGCTGAATTTTTTTTTATGTTTATAGTAAATTGGCAAATATAGCATCATTCATGAGTTATCCTTTTTCATGTAGAAACATTGAGGAATTAGCTACTGAAATGGTATGTCAGTTTAATATGAACTCATGTTGTGTTGAAAATGAGGTGTTTTATATCTGAAGATAAATAGAATCTAAAGCAAATCAACTGACGGCAATGTTTGGGTCAACTTGTAAGAGTCTGCATTTTCTGAAATGGAGATAATTGAGTCAAAATATCGCAATCGACTAAATGACGTACATATGTCATCATGCTTGCGATTAGCACTCAGTGGTTACGTACCATCCAATGATAAGTATGCTGAGGACGTTCAGTGGCACGCTTCAACATCCAAAGCTACTCCTCAGTTAAGTTTCTGAATTTGTTTTTTTTTTTGTTTGAATTTGAACATAATCTTATCAAATTCTACAAATCAACGCCAATTAAATATTCGAAATGTTCGCTCCATAATCGAAACATTTCTATTCTTATTTCTTCATTATTCAATTATATTCGGACAATTTAAGAGGTGCAGGACATTCAGGTTTACAACTTGCTATTTGGGTCATCAATGCGTGAGATCATTCCTTCGAAATGTTTGAATGCCATCGGGCTATAAATGGATATTTCGAATATGGGCGAGCCTCCGTATCTCCGAGTTCAGTAATTTCGAACAAATATGCAAATTCGAATAATTGTAATTGATGTTGTATGGCAGGTATGCTAGAATGATTTCCATGTTACATTCCATAATAAGCATTTAAATGATCATGTGATGAAGCATAGCCACGCCGGGAATTCGTATTATATTCTTTGAAGTTCTTCTTTTTTTTGAAATTATACAATTTTTCTTTATTCTAGTAACTTCATTTGAATACTTGACAAAGCTTGGGTATAGAATAAAAAAGTATTTTCAAGTAAAAAATGCATGTTCAATAGGAAGGCTGACGCTCTGATTATCGATACTGCGGTAAGAGTTTATGTTGAATAAGTACTTTATACTGAAATACAACGAAAAATCGCCACCTCCATATCTTAAGATGGACTGATTTTGGCGGAAAAAGCTGAAACATATCGATTTTTGGTTGGAAGGGAACCAATTTCTCAGAAATGAGTCTCCTCCCAATAAAAAATAGACGTGTCTCAGCTGTTTCCGCTACAATGAGTCTTTCTTGACGTGAGGGGGCGGCAAGTTTTCGTCGGAATACAAACTTTCGTTGTGTTTGGACTTTCTGTGTGATTAAAGAGAATTAAAAGACCTTTCCAAAGAAACGTCACTCGAACCACTTTCGCTATAATGAATTTTGACTCACGTGTGCTGAGGATAGTGATTGATTTTATATACTCTGAACCAAATGAAAAATTAGTCACTCCCAATCAAAAATTGATGTGTCTTAGCTAACAAAAATCGATATGTTTCAGCCTTTTTTCCAGAAATTATTCGATTTGTAATTGTTGAGAATATTTTATTTTTATTGCCGTACCCTGTATATATTCACAATAACTCATCAGTATACAGCTTTTGCGCATATAAATTCCTTATCGAAATCGAAATAATTTAGGAGATATTGAAGAAGAATTGAAAAATATAAGCCTATAGAAATATCCCTACAATTGGTTGCACATGTCTAATAAAATCTTGGAATACTTCTTTGATTCATTCAAATATTCAATATAAAACAATGGGATGAAAAACTGATGTATTCATACGCGTTCTAGATTCTTTCATTTTTTTCAATAAAATATCTAACTTCAATCAACTGGACAACATGGTATTAATTCTGCCGATTTAGATTTTCAACTTGGTGTCACTATATTCTGCGCGTTAGACTTTTTAGTTCGTATGTTTTCGGAAATAGCAACATTTGGAAAGGAAGATGGCAATGTTCGGTGTTTAAATCATTTTATTGACTCTATTATGTATTTATACGAAACTAAGAACTATAAATACTTGTTCAATGAAAGAAGAAAGAAAAGTCTTGAAATCCAATTTTCAATACAGAATGGTCAAATTTCCATATTTAAGTAATACAGTTCATATAAATATGATTGTTGTGAAAAAATGGCCAATCTTTTCGAAGTTCTTTCTAGAGAAAACCACAATGTCACCCACAATTTCATCAGGATTCTTTAATTTTGGAGTTATATAAAAATCTCTAATTTCTCGAATCTAGATATACAACGACAACGAAAACAAAACAATCTTAAAAACAGCCAAACTATTAATTTCTGGACAAAAGACGAAAAAAGGGTCAATTGTTGTTTGGTAAGAGACAATTTTTAGTGCAAGGTGCTTATCTAATACATCAATTCTCACAACTGGGGTGTGTATCTTTCATCGTTTCGAATAAGGAAAATAGATCAAGTGATACCTCATTGGAAAGCTGCTTTGAAATACTGCACGTTTCTGGAAGAATTTATGAACTCAGGGAGATAGGGCTCTTCTTAAGAAGTGGGCTCTAAATTGAATATAGCTCTTATATTATTGATAATTTCGCTTCAAATTTCATAACATTGTTGAGTTTCAAATTTCCACGTAAGACTCGTTGATGAATAGTACAATAGTATTAACCCTGATTAAAACCCACCATGATTGTCAAGCCAAATCATTCTGACAGTTACCATCATCTAGGTAAATTTTAGACCAACTCTTATAGAAAAAAATGTACCTTGTTACTAGAGGTATTAGAAGATAATTGACTGACACTTTCCTATCTATAATGACATTCTATTTTCATACTTCATGGATGAATTACCATTCCAAATGGAACTTCTACGAGGTCTTTGTTTTGAACTTCAAACTCAGTGATATAGAAACTCTAATTGAATCTGAACAACAATTGTCATGATTTGTGACACACAATGGCCATTAGTTATTTCTACCAACCGCACCCACAGAATGATTTAAACATTAATGTATAATTCTTGGCATAATCGTTAATAGAACCTGAATCAGATAGGGTTGTCGCAATGTCAAGTGCGTTACTGAATTTTATCTTCACTAAATTAGTTCACTAAAATGTTCGATTTTTGATGAAATGTGTAGTCGGACATTGGAAGGTAGTTGACAGTCTTCTGAATGACGTATTAGAGGAACAATCTTGCACTTGAGCAATATAAAAATGTTTCTAAGAGAATCATGAATCATGATATATATATATATATATATATATATATATATATATATATATATATATATATATATATATATATATATATATATATATATATATATATATATATATATATATATATATATATATATATATATATATATATATGGCTCAAAAATATGTGGATCTACCTGTTAGAGTAGCGATTGTCATGATTCTGTCTTAGAAACATTTTTATATTGCTCATATATATATTTTTGGTATGTGTCAGAAAAACACAAGTGTGAGCTCAGGAAAATGTAACAGGGGAACCATACTATCTTGTATATGATTCAATAAACGAGTGAAAAAACCTGAGGAAAAAACTCATTTCCCTGTCGCTATTACACTAGCAATAGCTTGTCTGTTTATGTTGCGTTAGTGTCGTGTGCACATAAAAGTACCAAAGATTTTTCTGCTTAGCAGCTTCAATTCTCATCTTACACTCCATGATTTCCAGACGAAGACAAAGGTGGGGGGACAGGAATCAGTAACGATGGAAAAAGGACAACCAGCAGAAAAATATTTCAACAATCATACCTGACTCTTATTATATGTCTAAACACACTTAAATTTGAGAAAAGATTTTACATAGCAAGCAAGGCCATAAAAAGGACTAAGGAGATAATCGAAAAGTACATAACCTGCGATATTTCCTCTTTCGCGGAGATGTTCTTCCGTCGCAGTGTGAATCTCCTGAAACATAATCACTTCCTTGTTCTTGCTTGCCAATTTTGAAATATAATCTCGCAAAATTCCTTCAATATTCAAACTCAACAAAACAATTCCCTCTCTGTTTGATCGAGAGAGCCCCGATGGCTAGGTTCGGTCTTCTAAGTGATGCCGAATATGATCTATAGATGTTCTAGAATCGTTATGAACCCAATAATTTGGGTTGACATCTCCCATATATTATTTCTTCGTGGTTCTTGTTTAATTTTAAGAAAAATTTGCGAAAAAATGAATTGACGCAGAGGCTACTACCAGCGCCACCGGTAAATGATGAAAACAAAGGGAACAACAAACAGAAAACTTCAAGAAACCATACTAGTTGGACCATCTATCGTAACGCTACATACTGTGTGTGCAAGATTCGATTTGTCGACAAACTAATGCTCCTAATACTTGTCTGTCTGTTAACCAGGTGTAATATGTTGTTTATAGCGAAAAAGTTAGTTCCTCTCTGTCGAGCTCGATTTTCGAGAAAAACTCATTAGTTAAAACGGATTTCAGCTATCTTCAGTTTTCGAGTTATTTCGCAATTCTGGATTCTTGTGGATATCTCTAGTCCCACTGAAGTTACGTTATGAAGCAAACAAAAACAATTCGTTTTTTCAAATAGAGCTATAGGTGTTCTTGGTATCCATTGAGAGGATTTTTTCTTTCCAATATATCACATACCTTATTAATGCGTTCACCATCAACCTCTTTCATTGAACAATCGAAAAATCATATATATCATCGGAATATAACAGATATTCACAATTCTATGGTGGTAGAGGTTTGTTTATGTGCGTCAAAGATACCATTCATTCATTTCTGTGTTAGAACATAGATTTGATATCACTATTTCAACTATTCAAACTTATTGATGTGGATTTATTCAATTCTGTGTTTGGAACAGTTGCAAAATTTAATCAAAAGTTGTAAAAACAATTGTTAATGTCGTAAGTTAATGTTGTTCTTCTCCATCTGGTAATAGTGTATGAAGTGTTGGAATGTTATATGCAAAATGCGTATAATTCCGATGCTGCGGAAGAATCGTATTCCAATAGATTCCCTGAGAGGAGACAGCCGCATAAGTATTTCTTCGAAAGACTGAAGGACTATTTGATTGCTGGAGGTTCTTTGAAAGCACAACGGATCAGAACATATGAATTCAAAGATAGATAAGATGATATCGTCGACGTTTCAGGAGCATTTGCGGTTTAACCTGGAATTTCAAGCCGTGAAATGGCATTTGAAACTGACATTTTTGCCAGAATTGGTCAGACGGTGAATAAATAGTATTACCTGGGCGTGATGCGGCGTTTGAGAGAGTAAATTCGTTGATTTGTGGAAAGAAAACGCATGGATTTTGCATCACGATTTTGCATCATCTCATACGGCTATCATTTTGAATGATTTTCTGACCAAAAAATGATTTTCTGACCACCGTATTCACCTGATATGGCTCCGGCCGATTTTTTCTTTCTCCAAAACTCAAATTAGCACTTCGATGTGCCCGTTTTGAATCGATAGAAGACAAGAGAGAATTCGCGGCAAGGATTGAAGACGATTGTGGAAAAAGCGACTGGCCGGTACCATGGTTGCCACAGGAGCATTCCTGGTTTGCCCCAATTTGAGGTTGCCTTCGTGGGGGTAGTGGTTGAAAGCCCACGCTTTGTTAGAGGGAAACCTCGACGTGTGAGTTGCGATTTCAACTCGGGTACCAACCTACAAAGTTGGTAGAGGTAGGATAGTGCCTCGCTCCCACCAGTAAGGATGAAGGGCTTGTGACACAAACTTGATACTGGTAGCTACAACTTGTCTGTGCGCGCTGATTGGGCGTATCTCAATCCCTGTCTAATTGTGACCGTAACAATGGGCTGAAAGGCAGATGTGTCACGTTAATCCTCGGACCTAATCTGTACCACTTTTGTGTGGCCCTGGTTGATTAAGATTATAAATGGTGTATCAGAAACCAACTCCTTCAGGACAGGGTATTCAACTTTCTACGGTTTCCGGTTAGTTTACAATTCTCCACCCTACAATAGCAAACATATTGCTAAGTTTTCCTGAATAGTCTTCAACGTGTTCACACATATTTTTATACACTGAAAAATACCATTCGAAATAATGAAAATCCCCTAAAGGTAAAAGGTTCAATTCAAAACTCGTGGCTGACCTAATAAGTCACGCTCTAAAAATGTTATAAAATAGGTTCTCTCTTATTTTTATCATTAATTTTATCTAGGACAACATTTTCCCCGTTTTCATTCCCAGCGGGTTAGACGTGTTAAAATTGCCTAATTTTACGGCGGACATTTCCGAAACTACTCCAGCCACCAAGAGAAATAAAAATTAATTGGCATGAAGAAACACGGAATATTTGAATCCCAAATGGCCAGGGAAACGTGACATCGTACCAATTTAATTTTATTGTTAACATTTCATCTTACAATGTCTCGGTGACGTTCTGCAGGAAACGAGGAACTAAATAAGCTGGAAAGAAATTGGCCTAATCTATGTAAGTTCGTGGAGTTTTTTTCCATTTTTTCGTGACTGTTTTATTTGTTAGTTGGTTTCGAGAAATATATTTTCAGACTGATTATTAGGGAGAGGAAATATTTGAAGAATATTAACATGAAATTATCCGCTCTTATTGAAATAATTCTAATTATTAAATATAAATTTATCATGATTATACTGGGTGGCGTACACTCTTGAAGATTTCATTTTTCTTCGAACGGTATTTAGAAAGTAAGAATCTACTTTATTTTTTTATTTTAAAGTAAACAGGGCGTCCCAATTTTCTATGACAGAATTTTGGGTCGTTTTTTCAGCTTGGAAGACCACTTTTCTGTTCAAGATTTAGGAGCGGCCTAAACTCTGCTATAATGTCTTTGAGTAATAAGTTTTTCGGTGAGTAGTTTCGTCACAATATTTTTTTTTCCGTAAAAATTCATGAAAATAGGCTCTCACATCAACGCATGCTCCTTCGGCCAGAGAGGATGAATTACTTTTTTCCTTTCGTTTTCTTATTGCCCAAGGTTAGCTTTATTGATGAATTGAAATAGATTATCTTCATTTTATACAGGAGTGACTCAAAAAAATTATTGAATATTGTAATTTTAAAAATAACATATATTGATTTTTAGAAATAGAAATCTTTATTTATACCTTTATACATGTGTATTTGCAGTCGTCATTAAATTAGTGGCATATATAAAAATCAACTCAATTATTGAGATGAGTAGACAACTTGAAACTTGCCTGAAAACATTATCAAGAAATAGAGAAAAAAAATTCACAAACATCTTACTTAGTAAAACGATCAGTAAGAGAGGGTTTGGCAACGGTGAGAACGAGTTATCATGAGAATAAATTAAGATTCAACCAGCACATTTAAAAATTCTAAAATTTGACTACAGACATATTAAAATTTAGGAACTCTTTTGTGCTATAAAAAATGTTTTCTTCGAAAAAGTTTTTCAGGCATAATTTAAAATCTTTCCCAGACAAATTTCTGACACTTGCAGGTAATTACTATAAAACTTAAAAGGAATTCAAATGGAACACCCTGTATTTTATTATTCATGTCAATGCATAAAATATTGTGCTATATTTTTGCAGAAGTAACCTTATCTTTATCTTCGATCATTTTCGAAATATTCGATTATTTGTAAAAATTTTTAATGAAAATTCTACAAACCGTATCAAACCCATCAACATGCATCATTATTCGTATAGAAGTTTTTTTTTCTGTAATGATTCAAGTTGTGCCTTCTGTCAGGTGTCCGGACATATCATATTCTGCATTTTACATGATGAACTTATCAGTGTTTCGTTATTAAACATTGTTAAAGTGAGGTTTGAACCTAATTTTCTCAATTGACTGCCATGAGGTTCTCTAAAGAAGAAATGGTTGATATGATTTTTATTCTGGGTGAGTGTGAGAGAAATTGTTTGAACTTCTTTGAGTTTATGCACAAAGGTTTCCTGATAAGAGGCATCCTGATGCAAGATGCTTTGAAAAACTTCTAATTAGATTTATCGAAGCGAATAATATCGCTCACAAAAAACATGAAAAACCAAAAATTGCTACAGCTGAAGTCAACCAGTTATCAGTTTTGATGACAGTTACAGAGGACCCATATAAAAACCAAAGACAGATTTCTCAGTTAGCAGATATAAGTCAAACTTCCATCTAGAGAATCATGAACGTGAATAAATTTCATGCATATCATGTACAACTGCGCCAGGAACTGAACAATCAAGACTATGAAAATCGAATCAATTTTTGCAATTGGGCAAGTGACAAAGTAGCGGAAAATCCAAATATGTTTAGCTTTAGTTCTTTTCTCGTACGAGGAACTCTCCACAAGAATGGGCTTGTTAACAGGCACAACTTTCATTATTACCCCATGAAAAATCCACACCTCATGAGACAAATAGATCACCAACATCGTTGGTCTTTCAATGTATGGGCCGCTATAGTAGATGGATATCTAATTGGGCCGCACTTTTTCGACGGGCACCTCAATAGTGAAATGTATTCATATTTTCTGCAAAATCATCTATCAATGTTACTTGCCGATGTACCAGAGCATATAAGACAAGATTTGTGGTTTCAACAGGATGGAGCACCGGCACATTACTCACATCAGGTTAGGGAGCATTTGAATCATGTATTTCCAAACAAATGTATAGGACGTGGTGGTCCTGTTAGATGGCCAGCTAGGTCTCCGGACCTTACAAGTCTAGATTTTTTTGTGGGGTTATATTAAGGGCATCGTTTACCAGATTCCTTCTACAACACAGTTGGATATGAGACAGAGAATAGTCGACGCCTTTCTTTTGTGGGGTTATAGTCAGGGATCGTTAATCCGCAAATGTTGTCGAGAGTTCAACAGTCTTTCCTCAGAAGGAATGAGTTGTGTCTACAAAAAACGGGCAACGTTTCGAACATTTATTGAAATAGTTCAACACCTTGTAGATCATCTCACCAAAAACCAATCTATTACGTATTTCATACACGACTACCTTAATTTCTCTGATCAAGTATAATGATATGTACTAATAAACTCTTCTTTCGCAACCTCTGATTTTATCATTTCAGTTTATGTTTTTTATTTCGAAAATGGTCGAAGGTAAAGATAAGGGTACTTCTGCAAAAATAAGGCACAATATTTTTGCGTTGACATGAATAATTAAATACAGGGTTTTCCATTTGAGAAAACCAAGATATGATATTTTTTAAATTACAATATTCAATAATTTTTTTGAGTCACTCCTATATAAAAAGAGGATAATCTATTTCAATTCATCGATAAAGCTATCCTTGGGCAATAGAAAAACGAAAGGAAAAAAGTATTCATCCTCTCTGGCCGAACGAGCATGCGATGATGTGAGAGCCTATTTTCATAAGTTTTTACGGAAAAAAATATTGTGACGAAACTACTCACAAAAAAACTTACTTAAAGACACTATAGCAGAGTTTAGAACGATCTTTAATCTTCAACAAAAACGTGGTCTTCCAATCAATTTATAGAAAATTGGTACACCCTGTTTACTGCAAAATAAATTGCTGAAGTAGTTTCTTACTTTCTGAATACAATACCGTTCGAACAAAATGAAACCTTCAAGAGTGTAAGAGTTACAGAGCACCGCGCCACTGGTGAATCACCCAGTATAGTCGAGGCGTTTAAGCAAAAAAATAGGTCTTACTATATGTAAGAATACATATGAAAAACATGCAATGATAGGTAAAATATACAAATTACACTGTTCAATAAATGTCTTTTGTGAAAATGACAATATTTCCAATTATATAAAACATATCAAGATAAAAATCAGAATAATTCTATTGTAAATACTCCTTCACTTTCCGATGTATTTATATAGAATGAATAAAGGCAATGTAGGTCATTACGTTTTCAATATACCTGAAAATTTATATCACAGACGTCCTACTTAGTCATGCCCTGAAATTCGATCTTATTTCAACACTAGACGTCCGGGTTCTACTTCACAAAAGAACCACCCTTAAGGTAAAAAAATCCCTGCATATCACCTTTTACGTGAATGATCTGAAGGAAATTACTGGTGTCAGATTTCCCTGTATTCGTTATTCCGAAAGAGGGAGGACAATGTGAGCCATCTGGAAGTCCTTGACATCGCGGCACTTTTTTTTTAATTATAATGAAACTGAAAGTTGTATCGACGTGCATATTTGAACGATTCAATCTAAGTAGCTCGAGATTATTCGTATTGAAGGTAGAATAAATGCATTAATCTTACTTTATGTTAAATGCTATTAATTTATTTCTTTTTCTAGCTGTTTTTTTCAATAAAATCTGACTTGTTTTCGAGTCTGATGTATTCAAGGAGATTTGATTAACGTGATTTCAATATTAGTCTTGTATAACAAACATTTTGTTCTATTAACTCATCGGTACTCTGAAGTTGAATAAGGGTGCAAACAAGAGATAATAAATATGATAAAAGCAGATATCAAATATAGACGAATAAGCTGGTCGTTCAAAAGATTATCTCTATGGGGAGTTTGTTGAAATTTCCATGGATCCTAAAAAATCTAACTTTCGTCCCTGGGATATTTTGTGAATAACTTAAAGTTGATCTATAGGTGGAGAATGATGGCAATTTTCGATACAATGTGGAGCGAAAGTAGATTCGTCGGTTCTCTGGTTATTGTTATGTGGTTGATGCTTAGCCAGTCTATATAGACGCCTTCACAATCCATACAGAACAACTTGTAAACTCCAGAATTATCAAATCTATCAGTTTTATCTCCACTATTAAAAAAATTCTTCCTTTTTTTATATTTGATTGATATTTATTTTTTGTTACACCCTTTCTCATTCATACGAATAAATAACAATCATCAGTATTAAAATTGTGTTTTTGAATTTGGGAGGCTTTTACTTGGTAAAATTCCATTATCAATAATAAAAACAAGTACTGTGTTTCTATTGAAGACGGCTTGATTATGGGCAATCCGTTGAGTCCTTTGTTAGCAGAAATGTTCATGAATAACTTAGAGAAATTAATTCATAATCATCCACTCAGTAAATATTGTTTATACTGGTATCGCTATGTAGACGATATCATTATTTGCTTCACAGGAACAGATAGACAGTTGAAAATTTTCGAAAATCATATAAATTCATTACATCCAAAAATTGCATTCACAACCGAAATAGAAAGCAATAATTCGATAAATTTTTAGACGTAACAATTTCGAATGAAAATGGAAAACATGTTTTCGCAATTTACCATAAGCCGTCACATACAGATATTATAATACATAACTCGTCGTGTCATCCATATCAACATAAAATGTCAGCATTCAATAGTTTTATTCATAGATTGATTAACATCCCGCTATCACCAGAAAATTTCAACAAAGAACTAAATTTGATTAAACAAATAGCCAAAAATAATGGTTACAATCCCAAACTAATAAATAATATTTTAAATAAAAACAAAGTAGAATCGCATTGAATGAAGTTTACCCTGTCGATAAATTGAAACAAAAATTCAACACCTTAACCTACGTTGGCATTACAAGTGAGAAACTGAAATCATTCTTAAGTAGCAATAATTTCAACATAGCTTTCCAAACTAATAATAATTTAGGCAAATATATAAAAATAATAAAACCAAACCAGGTAAAAACAATAAATCAGGTGTTTATAGATTGAATTGCAATGACTGTGATAATTTCTACATTGGTAGAACACATAGAAATTTTAATATTAGAATATCGGAACATAAACGCAGTTTTCAAATAAAAAATCAGATTCAAATTACGCGAATCATCTCTTAGAAAATAATCATTCTTTCGACCCACAGTTTGAAATTTTGCATACAGATAATAAATATTGGAAGGTAGATCTTTGGGAAACTTTAGAAATAAATAAATACAAACACTCAGGTAGACTCATCAATGAACAAGTCGATTTAAGCCCTTCACCTCTATTGAATCTTTTCGGGGAGCAATCTATTCCTTAATTTTATTGGATATACCTGTCATAAATAACCACTTAGGAGGAGGACGACCAATAAGCTTTTAATTACTCAAGAACATTTATAGTTATATTCTCATTTACATTTTTCTGCATAATCATTCGTCTGAAGAAGCTACGGTGTAGTGAAACGCGTTACGAATCGCAATTATTAAGTAAAATTCCTTGAAACACAGTACTTGTTTTTATTATTAAAATTGTGTAAATATTAACCATTAATACTGGCTTTTCTGAGAAAGTTTCAACATTTGTGTACCATAAAATTTACTTTTGCCTTATCGCTTGAAAGCTTATTTACGTATGTTATGACTGAAATGTATTCGATGCAAATGCATTGATAAATTAATTATAAACATTAGGCTGAATTGAAAGTTGAACTTTACGGTGTTTTCTTGGTACGACCACCCACGATCTACGAACACAGAAACGAATTTATGAAATGTACTGAAGCTCTTTGCCATCAATCATAAATCATCGATATCAGATATGACATCTCAACTAAATTTCACTTACAGTCGACCATAAATAATGAATATTAGTTGGCAAAGTTTCATGATCTATTTTTATTTTATGATCGTACTAACGCATGTAGAGTTTTATGGATTTCCTGTGTAAATTATGTAAAAGAACCGAGAATCCTTGACCCAATTTTATTTATATTCATTCTGACACATGAATTAAATCATTAACAATTTAATCATACTGAATATTAAATATTCGTTAAGTTTATCATTGAGATTACAATGATTATTGAAGAAAGCTTCATGAACGGATATTTCTTTGTTCAATCGACTGAGATAATCGTCGACACGAGCTTTCAGATTCAAAATTAGTTATCACAACCTAGAACAACTGCAGTTTGAAAATGACCCTTCCTGTTGAATACATAACAAGCATCCCTTAGTGTTACGTTTGCATAATTGTATCTGAAAAAATTTTCTGACTGCCTGTTCTTATTCTCTTTATACAATATACAGTTAATTATATTAGGGACTTTTTAATGATTGAATTTTTTCCATGTTACCATTTTTGAGATATTAATTATCAAAAATATTTCGAAAGAATTCAGAAATTTTGTCGATAATTCAAATGACTGTTGAGATTTCGAGCTCAAATTGGATACGAGAGTCACCTACGGAGATCTACAGCACTAGATGAGATGAAATCATGTGAAAGTATACAGGGTGCTATTTTTTTCTGGTCATACTCACTTTTGACTCCTTGAGCTCTTTGTAATGTGTGGCGTATCTCCTGGAATACAGCTGCATGCCGCAGCATGCTCTTGAAGCAAAGCTTATATAGAAACACATGCTACAACCGAAACAGTGCTTCCTCTTCCATGCGAAAAAGAAGGAGAAAAAAGAAGACAACAGAACAGAAAAATAAATGAATTTGAACAGTGATAATAACGAGCTACTTTGAGACAATTGTGAAATATACAGGGTGCTTCAACGAAAACTAAACAGAGGCTATATCTACCAAGATATTCATTTCTGATCAAAACGCAAAAACAGGTCAATTTTTGTTTCAAGGGGGACATCTTTTGGGGTACAAAACTTGCCTGAAATATCAACCCCCTAAGCGGATGGTTGCAATCCTTGAACATTTTGAATAGGGATAATGGGTCGAGTGATGACTCAAAAGATAGTTTGTATCTTTATCTACATCGCCTTGAACGAATTTCCATTTTTAATTGAAAACTGTAAAAGATACAGGGTGAGCAACTGAAAGATAGGAAGACTATTTCCCTGAGACTATTCAAGTTTCAGTGAAGTAAAATGGAACAGATCCATGCTGATCAATGGCAGTCATCATCAAGTACCATCCTCATCTCGAATTTCAACCCCTAGAGCAGGGGTGACCACCCTTGAAAATTTGGAAGAGGGTAGATGGGATGAGTGATACCTCGAAAGAAAGGCATTATCTTTGTCTGCATCCCCGTGAACGAATTTTCATTTTTTATTGAAAACTGTAGAAGATACAGAGTGAGCTACTGAAAAATAGAGGAGACTATCTATCGCCCTGAGCTAGCTATTCAAGTATTAATGCAAAAAAATAGAACAGAATAATTTCAGATCAAAGGCTGTCATCTTCCGAAACACCATTCACATCTCAAATTTCAACCCCTAGAGCAGGAGTGACCACCACAGGAGGGTAGATGGGTTAGGTTAGAATGAAAATTCGTTCACGGGGATGCAGACAAAGATAATACCTTTCTTTCGAGGTATCACTCGACCCATCTACCCTCTTCCAAATTTTCAAGGGTGGTCACCCCTGCTCTAGGGGTTGAAATTCGAGATGAGGATGGTACTTGATGATGACTGCCATTGATCAGCATGGATCTGTTCCATTTTACTTCACTGAAACTTGAATAGTCTCAGGGAAATAGTCTTCCCTATCTTTCAGTTGCTCACCCTGTATCTTTTACAGTTTTCAATTAAAAATGGAAATTCGTTCAAGGCGATGTAGACAAAGATACCACCTTTTTTTGAGTCATCACTCGACCCATCTTCCCTATTCAAAATGTTCAAGGATTGCAACCATCCGCTTAGGGGGTTGATATTTCAGGCAAGTTTTGTACCCCAAAAGATGTCCCCCTTGAAACAAAAATTGACCTGTTTTTGCGTTTTGATCAGAAATGAATATCTTGGTAGATATAGCCTCTGTTTAGTTTTCGTTGGAGCACCTTGTATAATGAAACACGATATTTGACAAGTCACCACTTTGTCTCTTTTTAGAAATGGTCTTCATTGTAGGAAATTTTTTATAACATATTCGCATAATTTCGGTGGTTGCTAGAGCATTGGCGTAGACCTTATTTTTGACGTAGCCTCAGACAAAAAAAATCTTAAGACACATTCAGAAAATTGTTGTTGCTATAGAGCCATTGTTTCACCAGCTGTGTGGCACGTAACGCTATCCTGTTGAAAATAAACACCGCGCAAGCCAAGAGCATCCACACTAACTTGTCCGATACGTTCAAATTTGTGGATTAACTTCACTATAGATAGGCCAGTAGGTGCTTGATGGTGACCAAAACGCAGTACGAATGTTTCGAACCGTGTTCGCGCAATTTTCACCGGTGTTGTACTGAATTTTCACTATTTCGATGCGTTGTACGAGAGTTCAATAGAAGAATGTACAGGGTATTTTTCAAGAATCTTATATTTTCTCTATTAGACTTTCAAAACCTTTTATTCATTGGCGTATTTGAAAGTATATTAAAATGTCAAATAAAATGCTGAAAGCGTATAGGTCACAGAGTTAATTCTGCCATAAATATTAATTTAAAATAAAGTTCTTAATGAAGGCACACCCTGTTCAAATAGCCGTGACCAAGTCGGTTCAGTTCATCATCTGACGTCAATTAATCCCAAACAAACCCAATCTATTACAGAGGTTAATGCGGATTTGTATAATTGAAATTCGCCCAGGCGAAAGTCCGACCTCCTGGGTGATCGCGATTTTTAAAATCGCAGAAAATATGACGGAAACAGCCATAAGTACTGTGATGTCAACTCAAGCATAAATGATGAATAGTAATCACCACTATAGTCTAGTCGATAAGGTTGAAATGGTGAGAAATAGTGAATTTGCTCCTAAAAATATGTGAAACAGTTCATTGAATCCTGATTGATGCCTAAAAAAATGTGCTGGAAATGTATACTAACACATAAAAATTGCAAATCTATAAGCAATTGAAGATGAAGAAATAAGAGGTTATTAGTTTTTGCCGATATATACATTTAAGGAATTGAAAAAAAAAGATTTTCAAACAAGAAGAAATTTTTAATGAAAAGTTTGACCTATCACATTAAATTTCTCCTAGATTCTCGTTTTGACTATTCACGAATAAAAAAACGCCTATTCCTATATTCGCGGCTAAAGATTTCTTTATTCGCGGATATAATCGGTACATCGGTACGTACACATGTATTAATAAATAGAAATCTATATCTCTTGTAAACGCGTCGTCAAATGAACTGATATAAAAGTGAAATAGATCATTTATTACTATTACGCCTAAAGTATGATTTTAAATTATGTCGCCGCTGCTTTGATTCGGCTTTTCCTTTGACATAAGCCGCCATCGCCGCGGTCGGTGTTTTTGAGAATGCGAACGAACAAAATGTTTAAGTAAATATAATCTAACCTTATTACTGAATGTATAAAGTATTTGTTGGAGTTCAATGTATACATGATTTGGACGTAGACTATGCTATGGTGGAAGAATTTAATTTCAGAAAGGCAAACTATCCCTTAATATATCGAATGATTTTTGAAACTGAAGGTCAGGCAGATAATGCTGAAACTGCTTGCGAAGAGTTCTACTCAACGCCGTTTTCCATCATGGTACAGTCCGGAGTTAATTGAAATTATTCTTAGGAAGGAAAAAGCATTTTCGAATGATAGGAAGCATGGCTTGGAATTCAACTTTAATAGATATAAAATGTGGAAACGTCTCGCTAAAGCATCTGAAGAGAAAATCTCCACTGACCCCTCAGACTTCTGGTCCTTCATTCAGAACAAAAAAGGACACTCGCGTATACCTGAGGAAATGCGGGATGAGGAACGATCTCATAAAGGGACTGCTGATACTTCCGGTGCTTTTGTGAAGTATTTCAGTAGTGTTTACGTTACAATAGGTGACCACGAGACGGTTGGTGATGGTGGTGTTTTTAACCAGGATTTGTATGTAATTACTCAGCAAAGAAACTGTCAGGTAAGCATACCGCTGGCCCGGACGGTACACCTAGTTTTGTAGTGAAAGACTGCATACAAGTTTTCGCTCAGTCACTATCCCATATTTCAATTTGAACTTAAGAACTTGTGTATATCCGTCGAGATGGAAAGTAGCGAAAATAGTGCCTGTTTTAAAAAATGGAGACCACGGGTTTGTTGGTAATTATAGGCCTATTGCTATTTTGTGTAATTTTCTAGAAATTATTCTGTACAATTGTATTTATTCCTCGATTAGAGTTAGAATAAACACGGTTCTATATCCGGTAAATCGGGAACTAGTAATTTAGTCGTTTTTTCACAACACATACTTGAAATTTTGGATCGTGCAGGCAAGGTCGATGTTATCCATACAGATTTCCCGAAAGCGTTTGATAGGGTAAATCATCAGATACTTCTGCATAAGTTGAGGACCCCATTTGGACTTTTGGATGCCCTTGCATCTCTTCTCAAATCTCATCTTGTCGGTCGGCGGCAGTTCAACTGGAAAGTTTTCGTTCGTGTGAGTTTGGGGCTTCCTCTGGTATTCCGCAAGGTTCTAATCTCGGTCCTCTTTCATTCATTATGTTCATAAATGATCTCCTGGAGATAATTGACATCTTTAAGTTGATGTACGCTGATGACTTGAAATTTTGCTTGGAGGTGGGTAAAGCACGTGACTGTGAGAGACTACAAGAAGCCATCGATTTTGTATCTGACTGGTGCCTGAGCAATGGTCTGGATCTGAATGCCTCTAAGTGCAGTGTGGTGAGCTTTAGTAGAAAAAAAACGCAAACGAAACTGTTTTGAGGCGCTCTAGTGTTATATTTGACCAAAAGTTCACCTTTATACCACATGTCAATAATCTTTTCTCATCTGCTTCCAAACTGTATGGTTTCATAATACGTAACGGTAAACAATTTACAAATTCTTTTACTCTTATCAGCCTTTTTGAAAGCCTTTTCAGAAGCAAGCTTGAATATGGATCGATTATTTGGCATCCCATTTATTTTTGTCACTCATATCATCTGGAGGCCATACAGAGAAAGTTTATTAAGTATCTTGCTTGGGGTGAGGATGGTATCTATACAATGAGAGGATGTGATCACGACCCACTCTTGGCTAGATTTGGGGTAACAACTCTCAAAACTAGAAGGGGCCTTCTCGCTTCAAAGTTTTTATTCAGTTTACTACATAATTAACTAGATTGTCGTTCTTTGTTAGCTATATTACGGTTTGCAGTACCGAAATTGTGCTCTAGAGGAGGTCAGATGTTTTCACTTACACCATCTAGAACTAATATACTCCTACAGTCTCCGGCGTCCTTCATGTGCAGTACTAGTAATCCTATCTCTACCCTATGTGATATAAACTGCGATCCTTTTTCAGTTGTTAGTAGAGTGTACTTGAACAGCCAACTTCAATTTGTATTTTCATTATGTTCATATATATGTAATATTTCCATTTTCTTTCAATCTTTCTATTATTAAGTATGCGCTTGAGCTCAAATGTTCAACTTTATTCATTTCTTGATGTTTTATTGTTTCCTGTAATTGGGTAGGAAATAAAGATATTATTATTATTATATTGTTAAAGTGAGTAATACGGGTCTACCGTTGTCTTCGAAATTTATATTGTATAAAAAAGTTGAAAAAGAGTGTCGATATGAACGAAAATCAGTGTTAACGCTTAAAGTGAAAATGAAAATGCTTGATCGTTCACGCATTGGAGAGTCGTTTGCATCCATATCACGCTCATTCAAGGTTAAGACTATACGATCGATGAAAAATCCGAATATAAAATGGAAGTAGCGTTGTCTCTATGGAGTGTCCGTGTGTGATCCAATTATCATAGCATAGTTGGAGAAGCTGCATCTGGAGACACTGCTTCAAGAGAAGGATATCCAGAAGAATTTGCAAACCTATTAGCTGATGAAGGATACAAACTTGAGCAAGTATTTAATGCAGACGATACAAAGCCAGATGGTACAACCAGAGCCTACCTGAAGCGCATTGCGAAACAGGACATATCTAGTGATAAATGCCGCAGATGGGGTGGAGCACATGAGTCCTGCCTTATACTCGTACACCGGCTCGGACTGATACGCAAGAATGTGAAGCACTATAGATACGAACCCAAAGCTATACTGGAAGATCGTAGGTATAAACTGTATTGGGACTTTACGCTCGTCGCGGATTGTATAGTGCCACATAAGCGACCGGACATAGCTATGATTGAAAGGGAGGAAAGGACTTCGATACTGATAGATGTCACCATAGTAACAGATGACAACCTTACTAAAGCTTACACGAAGAAAATAATGAAATGTGAGAACCTTGCATTCTAACTGAAGGAGATACATAAGCTGATATCTGTTACTTACGCAAAAGGAAGTCATACTGGTCACTACACGAGTTGTGCGTCAATTCCTGAACATCCCAAAGACGGTGCTATCTTGGCGAAGATTGCCCGGTATTGGATAATTTGGAATGAGATCCTGATATAAATGTTATGGAATGCCGGAAAATACTTTACATAGCAAAATGTATCTTGAACATAAAATAATCAGTGGAAGAACTGAATCCATACACATTGAAATCATGCAGGAAAAACTGTGGCCTGTGCGGACTATAACAAACTATAACTGCGAACATTACTAAAATTGCGAATGTAATAGGACGTGATGGGTTCGAACAGATGAATCCAGTGAAATTCAAGGGTTGCTTGAATCACAAGATGGAAGATTTGAGTGAAATAGACGTGGAGGAAATGTTAAATTCACAGCCTATTGAAGACGAGGCTTCAAAAAGCACTGGAAACGTGACATTTGATTTGTAAAATTTTAGTGAAGGTTTATGAATGGCAAATATGATTTCTTTGTGAAATTGACGACAAAACGTCTTATTTTAAAAGGCAAATTGCTAATGTTGGACTGCTTCTGAATATCAGTCTGAAAATCTTCGAATCATTGCTTGAGCCTGAAGATGATAATTAATCAATATGGTCAAAACTTCAATTAAATTGATTTTTTATATATTTATTTTCAATTTTGTCACTTAGAACCTACCTCCATAATTACCATTCTATATTCCCCGCGAATAAAGAGCTTAATCTGTACTTTTCGTATATTGGATGATTTGCAATGTTCGAAGTTCATACAAATTCGCAATAACAAACATCTTGGTAACCTATCACTTCCAATATTCACCGTACAAAGTTGCAGCATTGATAGGAAATGACGGTAACGTCGTTATGATTTCATTGTTCAGCCAAACGTTTTAATTGCAGATGCAGTATATGGAAAGCAAACTGAATCGCGCTCAGCAAATGGACGCACACGTTGACACACAAGAACTTCCGGTCTTCAAAGGGTTATGGACGTAATTCGGCCACATCCGTTTGGGAGCGTGCTTTGATTGATCGAACACACCTCACGAAGTTATCGTAGTGGTGTGTTCAGTGTTCGAAGGTTGGCAGGCTTGTTTTTCCGATCGGCATAAATCAAAGAAGACGTTTTTAATGGAGGTGAATGTCTAGTGGTTCCGGAAATTGATTGCGTTGTACTGTTTCCGAAGCTGAAGCCGACTAGAAATATTGCTTCTGGGAGTTGTGGGACTATTTTATTGAAACGATGAAGACTCTATTCTCGAATAGAGTGAATTGAAACTTCCCCAGAAGAAAAATTGAGCTTAAACACTCTTCACCATTATACAGGGTGTGCATGAATAAGCGCAAAAGATTTCTCGCTGTATGTGTAGACACATAGGAGGAAAAAAAAGTTCGTCAATGTGTCTACACATACAGCAATAATTTCGCAAGTTGTAATTGATATAATTGTACTGTATGCCTGGTTGACAACCAGATATGAATAAGGGGCGTCTTTCGACATATTGCTTCCTTGCTGACACGGTGTGTAGCGTTGCGATAAATAGCCGAATTAATGGGACTTCTTGAGATTTTCTGTTTGTCTACCCTTTGTTTTCATGGTTTCCCGGTAGCCATGGTGAGTGGTCTCTGTGTCAGTTCGTTGTCGACGTCTAGACTCCTGTGTAAAGGCTGATTTTTTACACAAAAACTGTGGCAGATACGGAAAAAATGCAAGAAATGAAAAAGATTACAAATTAATTATGAATTTATGAAAAGATATTTTAAATTGCCTGTGACCTACAGAAACCCTGTAGATTTTCATAATTGTTTCTATGATGTGATTATGTAGATTTCAGAAAGGCAACTATGTGCCAAATTTGAACTGAGTATCTGAAAAACTGGAGTGATCATAAGAAAAAACTGAAAGGTTCTGAAGATTTCAACACCCTGTATTTCGGTGACGAAGCGTTTCCGAACACATGTACATACATGGGAACTTTTCGTCATAAAATGGCTTGAGAAATCATCTCGTGATTTCTCGTACTTTTTCATTTATACCCTGTATATGAATGATAACATTCCGTCTACTTCCTTTAATTGAAATGCTGAAAAAACTATTGTGGTCGGTGCATCGTAGTCAGCATACTAATTACTCACAGTCACATCTTTCTCTCCAACATCAATGAAAGCTACACATTCCTGGGTAACTGATTACTACTGTCAGTCCTCTGACCGGATTTTCAAGTATGAAGAGGAAATTATGATTCAACACCATAAACGACCAATAATTTCTTGTTTTGCGGTGAATTAATGAACTGAACTTGCACTATAATTATAACATAAAAAGGATATTTGAAGGGCACTGCATAATATTTTATTTATAAAACATGAACACCCAGTCAATTAAAGCATATGATGAAGAGTGAAATAAAAAAGTTAATCTGGAATGCGATGATTATTCTCCGGTAAATATAATCCAGCATAGGCTTTTCAACCTGATGATGATTCAATCTAATAACTATCACTCTTTCATGCTAATCTTATGATGAACATCAACACCTACAATCCGAAGAATTAGAGAAGGTTATTCTGAATTAATCGCTCAACTTCCATTTCGGTTAAAATTGCAATTCGCTCGGTTGATGAACTGCAATTAATTTCGTTTCATCAATTGAATTCTTGAAATTATCGTCAGTCGTTGGCAGGCAGCTAATTGTCAATGAGAATACATTCAATTGAGACATAAAGCCTTGTTAGCAAAGATACAAACGTCATGCCTAATCATTTTAAAATCAATTAAAGCTGATATTTATGCCACCATTCGGCAATTCAATTAGCGATCGAATTACGCTCAATTCAATAATTAGGTAGGTTAAATGTGATAAAATTAAGTGGTGCGTAATATTGGCATTCTTTTTATCAATTCCATTGGTTTTTCGTATTGCGATGTCATTGATTATTATAGAGTGATAAACGAGTCCAATTTATAACTATATATACTGATTACTTTAACTTATAGACGATGTTATATGTTATAATAGTCTATGCGAAAAAGTTTCCTTTTTAGAGCGTTGAAGGAAGATGCCCTTGGAACTGGCACTGTAATTATTAAATCCTTAGCCGACAATATCACTTTGATCATCCATTAATCAATTCTCTGTCTCAAGAAACGAACACTTGAAATACTAAATATTATAATCACACTGACAGTAGTACCTTTACACAAAAATTTTAGCAATGACGATAAATTTCGAAGGTTTCTTTGTTCATTTTTGTTATTCTACTTCTTTTAATCTGAGGAAGAATAAACATATGGTCGAAACTTTTTACCTTGGACTATCAATTTACTGAAGGAGATTTTTGTTACCTATGATGTCCCTACCCCTCCTTCTGCAAATAAGCAGTCTTGATTTGAAAAATAGTCGTTTATAGATGGGTATTTCAAGTAAGGGTTTATCCATTTGTTTTCCAAGGTTTCTAGAGCAAATTTTTTCATTTTATTTTTCAATTAAATGCAATTTATAGCTGTTTTTTCGGCAATGTAATAGTTAAATTGCAAAATTGGACTTTTCATACGTATTGAGAAATTGTTCATTTCTGTATGAATTGCCTCATACGAAATAGATTTTCGAATTTTCTCTTTTTTATTGTTATTGTAAAAAGAACACGCCTGCACTCCTAAATGAATAAGCAATGTGATATTTGCTGAACTCTATCAACAAGAAATGAAGCTGTTGTTTTAGATTCGTTCGTATGCTCTGCGTAGGTCTGAATATCAATTCCAAGAGTTTCGAAGTTGTGTCTACACGAATAAGATATTGTTATGGCCGGAGAAATAATACGCAATGATTGTAGCAGATTACGACTGTCTGTCAAGGCATCTGCGCTTCTCACAATCAAATAGGCAATTTGAAATACGAAACTGTAGACTGTCATAGTTATTTTCGGTGGAACGCTAAAAGAAGGCGGTAATGAAAATGAAAGGAGAAATCCAGGAAACGAGATCCGCAAAACGATAGCGGCAAATTCAACATATGCTCGCTAAGTCAAATAACCCAATGTGTTAGTTTAAGTTGCACCAGACCTATTATTACTATTATTGCGAGGATCTTTTATTGGTTCGACGTAAATTAAACAAAAGATTATTTACCCAAGCCGACTAGGTTAAATATTCTCACGTAAATGTGTTCTCTTCCTTGTTCTTATGCAATACAACCGTCTGTCGTGATTTCAGTAATGAATGTCTTATTTGTTATGGCAACATCCTTCTTCAAAGCCCTGTCGTTATATATCATTTTGATTTTTATATTTATTAAACGTTCAAACGTGAATTTATGTTTCCAAACTATAAAATCAAGATTTCTCAGCTGTTTGAATCTTTGATCAAGAAATTTGGCGTCGTATCTCATTGATCATACATTCTATTAAAAGAGTATCCAGAACTGATTATTCATAAAATCTGCTTAAAACGATTGTCAACATTTTTGTTGGCACAACTGTTTTTTATACTGACGTGGAGTTTGAACGCGATTTGTCAATTACTTTATTTGCACTGCTCGATTTTGTCAGTTCTCACAAGTGTGTTCTGCGATTTTTACTGTGGATAAAAATATCGAACAAAGAATTTGTCTCAAATGTTGTATCACAAATGGAATTTCGTGTGCCGAATCGCTGAAAACGTTACAGAAGGCTCAATGTGAATCGACTTTATCAAAAATGCGTACGTATGTGTGGTATAGTGCATTTAACAGCGGACAAGATATGGTGGAAGATTTGCCTCGCTGAGGTCGACCATCAACAATTAAAGTTAACATGAATAAGGTGAAGGAAATGGTAATTGAAAACCATCATTTAAATTTGAGAGAGATGCAATGAACAATGAACACAGAGTGCACTATGTTCAAGCCGCAAGAACTTCCCCACTGCGCAACCCGTTAGAAAGTCTATCTAAAGGAAGGGGAAACTTCAGATACGTATGACTGCCTGTATATGCATTATTTCGGAAGGAGCCAATTTTGAAGGTGATACAATAAATTTGGATGAAAAATAATAAGTTTGTCTGTCATTGATCAATTAGTAGTTTTTTGATAGAATATACTTATGTTTTATGATACAATTATCTGCTCGATTCCCTCATGATATTGAGAAACCTGACGACATATCTATTAAGCAATTACTTCAGTAAATACTTATATAATTCATTCCAATCCATTTATTTCAAATCAAAATTGTTTCGCGTATGTCTGTCTACTCTCAAGGCATTTCATGATAATTTATGTTTCTAATGGACAGCACAACAAGAAAACTATAAATATACTTCATACTTCAACATTTACCATGTAGCTATCCTCATTTAGAAAGCGAGAATTTTATTTTTGAAGCCGATGATTCATAGGCACAAGTATTTCCAAGGTTTTGCTAGATGTTTGTGCTTAATATGGTAGGAATTTTTCAATGAATGTCTAATTGAGACATAACAGAAATTATTATCGCCACAATAATTCGCAATAAATAAAATTAGTCTGAAATAACCGAAAAAAAGCGTCCTTCGTAACATACTTGAATCTAATTTACTAAATTTTTTGCTTTATCAGTTCTTACTTTCTCAATTAAATTCTATTTTACTGAACGAAACGAAGTATTTCAAAGCAGGTGGGTTAAATCATATGCAAAGAGGTCAAGAAGTGCCCTGTATGTCACAATAAGGTCACTTCTTGTGCGTCTTTCCGCAAATATGTCTGAGCCAATTATCTTTAGACGGTCATTATATCTTGACACGATAATATTTTGATATGACTTTTCTGGGTGATCAGTTAGATTTGACTATCATAAGCAGATCGGCTGTATGTATTACAAAAACACAGAACCAAGAACCAATCCTTGCAGCACGCTACTTGTAACATTTCTATAAAAAGATGGGTGGTCTAAAATTTTGACTCTATACCACTCAAGAAGGCTTCAACCCACAAGAGTAAGTTTCGCCGAATCCTAAAGTATTAAAGTGTCCATAGTGACACTCTAGCGAGATGTCCTCGGTTAGAATTTAACTTTTATGCAAGATGATGCTCCTCCACATACCAGCAATCTCGCGCGACATTATCTTGAAGCAGAGGGAATCACTATTTTGGACCGCCAGCTTGCTCTCCAGATCTAAATCCTATTGAAATTTATGAGGTAATCTCAAAAGGAAAATTAGATCGCACCAGGATAATCCAAGAACCCCACAACAGCTCATCCAAGCCGCCGCAGAAGAGTGGCAGAATATCACCCCAGAGAAGGTCGAAAACCTAATCCAAAGAATGCCTAGACGGATTCAGGCTTGTATCAGGGCAAGAGGAAGTAATACAAGCTACTTAGGTCGAGAAAAAACACCAACTCCGTGAGAAATCAATTTTAAATTTTCTTACTACATGCGGAAAGAGTCCGTCATCTTCTTTCATTTGTTTATTTCTTAAAATAAAATGAGATAAAAAACACAAGGTTTAACTTTAATCTACACTTTATTTGAAAATATTCGACGACGTTTCGCTGACACAGCAGCTTTATCAAGAATGAAAAACAGAATGAAGAGTATGGTATTATAAACAAATCGTAGAACAAGTTGGATGAATAACAGGAAAATCCACACCGAGCCATTGTACAGTTAGTATGAAAGGTAATAAAAACTAATTAAACAAGTTAAGTAGGGTGAGTAATTCACATCTACCTGTTCATTCAAAAGCTTGTCCGAATGTTTGTATCTATTTATTTCTAATGCTTCTAGGAGATCAAATTTTGAACTTTTGATTTTATATGTAATATGTCAAAGTTTTTATTGAATGAATGGTTTTCTTTCATTAGGTGGTTTGAATAATTTGAATCAGATTTATTTTATCGAAGCTACGTTTATGTTCAGATGTTCTTATGCCAAAACTCCTATAGGTCCTACCGATATAAATTTTATCACAAGAACCGCAATTGAGTTTATAGATTCTGATTTACTTGATTTTCAACACGAGATTTATTATTTTTAATATGTTTACCTAAGTTATTAGAAGTTTTGAAAGTTATATTAAGATTTTGTTTGACGAGAAAGGATTTAATATTTGTACTTGCAGAACCGCAGAATGTTAAACTGTTGAATATTTTATAGTCTTTATGAATAGGATATACTTCATTTATTGCTTTCTGATACAGTTTTTTTATATTTGATATTCATAAAGACTATAAAATATTCAACAGTTTAACATTCTGCAGTTTTGCAAGTACAAATATTAAATCCTTTCTCGTCAAACAAAATCTTAATATAACTTTCAAAACTTCTAATAACTTAGGTAAACATTTTAAAATAATAAATCTCGTGTTGAAAAATCAAGTAAATCAGGAATCTATAAACTCAATTGCGATTCTTGTGATAAAATTTATATCGGTAGGACCTATAGGAGTTTTGGCATAAGAACATCTGAACATAAACGTAGCTTCGATAAAATAAATCTGATTCAAATTATTCAAACCACCTAATGAAAGAAAACCATTCATTCAATAAAAACTTTGACATATTACACATAAAATCAAAAAGTTCAAAATTAGATCTCCTTGAAGCATTAGAAATAAATAGATACAAACATTCGGACAAGCTTTTGAATGAACAGGTAGATGTGAATTACTCACCCTACTTAACTTGTTTAATTAGTTTTATTACCTTTCATACTAACTGTACAATGGCTCGGTGTGGATTTTCCTGTTATTCATCCAACTTGTTCTACGATTTGTTTATAATACCATACTCTTCATTCTGTTTGTCATTCTTGATAAAGCTGCTGTGTCAGCGAAACGTCGTCGAATTTTTTCAAATAAAGTGTAATTAAAGTTAAACCTTGGTTTTTATCTCATTTATATCATAGATCTACATCAAGTAACGGCCTCCACAATTCAAATCTTAAAATAAACCTTAATTTATTTCTTTTTTCAATTGTCAAAAGGATCAATTCTAACAATCCTTCGAAATTTCCAAAATTCCTGAGGTAATATTCAAAATATGTGTGATTCCATAAAAATCTGGTTTTGTGTATTATTTCAATATCCTGATCCCCTTTACAATTGAAATTCTAATATTTTGACGCCACAAAAATAGGTTTATCATCTCATTCTTCATTAATCATCGGATCATTGAAATGGTTTAACCAAGAGTATAATTTTATATACCATGAAAGTGTTTCACAATAGCCATTGACAGGAACCGGTCTGATATATTTTAGTTCACGTCGAGACGGGGTTGCAGACGTAAATAATTTTCGTTATAAATGGGTGACTCGGCATTTTGCATTCTCCATTCTTGTGGGTCTGGAATCTTTTAGAGGAGGGAACCAAACTATACATTTTAATTTTTTTAAGACGACGTCAGTGACGGTACATACAGTTTCCAGCAATAAATTTTTTTAAAATACATCACTCGTTCAATGTTCATGAAAATTAACTAGAAGTTTTTCTGTATTTTGATGTGGAAATATGTGGAAACTTGATTTCTAAAAAAATTAGTAAAAACGTGTTGTTTCTTAATTAGAATTAAAAATTTCAGGAACAAATGAACAGTTTTCGTTATATACAGCATAAATTAGTTAAAATTTGAATGACAAGATATCTTTTTTATCAAATTCTTAAACTTTCTGTGATTTCTCTTAGCCATCTCTTATCCCTAAACTAGTAAATAGTCTGGTCAATCTATCGAAGATACATAAATTACCAGCCGTTATGGCATGTAAAAACAGTACATGATCTTAAGTCTATGCAAAATTAGATGAACTTTTCGATGAATTTATTATTGAATTATTGATGTTGGGCTTTTCCTGGTTTTAAAAGAAAATAGTTTTTTTTTTCAGTTGTAGTTCGAGCAGTCAGCAATACATCAACATCTACACCAACGACAGTTGTTTTTCTCAAATTACATTGCGTAGTTATGAATATTATGGCGATTACGACTTTTTAAATCTCAGAAATGGTGGCTCGTTGGAAAAAAGTGTTGATACTTTTTTATAGAGAATTTCATGATCTACAATTTTTGTCTGAAGTAATTCTACGATAAAACTCACCGTTTTGGTGAAAATCGCGAAAGCCCATTTTTTTGACCTTTGACCTCTACCAGAATTTCGAAATTTTTAATCATGTTTGAAGTTTTTCTAGGATTTTTAGCTGGATGGTAATTTATGTATCTTTACTCTGATTATTTGGTCTCATTTGACCGGACTATAAAGCTTTTCTACGGATTAAAAATTGGATTTTTGAGGGGTTACACTTGTCAAATTTTGATTCGCCATTCCTGAAAATATAGTATGACTACCCATATTAGGATTATTTATTTATATATGCATCTATAAAAGCAATGTACTACTGTATCTACAACGTAAGATGACTCAACCTTTGTTTTGAAAAAATTATTTTTTCCTTCCAATACAATTTCCTTGCCTTCAAAGTAATTCCCTCCAGATACAATGTACTTATGCCAACGGATTTTCCATTATGCAAAAGAGTTATTAAAGTCGATTTTCGTGATGGCCATAAGCTTCTTTTAATGCGTCTTGTATCTCTTCTATCGATTAAAATGGTGTCCCCAAAGCAGTCTTTTGAGTTTGTTGAATAAACGAGTGTTGGCCAAATGGTCACAAATGCAGCGTGAGATGGTACAAGAACCAAGAATGGTCTCGCCACAATTCATCCTTCAAAGTGATATTGACTAATCCTTTTGAAATGCCAACATGATCAGCAAGATCTCTAATTGTTAATCGACGTTTTACAAGCACCAAGTCTTTGATTTTTTGGAAGTGAGTTTTGTCGGTCGAGGTTAATGGTCTATCGGGATACTATTCATCTTCTAAACATTCTCGACCTTTTTGGAACTCATCATACCACTTGTAAACATTTTTTTTCGTCATAACCCCATCATCAAAGCCTTTTGGACCATCCTCAATGAATCAACAGCAGAAAATTCATTCCGCAAACAAAATTTAATGCAAATTCTTTGCTCAACGAATGCAGACATTATAGAAATCAAAAAATTCACTTCTTGGAGCTCACAAAACAAAGCGTATCTCAAACTAATGAATATTTTGTTATGAACCATGTCACAGATAACAAAGACATTCCTACCAATCTAAAAATAAGAGTACTGCCCTCTTTTAAATTCAAATTTCACCTTAATTTTCGGTCACAGTAGTATTTTAATTGTTCCTCGTAGTTTTTGTGAGATATGAGTTTTAAAGGGATGATATTTATGCGAATTTGTTATTTTATATTTTATATGTAACTCTAGATTTATTGGTTCTTATTTTCTCACCGCAATATAAGGGTGAATGACAAGTTAAGCTTATATCTTATTTTCTGGGTGGTGAATTGAAATCTAACCTAATGTTTTTATAATATTTTGCCAACACATTACAATCGTTGCCTTCCCAGTCGTATATAAATGTAGAGAAGCATCTTTTCATGTTATTGTCTCAAGACCGCCTTTTAGTTTATCACATTTGGATATAATAGAGCTAAGCAAGCTGTTCCTGTTGGGTTAGGTTACATTCTGATCCATAGGTTGAATAAATGGTGTGACAAATTCGACAAAAAATATCAAGTATCTTCAGATCCTCTGCTGATGAATGGAATTGAGATATTTAACAGAAGAATGGCTTTGATAGGAATTTTTCATAAGAGTTTCAACCTGTAAATATTTTCGTTTGCTAAATTATATAGTCGAAAAGATATGTGAAAAACTCAAACCTCAAAAACAACTTCTGAAAGAACCAGTTTTCAAAAATTTCTTGGGTTAACCATGACATCTCTAAAGTCAATAATTTTGCATTTTTCAGGTATCAGGCACAAAAACTGCCTAATTCAGGCATTCGACGATTATATTATCGACTTTATTGGACAATTTTTTGTAGAGGCAACTTCACACAACTTGAACAACACATTCTCAGATAAAAAAAGTTTCTTCTCCTTGATCGATTCGATATCATCGATTTTTTGCAGTATTCTACGCCACTGTTTATTTGTTTCTTAACCTACCCCAATAGCGTTAAGACTAAGGTACAGCTGACAAAATAACCCTTATAATATTTATCGTTGACAGCTCCATGGTGTACCAACCACCAGTTATACTAATTGCCCTCGTTGAGAAAACCGAGTGTTGTTATGAGGGTTAAGAATCACGTATATCATCTGTTAATTTCAGTTTTGATGTGTCGACTTCATTGGGATTAGACCGATTATAGTGAGCTATGTTTTTAATGTATCTAAGAATAGCTGTGTATGATATATTTCATTAATTTTGTCAGAACCCCAATTACTTCTACAGCAAGAGTATTCACAATCTAACCAAACTTTGAATTTATATGAGGCTTTCCAGTGATTTCATTTAGTTCTTGGCCTTTGTAATAATCGTTTTCCAAAAAAAAACAAACTGTACCAGATCAAATTTGCAAATTACATACCTATTCGAGGTATTATATCAAAAATTTCAACGTTATTCTTATAAGAAAATGTATGATGATTCTATTATCAATTTGTTAATCTTATTTACATTTTACAGTATATGCCGTACCACTCAAAGATGACGCAGGGGAGGGAGATGATTTGGGAATTCTTGCAGACGAAGATGCCGACGATGAAAATATCCAAAGAGATGCGGACAACAACTATTATGATGACGTTGAAGATCCGGCGAATAAGGAAACGTCAAATGCAAGTACTGAGAAAGTCAACAACCAGTTTGAGTCTCCAGCTAAGATTCTAACTCCAGAAAAAATCTTTGAAAAGGATATTGGAGATACAGTTTTCTTGCCTTGTCAAACAGCTTCCAAGGGTGAGTTTGAAACTTCTACCATAATTATGTTATAATGAATACATCTTATGAAAGAAATCGATTGTTTTTGTGTAGACCATACTATTGAGAATATAAAATTGATTGAAAAAGGTTAGAATCACGGATACACTGCACGCTTTTGAAAGTATTCACATAATGAAATCGAATCATTCACTACACGTTGAAAAACGTGCTATTCCGTTCAGTGTACTCTACAATTCGTTAGATTAGACACTCCCACTGATAGCATGCTCAACCAATCATGACCATGGCTCGTCAAATGGACAGTAGTAGAAATAGATTAAGTATAAATGATGAAGCCAGCTAGAATTAGTGTATTATCATCTCCTTATGATGTAAGTGAAACGCGCGTCTAGTTTTGGACTAATTATTCCATAATTTGCCATGTACCTTGGTTTAATTGACATTTTTTCCATTTCTAGTTTTGAGAAAACTAATTTAGACCAAACCGCTACCTAAGGGGAATAAAAAATTAAAGTCCACTTATCCTTTCATGTCGTTTCGAGATGCATTTCCCCAACTAAAAATTTTACGATCGTCTTTCGAAACAAATGCTTGGTTGTGTGGTTCTAGTAATTCCCGAGACCTGAAGGTAATGGCGTCGTAAAAAGTGGTTTTACATCCGAAACAATTGAATTTTTCGTCTATAATATGAAACGTCACTATAAATTATTAAACGTTTCATCTACAGATTATTTTCGTATTCTTTTATTTTGCATCGCCGCCTATCATTTAACGACCAAAGACAGTCCAAGTTCTCATCGTAAATTAAACAGCTGTTATTCCTATCTGAGCATCTTTGACACATCTGAGGGATATATTCTTTAAGGGTGATTAAATCTCTGTAGGGGTGATAGTATAGAAGTCGATTGAGATGAACTTGTATTCATTGTTAACTATTATTACTAATTTTCACGAATGATATGTATAGCATGATGCAAGGTTTGATTGTTTTTTCGTTATAAGAAAGAAAAAAACATTTTGTCAGTTTTCCATGTTAATTTGTTGATACTAGTGCTGAATACTACCTAACTTAGGTACAAAGTTGATGAGATATAATTTTTTCTTGAATCTTATGGAGGGGGGAATTAGTGATTTCAAGTTGGCTATTAAGGTTGGTATAATTGAGTTTTCCTGAGTTTATTGATTTCCAAACTCTCCAGATTCATTCTACTTCCTTTATTGCATTTGTGGAGGACTTTAGATTGTCTACAACTATTGTGTGGTTTGTTGATAGAAAGTGCTCAAATATTGGGAATTTCTTGTCTGAAGAAACATGTTCTTTGAACCTGAAGGGAGATAGTAAAAGCTCTGTGGACCATAGAATTGTAAGCGGCGATTTTATGATTTAAATGATTGAATGAGTCTATTTTATAGAAGTTGGGATATTGTTTGAGTTTATTATAGTCAAGTCTACAAAATTTATGATCGTGAGATTTATTGAGGAAGTTCAAAAATGTATCTAATTGCCTATTGGAGCCAAAACCAAAACCAAACAAAATATCATCAACGTACCGATACCAGAACGTGATATGTTTTTCAGCTAGGTCGCTGTTCATTATTGATGTTTTCCAAGATGTCTATGGAATTTCTGACAACTGGGAGCTTAGTGGCGATCCCATAGAAAGTCCTGATTTTTGTTCGAAGCATTTATTTAGAAACTGGAAATGATTTTGGTCAAAACATGCTTTCAGTTACCCGAAGTAGTGTTGATGTAGGATACTACAGGCCTAGCAGATTTTTCTCTTTATGTGGCTTGATCAGTCCATAAATTTTGGGTGATTGAGGGTTAATCGGAAAGAGCCTTCGTTCTTCCCATACTGTATGCACTAGATGCTATATGTGCTATGCTACTTTGACTTTTTTGATGGATGATTTCCTTGGGTCAGTTGGTAATTCCCTGATCTTCAATGGCCTCAATATATCTTCCATTTTGATATTGCGTTTGTCTTCTGTTAGGCCTACTACGCTATTGCCTTTGTCTGCTTTAGTAATTTAAAGGTGTTCTTCTTGCATCTTACTGTCTAGGAACTGACTGTTTCAAATACTCCTTTTGGAATTTCAAAGACGTTTCTGTATATTTGGATATTCAGTTCTGTCTGTATGCCCATCAGTTGTTTGTTCTCTTGAAAATTGTTATAGTTTGAGGTGAATTTAGGACCTTTGTTCAGGAGGTCGGTTTGTTCGCAATCGAATGGAACATTTGATAGGTTTACAAATGTCTCATAGAGAGTTTGCCATGTGTCTCCGAATCTATAGATGAATTTGGTGGTTCTGGAGATAACTGGTGTTCATATTTATCTTCTACCTCTCTGCTAATTTGCATTTGGATTTTGAACTCTAAACAATTCATTTCAATGTAGTATGTGCACAAGTTCATCTTTTATAGATTTGACGTGTGGTTTCAAAATGATCACGTGACTTACAACACTTCTTGATCTCTTCTTTCAACCACATAATTTCAATCTTTATTTAGATTATGGAGGTCGTTCTTCTCATTGTTTTACCAATAACAACAAATTTTCTGTTATCGTTTTCTCCACTTCTTGGTCTTTCATATGATCATCAAAAATAAAAGGTATCATCTTCGAAATTAGGTACCAATAATGAAAAATCTAAACCAAAAATTATTTCATCGAAATAATTACACCAGATTAGCTTACTGTAAGGATCTTTCAAAATTTCCCATCTCAATCATTCATCAGAATCTTCTTAGAATAATATATTTCAACCCAATTAAGTTACAATGTATTTTCTTCTTTCCCCAGATGAAAGCGTCATCATCTGGTACAAAGATGGATCAATTCTATTTCAAGGAACCGTTGAAATGGGTGCGAAGACCAACAACAAATTCATGGATGACAATTCCATTCAAATATCAAATATAACAGCAGATGATGGTGGACAGTACAAGTGTGTTTCAGTTGTTAGTAAGAATAACGAAGCTTCTATTACACATACCCTAAAAGTGAGAACTCCTCCTTCTGTGCTTGAACTTCATGCCAAAGACAACCAGTCCGTTGTGAGTATTCAATTGTTTTATATGTTTTGCTAGGATTGGATTTGGGAAGCATTCGAAATTTCTGTCCACTTTCCGAATATATTATTCTTTTGATTGTTAAATTGAGTGTAATTCTAGTTCAATTCAATTTTTATTCGAAAATCTTATGCTGTACGATTCTTTAAATACCACACTGCCATAACTATTTGATTTGATTTCAAGAATATTCACTTTTTTGCAGCTTTCCGTTGGACAAGAACTTGTGTTAACTTGTCACGCTAAAGGCTATCCAGAACCCGTTATTTCATGGCACAAGGAAACCATAAAGGAAGGAAAAACTGTGAACGAACGATTAGGGCTAACAGGAAATACACTAACCATTCCTGAAATTGCCAGAAAAGATGAAGGAAGATATTTATGTTTCGCTGACAATAAAGTTGGGCAACCTGCTTTAGGTTATATAAATATTGAGCTCACCCGTAAGTAAATATTTCTTTCTGAACTAATCAAGAGTACTAGGACTTCACACTCATATAAAGAGTATCGTTTTTCGGAAAAGAGTATCGCGAAATCTGCTTGAAACGATTGTCAAAGTGTTCGTTGTCGCTTGGTTGGCACAACTGTTTTCTGTACTGACGCGGAGTTTGAACGCGATCTGGCATCCAGTACTTTTACAAAGTTCGATTTTGTCAGTCCTCACATGTGTGTTTTATTATTTTTACAATGTTTGTCTCAGATTTTGTATTGCAAATGGAATTTCGTGGGCCGAATCGCTGAAAATGTTACAGAACGCTAACGGTGAATCGACCTTATCAAAAACACGTATTAAAGTGCATTCAACAGCAGCCCAGATGTGGTGAAAATTTACCTCGCTCTGACCGGCCATCAACATCTTCAACTAAAGTTAACATCGAAAAAGAGGAGGAAATAATAATTGAAAACCATCATTTAAGTTTTTCAGAGTCTCACGAATCATTTCAAATAATTGTTTGGGCATGAAACGCGTTAAACGCGTATTAGAAAGATCAGCTGTCCTGGTGTGACTCAGTTGACAGCAATGAGAAAACCAACAATCTTTTCCTCTTTTGCTTAGTGAGAGAAACCCGAAGTGAACCTTAAAAGACTTTATCCTAGTCTCTTCAAACTTATATTGAAATATTCTTTGTAAATTCGCTTTCATTAGTAAGTGCTGCAGGCGAGTTTAGACACTACTAGCGATGCTTCAAATCTATTTCTGGCCAGTTCATCCTTATTTCATTACCAGTATGGTTCAAGTCATCCGAGATAGCAATAATTTTGTATGAAGTTACTTCAGAAGTGCTTTTAATGCATTAACTGCAGCTTATCTGCCACTGACCTACGTCCTGGTATTTTTTAGTGCTATATGGTGAGACATCGTAAGCATGCAGTCTTATACTATAGCAGAACTGATACCAGAGTTTCCTCTCTGGGAAGTTTTTAGCTTTGGTTATGCTCTGGTCTGTATTCACATGATCTGGTTTGCGGTAGGGGTGCTGAACTAGTTTTTGAGAAAGTTTGGTTCAGTTTGGATCACTAAAGCACTGCAGTCCTAACAACTGTAGGGAAAATCCAACTGGTCACTTTGGAGTATATCCTTTCCTCTCCAATATGCTGTTTTTAGTTAGGCAACGTTACCAAGCTTCGTAAAATGACAAGGATACATAAAAAAATGTTCACACTGAAAAATATTCACAGATTCTTGAATTAGAGCCACTAAGAAGGGACATAGTAGCTGCAAAGACAGCATTTCATGGTATTAATAGTTGTGTTGAAAAGAAATGAAGATCTTCAGATTGGTTTTAATCTTCGAATTCAAACATGTATAGTTATGAATTTAATGATCGAAATTCTAACCTCACTATTGTTCAATGAAGTTTGACAGACAATATGATCAAGCATTTAATTTACCACTAAACCAAACGCAACTTATATAAGATACTTATTCAATTCCAAATGAAAAAAAATCGCTAAAAATAGTCGAAAAATCAAAATATATATTTTTCAGATCCGCCTATAGTTAGCATCGAAAAAATCATAGTAAGCTCCGACCATGACATGGACACCGAACTGAAGTGTACTGTGAAGGCCAAACCAACTGCTAACGTTATCTGGCTAAGGAATGGAAATAACCTCAAATCTACCGAACATGTTCATCTACTCAACGAAGGAAACGACCACATTCTCATCTTGAAGGGTTTGAAAGAATCTGATTTCGGGAAATACGTCTGTCTTGCCAAGAATTATTTGGGCACCGTCGAGAGATCCATAAGTCTTGTCAAGACGCCTGCCGTAAACGAATTTATAAAGCCCGAGAAACCGACCAAAGATTTAGTGCTGACGTGGAAGGTTGAATCTAAGACACCCATAACTGAGCATGAGTTGCAATATAGGAGAAAAGGGGTAAGTCAAAATTAAATATGGTTGATTGGTCTCTAATGCGCCATGAATACCATGATATCCTCATGTTTCCCCATTTCGTGTTGATGAATCAGTTCAAAAAGAAGTCACGATGATATACAAAATCAAAAATTCAAATTTATTGAGAAAAAGAAGTTCAATAATATCAAATACTTCCACCCCGGCGAAAATTACTGCATTTATGATTCATACTCAAAATCAATGACTGATCCATTCTGTTCCACATTTCATTCAGTCTATTTCGAACTTCATTCGCAGTAGCTGCCTAGTTTTACTGGCTTCTCAATCTTCTATTGGGAATGTCCAAGACATGTTCGATAGAATTGAGGTCTAGACTTCGTGCAGACCATTCTATTAAAGTGATTTGTGATCTTGAAGGTAGACGTCGTATCGTTTCAATGCTAACCTTGCTCAGGTCTCCTTTCATGACTATCAGTCCCCTCTACCTACGAACATTCTGGAAACAGGTGAATGGATCAACCCAAGCCTATAGGCTATTCCCGTATAAGTCTAACCTAGACCATCAAATACCACTGCTTCAGCACATTGCTTATAAAAGGATAATGTTTTAATAACACTGGTCGACAAAAAAAATTGTTGTAGTTGTAACAAAAATCTGAATAGCATATCATGATAGAATGGACGTATAGAAATGAGGAAAATAGAGTTGTAACACGTAAGGTTTTCCCGTTACATCTCTAGAACCACATTAAATGTTTGATGCTATGGATTTACAGTTTTAGTGGACTCCGAACCACTCACCTGTCAGGATTACAAGCTATCTGGTTTTCAGTGGTTAATGGTTTGCTAATCAGGCAATTTGCCATTACAATTTGGGAAGCTTTGGTCAAATATCACTTTTTTGTTCAAGCACAACATTCATAACTTGCCCTAACTTCTCTTGTGATGGCTTCTTTCAACTCTTGCAGATTTCGAGGTTTATCGAAGTAGACCTTAGCCTTTAGGTTTCCCCAGATAAAATAATCACAAGCAGTGAGATCCTGGGAACGAGAGGGCCACGGCACATCACCAAAACTAGAGAGCCATTGAGGCTCTAGCTGTATGTGCCGTGGCACCATCCTCTTGGAACCAGACGGTTTTTCTATTAATTCTTCGTTGTCGCAATTCTGGGAAAATTCTCCAGCATGAAAACATATCGCTCAGAGTTTACAGTTACGGTTGCTCTTCTCTCATCCTCAAAAAATTTGGCCCAATCACACTTCATCAGTGTGAAATGGGGATTGATGCAGTTCGCGTGGTTTTCTGCTGCCCAATATCGGCAGTTCTGTTTATTAATAATTTGCATTCTCTCGGCAAACTGCTGGCTTCGTGCAAAATCTCCTTCATTCAGGTGCTACACAACCATGAGCTTATAGGGGTGAAAGCGGAGGTCTGGATGTAAAATTCTGCGAACAGTTTGACTACTTATTTGTAGTGCTGCAGCTCGTTTTCGGAGGGAGCGCTCTGCGATTTGAATTACAGCTTGTCTCACTCTTTCCAGCTGGTGTCCTTACACTTCGGGGACAACCTTGAGGTTTCGCTCCCCTCTACTCACTCACCGTTACGTGTACTACCCGTTCCAAAAACGCTCCTAAATTACATCCCACGCTGTAAATCTGTATATTTTTGAATATGAATTTTGAGGATGTTCTGTCATAAATGAAATTATAATAGATAAATTTTATTATGAAAAATATTCTACATTTCCAACTTAATCCATTTGGTTTCGTTGAATATTACAAACTATAACATTGTTAACTTATTAAAGAACATTTTCAATATAATTTTTCTCTATATAAAAAGTTCAATTATGGAATAAAGCATAGATAAGCTTACAGTGACGTTTCAATAAGCTGCCATTATACCAAGACATGGGAATGAATGTATAAACCATGAAATATATAAATTTGCTATTTCTTCGTAGGAATCTAACTGGATTTCTGTAAAACCGGTAGTACATGGCGGAGAAGACGGAGTATACATCATTAAAACCGCCTTGAAAGGTCTGGGCGACGGAACATACGAAACTAGGTGCAGGTCTCAAAATCATCATGGCTGGTCGGATTTCTCTGACATAACTATAGTGGAAGGAGGTAAGAGCTATTTCTGTATGCAAATTTTCAGTTTTGAAACATCTAATACACTTAACTGTTTTGTTTTTTTTTTCGATCACACTAACATTTTTATTTTCGCTTTTTACATTTTAGAGAAAGTTCATCACGGCAAGCATGGCAACAACAAAACTCATAAACATCACAACAAAGGTATACAATAATTAGCTTTGGAAAATATAATTTCATTCATTGAAAAGAATCTTCCAAGATTAACTAAGCAGTTATCTTGCAGGTCTACTAATGAAAATATTATTTTGAAGAAAGCTTGGGGGAGAAAATTCCCATCACGATGTTTACTGTATAAGTAAACATAGAAATGATCGGAATTATTTATCGTAAAATCAATTCATCAATTCATTGATTAGCTAAAAACGGTTTGTGGGGCATATTTGGTTTGATCATTTTATCCGAATGCATGATTTGAGCTTATTATATTTATGTTCTTTTTTTCTCCGTTAATTTACTAGCTTTATTATTTTTTGCACAGAAAAAACCACAACACCACCACCTGATGTAGCATTATCACAACAACCTGAGTCTGAAGTTGGAGGTAATTTTCTTTGTTTTCTCTTTTTTTTCACATTAAATAGACCAATAAAATAGTACGAATTCAAACCCCCAACGTATTAACAATTATAAAAAGAGATGTAATTGTCTATCAGTACCTGTCCAAATACAAAATATATCATCGAATGGATAATTGAATCTCTTTTTATAATTCGTTTTGCGATACGATCCAATTCATTATGGAGATTGAAAATATACATTCTGTCAAAATCCGGGAATTGATTATTTCGAAAATCTGCTAAAAACGATTGTTTAAATTTTTATTGTTGCACAACTGTTCTATACTGACGCGTAATTTCAACGCGATCTGTTGTTCAGTTTGTTTACAGTGCTCGACCTTACAAGTGTGTTTTGCGTTTTTTAAAATGGATACAAATATCGTACAAAGAATTCTTCTCAAATTTTGTATTTTCAATGGAATTTCGTGTGCCGAACCGCTGAAAACGTTACAGAAAGCATGATCCAGAATACCTATTGTCATCAACAAATTTCTTATGAATACGTCTTAAAGTTTTAATTTTCCTTTCCGTTATAAATAGTTTATTATCATACCTTTATCGAGATCATCTAAATCAGTCATCGGAGCTACTCTTTTTCGTTTCTTGTTCGGTGTGGAGAATGAATACGACTCTCCTTCTTCAACAGATCTCATTTCTGCAGAAATCTTATTGTACTCAAGCTTAACCCTGTTGCCTTTGCAGCCGCTCCTGAATTTTTTCATTTTTTATTAATGGTCCATCATTTGTTGCCTCTTGCTGCTTGAAATGAATCACATTTGCTTTCACTTCCCTAGATTGGCCCGACAACACTTCATTCGCCTCTTTCGAATTCCATTTTCGAATACCTAATACCAAATATATGTAGCACAGAGTATATTTCAAGATGTTCACTCCGCGAGAGCTTTGATGAAGTAACCATTGAAAGGCGCTCTATATCCATCAGCAAGCTTTGCATTTTCGAAAAGATTTTCGTGAAGAAACAAGTTATTCTGGAACAGCATAGCTTCTTCAGGGGCAGATCGGTTGAAACTAACTTAATGAATTTTGTGGAATTTTTGCACGATTCTCTAGATAATCGCATTCAACTTGATGTCATTTATACTGACTTCAGTAAAGCATTCGATAAATTGAGTATAGTTCACCAGGTTTCTGCTCTTGATGAGGTGGATGTTGGAGACCCCATGTTGAAATGGTTTTCATCATATCAACATAATAGATCAGAGTATGTCTCTATGGAGGGTTTCAGGGTGAAGTCATTTTATTCCACATCAAGAGTCCCACAGGGTTCCCATTTGGGACGCCTACTCTTTTTGATTTATGTTAACAAAATCATTAGCTGCTTTGTCAACTGCAAGTTTCTGCTCTTCGCAGACGATCTCGAAGTTTTCTGCCAAATCAAAAACACTCAACCTGTGTCTAAATCTATTCAAGTGTCATGTGATATCTTTTACTCATAGTAAGAATACAATTGAATATACTTATTGTATCGGACATACTAAATTATCTAGAGTACATTCCATAAAAGATCTTGGTGTAATTTTGGACTCTAAATTAACTTTCAACAGTCACATCGAACATATAGTAAATCAAAGAAGTAAAATGCTTGGCTATCTGATGAGACAATGTAAGTACTTTGATGATCAGAAGGCTGGTGTATCCTTATATAACGCATACGTCTGCTCTAGACTGAATTTTGCCTCAACTATATGGAGTCCCCTCTATAATACTTACATTCTCAGACTAGAGGGTATACAGAAGAAATTTGCCAGGTTTCTGGATTTCAAATGTAAATTCCAATTGCAGCCTGGTAACTCTGAAAATTATTTTAGGCGTCTCGAATATTTTGGGTTGTTGAGTCTGAAAAACCGTAGAATATCAAATGGCATTCTATTCGCATTCAAACTTGTTAATGGCTCTACACTACGGACAATATTACATCTGTGTAATTCTTTTGGGAATCAGATCGACGTATTTGGCTCCAAAAGACGTAATGTAAAGTATGAATTAAAGCGTTTACTGTTTCAAAGTCAACACTTGTAGGTTTTTATTCTTCATCTTTGATATGTTCATTGTTTAAAATTTCATTGAAATAGTTTCGAATCTTTCTATATTATGTAAATACTTTGTATCTGAATAATTCGAGAGTTTCTGGGTGTTTATTCACCTGTTGTTGCTCCATACTGATAAATAAATAAAATAAATAAGGGAAGAGGAAACTTCAGATCTGTTTGACGGCCTGTAAGGCAGAGCCACACATGGGAATTGTAAAAATGATAAGATAAAAATATCAGCAATTTTTGAACTAATTGAGAATCATCATAATCGCATATTTAACTACAAAACATTTTTTAAATTTATTAATTTACTTTTTCAGAATCCAAGCGAGGGAATTCATCCACTAGTTTAACAGGATCCCTTTTCCTAAGCAGTATAGCTCTTCTATATGTATATTTTCTTAGACTGTGAGTACAAGTAATGTTTTCAAAACAAAAAAGATTCTTCCATGTGCTTCGAAGCAACAAATCATTTAAAACCAAAGTATTTTACGCTATAGCATAGGATCATAGTGAAATGTTGAATCGATAACTCTCTGTTCTCTCATGAAAACTGTGTAACTTTATGTTTATCCATCCATCATAGAAATAATTGTGATTCTGGGAGAAAATGTTTCTGAAAATTTTGGGTTTATTTATTATTTCTGTGATTAGAGTTTATTGTTGGAAATTGAAGTTATGCAATTGTTAGATATAGAACATTTTTTTTCGAGTTCAAGACAATCGATTATGCCATGGACTAAACATGTAAAAATTGTATCTAAGTCCCAATTTAGGCAACTAATGAACTTAATGTTTAAGGGAAGTTAAATGAACGAAAATTTCACATTTCTGATGTTTTCAGTACTTGTATGTTAACATTCCAAAATAATTAAATTGGATGAACTTATATCCAACTCAAGAGATACAAAAATCTTTTAGGTGTCGCAATTTCAATAAATTATTGTAGGGCATTCCAGGGAACAAATTTTTGTGCAAAATTCAAGGAACTTATATAATACTTTTCAAGTTCTAATGAAATAGCATGTATATAAAGAATACAGAATCAATGTTTCTTAATTTCTATTTTAAAATTGAAATCAAGTCGTTTCCGTCCTAATAATTAATAATTAATAATGTTCAAAGTGAAACTCTAATTCAAAATGATTATCTCAACAAATATATTTTTCCTCTGGAATGTCCTATATATGAACAATCTTCATGAATTATGAAGTATACAATTTGAGTATGCAATATATAAAATTACTATTGAATAACATATTTTATATTTTAGTACTTTTCCCAATTCTTTGATCTTGAATATCAAGAAATGTGAAAATTAAGATTCACTAATTTTACTTATAAAACTGACTTAAGTATGTATTGAATATTTATAAGTTACCGACAGCCAGATATATTGATAGTTATACCTTCTACAGTTTGATATTTTTTTATTTCCTAATCAGTGTCATAATCTTAATTTCTAGTCTTTTGTTTCAATTCCATTTTTAATTTCTTAATTATACTTCATTTTTGTTTCTTCTTTTATAAATACAAATATATAATTTTGGAACATTATTTCACAATGAACTATTTTTTAATTGACTTTAAACTAGATGTTCCGAAATGATATGGTATTGAAGTTTAATATAAAATATTTTAGGTATAGTTATAGTAATTGTATATAATTTTGTTTATTTGTGTGATGTGAACATATTTATATTTTACTATTCTTCTATTGATTCGTTATACTTACTATAAAAACTTTTCTCATTTGAAAATAGTCCAAGGAAAATCAAGTACTAAAAGAAATTTAATATTTATAGAACTTTTTCAATATTCCTAAGGACAAAGTAGGTAACTTGTGTTTATTATAATATATTTTGGATTAATCTTACTAATGTAGGTGAAACCTCGCTGGCATGATAAAGAATATTTTGAATCTATGCAAGGTGCTCACTTCATTTAAATTGAAATTTGAGGCGTTATAATTTTAGAGCTTATTTTAGTGAATTATTGATATTTAGCTTACAAATTTATTCGAAATTGTTGAAGGAACTGAGCAAATGCCTTAATTTCTATAAGTCGCTTCAGGCATTCTGTAGTGTATAATAAATTCTTAAACTGACCAGTGAGCAGCATATCATTGCCGAAGAATGAATTGAGTCTTATATTTATTATACAATGCATTTTGCTACTTGTAAATGTATGTAAAAAATAAATATTACCAATAATATTTTGTTTTTCATTCTAAATCTTACTTTCTGTTACTATTTCATAGATGATAACTCTAAACAGAATCGAAAGTACTAAGAAACTTGAAATTTGTCAAGAAGCAATATCTTGTATCCCAAGTTAAAGTAAAAATACGGAAATGTAAATTTGTGGTTACATCACAGACGAAATTGCTCTAATGGTCTTATTTGCAATTTCTCGGCAAAGCGATCATTTTTTTTGCAAGAAACAATGTCATGAAGTAGAGCTAAAGCGAAAACTATGAAAACAGGTAATTTGTAGTGACTAGACCATCTCAATGCCTCCTAATTTATTCTGACTCAAGATAAGAGATAGGAGATTACAGTTGGAGTTGCATTCGAAAATTATCAGTCAGAGATCAATAATAATCCATTTCGTTTCACTTCAATAAGAACCGAAAGCATAATTTCTTCAGTTACTATGATATCATCTAATAATAATCATTATGATAAAAAATTGAAATTAAATTATGTATTATACTATCACAAGAGTTCATTAAAATTCAACAACAAGTACTGAAAAAAAGTTGTAAATACATACACACAACCAAATTTATATGGAATCACTCGGTATTTCACATTATTGATTGTTTTTAACCATGGATTTTTGACTACTTGTGAAGAATGAAGTTTTTGTTGTAAAATGTTCGGGATATTGTACTCAGTCGTCACTGATATTTGAAACTGTGAATTTCCAAATTTTAAAAAACCTATGATCATAATTGAAAATGCCTTACGTTGAATTGTCGGATGAGCAGAGGGGTCAAATAATTGCTCTCGTTGAAGAAGGGATGACACACAGGAATATAGCGGCCACAATGGGGGTATTAGAGGGAGTGATTTCAAAAACCTACGCCCGATACGTGGAGCTACAATCTCTGCAAAATAGGCCTAGAAGAAGTTATAGGAAGATCGCTTCTGAAGAACAAAACTACTTTTTGTGCCAAATTGCGTCGCACTCCAAAGGCAATTTCTAGAAGCAACAGACATCAGTGTATCGGTCAAAACTATGCGTCAAAAAGTTCGTTCAAGGAGTTTTATACAGCAGAAGGCCCTTAAGGGTTCCAGACCTAACCAGACATTAAAAAATTAACAGACTCAATTGGTCTATCGTGCACCAAAATCGGAATATTGAGAATTGGCGAAATGTTCTTTTTTCGGGTGAGACCAGTATTCGGGTTTTAAGGGGTCGTGAAAGACCAAGCTAGACTGTGAACAGCAAGACAAATTCCGGAATACCAAGGGGGCAGTGTGATGTTTTGGGGTGGTATTATGCTGGGAGGCAAAACAGATTCGATTTCGTTTCCTGCAAGTGTAACGGCTAGAAATTACTTTGACCTAGTGCCCACGGTGAGAATTTCACTTTTATGCAAGATAATGCTCCTCCGCATACCAGCAATCTCAAGTGACATTATCTTGAAACAGAGGGAATCGCTATTTTGGACTGCCAGCTCGTTCTCTAGACCTAAATCATATTGATCTTTTATGTGGTAATCTCAAAAGAAAGCTTAGATCGCGCCAGGATAATCCAAGAACCCCACAATAGCTCATCCAAGTCGCCACAGAAGAGTGGCAGAATATCATCCCAGAGGAGGTTGAAAACCTATTCCAAAGCATGCCTAGTCGGATTCCGGCTAATCAGGGCAAGAGGAGGTAATACAAGCTACTGAAGTCGAGAGAAAAACACCTACTCCTTGAGAAAACAATTTTCAGTTTTTTTACTACATGCGGAAAGATTCTCTTATTTTCTTTCATTTGTTTCTTCCTTAAAATAAACCTTAATTTATTTTTTTCAAATGAAATATCTCAAAAAGGATCAATTCTAACAATCCTTCGAAATTTCCAAAATCCCTAAGGTAATATTCAAAATATAGGGTGAATCTATATAAATTTGTTTGTGTGTACATACATAGTTAGATACAAAATTAATAAGGGTGCAAACAAGAAGTAATAAACTAGTTATGCTGAAAGCAGGTATTATTTGAAAATATCAAATTTGGACTGGCTCTGGTTGTTCAGAAGATTATCTCTATGTGGAGTTCTTTGGAGTTTGAAGATTTCGATGAGTTCCAAGAAATCAAAATTTCATCCTGTATTCTGTGAATAGTTTGTAGATGATTTATGGGTGGAAAATGATGGTCATTTTTGATACAATGTGAAGCGAAAGTAGATTTGTCAGTTCTCTGGTTATTGTAATCTGATTGATGCTCCTTGTATCTAGTTTTGAATGAACCACTAGTCTGGCCTATATGAACGCCTTCACAATCCATACAGGACAACTTGTAAACTCCAGTATTGTCAGATCTATTAGTTTTATCTTTACTATTGGAAAATTCTTGGGAGAGTTCCATGTGGGTTTTGAAAACTACTTTTTTATGCTGTTTTGAAATAGCATTTGCAAATTTTTCGCTGATAGGGCCAGACTATATTAATGAAATGTATTTATCTGTATTAGTTGATTCTATACCTGGATAAATATTATGATATGCTATTTGTGTATATCTTTCTGATCATTCCGTTTATTATATTTGAGAGATAACCATTGTTCTATTCCTTCAATAGTTGACATTTCCTTGGACATATTTTTTTAGGATAATGGCAGATTGAAAGGCCTATGATTAAATTAAACGCAACGTATTTATTGGATTTTCGGTGTGTTGAGTCATAAGGCATACAAATATCAGTGAAGGTGGGTTTTCGATATATATCAAAACTTAGTTTGTTATTTTTATGAGTGATTGTTAGATGTAAAAAGTGAATATGATTAACAATCTCCATCTATTTTGAATTTAATTTGGGATGAATGCTATTGATGTAAGTTAAAACTTGATTTAGTTTTCTGGCAATTTCTTTAAACAAGCTAGTTTATCATCTACATAATACCAAAAATGTGCTGATTTTGATTTGGAGGGATTGAATATATCTTCAATATACGCCATGAGAATGTCAGTTAGTAAAAGACCCAATGGAGATCCCATCGGTAGACCCTGAGGTTCTTATAAAGTTTGTTTTCGTATTACTAATTAATAATTATTAAATCAATAATGAATAATTATAACAATAAACAATACATAATTGTAGAACACCTAAAATCAGAAATGATGATTTTTGAGAATTACCCTACATGTTTTAAAATATAAAGCACAATGAACACTGTTTGAGAGAAAACAAGCAAAGCCTAATATTTTATTTGTAACAGTGCAGTAGAAACATAGACATACTAATTTTCAACACCATTAATGGACAAATAAATGTTCAATTTTCACTGAATTATTAAAACAAAAACACATCAATTAACAAAACAGTAATTGTTTTGTTTTCATAATACAATTTCAAGTGGCAATCACAAAATGTGAAAATGGTTAAGTTATTGGTGGTTACTTTTAATAAGATAAATAAACTACGTTTATTCAAGAGTATAAAAGAAATTAATTACCTAAACTGAAATACATGAAACATTCTGCTAAAAAGTACTGGGAATTGATCAACACAAAATATTTACTCCTCATTCAAATTTATTGTATCCCCTTCAAAGTAGGCTCCAATCCTCAAAACAGTTTTCATTTGTTTTTTCCGAAATCGACCTCAGTTCTCGCCGCGAATTCTCTTTTATGTTTTCTATCGATCCTCGAAGTGGTAATTTGATTTTGAATAAGAAAAGAGTCGGCCAGAGCCATATCAGGTAAATACGGTGGTTGTTTGTTGAGTTTTTGATCAGAAATTCATTCACAAGGATAGCCTTGTGAGATGCTCTCTCATACGCCGTAAAACGCTCAGGTAATATTGTGTATTTACCGTCTGTGTTTTTCGGTTTCGGTCGGAAGGCGCCATTCCAAAGCTTGTTGAGTAGTTTGCATCTCAAACTCATGTCTCATCACCAGTTACAATGCGTTTTATGAATATGGATGGGAATTAACTCGTTCTAGCATGTCATCAGGTACCTTTCAGCAACTTAACAACAACAAAAATTATGACAATAGTTTCAGGCAGATATTTTAAATAATTAATTACCGGTTCTTTTTAGGCAGAATATAGGTATTCGAAATATGAAAAAGGTTGAATAATATTAACGATATAATATGTTTCAATCACTTTATTGAATTAATGAGATTCCAAAGAATATTTAGAACAATATTCAGATGACTAGTGAAAATCTTGAGAAAAATGAAGTTTGAGGTGAAGATCGTGGTCAGTCTGTGTTTCATGAAAGAGAGCCTTCTTCGATCGTTATATAGAAATCATTCCGTTTTCTTCTCTGTTTTATCTGTGGCTTTCACTTTTGGTGCTGAAAAGAAAACTAAATATATATTTTGGTTATACAATAATATTTAGAATCTGTTTCACCCTTATCTTCATTGTAATGTAATGAATGTAGTTTCCCAATTGTTTCTCTCTCCTCTCGAATAAATAAATATTGTATTGAATTGAATCATCTTGCTTACACGACAATATGAAATAAATTTTATGATTTTTCCTAACACCTCTAAATCAGACAACCTTATGGGGTGGCGCAGATTCACTTTTTATCGAAGTTTGACTTCTACCAATTATTTGAAATAATTTTCAGTAAAGTTACGCGATTATGATGCTGATGTTGATTGAATATTTGTAATCACAAGAGTAATTCATTAAAAATGGGTTAGTCATAATTAGATTTCATTTCAAACTGCAACGAAATTTAAACCAATGAATCCAAATTCTTTTGAATTATTCAAAAGCTTCTGGGGAAAATCATATGATTCAATACTTTTGGAGAAAAGACATGAAAATTTTCAAGTAGACAAATATTTCCCCTGTAGAGTAGGCAACACTCACGACGCGGCGCTGTGTCACTGGTTGTGGTTATCAGCTGACATCTGAATAATTCGATGTGTGTAACATAAAGAGAAATTATTTTCATGTTTCTGAAGCAATCAATAATGAATTGATATATACTAAGTACAACGAACTTATTCCAGTATTAATTCCGAACACCTATTACATTATTATTGTATGGTGAATCTGATTCCCGGAACTGTGAACAATTACTTCATTTCAAAATGGGAATTCCAATAACTACATATAAACATAAATTCGTTAAATCCCTAAATTCTACGATCATTTTCCATTTGTGGTTCAATTAAACAAAACCTTCTGCCAAATGATTAAAGGAATAAGGAAAAAACTTCACTCACATGATTCTTACAACTAACTGTTAGAATATTTACCTTCACTCTTTTGGGCACCTGCTTGTACAGCCCTCCGTTTCCTTTCCCTGAACACAACGAAAGCAGTTCTTATTACAATATATAGAACTAACCCAAGCACGTAATAAGGCCATTTTATCTCTTTAAATGCTTCAAATATATCGAACATTTTTCACACACGCGAACAGGAAAAGATGATACGGACAACTATTTAATAGCGTGACCCAATTCAACAACAGACCTCGTACGAATAAGTCAGGCTATGCTTTTATCTATTATATTATCAACCATCTATGCCCTTTTCTGTTTAACTTATGGTTAATGAATTTATTCGTGTATCTATTGTTCCGTTTTAGACATTTGTTATATATTCTATGTTAAACTATGTAACAAAAGTTTCTATTGAATATGTCAAAATCGATTTTGGAGGATACTATTTAAGTTTTTAATCCATATTCGTCGAATTGCTTTCAAAACTATAAACTAGTTTTCTGTATTCTTAATTGATAATTTTCCTATCAACTATTTTTTGAAGTACGATTGTACGGGGATTGTCTAAAAATTATTTGACCTATGGCAGGTATTTTATTAAAGTAACGAGTTTATTTTGAAAATAGAAATTAACTGCCTAGACATTTTAACTTGAACTTATAGTTATATCGTTCTCACTTCAATTCCATTTTAATACCAATTAGTCAGTTTGGGGCAAGAGTAGGCCTTAAAAAAGATTAATCGACGCACGCGAGGCAAAGGAATATTCTTTGGGGTGGAGTGTGAATTATGTGTAAGCGATGAGTGGGGTGATTAGGTGACGCACGAAGGCTGAAACTAGAAAGGCTCGTTGTTCTATCCGCCCAACCCAGTAGTCGATTCCCAGTGCAATAATTGGGCGGGAATCACGAATTCTGTAGCAAGGTCGATCTTAATATATATACGTTAATACTTAAATTTCTATCTCAAATATCAATAATTTTTTTTTTAATTTTGGCAAAAATTTAATAATTATTTTATTTATAGTTTGAAACGTAGTGAAGATTCTCCGGGTTCGATTGATATAATTGTTATGGGTTATGGTATTGAATATAAGAATTTCGACAATGATTACCAATTCCAATTCTCTTCCCCAGATTCTATAGAATTTATTCTCTCAAGTAGTCTGGTCAATCTAGACTTCCAAAACATATATAACCATCCAGCTGAAAATTCTGGAAATAGTTTAAGACATGATTAAAACCAACATTTGAAAATTCCGAATCGTCCAAGTCCTTGAAAAAAATTTTATTCTAGGTCAAAGTTCAAAAAAATGGGGTTTTCGCGATTTCCACCAAAGCGATACGTTTTATCGTAAAATTACCCTAGACAAAAATTGTAGATCTTGAGATTCTCTATAAAAAAAGTATGAATACTATTTTTCGTTAGAGCCACCATGTCTGAGATACGATTCAAATTGTTGTAATCTTTATAATAAGCACACTTTTCCACGTCACCTCAGAAAAAGTGTACTTAGCGCATTTTTTCCACAGGTCTGTTGTGATTTTGTATAATTTGAAACTATTGAATAATAATAACAGGTATTAGCAAGGGTTGGAAAAATGATAAAAAGGATATAAATTAAAAGAAAAGTGCTGAAATTTATTCATCTGACTCATACTCATCAAACTTCTTGATTTTCATCTACTTCTTTCTGTGCATAATCAAACTGTGTCAATAGCATGTCTCCTCATTGATATCAAATGAATCCTCTACCGTCGGTGATTCAATATTAGAACACGACCGGCCTTGACAATGTGTACAAACCAGAAAACAAAACAGTCCATCTTTTCTGCAACCACATTCAGCACTGCAAAAAATTGTGATTAACAGTTTCTCATGCGCAGATGGGAGTAGTCTGAATTGGTTCTAATGCGTTGTCGACCAACTTCCAACCTCAGTGTTTTGGGTCTAGCTAATAACCAAGCCACTCTTGAACTTGGTAATATACCCGTAAAATGTGTTGATGAGCAGCAACTGAGGTTGAAGGAAAACTGCATATCGATACTTATCTAAGCAGGTAGTTTTTTAGGGACACCTAGAAAGAAGAAAGCAAATTCCGTTGGTGATAACTTCTTGTGGAGGTGAATTACTTTTTATAAAAACTTCAGCACATTGAATTAAATTTTGTTTTTCGAACATTTCGAAGACTGTTATTTTACCTCTCCTGTAACATTTTGAGATAAACTTTTCGGTGAATATATTTCCGATTGGTTTTGAGCTATTTCTGGTAAATCAACATCTTCACCAACAACGACAGTTGTCTTTCTCTATTGCTGTTTCAATAATCAGTACATCGGCATCGTTGTTAGCTTGTTTAACCAATATATTCTCAGTAGTAAAAGATAGAAAAATCCTTTTACTTATGCTACAGCTTCAGAGATGTATATACGTGGGTACTTATGCATATTATGACGATTACAACTATTTGAATCCTATCTCAGAAATGGTGGCTCTTAGGAAAAAAGTATTCATACCTTTTTCATAGAGAATTTCATGATCTACAGTTTTTGTCTAGGGTAATTTTACGATATAACTCAACGTTTTGGTGAAAATCGCAAAAAACTCATATTTTGACCTCGAATAAAAATGGATGGTAATTTATGTATCTTCACTCTGATTATTTGGTCTAATTACACCGGACTGAATAGGAAATGTGTTATTTTGTTTGGTGCATATAAAATCGTGGTATTAGTTTCTTTTCATAATAAATAAATAAACACATTACATATACTCCGATAATTCATCTTGTTTGCGTTTTCTATTGATGAAAATTGAGAATCCAAGTTAGGAATAATTTTTGACGAACGTGAGAGTGACCTTTTCTTTATGAAGCATTACTAAATGCTCAATAATATTCATTGCACAAATGTCGCATGATAGGCATCGCCTCCTCATAAAAGTTGATAATAAAAAGAAAGTATTCATCACAATTTTGACAAAATCTTGTCCCTGCATTTCGATTTAAATAAGAATAGGAAGTTGTTCTTATTATTATCTGCTCTTAATGCGCTGGTACCTAGAATACTTAACTCAGGACTTACAACTGAGCACAAAATATTTGTATGGGAAAAGTTATGTCATATTGCTTCCTTTCTTGGGCGTATCACATGATTACTTGCTAAAGTCAAGTTTTCTCATTGGTCGATTGTTCTGCCAATAGATGTTCAAGCAATATATACACTAACTTCATTGTTTCAAGAAACATGGCAAATACGCAGTGGAAATTCGACATCCTGTGTATAATTTTCATAGCTTATGCATATTTAATAAATTCCAGAGCCTTCTCCGTTTTTTCTTCAATTTAGATTTCAATGTTACCTTACAAAATCAAACCTAAACCTAGTATATGGTGTATAACTTTTATTCTTCCAAAATGATCATTGAACAATCTGTCAAATAAAAATCATTTTATTAAAAACAAAATCATAGATATGCCATCTTTTGGTCCATGATATAAAATCTCTTTGAGAAATTCATTCAGGAAGTTTTTCTTCAAATTCACTTTTCAATATCACATGCATTCACATTTTTTCCCACTTTCAATTAATATGGACAAATGAGCTTACAAACTAAGCTAAAGTGGTCAATTCATATTTTAGTTCATAATGAAGGATTATCTGGATTGAGATTTTTCAATTGAAACTTAAAGCATAGGCACAAAATCATAGCTACAATCCTCAACTTTATGAATGGTTCAATTATTTCAATGTAGGATATTTCTTCAATTTCCTTGACACAATTTTTCGTTCTTGTTAATAATGTCGACTTCATTGCTTCATTCACATACATTGATTGAAAAATTTGGAAGAGTAATAATTAAGTTGGAATAAAAGCTATATCCAATAACGATTATTGTTGTATTCGTTATTATATACACCCTTGACGTTTCATGAATGTTATTGAAATATTTCAATTTGCAAGCGCTCTATCGAGGATCCGGTAAAACAAGTGGATATAGTGTCAAATTATGCTGCAAATACAGCATTAATAGCTGTATTTTTCGACTTAGAACTTCGATTCCTTCCTTACAATTACGAGATATTGCGGACCTGAGTATTCGAAATTAATTTCAACTCTATATCTACACATGTATAGATGGCCAACGAAGTGTTCCTTTTTATTGATAACTTGATATCTATAATCGAAGCAAAATAATGCACATCCGGCATTAATAAACAAATGACCAAGAATGAAAACATTAATTCCGGTAAAAAGTCGGTGCCGAACTGTGTTGGCAACAAATACAAACTGGTTTCGTTTGTGAGAGTGCTTTCAAAAGCTAGTTCAATTATTTAAGAAACTTACTTTCTGTATGTGCCCTTAGACCTTTCAGGTACTAATTGACCAAGAAATCAATTTCTGAAATTGAAACTTTTTAATATCACACATTGAAGAATTACTGCTTTTATACTTGGAATATTAAACCCTTCATATTATATAGTGTAGAGTACTTGGTAGAGTCTTTGATTTTTAGATGTCAAGAAATGCATTGATACCACTGGTCGACAAGATTTTCGTAACACAAAACAGATCTTTATTTTTTAAATGGAAATACCCTTCTAATAATAGGAAAAATATTCCTAAGGCCCTAACACATACCACTTCAAATAGTTCCATAAGATCCTCACATTTGCAGGTAGTAGCTGGAATGAATAACTGGAAAACCTGAACCTGAACTTTTTTTCTGAAAATATGAGAGCAAAAGAGAAGGGAGAAAGATTCCACCAAGATATTAGGACAATGTAATTCGCTATAAAAGACGTTGGGATCCAGCCGTGATGTTAGGTTAGTTTTTGAAAAGAGAAGATATGACTCCTCATAAAAGCAAAAATATAATTTAATAAGTATTTTACGTCAATTATTTAATCTTTGTGTTTTTCTTAAATGTAGAGTACGTTTAGTGAATGTTAAAGTAAATAAAGTCGTTATACTGTTAAAAAACATAAATAATATTCTTTCCTATACATATTAGATTATTGTAACATTAAATCTGGTTCTTTGAATGTAAGCAGAAAACCTTACGTGTTACAACTTTTTTCTCATTTTTGTATTTGTATATGTTCATTCTACCATACTATTCAGCTTTATGTTACAACCACAACTTTTTTGTCAGCCAGTGTAATCAATGGAATAAACTAGAATCAGGTCACCCATATTCGAAAAATCGATACATACATGAATCTTATGAAATTATATTATACAGAACCAATAAGAATACTTAAAATCCTTCAATTTAAAAACAGATTGAATGATCCAATAGATTTAATCACTTCTCAGTCCAGATATTCTATCCCCAATGTATTTCACCCATTTAAAATTTATATTTAGACTATGTTCCAATGCTGGTATAGTTTCTCAAAACTAGTTCACAATATAGTAATGATATCATGTATTTTTTAAACAAATTAATATATAATTAGATTAGAATAAACACATCAATTTCTCAAAATTTCAGATACCAAAAGTCATATTTTGAAGCAAGCAATTGAAAGTGAAAATGTATTAATTTTTTAACTTGGAAATTCTATAAGGTAAAATAATTTTAGTAAGGCTAAGATATCAGTTTTTAAGGTGAGAAGCAGAAGCATCGAAACTTATAATTACCCAGTTTTATAAAAATTTCAACTGAAAAAAATCAATCCAAATGAACCGATTCAAGCTGCCTTAAAACTAGTTTTGCATTAATCATCTAAGTAATTCTTGACCCGTTTCGAGTAAAGTTTGTTCAGTGAGTCTTTCAATTTCACCTATTAATAATTGAGTATCGGTGTCGACCTCGGACACTTGAGAACTGACAGGACACAAACTGTCCCATTCTAAGGAGTTTTCTGAGGACATTTGAGAGCGTTCGGAATTGCGACATGTACGCACAGCACTCTCAAAACTAGACGCACTAGGACATCGGGATATACTTGTGCTGAAATTAAAAATTAAAATATAAACTAATTCAGTGAAAGTTTCTCGTTCTGCAAACTTACTTTGAATTTTCTGACTGGTCATGTACCATAAAAAAAGGGATTGTTTCATGTTCCCATTCTAAATCCAATGAGGCTGTTGGTGAAGATTGATTGGTGTGAGGAATAAGAGCCCTGACATCAAGGCATTGAAGTTGAATATCGTTGCTTGTCGAAGACCTTTAAAAAGTGAATATTAATTAATAACTTTATTTCAGAAAAATTCATGAAAGGAAAAATCGAGAACAGTTTCTAAACTTAAAGTAACACACAAAGATAAGGAAACATACAAAATACATTCAAACACCATTAAAAAATTCATCCATAGAATAAAAACTTTTGTCCAACAGAAATGATTTTAATCTTCTGCAGAATAAGTTGATGTACTCCATGCGGTGATTTTGGTTTACTTTGTAAAGAATATCACAAAATTAGGTGGAAAATATTTAATTAACAAACGTAATAGCTATTTTGATATTTCTATTAAACGTTTACAAATTGTGAATTGAAACTAAGGTATAGTTGTACAATTTGTCTTAAATATAGAAAAATAGGTATGAATTATAAAGAGGAGAAAAACAACAAATTTTCTTCTATTGGAATATAGATAGGTATTCAAAGATTTTCATAATTACTTGAAAATCATAAACATTGGGGCATAACATAGGTCTGTTTTGTCGTTAATAACGATAAGATTGTTTCTATTGTGTTTAGCTTTGAAAATTTACAGAGATTCTAGGTAATTGAGTTTATCGCTTTTTGGAGCAAGATAAATAATGTTTAGATTATTTATACTAGGGAAGCGGTGGTTGTTATCTAGGCAATCCTGTGCGATAGTGTAGTCACTTTTTTTTCAAAAGGAAAAATGATGTTTTTCGTATCTAATGCGAAAAGATCTTCCTGTTTGGCCTATGTATACACCGTTACAATCAGGGCAACACAGTTCGTATACTCCTGAATTGTAAGAAAGTTTTGTCTATGCCATTAAAAAATAATTCTGATAATTTACATGTAGGCTTGAAGGTAATTTTTATGTTGTAGCTTGACATTTGATTTGAAAATAAGTTGAGGGAGAGAGTACTATGGTAGAAGGGTAACCGTTATTTCTTTTTATAGATTTTCTTTAGAAAGTGGCAATGAAATTGCTCTATGAACCATGAAACGGTTAGTTTATGTTGCATGAGGTGAGAAGAGTCATACGGAATGCAAATATCAGTGAAAGTAGGTTTTCGAATTATATAAAATGCAAAAGAGTTAATTTTTCTGGAAATGGTTAAGTTTAAAAAAATATTCGATTATTACTTTCTATTTCTAACTTGAAATTTATTTTTGATAGGATTTTGTTGGTGGAATTCAGAAAAAGATCGAGTTGTCTTGATGTACCAGTGAAGCACGCAAGTACGATACCAAAAAATTATTTGTGTGGCTCTGGGATTTCTACATAACTCAGGAATTTTTTAGCAAGAAATGGACTTAAGGGCGATTCCATAGCAAGGCCTCCAGACTGTTAAAAAAAATTGTTATTAAATTGGCAATAGTTTTGTTGAAGACAAAGGTTGAGAAGATAAATTATTATGAATAATATGATTGATATGTGAGCGGTCGAAAATGCTGGAAATTAATGGTACATGTTCATCTCCGAGGATATTAGACTACTCATCGTCGACGTCTGGGGAAAAGTCGAGCGTCAACGCGTTTCATGCCCAAACAATCGTTTAAAATGGTACGAATTGATTCCTAAAACACAGAAACTTCATTGCCTATCTCTCTCAAACTGAAAGGACGATTTTCAATTGCCATTTCCTTCATTTTATGGATGTTAACTTCAGTTGAAGATGTCGACCCGAGAGAGGTAAATCTTCCACCACATCTCGGCCGCTATTGAATGCATTGTACCACTCATGCAAGTGTTTTTGATAAAGTCGATTCACCGCAAGCCTTCTGTAACATTTTCAGCGATTCGGCCCACTAACATCCATTTGGAATACAAAATTTGAGAGAAAATTTTCATTAGATATCTTTATCCTTTGTAAAAATCGCGAAAAGCATTTGTGGGAGCTAACAAAATGAAGCACGGTAAACAAACTGATTGACAGATCGCGTTCAAACTCCGCGTCAGTATAGAAAACAGTTGTGCCAACTTAACAACAATAAAAATTTCGACAATCGTTTTAAACAGATTTTTTAAAATAATTATTTCTTTTTTTGACAGTATGTATTATAAATTTGATACAACCACTTACCCTATAAAAGAAGAGGGTTCCTTTAGTCTACTGTAGTTATTTTGATTGTTCAATAGTCCATCAACCAAATGAAGAACTGGTTTCTAAAATACGTACATACAACCAATTAATAAAATTAACAAATGACAATTCGCTTGACTATGAAATGTGAAATATGAAAATTTACATAATTGGTAGGTAGCTCTGAATTAGTTTTGGTAAACACAAGTTTGAGTTTTCATCAATTTTCTTTCGGAAGAGACATTCCTTTGCATATGTGGAAATATCTTTGGTGCATTCAGAAAGAACCGAGATTCGATATTCATTGAATTTTGAAATGATTTTTTTGGTTTCAATCAATTACAATCTACTTCAGTTAGTGAACTGTTATACTCAAATTTCATTTTCAACTTGTCATAACTTTTTTTTGAGATACCAGAAATCCTTTCATCAATTTTAAAGTCTATTGTCAATGAATTATTTGAAAATACTGTTTCTATTATAGTAACTTGGTAAGGTCAATCTAACCCAATCAATCAAGATGGGGTAGCTGTTGACATTACTATGCATTCTACAATGTTTTGTATTTTGAATGAAACAATCAGTGTCAAATTGTAACTCTGAACTGTAGCTGATTGATGTCTTCCAAGATGACAGCTAACATGAAGACCAGAAACTATGAGGGCATACGGCGTGAGTGGGGGTAGATTTATATTTAATAGTGTCGTTATCCCCACCAACTCTTGTTTCAGTTGCGCAATGTACCAGGGTGCATTTTTGCATAATGGCCGCCTTATACTTTTATTGATAATATAACAAGGAGCAGTGCATTCTAGTGTACAACAAAGCACTTGGTGGACACAAAAGCAACAAGAACTATGTGAAAATTGAACAATGCACAAAATATATAAAAATTCGTTCAAAGCATAAGATTAAAGCAGGTAAAAATTGGGATGCCGACGAACGACTCTATATCCTCCCCCATCTCCCACCAAAGCAGTATGTCCTCCTGGTCTCAAGTCCTCTTGACAGAAAATTCAGAGAACGAAAGATCAATTGCTTCATATCAAATTCAAATCATAAAATTGCAACAACAAAAGCTGTTAAACATGCCTCTAAAAAGCACTCTACTCCTCACAACGCTTTTATTATCTATATTTCATAAGTGAAATCTAATAATTTGATAATTTCATATTCTAAATTCGTTAGTGAATTCAAGTCTTGAATAAGCGAGGTTTTCGAGCAAATAAGCCTAGATTTTTTTTTAAATATGCTCCTCGATGAAGTACACTGATCCAATAATTCCAGATTTTTAAATAATATTCTCCCTGCTGACACCGTATTCTCTTATTGAACTCCTATCACTTGGCTCTTCTTAAATTCTGGAAAACAGACATGAGTGTTTCTGACAACATGAGTATGGAAACAAATTTTCTTATTTGCAAGATTTCCAACATTCCTTAATCTCTTTATACTCTGAAAAAGTTTAAATTAGAGCGAAAATTGATTCTCAGGTCTTGGAAATAAGAGTCTAACCTAACCTGTTTAAAAGTAAAAATTCTACATCAAATATATATTAATATTTTATATGCAAAAAGCGTATTCAGTATAGAAATAACAATTTCAAAATGAACTTAACATGTACAATTGTACAAATTCACAACAAAATTTTGTCAACTATTGAAAATGAATCCAAGATACAGCTTGGCTCAAAAATTATTTTAAATGTTTTTCTTGGAAAAACTGTTTAAAAATTAATCCAGAAATAATTCTCATTACATACAGTAGAATCCGTTTATTATGAGTCCGCCTATATTGACCAACCGATTATAATGACGTAATTACACTTCGAAGTATGTATCTTTATAAAAATGTCGGATATAATGACTTCGCTTACAGTGACATGTCGCTTATTATGACCAATTCTTAATAAATTATGTCCGGTTATAATGACCTTCGGTAATGTTCGTCTCGACGACGACGTGGCTCGTTTTTGTTTTGAATCTCAGTGAGTAATTGACACTTGAAGGTAGTTTGCTTTCCGTTTATGGGTTTGTGTTTTTCTCTATACTGTGAAAAAAGTCATCTCAACGCCGTAAATCATTTACGATTGAGGAGAAAGGACCAAGAATATGCGGATTGGAAAATGGAGAATCAAACTCATATCTCGCAGAGGAATTTGGCGGGGGTCATTCGACAATTTTAATGATTTTTTAACACAAGAACCGCATCAAGCAATCGTTCAATTCAAATGTTTTGTAACCGAAGAGACTTCGAAAATCGCGACAAGAAAATGTGAGAGTAAAGGTGAGAATTATAGTGGAGGAAAGTTGTCGAAAGATGAGTAACTTTCATGGTAGCAGCTAATATGCGTAGCACAGAGAAAAAGAAATTGTTCATTATTGGAAAGTCATAAAAACCAAGTTTTAGAGGTATCAAATCATTACCTGAATATTATGCTAAACATCGTAGAGCTTGGATGACGTCGGAACTTTTTAAAACATTACTTCGAGATTGGGATCATGATTTGGCGAAGAAAAAGTCTATAACACTTGCTTCCTTCCGCCGAATACAACATGAATATTACAGCCAATGTGAATCAGGGAAAAATACGATCACTCAAAACGAATTTTAGAAAGAACCTTATGCACAAAATGATTTGTCTTGATGCTGATGAAAACAACGCTTCTACAAAAATAACGATGCTAGATGCAATTCTGAATGATGCCTGGAATAAAATGTCACAAAGTGCCATTCACAACTGTTTCAAACATGCGGGATTCACTAAAAACCATGACGGTTTACCTATTATATATATTCAGAACGCCCCTTTATCTGTGTGGTCACGAAACCTAAATTCAGATTCTTTAGGAGGACATCGATAGCTCTCCTCACATCCGGAGAACCCACCGATGAAAATATCATACAAAACATTAATGCTAAAGAACAACTCGAAAGTGATGGGGAAGAGGAAGTCGAGAAATAACCATTACCAACCGCAGAAGAGGCGTTAAAAGCTGCAGAATTATTATCACGATTAGTTCACAGCAATATTGAAAATGATAATTTGACCATGGCGATGTTGTAATGAACCTACCAGCACTCCTTGCTACGCCTACGATTTGCTATAGGAATTAAACAAAATTATCATGGCACAACATGTGAAATCGAACCGTTCAGAATGTTTTTATCGTTCGTTTTTTGGAATAAAGCAAACATAAAATTCAGAGGAAAACCAGAACTTTCAAAAACTAGGGAATTCTCTAGAATTCTTGTCAACCATGAATTATATGGCGCCTGTGATCCCTAACTTTGCGAGAACCATATATATTCATAAGATACATTGTCCATGTCAATCAGTCAGCGGTATATATAGGTCACAGTTACAATCATTGGAATTCATCATTCAGTTACCAACTATTCTAGTAAATGAGTTATATGTTCGTCAATATATATTAATTACAAATTACTTCTATACACAATAGTATTAAAGACTGTTTTACAACAAAATGAAAAACAAAAGCAGACAAAAGTTACTTAAATCGAAAAATATTTATTACATGCAAGTTTTATTTTGATTTAATATGTATATATACATGTATGTAGTACGTTTCTCTATTACAGTACTTAAGTACATTTTACATAAAAGATTTTTTTCACCGTTTATTATGACGTTTGTCAATTCCTCTCGATGTCATTATAAACGGATTCAACTGTAGTTACAAAATATAACTTTTCGAGATAAAAATAAAAACCACTTGGTTGCCTGTCTTCAGCAACATAATAGAAAATTAAAACTAGCAAACTAGTATGCCAGTTTGGAATAAATACATTACTTAGGGGACAGACGTTACTCATAATTGTGAATGGGATGACTATGAAGGTCTTTTTGACGCTGTGGGAAAGAATCATGTAAAGGAACAGAACTATGAATTCTAGATACTTTACTTTCCTCATTAAAATACAAGAACTTCGACCTGACTTTCTCATAAGGGCATATTGAATGAGAGGTCATCAATTTGACAAACCCTTTAAGGTCGTGATTCCACCCTAAGAAATTTGATCTACATCTCATGGCCTACTTGTCGTTTTCTAAGACTGAAACACTACCAAGGATTAAGACAGTCAAAACCGCTCATAAAAGCCTGTAATATAATTTATTGCACAAGAATTGTGTGTGGAGTACTGCTGCCAATTATGTAAATCAGTAGAAACATTAATGTGTGAAAATGAACTATTCAATCTTTGTTTTTGAGTGCAAGGGCTATTCTATTATGTGCAACTTTTCATCTATAAAGCAAAACATTTATTTACCTTTGTCTTAATTTCTCTTTTGAACAACAAACGAGATAAAAAACTGCCGTTATCCAGATATGCAAAAAAATAAAAATTATCACTGGTGTGACCTGAACAATCCTAAGTTTATAATTATTTCAATATACAATACATTCTAAAGTAGATTAGCAAGTCTCAACCTCTAAAAGATCATTATACTTCTGAATTTCATTACGTATACGAAAACTTTGATCAAAAATATAATTTGTTCAAATTATGTGAAAATGAAATACACACCTTTTCTTCGATTCACCTGATGAGGCCTTGAAAGATGTAAAATTAGTATTTAAGCCAATAGTACTACATATTCTTACATTGTCCTGATATGTTAAATCGCTGGTGCTGTTTGGAAGAATATTAAAATTTGTAGAGTGTTCCTCATGTTTTGGTAGACATTTTCCAAAACAGTTTCCCATTTTTATTGCAGTCCTGTTGGACTGCGATATATTTAACCCCCATAAGATCGCTTATGATATGAAGAATCCGTGATTTGAGATTTGTTGTGGTTAAGCAATGATTTATAATCGTGGGCGTTTTGTGGCTATTATTTACTCTTTCTACTTCCTTGTTTATGTTTGTTTACTTTCAACTGCTTGTTAGTTGTCAAATCACCGCTATATTTAGCACATAAGAAATGATGTCATCTTTCTCATCAAAATCGACCATAAAAATTTTCGGCCTATAGCGTTCACTCGAATTATGCAAACAACGTTCTTTATTATGAATGATAATTAGCTTGAAAATTCAATAACCCAGGAAAAATTGTAATCCTATCAGACTTGCTTTGTTTATTAAAAAGAGATCGGACTTCCCACGCAAAATCTTTCAGCAATGCCAACCTTGCCAACTGTCCAGGATTGATGCATGCAAGAGGTGAAGAAAAAGATAAAATGGTGTGTAGGGAGGCACAGAAAATGAACAATCGTCAATTCACTAATCATATTATTATAACTACAAAGCGATAAATTATAATTGAGTGATTTTGCTGATTATGATATTATGTTAAAATGGGAAATATTTGTCTCCGATTTTCGAAAAAAATTCTTACCGTCGATTTCTAGGGTCATAGAAAAAAATATATAACTTATAAAATGTTGGAGCTATGCAAATTTAGTTCGCTTAGGGTTCGTTTCCATCCACTTTGTGATTGAATTATATCAGCTGGCACGGAAGTTTGACTCTATGTTTTCAAAAGGAATCGTTCTCAATATTCACACGAACTTTGGCACGGGATAAATTCTTTGCAACCTGCAAGCTTACGTGCTGGCATGGCCGTAAACGTAGGTGTTGCCACGCTTTTCTATGGTTCATATTACTTTAAAATTCAAAATACGTAATCATCGAGAAAATTTTCGAATATTATATCCATATTGTGACTGAAGACTGAACGAACGAGTAAAAGCAAAAGTCAACAATCGATTTCAACCTATTTTTGAGCAACAAACGGTGAACGTTCAACCGAAGATGATCATACTACGTTTGTGCAAGTTAAGATGAGAATCGGTTGAAAACAAACCCATCACGAAATCAGACTTGAAGTTAAGCTTGCGAGTGGATGAAAACGAACCTTTATTCGTGATCCTTATACATGGCTTTTTCTGTAATTATTTAAATTTTGAGAATTTATTGAAAATTTTCAAAAATGAGAAATTTTTGCGTCCGATTTTCGAAAATTTTGTAACTTTAACTGGGTAGATTTACATAATAGAGGTTCATTTTGCCAATATTAAAAAAACGTTAAGAACAAATAAAAAAATCATGAAAATTGAAAATTTTAAAATATATTTCTACTTTAAAAATCTTCAAACAATATGTATTGATTGTTTAATATTTCATGTACTCATTATAATTAATTTGAACTATAGAATAATTTCCCTTTTCTGGCTAACAGAAGGTATACAGCTGCATAATCGCGTTCATTGCTGCCACAACACTCGAACCAAATTTGAAACGAGAAGATTGAGTGGGAGTGTATTTACATTTTACGTTTGATTTCCCCTATGTTGTAATAATAAAATTGGGTTAAATGTTGAGAAATGGTTATTGTTTATGTATAGTAGATGATATCGTACCTCGAATATTCTAAATTTATGAACGTATTTATATAATCATATGTACATAAATTTGTTGTGAAAAATGGGTGTTAGTTTTTCTGCCAACAAAATAGTTTCTAGTGTTAAAGGGTATGTTACGGGTACAAAGAGAAAACATGAAGATTCAGAGGATGAAGAAATCAAGAAAATTATTGACATAGCTCTGCATACTCCTAAAAGGTGAGAAGGTGTCTCCTCATATATGGATAATATCAATTTACCCTTCAGAATATACAATTATGATGAAAAAAGAGTGTTGTTAAGCCAAACATAAAAAGGCTTTTGCATGTTAGTTATATTGAATTATCAAGAAAAGAATCTTAGGCCAAGTAATCATGAAAATCTTTTTTCTTTGCATATTTCATGTAGTTTATTCTAAAATTCATTTCGTCATGTTTACATACTTTATAATGGACAGGTTATAGTCACAGAAGATAGATTGAGTCTTAAATTGCTATATTTTCATTTTTATACAGCAAAGGGATTCAGAATAGAAAGATGATAGTTTGATTTTCTTTTATATTAATATACTTGGAGGTTTTGACTAAACTAAGAATTGTTCATTACTACATCAAATTATATATTATAAGATGTCGCAACATTTTCAACATTATATCATAAATTAATACTTTCAAACTGTTTATTTCACAGAAAAAAGCTAGAGAGTACTACCCATTACATATATCAAGCTTTGTTTGAGGAAGGAAAAAATTCTGATGTGACGGTTTGTGCCTTAGACGAAGAATTCCATCTACATAAGATTTATTTATCACAGAGTCCTTACTTCGCAAGCATGTTCGGAGGTTCATGGGTAGAAACTACAAAGAAATATATCAATATTGATGTTGTTGATCCCCTCATCACAGTTGATTGTAAGTTACCTGAGTTATTTAAAGGCGAAATTTTTGTAAAGATTTCAAATTATTCATTTAAAACAATGTTGTAGGATGTGTCGACATTATTCTGAATGTTTCTTCTTCTTTTCTTGATAAGAATGAAATCTATGTAGCTTCAGTTAAATTATTTCACCCAGTACTCATACTTGAACTCTGGCGTCTTAAAGGGTCAAGGCAAGTAAAAGTGTTAATTAAAAGGCAGTCTTGTGTATTATCATATACACTGTGACAAAGTATCCGGAAATTTGAAATAAAACGCAAAAAACTTATCTACTTCAATATTTATTGAGTCTCCTTCAAAATATGCTCCGTTTGAAGCGATACACATATGCCAACTTCTTTTTCAATCATCCAAACATTTTATAGGCTTTTTCAAAACTAGAAAAGCAATGCAGGCTCCGTCTCATATGGTTGCCCGGTCACTGGGGCATTGAGGGAAGTGAGAAGGAGGACTCATTGGCCGCTCGAGGAACTGGCCTGGAGTTCATAGGGCGGGAGGCTAAGCTCGGAATTTCCCTGGAGACTGCAAAGATGGAAAATAGCCGATGGCTGGACCTGAAGTTACATGAGCATTGGATGAGTCTCAGACATGCTGGACGTGCCATCAGTGGACCTTCCACTGAGAGCCAAGGCTCGGCTTAAACTCTCTAGGTTGGAACTGCGAGTTTTAACTGCCATACTAACGGGGCACTGTCATCTCAGGAAACACCTAAATAAATTAGGATTGATTGAGGATCCTTCATGTTGGCTATGTGAAGAAGATATAGAATCAATGGAACATGTTATGTGCAAGTGCCCAGCTGGGGACAGAGTGGATGAAATTTAAGACTAAGTGTGCCATAATAGACCACTGGGTCGCAGTGGCCAGGCTACTAGGCAGCCTCAGTCTCATGAGATCTAAATCTAAATCTAGGCGCTTTCAGGGACGAGCTTCAGCTCCTTCTTTAATTTTCTATCTATGGAATCAAATATTGTTTCCCAGAACGGCAATTCCAGTCTGGAGAACAGAAAAAAGTCACGCGGTGCAAGATCAGGCGAATAAGGCGGCTACTTGATGGTATTTATCGAGTGTTTGGTCTTAAAGTCGTTAATAACCTCGATGAAATGGTGTGTTATCATCATGCAAAATCCACGAATTGTTTTGCCATAAATCCGACCGTTTACGGCGAATATTTTCACGCAAACCTCTCAAAACGGTTAAATAGAAGTCCTTATTGACCTTGTGGAATGAATTCATTTTTCGAAAAGGCCTTAGCTACTCAGATCATGACCTTAAATTCTTAAATACAAATAATTTACTATGTAGTGACCAGTTCGGTTTCAGGCGTGGCTGTAGCACATCCATGGCTCTTCTTGATTTGCTTGACAAGATTCTGGAGGGTTTCGAAAATCTTGAGCTAGTCTCCGTTGACTTCTGCGATCTTAGTAAAGCGTTTGACTGCGTCACTCATATTATCTCACTACAGAAGTTCGAGTACTATAACTTCTGTAGAGACACTCTGCAACTATTGGGGTCATATTTAAGAGATTGATGCCAGATTGTAAAAAAGCAGGGTAAATTGTCTGACATACCATATCTAAATATAGGGCTTCCTCAAGGATCTTTATTGGGTCCTATTCTTTTCCTAATTTTAATAAATGACCTCCAATCAAGCAGCGCAGAAAGATTTGTCCTTTATGCTGATGATAATAATGTCTATATCAAAGGAGAATCGGTGAACAGGAACAACCCAATCAAATAGACCCTGCTGAACCAGGAAAAGACGCAGACGATGACCTTCTCATTGAAGGAGCATAGGGACAAGAATGATGAAGGGGTGAAATTTCTTGGGATTTGGTTGGACTATAAGCTGAAGTGGGATTCTAATGTTCACAGTGTCTGTGGAAAGTGCATATTTTGCTTTGTCTCATAGCACTATGTCATATGCAATAATTGTGTGGGGGATCGCCACATGCATCTGAGGTGTTTTACACGGAAGGGCCATACGATTTTTGGATGTCTTTGGATATCAGGAAGACTGTAGGCTTGCTTTTAAAAGACTTGAGATACTTACTCTTCAATCTGTTTTCATTCTCCAAAATGTCCTATATACGAAACGAAATGAAAGTCAATATGAAGCACACCTGAATATCCACTCTCATGACACCATAATACAGGTTACAGGAAAGCCATAATTCTTCTGGCTTTATTGCCATTAAGCTCTTCAATTGGATACCCCACTCAATAAGAAAATTATCTTTTAAATACTTCAAAGAAAAAATTGGAAGGCATCTACTCAAGAGTGCTTTTACAGTGTAAGCGAGTTTCTGGAATCTGACCATAATGCCATTTTAAATTTGTGAAATATATATAGTAATTTGTATTGTAATGTGTACATCATATTATTATTTTAATGTTATTTTATGTGATGCTTCTTCCTGTTTTTGAACCAGCACAATGACAAACCTTGACGAATGTATGTACTTTGTATGCTAACATTAATATATTTTGATTTGATTTGATTGATGATGAACCACACCATGAATATCGAAGAAAACAATCAGAATCGTCTTAGTTTCAGAACAAATGATGTTTTTTCAGTTTTGACCCATTTTGTCCACCCATTCCGATGTGTTTTGAAGAAAATTCTGCTCTATCGAAACGAGCCAAGCGGCGACACGACGCATGCCCAATTGGTTCACCGAAATCAAATGAGTGGTAACACGAGAGATGTTGAGATCACGAGCTATCTCTCTAACACTGGCTTAATGATTTTCGAGAACCATTTCCTTGATTATTTGAACGTTATCGTCTGTTGAAGAGGTCGAAGGTCATACGGAACTAGGCAAATCTTCGACGATCTCCTGAACCGTCTTCAAAGGCTTTGTACCACTAGTACCCTTGGGTTTTCGATAAAATAGTCTCCATAAGCGTTTTCCAGCATTCGCAACGATTCAGCACACGGAATTTCGTTCGAAACAAAATTTGAGGCAAATTCTTTATTCAATATTTATTTCCATTGTAAAATTCGCAGAGTACCACTGAGGTCGACTGGTTTCAACAGCTGTTGTAAACAAACTAGTTGACAGATCGCGCTCATGTGTACTATAGTAATTAAGGACAGTCTTACCAACATACAGAAACTTGAAATAGTTGAAAATACTCAACGCGGGCAATTTAAATGAGAATTTCCGGATACTTTTTTGTCACAGTGTATTTCGTCTTCGTGACTAGCTTGGAATATTGGTTCAAACATCTATTGACGTATCTTTTCGGTTCCTAGATGGCGCTAGAGGTACTTACGGGAATTAGTAGACATCCAAGAACTACCTCCTCATGGAGAAAATTATCAACTTTTTTTAACTTTTTGAAATGACGAATTGTAATTAAAAAAATTATTTCATTTGGCAAAATCTTATTATTCAATATTTCAAAGACTGATTCGTTTCCATTTCTAGCCTTGCGAGTAGTTTTTGGTTCTTTATATAACTGTGAAATAATATTGAATCCATTGGGTATAGTCTCCACATTGGCTACAGCTACAATGTTCCAACTGGATGCACTAATTGAAAAATGCGCTGAAGTGATGCTGGAAACGATCAATCCTAAGGTAAGAATTTTTCATTCAAGCAAATTGTATTGTTGGAACTTTCGAACCGAATAAATTGAAGCAAATCTCGAATTCCGATTCAATTTCAATAATTGAATTGTGGATTCATCTGGACAGGGTTGTGATTTGAAATTTCGAAATTGCAATAATAGATGAGGAGTGTAGAAATATCAATAAATTGTCTTTTTCGGAATAAAAATCCGTTACTAGCTTGAAAATTACTAAAACTTTTGTTCTAAACTCAAAAATAGAATATTCATTTTGAAAATTGTAAAATCTCATTAATCAAATGATGAACAATAAAATTTCTTATCTGGGACTGTCTATACACAAAATTGAAATCGGCGATTCCCCAAATCTAAAAATAAATCCAAGCATTTCGATCGCGGTAACCTTGGAAATCCGGAACGAATACTTGACATGCACATTACTATACTTCACTTCAAATTTAAAATTGATTCGGAATTGCACTCTCAAACAAAGCTGATAGTACTGCTCGATTACCTCATCTGTCAAATTTTACCAAATTCAAAAATCGAGTATGCTGTGCATTTGTGTTGGGTTAGGTTAGAAGTCGAACAGAAAAATTAATATTCTCTTCTTTCGCTAAAAATATGCTATAGTAGCATCTTCCGTGAATAAATACAAAACTGTATGGAACAGACTTCCTTTTCCCTAGTTAAGAGTGTTGAGCTTAGCATTCCTTTTCTCTGCGACGTGTTGAGTCCAGAGAATCCTGTCTCCTCCGGTAGACGAGTTGAGTCTATCCATATCGGCCAAAACACTGAGTTTGGGGCCAACCTCAAGTCCTGTCTGTGTATATAGTTGCTTCAGATAAAAGAGGGTATAACTGATTTAATTTCAAGAATCTTATATTTTACTTTTCTATTTTTTTACTTGTGAATAAAGTTTTATCTTAAAATCCTAGTTTCTTCACTGAGACACCGGGTAGCACGCTAGGCTTACTACATCATTGAAGAGTATTTAAACGACAAGGAGTTTTCAGATTAGTTGAAAATTGTCCTTGTTGTATGGTTTAAATTTCGCGAGTTGTATATTGGTTATTATAGTTTGTTATATATGCGAGTTGTATATTATATCATATTTTGTTAATATGTACCTCTAACTTGTCCTATACATCATATGATGTCCTAAAGTATGATTGAATATATTTTTATTATCATATTATTATAGTTGGTAGTTACATTGACTTTGTTTCATTACTCGCAGACATCTTTAGACTACTATGATGCAGCATGCCAGTATGGAGACAAAAAACTACAAGAGGTCTGTTTCAAATGGTTCCTTGTCAACCTGATGACTTATTATTTCACACATCCTCTCACTAATTTGAGAATAATACCAATCAATCTGATGGAGAAACTCATTTCACATCCTGACCTTTTTGTGATGCAGACTGAATATTCTATTTATTTGATGTTGAAGTATTGGATATACATGCATGCAAATCAATATTCTGTAGAGGAATTGTCTAGTAAAACTATAAGTAACTATTTTTCTTCTAGAAAAGGTGAGTTCCTATTATACCGTGTAACCATGATTTCATGATTAAATGATTGATTAAAACACTTGACAAAGTTTTGACATAAATACATTCTGTCAAAAGAGTACCGGTAATTGGTTATTTAAAAAATCTGCTTGAAACCAATGTCAAAATTTTTTGTTGTTAAGTTGGCACAACTGTTTTCTATGCTGACGTGAAGTTTGAACGCGATCTGTCATTTAGTTTGTTTACAGTGCTCGATTCTGTCAGTTCTAACAAGTGTACTTATCGATTTTTACAAAAGGTAATTGAATTCGTCTCAAATTTGTATTGCAAAGGGAATTTCGTGTACCGAATAGCTGAAAATGTTACATAAGGCTTATGGTGAATCGACACGTGCATATGAGTCATTCAGCAAGGACCGAGATGTGGTGGGAGATTTGCCTCGCTCTAGTCGGCCATCAATATCTTTAACTGAAGTTAACATCCGTAAAATGAAGGAAATGGTTATGGAAAATCGTCATTTAAGTTCGAGAGAGATAAGCAATGCACTTTCTGTGTCTCACGTATCATTTTACATGATTGTTTGGCTATGACACGCGTTGCCGCTCGACTAGTTCTAGAAGACCTGAATTTTCATGGATTTTACACCACGATAACCTCATACGGCTAACATTGTGAATGAATTTCTGACCGAAAACAAAACATATACCCTCGAACTACCACCGTATTCACCTGATATGGCTTCAGCCTACTGTTTCCTTTTTCCAATACTCAAATTAGCGACAGTGCCCCGTTAATATGGCAATTAAAACTCTCAGTTCCATCCTAGAGAGTTTAAGCCAGGCCTTGGCTTTTGTAGTGGAAGGTCCACTGATGGCACGTCGAGCGTGTCTGAGTCCTGGAATGAATTCATCTGACCAAAACTCACGTACCCTCAAGTCCAGCCATTCACCTGTTTGGCCATCCTTGCAGTTTCCAATAATCGAATTAGCTCTTAGGCTACCGGTCCTATGAACTCCAGGTTAGTTCCTCGAGCGGCCAATGAATCCGCCTGTTTCATTATCGGTCAATGCCCAAGAGTATTGCAATAACCCATACAGACTGAGGGTTTTACTCCGCATTTACAACAGAAAATAGACCGAAGTTGTTTGCCCATAACAAATTACAAGGTTTTCCTACGAGCGGACGTGATTTCCATCATCTCTAAAATGCCCAACTTCTTTTTAATACCTGGATGTATAAGTTCAATTCTGTCGAAATCTTTACAATGGTCAGAAGAAAACATTAAAATTTTTGTTTCGAATAAAACAAATCAACATGGCTTATTTACATTGAAATCAATCAGATTTATTGTGTATCATTGTTCTCTTAATTTAAGTAAAAAATGCCTTTTTCATATTCTGTTAACGAATGTTTTCTTTTCACAAACGATAGGTGAGCTTCCATTTCTACTCAGTAATGAAGGAAAAAAATTTGCACCCGCATTTAGGGGATTGAGATTGCAAAACTTGCTCTCTCAAAAAATGGACATCGATTTAGTGATAAGGGATAACATAATACCCCAGAGTTGGATTAATCCCATAGTTTTACAACAATGGAAAAATGTTTTGCGAGTGGATCAAAATGAGGACAAAGGGTATTAGTATTTTTCTATTACGTTTTTTTATTATTATCATTTGGTTTTTTTTCTTTCACAGCCCAAACAATTTGGGGAATGAGTACTTCTTGAATAATAGCCTTAGGTGTGGACGCGTTTTACAAGTAAAAGAGAGGCATGTCTGGCGATGGACTGGATTTCATTTTGGCATGGATCTCATTATGATCACTGATGGTATTACCTTATCCATTAAACGCAACAATAGGTCTGAATATGGTCAATTGTTGAGTTTACAGAGTACACGGCACATTATGATAAGGTAAGTTTCAATTTCAATTTTCAGCAGGTTATTGGACAATAGCAATACTGAAATAGTGGTTTTTGAAGTGATTCTTAGAGACGGTGAAAGTGCCATTGATATATTTTTCTTCTGATTGTGTTCAATATAGGCAGCTACTGGTCCAGATGGAAACTTATAGAATACCACAGGGCAAATAATTTAAACTCATAGAAAGTTATCTAAGAAATCGTAGACAGATTGCTATAATTGAAACTGCAAAGGATATAATATCAGCTGGAGATAATATTGTTACCCAGATTTTAAGTTTCTCGACATTTTTCACACTTATTGCATCTGTTTTAAACTTTTATAATTTTCTGAATTGTTGATTGAATTATTTTGTGAAAATCCATCTTGAAGGGGTAAGTGATACACTATATTTTATCAAATTTTCAATATTTATTGTTTAGGTACATGACAGTTTCAAATATTACTCATTTTATACTACATTATAGTTTCAGTATTATTGATAGTCTCAGGAAGGGTTGACGTTATTATAGACTGAGTAATGGGGAATTATTTCCATTTAATTGAATGTTGAGTGTTTGACAATGTGGTTTTTCTAATTTTCTTACACTCCAAACACTCCAGGAGATTCAGGTTTTCAGAATTCTTTCTTTCAGATAACGAGAATTTGTAGTATTTTCAGGTTTGAAGTCTAATTTATAATATGATTTATATTTGTGATTTCTTCGATAAATTTCAGAAATTCTTGTCTGTATCTTCCAGACGCCTTTCAAAGAGGATACACATACAGAATAAAATTCCTCCGTTTTCGAACATATCACAATTACAAATCTTATCATGAATTCTGAAAACCTAAAATACTACATATCTGTAAGAATGGAAAGAAAGTGAACCTCCTGGAGTGTTTAGAAATTAACAAAATTAGAAATAACCCATATTGTCAAACACTAAACAATCAATTAGATGGAACTAATTCTTCATTACTGAATCTAAAATAAGCTCAACCCCTGCTGAGTATAGCATTAATATAAATATCGAAACTATAATGTAGTATAAACGCTTGAAAATGAAGTAATTATCGAAACTAGTCGTGTACTTAAACAGTAAATAGTGAAAATTTAATAAAATATAGTGTATCATTTATCCATTTATAGTTTTTGAAAATGAATAAATATTAAGTTTACTTTTCCTTGAATGGTGCATGAAATAACTTTATGATTTACTGAATGAAATCAGTCAATTTATGAAAACCCATAAAATTGTGGATTCTAATTCTTACAATTTTTGAGGTACTTAATATCACAGTCTCTTGTCAGTTCTTTTTGTTGATTAACTTTTAAGTATGTAATACATATTTGACCAGTAAAAAATTAATACATTTAAAGTATCATTATTTTCAGGGTAACTGTGATTAAATTGAATGAACAAAGGCAAATAGTTTATTCTAAAGAATCCGAAATTCTTAATGTTGCACTCACGAAAGGAGAAGAATATCAGTTATTGACACTAGACGAAAGCTTGGAATATCCTATAATAATATCAGCAAATATTCAATATACTTCACCTGATATACCAGAAGAAGGACAGTTAGATTCGTCTCTACTAGTGCCTTGAATATATTGTGACATATCACATGACTAAACTGCGAATTGAAGGGGTCTCCGATATGGAGAATTTGGAAAGGGAAGCGGGAAAATCGTTAACTTTCTCTCTTATTATGAATATAAAAGTGTAAACTTGCAAAAAATTTTGATTTATCTGAGGGACTTATAGTTTTCTGTGCAAAACTAGTGTACCAAAAAAAAGGACGACTTTTCCAATTTACATCAACATTACTTCATATATTCTGGATCTAGGTTTCAATTTTTTTTTTCTTACACTTGACGTTTGAAACATTCCGATCTCTGTCAAGTACCTCTATCAGATCAATTTTTGCGTTGAATTTACCTTCACGATGCAAAATCTTTTTTATGTATCTGTAGAAATCAAAAGACTTGAAACCAGGAGCGCTAACTGCTTTGGTGTGGTTAGGACGAAATAGTGCCGATTGCGCAATGTATTCTGCGCACTTCGTGGAGTGGAACACGTAAGAGTGGGGATGCCCTAGAACGGCTCTATATCTATATCTTGCGCCAAAGCGGTTTGCTTTCCTAATCTCTAGTCTTCTTGGTAGAAATGCGAGAACAGTCTAAGAAAATTTTCCAAATTTTTATCTTTGATGAACTGATTGTCAGGTTTAGGTTTCCAAAATCTCAAAGATGCATTTGTAGATCACAACATGAATAAGATTCATTCGCAATTTTAAAATAGGTGAAAAAGATTTCGTTAAAATATATCATTAATTATTTTAAAGGCTTGAGATGAGTTCAAAGACAATTTAAAACTGCAGAGTAACTTGTATATATGTTTTATAGGTGTGTGACCTGAATGGCAGCCCCATCACTGCTACCATTGGTCTGTCACAGGGTAACTCAATAACTCAGTATAGGCTACTCAAAATTTGAATGTCTTTGCACTATGTCATGTTTATTTAAACAATAACGTGTACAATTATACTTAAAACATTTTCGCAAATTAAACTTTGATAGAGAAAAATGATATTTCAACCAAGAAAGACAATTCAGCACAAATTACTGAAATGCTACGTCCCAATTTTATTGTGATCACACAAACTCACCTCAATTACACTTCATAAACATTGAACAACCCCGAAAGATTTCTCCCTCCTTCATTTTGTCCGATCTTTTATCGATAAAGCTATTGATTGAAATTCCTGTTATTTATTTATGTTTTTAATTGATAACTATTGTTGTAATTTTTCTAATGTATTATATTATTTACATTAAAACTATTTTTTCCATGTATAAGGTAATTAAAGCATCCCTAATTTTGATGTTATAACTTCTACTTTTAGCACTGACAATAACAAAGTAAAATTTGTGGAAATTTATTTATAATTACTATTATGTGTGATGATTTTTTCTATGAACTCAGATATTTTGCTAACGTTAATGTTTATCAAATTATGTCCAGGATTATTGATGTTATAAAATATTTTCTATGCTTAAATTAACATTCCATCAAAGCATTTGTATTAGATTATTCCAGAAATTCTCTTTTGAATTGAATAACTTTGAGTAATTAGGTAAAGTTTTGGATTAGCTTGTACTCCAAAAATAAAATACATGGAACTCAACATATAAAATATCGCAGTAAGTAAAGTAACAGTTGTATTTTATTCCATTCACTTTTCTCATTCAAGGATTTATTTATATTTTTACAAGTTTTCTTGAAAGCGAAAATTAAAGCTGGGACTAATTGTTTTGACTTTCACCAGGATCCCAATTAAATTATTATATTTTCTATTTCATTTGGTGTGCCATTATTTTTTGTTACCAGAATAAAAGTGATATTTCTTTTTAGGTGATGAATATATTTGTTTTCTATTTTTATATGAGGGTGAAAAAATTTATGGGGATTTCCAGTATTTTTGTTCTTATTGAATTAATTTATTTTGGCAGGTTCAAAATGAATTTTTGGCAATATATTTTTTAGTCATTGGTTCATTGTTACTAATGCTAGTCATATATTTACTAATTTTGTAATATTAAAATATTTCTTCAAAAGTTTATTCTTAATTCTTGATCCTGTATCAGTCAGAAATACTAATGAAAAAATTAGTAGCACTAGATAGCTTAAGGGTTGTTATTGTGCTTGCCTTCAACTAGCGGGGGACAACAGTTATTGTTGCGTCCTGAGCTACTTGGTCCATTTAGGAAATGAACCACTAGCACTTGTCTGTAGCAATTTCTTCCCAGGTGGATGGTACATCTGGTACACGGATAAACATACGACAGATTTCCAGTCGGAGATAGATCTGGTTCAATGTTCGAGGTTATCGCCAGTCCAAGGCAATCCTAGGAACATCACATACTAAAACATGGACAAGGTTGGCACTTGAAGCCAGTTAAACTTATGCAAGGCTCCTGGCACATACATTCTGTAAAATGATAGACCCTCACTCTATCAGAGACTTTCTGTAATAATCAAGGAAGGGAGACAAAAAGAACTTAACTATTTGGTTCTTGTAGTAGGAAATTCCAATTATTATTAAAGCATTTCCTATGGAAACATGTACACTGGTTCATCAAATATAAACTTCTATTTTGGCAATCAATTCCAGAAAACAGGAGTTTGGAAGAACTGGGATCAAATAAGCTCATTTTGGATTTGAATTTGGGAGTCTTTTACTTGGTAGAATTCCATTATCAATAATAAAAACAAGTAATGTGTTTTAGGAATTTTACTTAGTAATTGTGATTCGTAACGCGTTTCACTACACCGTAGCTTCTTCAGACGAATTAATGTACAGAAATTATGACAACTATATACAGATAAGAATGACAATATAAATACAAATGTTCTTGAGTAATTAAAAGCTTATTGGGTTGCTTCTTCTTAAGTGGTTATTTATGACAGGTATATTCAATAAAATTAAGGAATAGATTGCTCCCCGAAGAGATTCAATAGAGGTGAAGGGCTTAAATCGACTTGTTCATTGATGAGTCTACCTGAGTGTTTGTGTTTGTTGATTTCTAAAGTTTCCCAAAGATCTACCTTCCAATATTTATTATCTGTATGCAAAATTTCAAACTGTGGGTCGAAAGAGTGACTATTTTCTAGAAGATGATTCGCGTAATTTGAATCTGATTTTTTATTTGAAAAACTGCGTTTATGTTCCGATATTCTAATATTAAAATTTCTATGTGTTCTACCAATGTAGAAATTATTACAGTCGAATCTATAAACACCTGATTTAGTTTTATTATCTTTTATATACTTGCCTAAGCTATTATTAGTTTGGAGAGCTATGTTGAAATTATTGCTACTCAAGAATTATTTGAGTTTCTCACTTGTAATGGCAACGTAGGTTAAGGTGTTGAATTTTTGTTTAAATTTATTGACAGGGTAAACTTCATTCTACTTTGTTTTTTATTCAAAATATTATTTATTATCTTGGGATTGTAACAATTTTTTTAGATATTTGTTTAATTAAATTTAATTCTTTGAATCAACGTGTCAGCAGTTTGTCATCTGACTCGATTTATCCTTGGGACATCCGTGAGAAATACAAGATTGTAATTTTGAAATACACACACCACAAAAATTGTCGCATCTCCTGGTATTCTGAATTCCACAATCGATTAGGCTGCTCGATCGCAGTTTCTTTGTCAACATATGTTTATCTATGTAGTAACATTTGTTTCCATATGATCTCAAATACGTCTGAAACAAGAATGAGTTTATTTGACAATCAGTATTCATTCAATTTCTCTTCGGTTTTCACGTTAAATTAATGTAAGGTTTCTGTGTATCTTGTTGATTTTCGAGTCTTTGAATTTATTATAATGACTGATGAACGTCCTGGATGCTATTTGAGTAATCATGAAGTGGTAAGAATTGTAACACTTCTAGAGGAGGGGCGAAGCCAACGTTACGTGACTTCGCAATTAATCGGTACCACGAAACAGGCGAATATGGAAGAAGGGCCGGACAGGGAAGAAACGGATAACAATACCGGTTGATGATCATTGGCTTCGTTTAACTGTACTAAGAGTTCGGCACTGTACGGCTAGAATGCTACAAAATGAACTTGCACTTTCCAGAAATGTGCGTATTCCATTGCAAATTGTTAGGAACAGGCTCAGAGAAGACGATATCAGACCAAGGGTGGCTTCTACCGGCCCGCGTCTCACCAGAGAGCATCGAGTTGCAAGACTTTATTTTGCGAGGGGTATTCCAGAATGGTCGAATGTTCTGTCTAGTATCAAATGATAGACACATGCCTGTATACAGACGACCTGGGGAACGGTATTCGCAATGCAATATCCGGCAAACCGAAAACTTCGGAGGGGGCTCAATAATGGTGTGGGGAGGCATTTCTTTCCATGGGTTAGTCCTAGTCAATAATGGAAGAATGAAAGCGGCCAAATACATCGCAGATATCCTTGAACCCCATGTTGTACCCTTTGGCCTATTGATTGGCGAAAACTTCATTTATATGCATAATAATGCTCGGTCACATGCAGCTAGAATAGTTACAGAATTTCTGCAAAATGCCGAAATTGATATTTTAAGATGGACAGCCAGAAGTCCCGACTTGAATCCCATAGAACATGCTTGGGACAACATGGGGTGGCAAATTCAGCAACGTAGGATGCCTTGTAGAATACTCCAACAACTAGAAAATCTGCTTCCTAAAATTTGGAACTCTGACTCAAGAGTACATCCAAAATTTGTTTGAGGGGCTTCCGAGACGTATACTGGCAGTAATAAGGGCCCGGAGAGGAAACACTCGATTTTGAAAATGATGCTAGTTGATTGGTCTTTTCGCGAATGTTTGAAGATGGTAGAATTTCTTAATTTTTCATTAACTCGAAAATTGTTGATATTTTCCATCATAAACTCATATCTTTTGAATGATATCTTCTTATTTTACACTTCTGAAAGTTACCAAGCGACTCTTGAATGACCAACCTAAAAGTTTATAAAGTATTGTAAAAGTAGGGTGATGCGACAATTTATGTGGGGAGTGTAATTAAAACATATAATCATAAAGAAAAAAATTTGATTTCCTATATTTTTCAATAATTTTGAGGCAATGGGTAATTTTAAGGATCTAAAAATTCTATGTGACAATATTACTCAATCTGAATACACACAATGACGAGTAAAGTTGAAGTCATGTGTTGTGTCTCCGTTTAGAGGACTGTAAAAGTTGACGAGAAACTGATTCAATTATTTCTTCTGAGCGTTTTGACTGAAAGCGTTTATCAAGCGAAATGTGTAAATGAAAAGGAATTCAAGATTGAGACTTATCGAATGAAAACTTATAGGAAAATGTATGATGTATGCGGGATGTCCGGAAGTAAAGTCACTAATTAGATTAATTTCGAAATTATTCGTAACACATTGAGCGCACTCGGATTCGTATGTATCGCAATTGTCTTAAGATCGACCCTTCGTCGCGATCTTTCACATGTGTTCTTGCATTTCCATCCTCCATCCTTTTTCTTCGCATTAAGTCCATATTACTTGTGTATATGGAAAGCGATTGAAGGAGGGAACAGGTGAATCGTAAATCTGATTGATGTAATTAACATAAATGGAAAAATTAAAATATAAATCGTATGGAAATGTAGAAAAATAAGAATACATTTAGAGTGGAAACCAAACATCATGTATACCTAATGGGAACCATGAAACTGAAATAAACTAAGTAAAACACAACCATTTCTAGAAAACGTACAAGTATCTTGTATAAATATATTTTGAATTACTTACAAAACTTTTTTGTACAGAACTTCATTAATATTAAATTTTCACGAACATAAATTTTTAATATAATCCTCGTAGTGTTAAATATCGCGAAAGTAATTCTTGAATATCACTTACAATCTCATCAGAATAACCCAGATTGAAAAGGTCCGAAAACATTCGCAATCTTTCAGAATCTTCAAGCTCCGCAACTAAAGCATATGCTATAGATTCCACCCGTAAAATGTTAGTTTTCGACTCCAAAGACCACTTATAAATAATCGGTACATTGATCGATGTCAAACTAAATTGCTGAACACACTCGGTGAGGAAACCGCATAAATCTTCTAGTAAATATCGATCGCATAACACAATAACTTCTAAGAGAGTTGAAGTATCTAACTGGACATCTTTCGGTTCAGTCTTATCGAAATCAGAGTGTAACAGACGGATCAGACTCTTGAGCGCTATATAACCTGTATGATGAAGCTTCACAAAATCTTCGTTCGATTCTCTGAAACTACCATTCAAAAGACTATTGAAAAAGCAAGATTTTTCACAGAGGAAATCGCGGTCAGCACTGAGGCAAGAATTATCATCTAAAACGAAGGTAACAACGTTCTTGCATTCATCTGAAACTCGATAATCGTTTATGAACATCTTTTCTCTATGGGATCCCGCCCACCGTTGAGGATTGCTTATACCCAAGGTTTTAGTCGATAAAATACATAGTACTCGAATACTTTTTTCTTGAAATTGTAAGTCTTGCAACAATTGTAGTAAGATTTCCAATCCGCCACTCCTCAACATAAGGTAATTCAAAGCTTGTTTAGCCCTGAAAAGAGAAGAAACCTTTGAAAACGAAAATAATGAAGTCTATTTTCTAGTACTCAAATAGTTTATTGATTCCGCCGTTACTACGTACTAATTAATCATAATGATAATAAGAAATTGAACTATGTATTATACGAATAAACCAGGCCACAATGGTCGTTCAGAAGATTATCTCTAAGGGAAGTTTGAAGATTTTCATGGATTCTAAGAAATCTAACTTTCGTTGTTCTATGGGTGAAAAATGATGAAAATTTTCGATACAATGTGAAGCGAAAGTAGATTCGTTGGTTCTCAGGTTAGTGTAATCTACAGTCTGTCACAAAGTAAACAGATCTTTCACAATAGAAACGCTTCTGGTGGTGCCACCTGTATATAACTAGTGGCGTTTGAGAGGTACATTTAGTTTTAACTAAAACAGATAAATCAAACGCCATAGTCATTTTACCTAGCCATCGGGGCTCTCTGTGTCAAATAGAGAGGGAATTGTTTTGTTGAATTTGAATATTGAAGGGATTTTGCGAGATTATACTTCAAAATTGGCAAGCAAGAACAAGGAAGTGATTATGTTTCAGGAGACTCACACTGCGACAGAAGAACATCTCCGAGAAAGAGGAAATATCGCAGGTTATGTATTTTTTGATTATCTCCTTAGTCCTTTTTATGGCCTTGCTTGATATGTAAAATCTTTTCTTAAATTCAAGTGTGTTTAGACATATAAAAGTCAGGTATGATTGTTGAAATATTTTTCTGCTGGTTTTCTTCTTCCATTGTTACAGATTCCTGTCCCAAACCCCCTTCCTTTCACCCTTGTCTTCGTCTGGAAATCATGGAGTGCAAGATGAGAACTGAAGCTGCTAACACAACATAAACAGACAAGCTATTGCTAGTACAAAAGCGACAGGGAAACGAGTTTTTTCTTCAAGTTTTTTCACTCGTTTATTGAATCATACGCAAGATAGTATGGTTCCTCTGTTACATTTTCCTGAGCTCACACTTGTGTTTTTCTGACACACACCAAAATTATAGATATAAGCATTTATTGTAAATACAATTATTTGAATTTTGTAAATCCTCTTTTTGAATATATATATATATATATATATATATGTATATATATATATATATATATATATATATATATATATATATATATATATATATATATATATATATATATATATATATATATATATATATATATATATATATATATATATATATATATATATATATATATATATATATATATATATATATATATATATATATACTGAAATCATTATATATATAAAAATCTCAGACTTTCTTCAAAAGAGAACATTAGTGAAATATCTAAAGATCGGATGTGGACCCCATGCATTTTGCTATCAAGGCTATCATTGTAAATGACTTCCTGATCAAAAACTCAAAAAACACCATCGAATAAACAACGTATTCACCTGATTTGGCTCCGGCAGACTTTCTTCTATTTCCAAAACTCAAATTACTACTTCGAGGTACCCGTTTTGAATCGTACAAGATATAATAGAGAATTCGCGGCGAGAACTGGAGTCGATTCCGGAATAAACGTTCCAAAAATGATTATGATGATTGGATCATGGATATAATAAATTTGGATGAAAATTGTTTCTTTATTGACCAATTCCCAGTCCTTTTTTTTACAGAATTTAAAAATGTAAGCTACAGAGACCTGCTGGCGAAACGTCACCCAAATACCAGGTCACTAGTTAAAGGTTAAAAAAATCATTGCGGTCATATTCTAACCAATTAACGTTTCCAAAAGGGTTACCAAATTTAACCTTTCAAAAAATGTGAGTTATCATTATGCAAAAATCATTTTACTTGGGGCACTGTATACAATTCCTCTAGAAATTTGTCGAAATCGCTTGAGTAGTTTTCGAGTTATCGAAAGAACCCCGCAAGTGTTTGTTGGTGTTTAGCGCCCAAATTCATCATGAAAAAAACGCTAGTATGCTTCTAGGTTAAGAAGGTAAAAGTATAATTTGTTTTAGTCCTAATTTCTAATCCGGATAGAACATACCTAACTATATAAGGAATAGATAAAACCAGCTGTTTTTTTACATCATGGCTCCCGAGTATAAGTCTATTGGCAATATCTCCTTTACCCCTTCCACACTGAGCTAAATCGTAGAATTTTCCCAGAACCTTGTGACCGATGTTCTCGATTTGGATACATTTCACGCAAACTGAACCGTGTGGCGTTCTGCTGGTGAATGAATAAGTTGCAGCAACAACATCAGTCTGCATCAGAGGAATTAGGTAATCGTGAACTCTGTGAACAAAATAGTTATAAATGTAAATAGGTTTGTTTGCGGCTGCCGTTAGCAAATAAATTTGCTAATTCTGAATATTATAAACAATAAATACGAACTGGAATAAATAGATTTTATCTGTTGGTGACAAAAAGATACTAATATACACCCTACAACCGTCCCAGTCCGAGCTCCTTGGGTCTTATCTGTTGGTGTAAGAATGAATTCTAGTACAAACAGTAACACAGAGACATGATAAAAATTGTTACTTGTAATAGTTAATGTACAAAATAGAAGTCACTAATTGTAAAATTCGGTGTTTCCCCGAATCTAAACTCAAATAGAAGTTGACATGCACTTCACAACAGTTCAGGACTGGTTCAGTTCTAATTCAGAATTTGTTGCAATTGCAACAACGACCAAAGCTAATATATCTTCCACAACGATTAACAAGGATACTTACTGTAGAATTCGGCAAATAACGGCCACAGATACTTCCGTTGTGATACTGTTGGAATCGAAATAGTTGGAGCACTTTAATAGCGTCATCACCAAAGCTTCAGAACATAATTCTTTTGGCGGAGGTTGAATCACAGAGTAGGTTTTCAGCAGTGTCAATATTTGGTTTAACAGTCTATACTTCAAGGAAAAAACCGAAAATTTCGTGGTATCTTCCAAACTGTCGTTTTCGTCATCCGACAATTTTTCGATATCCATTTTGGCATGTTCATCTTCCTTGGGAATGTTCGAAGGCTCTGCTTGATCTTCGGCATCACTACAAACTGGGGAATAGTCCTCGGAATCGCTCAGATCTGGATAAGGAAGCACCATGCAGTACTCTAAGTGAAATATGTTAGAAAGAATGATATGGTAATTAGGTACTTGCTGAATATTGTTATTTCATTGTTTTCAAAAGAAATAGCCTTGGACTATACCTATACTGATACGAAGCAGATACACAGAAATCTGGGATTTAAACTCACTGATTCAAATGTCGGAAATTGACGAACTATTTATAAAGTAGAAAGAAGTCTGCAGTTGCATAATTCAATGGTTTCATCCATTGATTGAGTTATGAGTTGAATATAGGTTCGAGAAACATTTTGTTGCTTTCAATGTTTAATTAATATATTTTAGTGTAATTTTTGATGATGATGGTAAAAGGATTTAATATTACTTGACATATACCCTCCATTCCAAAAGTAACAGAACTTTTTCAAAATAAAAACAACCAATATTTTGATACAAATCTTTTTATTAATCAATGTAGTCGCCTTCTGCATTGATACAGAAATTTGCACGCGCAAACAAGTTGTCAACAGACTTCTCTATATCATTTTTTGTAATGGTCCTTAGCGCGTAGGTCACCGCACTTTCAATGGCTTCAATCGAATCGAAACGCACGAACAAACATGACATAATAACTCAAGTCGCTTACATACAAATGCCATGAAATTTTTAACAGCTGTCAATGAAGTGCCAAGTTATCAACGGGTACAATATTACAACAAATGGCATTAATAGTACTGTTTTTTTCAAACAGTTCGGTTATTCTTGAAATGGAGGGTGTAGTAGTTAAAACTCTTATCTATTTCATTAATTGATGAATTCTGAAATGGAAGTAGAGTGTTTTAATTACCTTGATGTATTTGCGACATAGGACTAGACCCTGGACTAGACCAAGGAGAAGTTACAAGTTCGGATTCACTCCCAGAACTTGGACTAGTAGAGCGGTTGGCAATTATGAAATCTATTTCTTCGTCACTAGTCATTGGTGATCTGGGTTCCCACAATTCCTAAACAGAATGCCTAATATAATTCGAAATTCCATGAATCATTTCCGCTTAGGGTTGAGGGAAAATGTTTCGCTTTTAAAATATAAGAAATCTACATCCAAAATTTAACTACATCTCCCGTTAGCCAAAGAATCAAAATCACGTCAAGATCGATTGAGCATATAAAATTGAACTTGACATGCGCTTACAACAGGTCAGAACATGCAGTAACTCGTACATAACATCCGATGAAGGCAGAGAGATGTCGCGCGGGTGCAAGAACGAAGCGGGAACAGAATGCGAACTCAAACTTTTTGACGCATTAGTATATAACTCCCGAATGTTAATCGAAAATCTCAACTTTTGAAATAATAAGAACCCCTTCGGAACTATGACCCATGGTTTTTGAGGGACACCCGGCATAGTTAGAATAACGTGTAATTCTCAGCCGAACATTGCCCAAATGTATAGACGCAGATTTTTAATTTTTTTTTCCAATTTGATGAGCTTATATAATTGCTCCCTAATATTGTTGTTTATTGTATACAACCTACCGGATATGTCAATCCCAGTTTCTTCTTGGGAATGAATAAGTCCTCCGAGTCCTGCGAGTGTTTTCGTTTCTTTTTTTTCTGTAACTTATGCTTGCAAATAAGAGTTTTCGAGCTACCAATAAGCCATTCCATCTTCTTAACCAAAACATCAATTATATTGCATCCTAGTTGTTCTTTAATCAAAGGATCATGAAAACTGCACTTGTCAAGCGTACCCACAATCAATATGCAACTCTCCAACTGTAAAAATATATTTGAAGAAATAATGTTAGCAATCTTTTACTAATCTAATGTCTTTATGAGAAAAATTCGATTATTACTACAAAAAAAAATTTTTTTTGAAGGGAGAGACCTGTAAAGGCTATTTCTAGAGCCGTTTTTAGGAATTTTTTGAAGAACTACTAAGGTTTTGGGTCGGTTCTTACGTCATTTTGCCGTTGAATCTCTCGAATATACCTCGGCGTTATGGCTGTCAGCTTATGTAGATGTATGCGTCTTTGTAGTTCTTGTGTAGGTTTTTCTATACACATCCGAGAGTGGCGAATATTTCTGCGTGTGTTACGGTGACGTGGTCTCCCAGAGCAATGCCTGCACCCATCCCAGTTTTGGACCCCTGTGTAAACAAGGTGGGGCCCTGTGGGATGAGTCTGGCGTGGGATATGGACCAATTTTTTTTCATGGCCGTCTCCTCCACCATTATGTGTAGAGGAGGGACACCCAGCAGACACTCCATAGAGGCCGAGGATGTGGATTTCAAGGCTCTCGTGACTGCTAGACATGCTTGCCTTTGGATCTTGCTTATTTTGTTCCGTTTTGTCTTCCTGTCTAGTGCAGGCCACCATACGATGACCGCATAGGTCAGGAGCAGTTTTATCACTGTCATGTATAACCAATATATTATGTTTAGTCAGAGTCCCCATCTGGGCCTAAATAACTTCCGGCAAGCCCAAAGTGTGTTTTGCGCTCTTTGTGCTTGTCTTTCGATGTAATCACCAAATTTAGTTTGGCGTTAACCATCACACCTGGATTTTCCACTTGTATTTCTAGTGTTAGTTCCTCGTTAAGAAAAAATGGCGCCTTGAAAGGGCGGTAATTTCTGTTTACAAGTGAATAGAATCATGTATGTTTTGTTAGGATTGACGGACAGGTCGTTCTCTCTGCACTATTGTTCAGTCATTTGCAGAGCGTTCTGAGCAACTTCGCATATGGCGCTGAGGTTTTTTCCACGAACAAGGAGTACAAGATCGTCGGCATAACCCACCGCAAAGTGCCCAGCATAGGCGAGGAACGACAGGAGCCCGTCCAGCACAAGGTTCCTAGAGAGTGGAGATAGCACTCCCCGCTGAGGACATCCCCTTCTGGCGGTTTCCAAGACGGTTGACTCGCCGAGGAGAGCCTCAGACTTACCACACACCTTGCTATGATGTCTATTCCTCTATTAACGATAGCTTCGTCTATCGACCTATAAAGTGTGTTATCAAAAGCTCCCTTTATGTCTTGGGATATTCCTAGAGGGGCTTCGCCTATTTTCAGTCCTTTCTCAATATACCCTATTACAGAATGTAGTGCTGAGTAGACTGATCTATTTTACTTGTAGGCATGTAGGGGCGCTCCGCTAGTGTATTTCTCCTAAGATATCTTTCTACTAGTCTCTCCATGGTGTCCGATTCATATATTATAGAGCGAGGAGTACCTCAGGGTTCTATACTGGGGCCTCTGCTCTATCTTCTGTATACAAATGACCTGCCGGACGTTCTGGGCGATGGAGCACTTCAATTTGCTGATGATACGTCCTGTCACGTCGGGGAACAGTGATCAAGAGCTGAAAGATGCAGTTTGTCGAAAACTTGACGACATGGAAGAATATTTCAAGAACAACTTTTTGAAACTTAAAGTCGATAAGACGCAGTTCGTGAAATACTCATGCAGGCGACACCAAGAGAAACTACAACTGAACTTCGATGGGTATAATCTGGAGTCACAGAGCCACATTAAGTTCCTTGGCATGGAGATTGACCACAAAATGGACTGGAGGATCCATATAGATAATCTAATGAGACAGCTGAGTAGATACTGTTATGCTCTGAGGATCTTGAGCAAGGAGATCTGTAAGGAGACTGCCATCATCGCCTACCATTCTTTTGTTGAATCCCGTCTTCACTATGGAATTATTTTCTGGGCGAACTCCGCAGATTTCAATAGTCTTCATCTTGCAAAAAAGGCTGATAAGGGCAATACTCAACCTCAGAAGGAATACCAGCTGTAAGGCTCACTTTGCTAAGGTGTCAGTTCTGACCCTGCCAAGTCATTTACGAGGCTGCATTGTTTATCTGTGGAAATAGGGATCTGTTTGGAAAGCTCACTAGAGACCATCAATACAATACCCGAAAGAAAAATGATCTACTATGCGAGAGATATAACTACACCTACATCCAAAAAAATGTTCATTTCTCTGTTCTGAAAGTTTACAACCATTTATCAGAGCTGATACGAAACTTGCCCCCTATGAAAAAGAAATCTGTGTTGAGTGACCTACTCCTGAAGAAGGCTTATTATTCATTGACAGCTTTTTCAGTATATTCTGAAAATTATTTATGATGTTTTTGAAAGTTTGTTTATCGGTAAATACCACTATTTTTGTAATGTTTTATATTATTTTATTTGTACCTTCACAGTTTCTTTTATTGACACGCTGTACGGCTTATGCTAGCCATAATAGCAGCAAATAAACTATTTGATTGATTAATCCCACGCGATTTGTAACTGTTCAAATCGCCAGACTTCATAGCAAGTGTGTGGGGAAATTGGTTCATCAGTCCAAAACGCCGTGTTGAACCGAGAACCGACAAACGGACGAAAAAACGAAGTGTACGTGGCCTATTATAGCCAATAGAAGTCGATATTCCAAATGAGGAATAATTGCGACTTCCTATTTTGCCAATTTCGGCGAAATTTCAAGACGAAACAATAAAAAGTGTAATGCAATATTATGCGCGTGCGTCTGCGCATGTGTACCATGCAAACAGACATTCAGGCAAATCTCTTGCAGGATAATTTCTGACATCTTTCAGATGATGCAAAAAAATTACTTTCATTAAATGCTCACACAGGTCTATCCCTTAAAAATAGCGATAAGATAAATGTAACCTTACAATTTTTTCAGTAGGATTCTTGAAATCATTGAGAACCCTGATCAACTGAGGTATACTTTCTCTACATCTTTCTGAACTTCTATTAGATGGATGCTCCAACAAATAACACAGGCATCTAATATATTCTATATATTCATCGTTGAAATCTGGAATTGAAATGATTCATGATTTCCAAATAGAAAAATGTTGTAGAATAAATGGAAAATAATGCTAGACTTTCTACCTTGCGCCAAAGGATATTCCTTCAATAGTTTAACGAAACCATCGCAAATTTCCGGTATGGGAAGGTCTGATTTTAGCTGACTTATTCGGATAAAGTTCATAATGATTTTAACAATTTTCTTTGGCGCCAGAGGTAGCAGTTTGCTGAGATGAACTAATGAATCGCCTTTGGGCGTGTTTCTCATCTGAAAGTGAAAAAGAATGATTCAGATAGTAACGATTAGTAAATAACTGTACTCACTTCAATTATACCTGGGTAATACCGGTATCTAGAATAATGTAAAAGGAACTTAATTATGGTATCTAGAACATGCTGGTCTTTTTTATCTGCAGTCCATCTAATGCTGCATTTGATTAATAAAGTACCAATTCCTTTCAATAACCCACATTTTTTGACCATATGGATAAATGTTCGTCCATTCAGAAGTTGGCTGTAATAATAATAATTTAATTTACCTTCAATTTCTTCAATCATCATAAAATTTTCAGTTTCTTAAATGCATAAAACTATATATTTATTCTTACCGAAGAGCTCTAACTCCCATTACTACAGTAGCTTCAGTGAATACTGATTCATCAGATTCTTCTGCATAATCTTTTATAAATTTCACTATGAAAGAAACCAACTGTGGTTTAATATCAAGAATCAAGTCAGCCAACGTATGTTGACACATATTCCCAATGATTCTAAAGATTCTCCCAACAACACCATCTTCACTAGGATACCTTTTAAGTATTTGATTCAATTCGGACAGCCCATTATTATTGATAATCTAAAAAATTTGAATGGTTAACTAGACAATTAATAATTAAAATTTTCAACTTACAATCTCATTTGCACTTTTACTATCCATACAACTGTTTCCCAAAATACTCAAAGCTACAGAAACTATATGAAGGTGGGATGAATGCAATGATGTAACTACTTGTTTCAAACATCCTGACCTATGAAGTTTGATAATATTTTCTTTATGTTGTGGCCATTCTACATCTTTTCTGATTGCTGTCAATAATTTGTATAATGTGGAAGAGCTTGGACTATGTAACAACACTTTCAGAGTTTCGTCGAATGACCAAGAGTCAATAAAAGTTTTAGTAGCCATTTTATAACTAAGAAACAAATATACTAAAAGAGTTCTCACACTCCAAAATCATGTAAACTATAGCCATACTATAAGCAATAAGCATAAGCATATAAGGTTTTTCCTATGGACAACTGACACATTCTCATATTATCTGACAGATAAGTACCAGTCAAAATAAAAACATGAATTTGCATGCGTTCTTCCAACTTCTATGGTTAGACTACAAAAAGTTTTATTATATTAACACAAAATTATGTATATCTTATCAGCTTATTTTTATCTGATATTCATTCCAACGAATTCCCAAAAATTAATATTAAATTTTTTATAACTCGTAAAATTTCAAAATTTTGGTCGAAATTCTTCACAAATAGCGCAGCTATTGAACGATAATATATCAGATTTCTTTCTCTTGATTCTATTAATACATCTCACCTAACAAAAACTTGATTTTAATTTCTTAGAGTACAGTATTTTCATAGATCAAAATCAAATATTTAGTTATTGTAATCTGTAAATACTATAGAATTTGAAAAAATTAAAATTTGAGCATCAATTATGAAAATTATAAAATATGTCAAGCGCATTTGACAGAATGATCATTTTTCTTTTTATCGATTTCCCATATTCACATTCATTATTTTCAAATAAAAATGAATAACACTCATTTCTCAGGAAAAACTGGACCCCTACCAAATACGACCTTGCTATTTAGTGAGAAAAGTGACTGGTTACGAGCTCAAAGGAAACATACAACAATTATTTTCGAAAAGAAAACTGTGCAACATTATAGAGATTGTACGATTGATATAATTAGACATACTGAACGAAGACATATTCGAAGTATGACTTCAAGGTCACACCTTGAAAACTATTTTTGATAATATGTATTTTATTTATTGATTTTTATTAATGTATTCTTTATGTTAAGTATATACCAATCAAAACAATAGTTATTTTGAGTTGCAGATATTCGTAAACGTTTTTTGAAAATTAATTTCGTATATTAGTTTTGATTTTACAAAAGCATTTCGAATTCGATTCAAGATCGAACGACAACAGTTAAAGGTTCCTTTTCATTAAACCGTTCTGACGCTGATTTGGATGGTCGTCATTTTCATCGTTGACACAAGAAAGTTGGGATTTGTTTGTTTTTTTTAACGTCCTCTATTTCTGCCTTTCGTCTAATGACACACTGGGGAATTCTGTTACCCCACTAACCCTGAAATTTTTCCGAACCGCTCTCGTGTCTAGGAAGACAGGACCGACAGCTTTACATTTTCTCCGAAAGATGGACACTCAAGCGATTCCCAGAATCCCAAAAATCGCACCGATTTTGTGGGTATTGAACCCAGGTAACTCTGCGCAGGGGACAAGCATCATATCCTCTACGCCACCGAGCTAGCTAAGTTGGGATTTTTGCGGCAGACGCTAAATGAGACAAGTGACAAGTTTTTATTTTCTGTCTTCAAGGGTTGTCAATAAAAAATATAAGGCATCCAGTTTTCTTTGATATAAAATGGCCGAGTCTCTTTTTATAATCGTCTAGTTCTTCCACAATATTAGCTTTTGGTACTCGAATAACATAGTTAGAGGTCTCAAAAAAGAATTTCGCAATATACAACACTAAGGATTCCAAAAATGATACCAAATCAATAGAAAAATAGACTTCATATTTATCAATCGAGTGATATAACCTAAAATAAGTGACAAATGACATATTTTGACACTGAAAACCTTAAGATGCCTCAACACGAGCGTCAAAATGGTCACTTGATCTATTTTTCTACGAAACCATGACGCTCCCATAAAAAGGGATTTCCATCGTCAAAATATGTCATTCGTCAACCACCTCGGGAGCTGCACGGTTAGTGCACAAGCATATTGTAACTGCTTAGCCGAGGCTCCTGGTTCGAATCCGGGGTCAGGTTATGGATGTTGTCCTTGAACAAAAAAGTACTGAATTTGAAAGAGTCGCCTAAAGAAGGCATAAACTTCCGAAGACCAGATAACTTGTAATCCTTGTGGTGGCAGTTATCATTGCACTGTCTAGGAGAGTGGTTCGGAATGCACTATAAACTGTAGGTCCAGCTGTGTAAATTGGCCGAGCACATTGTTAAAAGATGTAAGCAAGCAAGCAAACACGTCATTTGTCACTCGTTATAGGTTAAAACACTTAATTTATATATATGAAGTCAATTTTTTATTGGTTTGGTATCTTTTCTGGAAGCTTTACTGTTACATATTGAGAAATTCTTTTTTCAAAACATCTAACTATGTTGTTTGAATATCGAAAGCTAATATTGGGCAATAACTGGACGACTGTAATAAGAGACTCGGTCATTTCGTATCGAAGAAAACTGGTTGCTTTAGGTTTTTTATTGGCAACCCTTGAAGACAAAAAATATAAACTTTTCACTTGTTGTTTCTAGCGACTGCCGCTATAAAGTTCAGAAATCTCAACTTTTTAGCGTCAACGCTGAAAATCACGTGACCATCCGAATCTGCCCCAAAGCGCTCTGACAAAAAGGAACCTTTACACTTTCAGGGTATTTGGGTGAATAAAATAATATAGTTGGTAATATCACTGTCAATAATGTATAAATGTCACGTCTGACAGATGACAATTGTCTTGAATCAAAAATATCCATTCATCCAACTAAAAAATACGGAGAATAGGAAATAACTTGTCAATATGAATTCTTGTGAGCGGTGAAAAACATTATTTTATTTTTAGCCAATTTAAAATCTGCAAGTTCGGATTCCCTTGACTCCACAAAAGAAGTGGTGCTATGACTTTAGAGGATCCGTTTTTTGTTGTTAAAGAGTGAGTTGTATAAATTGTAATAAATTTTAAGATTATGAACATTAAACTATTTTTGTACTTTTAGTGAAGTATTTAAAGCATTGAATAAAACGCGGGGGTTGTATCTTCGATGGATTGAAATTCAGGAAGATACGATTTGTACATCGAAGGAGGAAATTGAATGGATAAACACAGAGCTGAAGAACTCTTTGCGTAGTATAGAATGGGATCTAGAGGATCTAGAAGATACTATTGATATCCTTTTCCTTGTTATAAATTTAATGTGAATGTTACGTATTATAGAATATAGAAATTAATCAAACCAAAATCATTGAAAAAATTTGACTGAGTAATTGAACTGTAATTTCCTTAACAAAACATAAATATAGTCGAGAAGAATCCAACCAAATTTAAAATAGATAATAAGGAGCTAACTGTGAGAAAAAAATTCATCGATAGTACTCGAGAAGAGGTGAAGGTAATTCATAAATAAAATGCAGTTTGTTGATCAAAAATCTAAAATCTTTTATTTCCAAAGCTGATGAGGGACAAGATAAATATGAATCGTGGAAGAGATCGAGATCAAACTGCAAGACAGGTAAAACAATCTTTCATTGTTGAATTTGAATTATCAAATTTCGTTTTTTTTACTGAATATTATTACCGAGTTCTAACTTGAATTAATTTAGTCACTGTTCCAACAAATCAGAAATACATAAACCAGTTTTATTAACTTAAATTTCAGCCGCTATTGGACACGAGCGAGGTAAAAGTGTCTAATTCCCATGGTACGACCAAGTATTCTAAACTAGAAAATGACATGGACAGTCCTCAAAGAAATTTTATCAATGATACTTTCACGCAACAACAATATTTGACCAGGCAACAGGAGGAACATCTTGAAGCAATTGGAGATAGTCTGGGATCTCTGAAAAATATTTCCAGGCATATTGGTATAGAATTGGATGAGCAAGCTGGGTAATTGTTTATCTTGTCTTAAACACGTTATCTTTCGGTTATCTCTTGGTTTCTGTTGAAAAATTTATTGAACTGAAAAAATGATCAAAACTTTCACAGAAGATATTTAAAACTAAATGAGTAATAAAAAAAATAGATATTGGGGTAGCATTCAGAAAGTCAAAATAAAGAACATCGTTAATAGAGTAGATAACACCATAGGTGGGTGGGACGTCTGCTGTTTACCATCCGCATTGAAGCTCACCTCGGCGAGTCGACCGTCTTGGGGAGTAATAAAGGGTATTCCATCGGGAGGCTTCATTTTGAGTTCCCATTAAAACGCAATTTTTTTGAGAAAAGTGGTGATATTTTTATTTTAATGTAAAGTACAAACTCTGAGGTTAATAATGATATCGATATCTGGCCAGTGTCCACCTCGGGCCTTTTTACAAATAGTAATTTTTCAAAGGAAAATTTTCATCACATTTTCGCATAATTGCGGTAGTATTCCGCGTATAACAGCTCGAATAATGTCTTTGAGTGTCTCAATCGTTGCTGGAGTATTGGCGTAGACCTTATCTTTGACGTAGACTCATGGAAAAATGTCTAATGGTGTTAAATCGCATGATTTAGGAGGCCAATTCACGTTTAAAGCCATTGTTTCACCAGCTGTGTGGCACGTAGCGCCATCCTGTTGAAAAGAAACACCCTGCAAGCCAAGAGCATCTACACAGTCATTTGTTTTGGATGAAGAGGTTTTTGAGTATTTCTTTCGGTTTTCGGATCCCCAAATGTTTATTGACATACCCAGACAGTTGGAAATGGACCTCATCACTCAGAATAATCCGGTTCAAAAAAGCAATCGATTATGCCTTTCCAGCGCCCAATCAGTATATATACGGCGTTGTACGTGGTCAGTTGGCTTCAATTCTTGTGTTAAATGATCTTTATAGGGATGGAGAAGCAGAGCAAGATGCAAAATACGGTGCAAAGTGTTTGGGAAATGCCCAATTCCTGTGATCGGTAATCCTGCTGTTTACGCTGACCACTTTCGCGCATCCAGTAGCGAGTCTAACAGATGTTTTCCGAAAGCATACGAATCGTAGCCAGTGTTGCCACAATTATTCTCACGTCGGAGATTTGATTACCTATCGTTGAAAGTGAAATAGCGAAGTTTGAGATATACTATTGACGTGAAATCGATAGCAAAAAACTCGTATTTTTCGCAAGTGGGAACCCGCGCTTGATCTAAATAAACAGATACATATTTTGACTTTTTCAGACAGAGTAGTGCGGTTTAGGCACAAGATGTTTTCAAAATCTAAAGAGTTTCCAAAATATTTATATAATATTTGAATCTGAGCTCTCATTTCAGTAATTCAATAAGTTCAACATAATGGATGCGGTCGAGGGAAAATATTTTGTAATCCTTGTGGTGACAGTTATCATTGCACAGTCTAGGAGAGTGGTTCGGAATCCACTATAAGCTGCAGGTCCACCTGTGTAAATGGGCTTAGTTCCCGAGCACATCGTTAAAAGAAAAACAAACAAACAACTAATCTAACCTATATTAGACATATTTTTCATGAAAAAAAACTATATTTTACGTATTTCCTCCCGCAAATTTAAATGTTACTCTCTTTCGCAACATAGAACTTCGAGAGTTCTTTAATGGATAGCGATCGTTTTAATAAAATTTGCGAGATTGCACGGATTGAGTTGTTTTCCACAATTCAATAGAAATCACAGCTTTTATTGAATTATTTTGCTCATTGCTATTACATAATTCTTAACAAAAATTCAAAAAAGGAGATCTCCCTCCGTGGGTAAGTCAGTAAAGGTAGTGATCCCACGCCGAGGGTCCGGGTTCGAATCCCAGGTAAGATATGGATGTAGTATGAATGTTGGTGTGTTTGTCTCAGGTTAAAATATAAAATTTTCATTAGAGTTTGGATACATAAACTCCAAAGGCCAGATAACTTGTAATCCAGGGAGGTGGCAGTTATTGTTGCACAGTCCAGGTAGTGGTTCGGAGTCCACTATAAACTGTAGGTCTATAGAACAGACAAAAAGGAGGAGGTTATCCATTCGTGGGGAAGTTTCTTTTTGCATAACAAGATGGGATAAAAATTGAGCATCTATACCTCTGTCAGCTTTGAAATAAAGAGATTAGTACAATACTTGATAAAATTATCTACATCGGCTCGGAAGATGCCTACCGCAGCTAGAGGTTGAAAATCAAGTGAAAATCTTTCGAGATCACCGGGAACAAGCCCGAAACCAGAAATTCAATCATAAAAATAGAAATTACATCTTTATGTCCATGTCAAGCCAAATAGAAAAGAAAATTCAGCTCATCAACTGCAATCTATTCAAAAATCTGGCTGAGCAATGTGACAATACTTTTTACATAACTTCTATACTGAGATATTGAATAACTCAAAAATCACTGAAGTTGAAAAAATCCACCAGGAAAAGGGATCTGGCAACACTGGCTGAAATTCAAATCGTTCAGTAAACAGTTCCCATCGACACGGTATTGGATGCGCTAGTGGTCAGCGTAAACAGCAGGATAACCAGATGGGCGAGTAGGTGCTTGCTGATGACCAAAAGCAGTACGAACTTTTCGAACTGTGTTCGCGAAATTTTCACCAGTTTTGTAGTGAGTTTTCACTATTTCGATGCGTTGTGCGAGAGTAAATCTTTGCATAATTGAAATTCTCCTAGTTTTCTCTTGTCAAATCACCATGCAATGACAGTTCAGAAATGGCGGCAAATTTAAAATGAAATCTGCCAATGGAAGACCCTTCAAAACAAAAAACACGGAGATAATGGGGTAGCATTCAAAAAGGGCGAAATAAAGAACAACTTCCGGTATTTCCGGAAGTAACAGAAATGTTCCAGGTTATTAGAACATCATTGAGATGCAATTTGATATTTGTTACATTGAAATCAATCAACAAATGTAGCTAGGTGCGTTTTTAAGGAATGTAGTTTCAAAAGTGATTCAAAAATCTATAACAGGAGAATATTCGTAACTTACTTATCAAGTCTAACGCCTACATTTGTGTTTATCTATAACAAAAATTCATTACAGCATGCTGGACGAGTTCGGAACTGAATTAGATACGACTGAGTCAAGACTGGATTCTACAATGAAAAGAATGGCAAAAGTCCTTCATATGACAACTGGTAAGTTATAGCATGCGAAGATAAGTGACTACGATATATAATTTATACTAAAATTTTTTTTAGATCGACGTCAGTGGACAGCTATCATTGTTTTGTCGATTATTCTTTTTATTGTGATATTATTATTTATTCAACTGTGATTTTAATTTGCCATTTTCTCTTGAAAACTTAGTACAATTACGCATCTTTTAGTAGATACTATTTTTATTTTTGGGTTGATAGCTTTAGGTTTATTACAATTATTTTACTATTTTATATTTTTTAATATTTTAATAAAATCTAGACATATTCTAGGACAATGAGATTAGGGAACCAAGGTGCAAATATTATCAGTAACCGTATAATATTCTTTTGGAATTAAGATTGAAACAACAGTTTTTCATATAATATCAAATATAGCTTGTATAAAAGGGTAGCAAAGAAATGTAATACTTATTAAAGGATTCATTAATTGATAGTTGAAAAAGCTCATAATGTCCAAACTTTCATGATTAGCAACTTTCAAAATAGCTACTTATTCTCAATCAATGAAGTTGAGTTGGTCTCTTTGTGGTATTCATATTTTCCACGTATATAATATACACCTTTAATTTTCTGTTATTGAAACGCAACCAGAAATTCAATAATTAAGTGATTTGGTATTGAATATATAGAAATTGCATGTTGATAAATCTACTTTAACCCTGCATTGTTAACTATACGTCTAGGAGGCATTTACTTTTAAGTTGAGGTAATTCACACAGAGTGCGCTTCAGACACTTGTCTTTCCAGGTATGCCTTGTGTATACATATTGCTTCTAGTTTCAAAAAGAACAGGATGTCGAAAATGGTTTGTAAGGATTGTTGAAAATATTTATGTAGAGAACATGATAAAAAGTTTGCGTATCTTGTTTTTCGAAAAAAGATTTTTTATGAATCTTACCAAATCTAAATTATTTCATTGTTCCTTAATATATTATACTTTGAGGTATATTAAAAGTTTTTATTAATTAATATTTCCAAATTATACTGTTCTATTTTTTCCTGTTTTATTTAGGTGTTCTTTTTCACTTTTAAACTAATTTTATAGTAAGATTTTTCAATAAGCCTGCTGTGCGTCTTGTTGGCCAATGTATAGGAAATTCTATATTAGCAATGCAGGGTTAATTGAAAAAAGATGAGCTCTCGAATGTTGAATTGATTATTTTACAAGGTTTTCAATGCGAAATGTCAATAGTTTCAGAAATGGTATTTAGTATAGTAATGATTTTAAATACTTTAGTCATATAAATTGGTGATATCAATTGAATAGATATACTGAAATTATTTTGCCTAACTTTGTATGTACATTGTAAGTCCTAGATACTTTATAGAAAATGCATTTGATTGATACCTCTATTTTGTATCGTTGATTTGTTATTTGACAATAATTTTGGCTTGTTAATTACATACAACTACCATACCACACTTCTATGGAGGATAGAGGTGAGGAGGACTTTCTTGAATTGGAGATTAATTGTAAAAGCGTCCAGCTGAGAATAATTTAATAAATATTTTACCCTTTTGCTACAGTGAAGCCCCGCTAAGGTCTTTTGATGAACACTTACATACACAGAGATGGTTCTACTTCCAGCTACCCTCCATACACATTTCAATAATAAAAAACAAGTACTGTGTTTTAAGGAATTTTACTTAATAATTGCGATTCGTAATTCGTATTCAGACGAATTCGTCTGAATAAGCTACGGTGTAGTGAAACGCGTTACGAATCGCAATTATTAAGTAAAATTCCTTAAAACACAGTACTTGTTTTTTATTATTGATAATGGAATTTTACCAAGTAAAAGCCTCCCAAATTCAAATACACATTTCACATTATGAAAAAGATGCGCCAGGTGAATTGCGCAAGTGAGAACAGGATTTGCTCTTCTAACGAAGATGTAGCTGAATATTTTATACTTTCCACAATGTTATTGTTACAAACACGACCGGTTTCGACCGTCAGGTGTTTTCAACTTACTTATATAGATAGTAGACTAATTTGATATTAAGTACTAGAGAGGTATTGATGTCGAGCTGGCTTAATTTTGAGTTACAAGAAATGATCTTATTTATCTAGGCACTAACCTAATTTGATTAGATTATTGATGATATGGATTTTAATAGTTTCCATGTAATTTCGCTTCTTGGGTCGAATGTTGGATTCTTTAATAATTTCAGCAATCTTATGTTTATGGATAATTTTGGATCTTGAAGATGACTCGAAACCGGTCGTGTTTGTAAAAATAAAATTGGGGAAAGAATGAAATATATTTTACTTCATCTTCATTGAAAATGAATTTTCATATAATGAATAAATCATCAATAATACTCATTTGCTCTTCTAGTTTCGAATCTCGCGGTTTTCTAAGGAATGTGTTCGACGATGGCACGGACATATTTTCGTCCCTATGATTGAATTTATTATCGATTGTTAAGTTATGAAATTATTAGTGTAAAACAAATTGTCTTTATTATTGATGATTCAAGTTACTAGAAACTCGATCATTCATTTTCATTATCAGAAGATTAAGGATGAAATATCTTTTGCAATCAACAGTCAAATACAGAATGGAGGTATAATACTTCTTATTTATACTTAAAGGTAATTTTGAGCTCTTGAAATTCATTTTTTTGATTTGCGAATGTTAGTTACCATTTCATGGTTTTTCTATATATATAATTTTATCTGGGATCTCTGAAAGGTGCTTTTATTTTTATTTATGCCTAAAATATTTGTGTGCTTAAATGTTATCAATGAGTCAGTATCAAAATATATTCAATTCTTGTTGTGTAAAATGCTATTTTAATTAGGAATTCAATTGGAGTTTTGGTTAGTTGTGGAAAATATTATTTTACTCAGATCAGGATATTTTTGAATTGCAACATTCTTGCAGATGTACCTTAACGAATAACAAAGTACGGAAAATTATCGATGGTAGCCTTTTAATTAATTATGAATGAGCTAGTCATCTATTGGAGTAAATTAAAATACAGTAGAACTCAATTTTAAAGACTATTTTGCTGTTATAAATTGATTTATTTTATAAACTGTATTCGACAAATTTCAAAGAAGATTGATTCATGAAAATCTTGCATTAATTTTGCCTTTGTTGGGTTTGAATTTTCGGGTTCGAAATAGAATTTCATATTTTCAATGAAATATTTAAAAATTAGGATTAATATGTTTGTAATCGTTTTATACGTTTATATTTTGTAATTTTATGATTTCTGTGTTATTTTTATAGTTCTTCGAATGTCAAGTTATGAAAAAGGGGAATAGGTTTTAATATTCTAGAATCTTATGAGTGAAATGAATTTATGCCGTTATTCTTTCTTTATATATTCGAAATATTTATGTAATATTTTAAGTATTCAATTCTTGCTATTTATATCCCATAAAGTACAATTGATTTTTCCAAGATATTGCTTTTTTGTTGTTAAATTGGTCTGAGGCTTGTAGTTCCATTTCAAGGCATTTATAATTGATGACTGTTTCTGTACCTTATTTTTAGAAATCATTGTTTTTCTCAATTTACTATTGTTGCTTTTTGTATAGCAACATTTTACTACTCAAGAAATTGTTACTTTTAGTATATGATGCATTTTGCGTTCGTATTTGTGTCTAATTATTTTAAGTCTGATTTTTCTACATACCTAACCATGTAGGTAGTTATTAGAAGTGAACCAAATAAATTCAATTTATATACAATTGTTGCAGTTTTAGAAATACAGTGTAGTAAAAATGATTATTGTACCTATAATTTTTGATTTGTTAAACTACATACTTGAAATAAAAGTATTTATACTTAGTATATGTGTGGTTTGGTTTTTCGTGAAATTTTTTGTCTATTGTGTGTGAAGTGGGTTTCTGGTGGTATTAAAGGAAATATAAATGATCTTGTCTTTGTAGCTATGATTCTTCGATTCTATAGTTACACTTCATTTGATGACATAAGCTTGTTGCATTATTTCGTCTGCTCAAAAACATTCTACTTTTGAAAGTTTGTGGCACTTCGGCTCATCACGATCTGAAAACCGTTCTCGATAGAGATAAAATGCTCGAGCACTATTTTAGTTAGATTGAAAATACGTTTTTTGTCTATTGTGTGTGAAGTGGGTTTCTGGTGGTATTAAAGGAAATCTTGTCTTTGTAGCTATGATTCTTCGATTCTATAGTTACACTTCATTTGATGACATAAGCTTGTTGCATTATTTCGTCTGCTCAAAAACATTCTACTTTTGAAAGTTTGTGGCACTTCGGCTCATCACGATCTGAAAACCGTTCTCGATAGAGATAAAATGCTCGAGCACTATTTTAGTTAGATTGAAAATACTTCGTAATCTTCGTTGGGAAAGACTATATAAAACAATAGTAATAATGAATGGGTAATATTACATAATATGCGTTGTTTGAAAAAGATATTTATCATACCATGTGGGCTAGAACGTTCGTGGGCTGATATACAGATGGCGTTACTAGGATCAAATCCACATGAATTTCAGTAATTACTAACCTTAACTATAGTCGATTTGGTAAAGCCGTAGAGTAATAAATCTTTAAGTGACACGATATAATATTTCTACACCACCCCGTACTAGAATTCCATAGCGCAATACAGATTGGACAAGGACGGAATAAATTGTCTCGAGTTGTTTTATTTTACAGAAACCTTTACACAGAACGAACAGAGTTAAAAGACACCTTATCTTTGGCACCAATAGTTTAACATGTCCGTCCCATCTTAGGTGACGATCTATGGTCACTTCGAGATATTTAACTCTTTCCGCTTCATTTATTTCGACTATGTCGTGTTCCATATTGACTGAAAGCTTGCTGAATGGGGGCAAATTGGAAACATAACTAGTGAAAGGTAGGTAAGTTGTTTTTTGTGGACTGAAGGTGAGAAAATTACACCGGAAAAAGTCGAGGATCATTCTGAAGTCCATCTCTGCTTTCAGTTTCAATGATTGCCATCAATTAGCCATATTAGAGATATTAATAAGAAGTTTTTTTATAATTACCTTCAAAATCCGTTCACCGAACACAATGTACAAATTACAAGAGCTAAGGTTCAGTATTTCCGGAAAAAATGAATAAAATGCACAGTACATTTAAAAGTTTGGCAGTTGAGCGTTTCGAATTGATCGAATGAAAAAAAGTACGTAATGTTCTCCTCGGAAATTTTTGAATATTAATTGAGACATACACAAGAGCGTTTGCTCAAAAATTGACTAGATGGCGTGCTTCTAAATTATAAATATCGAAAGGGCCAATATACCTGCAGGGACCACATTACCACCTTCTCCTCTAGTGTTAATGTTTTTGTGGATGGGAGGTTATTATCACTTCAAAATAGAAGTACTGGATCTACTATCATGAGGACATAAACGCGGATGTTTTCGAAGAATATTTTGAACAGTTGTTGGATTTGATTCCACTATAATCTATTATAGTAATGGATAACGTAAGCTAGCATTCGCGACAGATTGAATCAAGCCTAAGTTGAGTATGCATGAAATTCATGAAATAATTATTTTCTGTAAACGTAATTATCTAGATATTCACAATTGATTCCATTTTATTCTCGAAGGGACCCTGAAACACATTCGTCTACGTCACTAACTACAAACTTTAGACGTATAGTGTAAACATTTTATTTGAAACGAGGACAGCAATATTCGCAAGCAATAAAAAAGACAGAGCGGATAGTAGTCAGGTAGTTGGGTTCTTCCTGGGGATTTGTACGAGGGTTTCTATCAAAGATCCGGCAATAAATTGGTGCCTGCTTCAATACAAAATTATAGAAACTACATTTAATTTCGAATTTGCCCATGTACCACATTTCTAAGGGACTTTGAAGGCGATAAAATAAATCTGGCTGAAGAATGCATATTTTGTGTTCCATTGACCAATTCCTGGTACTTTTTTTGACAGAATGTATGTATGAAAGCCCCCACCATATACGACTTGAAATATACATTTATAAATGATGTAAATCCCAGATTCTTACCTATTCACCCTTTCATCGAAATGATTGATCTTTAAGAAACTCTGTATAGCATGACTTGTAATTTGTTATGAATGGGATATAACTGAAAAATGATGTAGAATGGCAACGTCGAGATGAGATGAGACATTGAACTTAGCTTGTAGAGCTGCAATCGATCGCGGGATTTTTCTTTCACAAAGAAAACCTCATTTTGATTCTTTCATTATTCAGTTTTACGTTCCATACTGAATTCAATAATTTTGTGGGAGGATTGGCTATTGCACTTAATTTAAAACAATTTCAAGGGTTGAAACATTACACTGGCCGACAAAAAAATTGTTGTAGATGTAACATAAAGCTGAATAGCATATCAAGGAAGAATGGACGTATCCAAATGCAAAAATGAGAAAAAAAGTTTTTACACGTAAGTTTTTCTCGTTACATTTATAGAACCACATTTAATGTTACAATATGTAATGTTTATAGAAAAAACATTCGCTTTACACCCACTAAACGTACATTACATTTAAGGAAAACACAAAGATTATGAATACTGACTCAAAATATTAATTAAATTCTATTTTTGCCTTTTATGAGGGGTCATATCTTCTCTTTTCACAAACCACCAGTAATCACCCATCATGGTTGGATCCCATCGTCTGATAGATGGTATTTGTTGAGTTTTTGTCAGAAATTCATGCACAATGATAGCCTTGTCAGATTTGTGCTCTATCGTGATGCAAAAGCCATTAGTTTTCTTTCCACAAATCTGGCTTGTTTCGAAGAATTCCGAGTGCACAACACTGCAATAATCAAAGAAAACAGTCAATATCACCTTGACTTTTGATCAACTTGGAAGGCTCCATCTCGAAGCCATGTCTCATCACCAGTTACAATTGTGCCAACGTAGCGACAACAAAAATGTTGACAATCGTTTCCAGCAGATTATTCAGATAACCAATTCCCAGTACTTTTTTTTAACAGAATGTATGTTTGGGTCATAGTACTCTATGAGAGTTAAGTGCCACTGTTGTAGAGGGGTATTAGAACCTTGCTTGGTAACACCTATTTTCAATTAAACAAAAATATTGTCATTGGAGATCCTCCATCTTAATAGATCATTTTTTGCAAGGTTTATGCTTCCGTTTGTTCTAATCTCAGAAAGATTTCTTGTGAAAAACTCTTATTTAAATTCGAATTGAAATTAACGATTTGGCAACAGTAAGAATTCTAAAGCTTAATTGTGCTTGTGACTATAGAATACTATAGCATTTTGTTCTGTCGCCCTCTTTACTTCAATAAAGAGTATCTTCACCAATCACCCATTCCCTGCACACAACGGCTATAAATTGAAAAAATGATGTTTGAATCTAAAGAATGGGGATGAATTCTTTTTGAATAATTTTCAGCGTTGTGGAGGATAACAATTTCAAGTGGCTGGGAGTAGGATTGTTCTAGAATCTGAATTTCCAATCCAGTCGAAAATGATCGATTACCAATTCAAACTCTGAAAGAGACATTGAACTTGCTGAGTGTGGGGCGTTCATAATTTGCATCTGTAAGATATCCAACGTTGGCCGTTTGCCCGTCTTTTTGCATTGTTTGGGGAGATGGAGGTTTTCGAGACTAAAGTTTACGAGATTTCGATTGGTTTATTCAATTCTTCCTTTATTATTTTTCGAATACCATTCAGGTTGGTGCATCGAAAACTATATGCGTTATTATTTCGTCCATTTCCTGACGAAGCCTGAAATTCTGTAGATAATCTTATGAGCAAGGCTTGTCCACAATCTTTTATGTTCTGTATCATTCCATGTTTTCTAAATCGTGTACGCTTGATCAACCCAAGTTTCATCCAGATAAAAAAATTCTTACTTTAAGCACGATATTTTTTAATTGCTCTTGAATAATTTCTTTTCCAGCAAACGATTTCTGACTTTCTGTTGTACTTTTCTCATGAGAAATTCAATTCATACAAAACTTGCAACAATTTGTTTCTTGATAGTAAAGGCACCTCCAGATCTCTTACGAGCACAGCGTGTATTGTTTCCACAGTGGGAATTTCCGAAAATGAAAAGAATCCACAGTTTTTCGGATAGTATTCCTAAAGTCTTCATCGATAATCATTCGGAGCCTCCCTGGAGAACTTTTGCAAGTTTCACTATAAATTAATTTCCTTAAGAAGCTTGTACTGTCCAATTCCTGTCATCTCAGAACACATTTACCAGGTTAATCGATTGAAGGTGCCTTAAAGCATCGTATACATTTAATATAATTACTTTTTCACTCTGGGAAAGAGGTATATCTTCAGTATGTTCAACAGGGGAAAATAAGGAAAATTTTCCATTATTTATGGACTGAACAACACACTTTCACCAACTACCAACTGATGCATACTAATTCAGGAATGAAATAATAATTACCTTTCTTGGGGTTAAATTCTGAGAAAATATTTAATAATATCCTTTAACCCTTATCCCAGTAGACATTTGACTCAACATACCTTGCGGGCGGTGGTACCTGTGTACCACTGAGTAATCAAAACTGTTTTGTTTATTGTAAATCATTCATGATGGGAATTACTTATCAAATTTACATCTATAATGATCTCATACACAGGTTATTGTGTAATGAAACGATGAAAACAGTTTCCATATCAGTTGATGGGTAGTCAACGAAGTGCTTATGAGTTTTTGAGGAAAAATAGAGATGAAGCCCACTTGAATTGCCAATATTATACCCAGGTATCCCGGATTACAATATGTGAGAAGAATATAATTGATGACACGCGTGACCATCTGTCACCTAAAGATTTATTACTCTACGGCTTTACTAAATCGACTATAATAAGTGGGCGATTTCTTAATACCCAGCGGAAAATCGCATTCTTGATAGCTAATAATATCGGAATATCGAGTAAATCGGTCTGTGTCCAAGAATTATTGCTATTAGAAAATTCGACCCAGATCCAAAGAAAAGTCTGTATATCATGAACGAATAGAGTTCCTTGTAATCTAAGTGCCAATTTGAACCCCTTTAGATGTACTCTAATTACAGTTCAGCTATGTAGTATAAGTATAAGAAAAAGTCCAGTGCTGACAAATCTGGAGATCTTGTAAGCCATTCAGAATAATCTGTTTTCCAATTCATCTATATGGAACTTCATTCAGAAGCTATCTTATAAGAATGGCATAGTGCAGGGGTAATCTATCTCAATGAAAAGTTACATCTGCTGGTAACTTATGTTTTTGACATTTGATGAAGTAGGTTGAATAATGTTTTCAGTAGCACTAGTATATTTTACTTGTCAAATTTACTGGTGCCAGTCAAGCGTTTGCGCATAACTTGTGCAGCTTAAGGTGTGCTTATGCAAAGTATCTTGTAACATCACAATTCTCAAAATTCCTCGTTTTCCATGAGAAATCGATTGTTTTTCAATGAGGAAAAAATTTATGTCTTGAGTGAGAAGAATTATTATAGTATTTCTCAAAAGATCTGTTGATTTTCGTGGTTTGATTGGCTGAAAAATCAATACTTAATGTGGTGTGCAACACTGATGAGTTAAAACGAGACTGCAGTCGGTTGCTCCTATTCATGACATTCGACCGGATTGTACCAATTCTGGTTGACGATGATTAAGAAGAGATTCTACGGAAGGTTGAATATTGTTACCTAAATGAATATTCTTCAATGATATTTCACGTTTACGCTTTTGAGGCATCGCGTTTTCCAAAAATGTTATAACTTGTGTACTTCATTAATTTTCACCTGACTTATCAATTCACCCTCGTACAAATGTAGAATCTGCATCTGAGCCTGCATTGATATACAACCGCCATTCCAAGAATTCACTGAATTAATTTCCTTTCACACTCAATCACGTGGATCTTGAAAGGGACTAATTATAATAGACTTGATAATATATTTAGCTCATCAAGGAACTCAACTATTCAAACCTAATAAATATGATGGTGTCGCATAGAAAGTTTGCGAATTTAGGACATAATTCATGTCGTTTTCAGTGGGATATCGAATTGTCATGGTTTATCCATGTATCATGCAAGTTATTGAACCTCTCCCACTCATAAGCCATAAAATTCTTGAAACAGCAAAAAGGAAAAATGTGATAAATATGAACTTTCTGTTCAAGAGAGAAATATTCATTCATTTCGGGATGAAATATGTATAGAAGAACGATTTTTGTAACAATAATTCGTTATGGCTTTCAAAATTTGCTGACTATCAAGACTTTTTCTCAGGAACATCTGTAGGTATAGAGTTGAAACTGGTAATGAATATTCAGGATGTTTTAAGTCTATGACATCCAGAAATATGGCTGACTTTGTTACATTTACGGCATATTTTGACACTTCCAAGAGCTTCAATAGCGTAAAACGAAGCTACTTTATAGTGAGGTTCTGTATTGATAACTTTTTCAACTTCCTAAAAGAGTTGTACATCACCAAAATCAAAAATGTTGACTATTTTTTCTATTCCATTTTTTGACTCTCAACTTTATGCTGATTCCATTGTTATACGACAATAAATATTTCTACACTTGTTTAGTGGATCTACACAGCTTCAAAGCAGAGTATCTTAGATGTGAAAACTTGTCACGGATACCTAGTCGTACCGCCTGATCAGATCGTGTCGCAGTAAGCGCTTTCATGAGTATCTTTTCATTCCACAATTTTTACTTCTTAAGTCCTCAGTATTTGTCACGGGGGTAGTGTAAACCAAGGACTTCAAATGACTCCACAGGAAGAAATCGAGGGGTTATGAGTCTGGGGACCGTGCAGGCCAAAATTGTGCATAAGCCACGTCTATTGTCTTATTGCCAAAGTTACATCTTTTAAAAATTAGGACGCTACTGATTTTTTGAAATATAAAAAATGTTTTTGAATTTTTCAATTATTTTTGAAGGGAAACATATCTCATTTTTTCGTAAGCCGTCAAGTTTTTGAGTAAAAAACTGAAAAACCGGTAAAGCTGGAAAATGAGGTTCTTGAAATAATGCAAAACGATCCTGGTACTTTCAATCGAAAAATTGCTGTCAGCATTGGTGGCAGCAATGGAGCTGTTTGGAAAATTCGTCATGAAAATTTGTTGTATCCATTCCACCTACAACGCGTACTTCTTCTTACCGATTTTCCTGCCCATACTATGTATTGTCAATGGCTTTTCCATAAGTTGATTCCAATTCCTCAATTTCTGACGCTGATCCTGTTCACTAATGAAGCAAGTTTTTCAAGAAATTTCATAAGGAATTTTCATGATAATCATATTTGGTGTGAAGAAAATCTACATCAAACGTATGAAGATTGATTTCAACATCAGTTCGCGTTCAACGTTTGGATCAGCATTGTGGGTGACTACCTAATTGGACCAGTACTTTTATCAGGGAGACTTACGTACCTTTGGAAATAAGACAAACGATGTGGTTTATGCACGATGGCGCACCTTCCCATTTTAGTCAGCTTGCTTGTGACTTTCTAACTCAAGAGTATTGAAATCGCTGGATTGGTTAAGGTGGTCCTCAATTTTGGCCTGCACGGTTCCCAGAGTTAAACCCCCTCGATTTTTTCTTGTGGGTTCATTTGAAGTCTTTGGTTTACACTACCCCTGTGGCAAATGTTGAGGACTTAAGAAGTAGAATCATCTCTGGGAGCAACTCGATAAGAACAGATCCTGGTGTTTTTGAAAGAGTTTGCTAATCAATGAGGGGAAGATTGGAATCTTGCATCCGAGCTGGAGGAGGTCACTTTGAACAGTTTTCCTAATTTTTATGAGTTATTGGTGATACTCAAAAGTCTTTGTTTTGCCCTTGAATAAACTTTTGATTTTTTCAAACTGCGATGGTTCTTTTTAATTGAGGACTACGTGTCGTACAATGAAATGTATGGACATTCTTTTCTTATATTTTTCAACATTTTAAAAACTTGGCATCGTACGGAAAATGTGACGAGAGGTTTTGTCTTGGAAAATAATTGGTAACATCAAAAATATTTTTCAATTTTGAAATATCCAGTAGCGTCCTAGTTTTTTCTTTGAGAATAACCTGCGTTGTGTTCATACGCGCGTCATTGGTGAATCAAAAATCTAGTTTCGTATTGAAAATTATGCGTCTTTGAAATTTTACCGCATATCTCAAGCGGTTTGCGAAGAATTCAAATTCAACTGCATCTTTCGATTGAACTTTAACACTCAATAAATCAATTACCTCCTCAAATATTGCAGTGTCTTTTTCAAACACTCTGTATATTTCAAGTAATGAAAAACTCATCGTTTTCCAGCTGGTTTACAACCGTATAAAAAGTTCGTTCAGAACAGATTTCCCCGTTTTACTCTCTACATTTCGTGATGAATTCGGAGTAAAAAAACACTGGAATTGATAAACACATCTTGTGAAAGAAACGGCGGACAGCGTCCCGCGCCTCAGCGTCGCGATGGAAGCGTCAGATTGACACCAGAAGCTAAATGCGAGCAGTATCTCCGTGACGGTGTTGGCGCAAAGAGCGAACTTGGAACGCAAGACCTCCCCGAAACGCCGCCCGCACAAAGTTTGGGAACTTTGTTATATATGAAAAGTGTTTTTTTCCGCTCTGTTGTTTATGTACGATTTATGGTTGTGTTTCTCGTTTATTTCTTTAACAACTGTAATCATTGTTTTTTGGTGGAAGTTCAGTAAATTTATGTGCTGCTGTGGTAACTTTTTCTAATGACGTTTCTGGATTGTTGAATGAAATGTGAGTGGGCTGATATTTATTATTATTTTTTCCTATGAGTCTTACGTTTGATAAATTTCACTCGAAAATATACTGCGCTAAGAAATCAACGCCCAATTTCATTATTTTAAATTTCTCTTTTGGTAGGCAACTAATTATCAACACATGTGTTTTTGTGGATACGTAGGTTACCTTTTAAATTTTGGCCTTGACAGAAAAAACAAGTAACTTAAGGGAAAAATAGTTTTATATTTCTTCAAATTAATCTCCGAATGAAATACTTCCAAAACATGGTTTCAACAGCCTCTTCTGCCATCGAAAATCGTTGCCCACGCAGTTTTTTCTTGATGTGGGCAACCAAAAAGAAGTCGTTAGGTGCCAAATCGGGACTTTAAGGTGGATGGCCGATTAATTCATTGTGTTGGGTGTGTGAGAGCTTGCATTGTCATAATGCAGAATAATTTTAGTTCTTCGATTTGATTTCCTCAACTCATCGAACAATTGTGGCAAACAAATCGTTGTAAACCATTCAGAATTGACCGTTCTACGTTGCTCTAATGCTATGGCGGCAACATGTCCAGTTTTCCTGAAAAAACAGGCCACCATTTGCTTCGAAGTGCTTCGTCCACGAACAATTTCTATTGTGTTTGGCTTGTCTTGAAACAACCATATTGTTGATTGTTGTTAAGTTAAGACACGGGTCTTCTTTTAAGAAATTGTTAAGTTGTGTGGCATCCAGCACGAACAAATCTTTTCGACAGCCAAATGATCGTGCAATATTGAATGTAGCTGGTTGAACTAATATCTAAGGTCTCCATTTAACGGTAAGTCACATGGCGATAATCGTGTATCATTTCGCGCTCTGCATCGATGGTATGTGGCAGAACAACTGATTCTGGACGACCTCCACGAAATTCGTCACGGCTTCGATAGAATTCGATATACGAGCGTTTCACAGTGGCCAAGTGTGGAGCTTCAACTCTGAAAATCGAAGCAAATTGATCGCAGCATGTTTTCATGCTGGAGAACTTTTTTATTCCAGAATTGCGACGACGAACAATGAACAGAAAAAATGTTTGATTCCAACAGGATGGTGCCACGGCCCCCTCGTTCCCCGGATCTCACTGATTGTGATTATTTTTTGTGGAGAAACCCAAAGATCGATGAACCTCGAAATCTGGAAGAGTTGAGAGAAGCGTTCACAAGAGTAGTTAGGGAAGTTAGAGAACTTTGAAAATCGACTACAGTAATGTGATGCAGAACACGGACGTCATCTGCCTGATTTCATTTTAGAACATGATTATTTCACTTTTTCTACATATTTAAGCATTCATTCTACGTAATTAAAAATGTTCTACGTTGAAAAACAGCTGAGTTATTATCATTTCAAAAACGCCCTTCCATTACGCCCCATCCTGTATTAATATTTATATGAATGAGTGAGATTTCAATAGACTCATAGAAATTGATGAGACTGACTCAATAATTTAGTAGTTCCCATCACATCATGTAATGGGAGCGATTATGTTTTTGAAAAAAGGTTATCTGTGGCCAAATGCCTAATAATGTAAGTTGACGTTATGATTAAATGATAGTCAAATGAGTAAGGATTTAGTTTCTAATAAAAAGTTCCTAAAGTATTCATAAATTTGACTTTAGTTCAACTTTTTCCTCAGTAGGCTCCAATTCCCCCCAGCTCCCCTGCCGTCGATTCGTTAACATTGAATTAGCGCATTTCTATTTTCACTTTAAGCGGTAAACTGACTTTTCGTATTGAAACTCGTTTTTCATGGCGACATTATGAATTGGGTTAGACAACGATAGAGACGTATTACTCGATCACAATTTTTTTAACGAATGGAAAAATGAAATCACTGAAAACGCAAAACGGCTTTGACTTGAGGCCTAATAAGTGGCACTCAACAACATATTTATTCATTAGGTAATAAGGTAACTTTATTTAAACGTTTTGTTAGTTTACATCAGGGGTGCTCCAACGGTCGATCGCGATGGACCAGTCGATCGCTAGTGCTTCTTGAGTAGATCTCGAGGAGAAAAAAAAACTGAACTAAAAAATTTATTACGTAATAAAATAACACACTGATAGCGACAAAAGGCGGTTTCATCAAAGGAACGCGCGGTATTTGTCAAAAAAAGCCGAGTTTTATGTTCTGGCCGGTTTTCTAGAAATTTTCGTCGGCGCGTTTGACGGGAACATTATAGACTTTCGTTCACGCCGATATAAATGTTGGGCCTGCAGGAATTGGAGTCATTCTGAATTGTAACTTGAAGACAATTCCACGTCGATACAAAGTTTATTACTAAATAGTACAAAATGAGTGCAGCGAAGAAATCTAAAATGTATCATTTTAATAACGATTGGGAGGAAGAATTTTTCTTTTGTATGACGAAGGATAAGTGCATAAGCATGGTAACTTAGAGAGGCATCATAAAACGGTTCATAAAAACTATGAAAAGGATTTTCCGCCACAGAGTGAATTAAGAAAACGAAAAGTACGTGATTTGATATCTTGTTTGAAAAAAGAACAAGTCATGTTCACAAAAACAGTCAAACAATCAAAAGCTGCTACGATCGCGTCATTTAAAATATCACATATATTGGCGAGACACAAGAAACCATTCGAAGATGGATCGGTTGTGAAGGAAGCATTTATTGAAACGGGTGAGACTTTATCTGGAGATTTTAAAAATAAAAAAAATAAAACAGAAATCATGTCTGCTATTAGAGAACTTGAATTATCTCTTTCGACTGCCACAAGGCGTATTGAAGTCATGAGTTAGGAGATGGCAGATAAACTAAAACATATCATGAAATGTACATACTTTTCGTTACAGTTCGACGAATCCACCGATATGACAGATTTTTTTATTTGGATGGTATTCAATGACATGTTGGCTAAGGAAGAATTTTTGACAATCATTCCTCTGAAGGGAAAGACTCGTAGCGAAGATATATAAGACGTTTCCCTGAATTTTGTAAAAAACTTCAAGCTATCAATATATAAATTAGTGTGCATTACAACTGATGGAGCACCTGCAATGATTGGAGATAAAAACGATTTTGTGGCGTTGTGTTGAGCTAATGAAGTTTTCCCTTCATTTCTTTCATTACATTGCATTACACATCAACAAGTTTTGTGTTCAAAAGTTTTTAAATTATGGGAATTGCAACAAAAATTGTGAATTCCATCCGTACACGTAGCTTGCAACGGCGGCTTTTGAAGCTGCAGTTGGAAGATAGGGAGTCAGCTGAACACACTGCTTTAGTTCTTCACAGGGACGTCAGGTGGTTGAGTCGCAGAAAATTCCTAGAAAAGTTTCAAGAATTATTGCAGCTTTTCTAGACGAAAGAGGTGATGACACTCAGATGTTGAAAAACGAAAAATGGCTGACTGATTTGGCATTTTTGACTGACATCACAATGCACTTAAACACCATTAACTTGGAGCTTCAAGGTGAAGGAAAAACTATTATTGAGATGATTAGCGCAGTAAACGCATTCAAAAGTAAACTGCAAATTATGATAGATCAACTGAAAAGAAGGATCTTTAACTCGAACTGCTTGACAAAATCACTGGAGCTACGCTCTCGTGATTTTGTCGCCCAGTTCTCGTTGAATTGCCTGCAAGTTTTCGAAAACGAGCATAGAAAAATATCCGGCCAAATCTGAGCTCTTGTGGTAATACTTACGACAAATTTTGAAAATAGAATTTTTAGTTCCTCCAACATCCTAATTCAGAATGTATTTTTATGGCAAAGATATGTAGATGATATCTTCTGTATTTGGATTGGCACTGACAGACAACTCAATAGTTTCTTACAGTTTTAAAATTCTTTTTATCGATCGATTTACAATGCAAAATGAAAATAATCAAAAATCTTTGAACTTCTTGGACTTGTAGATTAGTAGGGCTCATGGCTCACTCGCCTTTAAAATATACAGAAAACCAACCTATTCGGATACCCTGATTCATAAAGTATCAAATTGAGTGCTTTTCATTCATTTGTGCACAGATTGCTTTCCTTTGTCAGCTGTCGATTTTGAGAATGAAGTTCAAGTTTTGAAATTAATCGCTGAGAATAACGGCAATGAACCAAAATTAATTGATACCTTAATAAAACAAAATTGCATAAACTTTCATTGCTGAGCATTTATCCGTTCTATTATTAATATTAGCACAAGATATGTAACAGATTACACAGAAATAATATTAACACCATCAGCACTAATAAAAATAATTTGGGTTCATTGTTAGTTGATAATAAAGATGAAACAAAATTATTGGATAAAAGCGGAATATATAAAATACACTGTGTGAATGTGAGACATTCTATATAAAACTGGAAGATGCATCGAGAAGAGTTGAAGATCTATTCTCTAAAATAAAAATTCTACGGATTTTTGGGACCACTGCATCAACAAAAATCATTTCATAGATTTCGAGAATATCGAATTTATGCATCCAGGTAATAAAGGAAAAGGATGGACATCTTGGAGATTATTGAAATTACGTCCGCTCATATATATATATATATATATATATATATATATATATATATATATATATATATATATATATATATATATATATATAATTAGTATTGTAATACTCTTGATAATGGGCTAAAACCCGAAACATATGTCTAGTATTTTTAATAAATACTTTTAAATTCTTTGCCAAGTGAGAAACCAATCATTTATTCATTATGTTTCACCATACATATTATTTTAACCATAAGCTTCCAATCACGCTTCGTTTATTTCTCTATCTCATTCAAGAAATGCGGAAGTAAATAAAAAAGCTGAATAAAGGTCAGTATTAAACTATTTACGAGAAACCGTAACTAACATATGTACTAATCATCTTATATCAATCAATTACAATATCAATCCACTTAATAATACTTGTAAAACAGCTTTTTACGATAGAAAGATATTGGAGAATGAAGTCGAAAGGAAATTTAAGTATCCCTTGTTATATATTGAATGAGTCAGGCACTTTGGCGTTATACCGCGATAAAATAAAATATTTCTCAAGAGAAAATTTTATGCTTCTGCCATGAAAAGATAACTGTCGTTGAATTTGAGGTATAGTCCAATTTTTCATCGAGAAATTACTCTGCAATAAGAATCTTTACTATAAGTTGTTTTAATGGAATACGATTCGTCTCTTTTTTCCACTTTACTAACAAAACCCATTTAATCATATTATTATCAGTTAAAGTTAACTAATCCAAACTTATTGAGTTAGTTTTTTCCCAAATTAGATTTTCCCTCCTCTCTTCTACGTCTATGGTTTAGCTGGAGGTTCAATAATAGTGTGGGGAGGATTTCTCGCTCACACTGATTTGGTAATTTCAAAAAAAAATTGAACATTTTACCATTTGGGTGAGCACTTTTTATTTTTTATTGTTAGGAACTACTTTCGATATCACGGAATCATTTCAACGTAATAGCCTGCACAATCTCATCGAACATGTCCCGATAGAGGATTAAGAAGCCAGTCAAACCAACCAGCTACCGCAAATGTGAGGTTCGCAACAGACAACCAAAAATGGATAAGAATGCTATAAAATCATTGATTTTTTGGATGAATCGTAGATGTCATGCAGTTCTTCATTGTCTATGAGTACCATTTTCATTTCGATTGCTCTCAAACATTCATGGAAAAATAATTCTTCATCATAAGTACACTTCCTCTGAATTACTTCGAATTTTCGATTTTATCCCTTAATTTTTTGGTGTAGTGTATTTATTTGTTGGAAGTAAAACCATATAAATGCCAATTGTGTTTTTGTTATGCACTAGGACTACTTCGTAATGTGTAAAATTTCATACTTTCATAACAGATGTTGATAAAAAAAGGAATTAATTTCGCGTTTTTCAACTGATATTTTTTTCGCACTGTATCTTATATGTAATGTGTAACTGAAAATAGGGCCACCCCTGTAACATTTTTCTATTTGGAATATTTTCATGAAATTTGGGAACTGGATAGAGGACAACATTTTCAATTTGATAACATTAATATGTTTGACATTTACATTTACCAACTTTCGATTTTCAAATGGGATATTTTTTGCTTATTTTAATTGTTCATCTCATCCTACGACCTTTTCACATATTCTTGAAAGCAAAACAGAACATAATCTTTTTTCTACAATTTTTATTTTTCGTTCTAGAAGGCCATGAACAGTGACAAATGGCTTAGCTGAATATCTCCTTTCCCGAAAATACAAGACTGTATCTAAATATTTAATTTCTCTTTTTTTACGGGATGTCAAAATTATTAACAAAAGAGCGAACGAAACTAATTATAATAAATGTTCGAAAATACCACCATTCTCACGAACACAATATCGCACACCATTGATGGTTCCCCTCACAACATTATTTAACCGTTGGGCTGTAATACCTGTAATAGCCTGTCTCAAACTTCTCCAATTCTTGATGGGTTCTCACAGGTGTTTGGTGAACCTCATTCTTCAAATGGCCCCACAGGAAGAAATCTAGTGGACGTGGACTCAAATCTGGTGATCTAGCTGGCCATCTTATGGGACCATTTATGTGTAATGTATCTGTACTCTGTTATATACCACCTATACCAATTTTTCAATTCCATGTTACGCCTATGATTTTCTATAGGAACTTAATAAAGAACAAATCTACATTATCACTTAGGACTTGAACCACCTATCTACTTTGTAATGAAAAGGAATCTTTCTTTCATTGAAGTTGTCCGGGTTATCATATTACGTGTAATCGAGCCACTCAGAATATTTTGATGGCGCACTTCTTAGAATAACGGAAACATAAAATCCAGAAATTTCAAAAACTAGAGAATTCTGGACAACCATGAATTATGTGGCGCTTGTTGTCCTCACAATTTGCGAGAACCATATGCATTTCGAAAGATCCTTTGTCCAGGTCAATGCAGTCAGTTAATAATATCATTATGTCACTTGGTAGTTATACACGAAATTTCAACGTTTATAAAATAATTTATGAATAAACTATACTTAAATTGAAAATGTTGTGAAACTAACCCGGCCCTTTGGTAGTTCGGCCCATTACAAATGGGACCATTTGTATCTATCCATTTTTCGGGAAAAGTTTCGTCGAGACTGTGTTGTGAGGGGGTGCACCATCTTGTTGAAAATATATTTCATTCACAGCAGCTGATGGCAATTCGTCCAATTCATCTTCTATTTGGGTCCTCAAATTCCAAATATCTCTCCCCTGTCAATGAACCTTTAAAAATTATAGGCCCTATTAAATATCTTCCCATCACCTCCGTCTAGACATTGAACACAAAACGTTGTTAGATGTTTCCATCTTGATATCTGTGCTCATTTCGTATGATCAGTACCTGGTATTTTGCCTATCAAACATCCCATTGTTCGTGAAACGTGATTCGTCACTGAATGAAATCTTTGTGGGATATTGTGGATCATCCTCCATTTTCCTAAGGTACAATCTTGTATTTCCGTGATAGGAGATGTTGAACTAAGCCAATTGTCACTGTTCATGGCCTTCTAGAACGAAAGATGAAAATTGCAAGGAAAAAAGATTGTGTTTTGTTTTTTTTCCTCAAAATATGTCTAAAGGTCGTAGGATGAGATAAACAATTAAGAAAAGCGAAAAAATACACGGTGTCCCATTTGAAAATCTAAAGTTGGTATCGTTTCCGGCATAACCGGAAACGAAATATCGAATATATTAATGTAATCAGATTCAAAATGTCGTCTTCTAACCAGTTCCCAAATTTCATCAAAATATTCCAAATAGAAAAAAAGTTACAGGGGTGGTGATAGTTTCAGTTACATGTGGTATTCTTCCGACAAAGATTAAGTCATAAAACCTAAAAAACTTGTAAGCAATTAGTCGCAGACACCTCGTAAATATAAATCAACTGTTTTCATTCTAAGTCTCTGGAGAATATCAGGAGGAAATTACAAAGAAACATGTCTTTAGTCATTGATATGCCTATAAATCATTTGAAGTATTATAGATAAAAACAATAGTTCCCAAAAGAAATGTTTCAAGTATTACTTAGACTATAAATTATTTTCACACGTGAGATATTGTTAACCGTAATTATTACGTCGGAAATGATTGATAGCATATTTAATGGGACATGCAATTCTTCCAATAAGAAACAATATTGTGTTTCACTTCGGTAACTAATTGGCATAAATTATCTTCTTTATCTTGATTTATGTGGAAAATGTCTATAGAAATTTTTAAATGAAGATGTCTTAGACGACAGATTTGTATATTAATCCTTTTAAGCATCATAGGTGAAAAGAACTGATTTGAATATCGTTTACACCATAAATTATTTTCGCACCTCCAAAATTGTTTGCCCTAATTATCACGTCGGAAATGATTGATTTAATGGGACATGCAATTCTTCCAATTAGAAATAATATTGTGTTCGACTTTGGCAACTAATTGGCATAAATTATCTTCTTTATCTTGATTTATGTGGAAAATGTCTATTGAAATTTTTAAATGAAGATGTCTTTGACGAAAGATTTGTATATTAATCCTTTTAAGCAAGAACGTATTTGAATATCGTTTACACCATAAATTATTTTCGCACCTCCGAAATTGTTTACCCTAATTATCACGTCGGAAATGATTGATAGCATTTTTAATGGAACATGCAATTCTTTCAATTTGAAATAATATTGTTTTGGATTTCAGCAAGTGTTGACAGCTGAAAATTTATTTACTAGAAGTTGTATTAGGAAGCTAATTTGCATAAATTATCTTTTTCATCTTGATTTATGTGGGAAATATCGGGAAAAAATTTTAAATGAAGATGTTTTCATGACAGTTTTGTATATTAATCCTTTTAAGCATGATAGGAAAGAACAAAAGTTCATAAAAAGTTTTCCATATAAGACGGCGTCAAAAAAGAAAAGAATATTTTTCACGAGTGAAAATATCTAAAAAGTTTCTTTGAAACAAAAAAAAAAGGTGATCGAGAATACTTGCTAGAAAAGAAGAAAAACGAGAAGTCAGATTCAATCCACATCAATTGATTTCACACTTTTTCTCTCTGAATTTTGAGCAGAATGACTTTGATGAAGATTTTGAAATGGGTCTCGTATTGAGAGACCGAAATGCATTATTTGAAAGATTTTCGGTCATATAATCTGCGAATTTTTCGATAAATTCGCGAATAACTCGAAAACGATGCAGTTTAGGTAAAGAGAAATCTATAACAAATCGATGCTTATTAATATTACGAGTTACGTAGCCTCATTTGAAAAAAAGGACCTTATTTCTTGTGATAGTTTAATACAGTTTAAATTTTTATTATAATATGGAGAGATTCATTGAATATTTTTGTGAGAAAACATCGCAAAGTAGCATGCTTGAAAACTAATGTTTCTAACATTTCCAGTCCTTGATTGTGAAAAACGGCTCCTTAATCACTGTCATACGCCACCAAATTTATATGGACTCGGTATTTCACATTATTGATGGTTTTTAACCCTGGATCTTTGACTACTTGTGAAGAGTGAAGTTTCTGTTGTAAAAAAACTGGATAGTATGAAAAGAAATGTTGAATTATCACCACATGTCCGGGACATATGCAACCATGAGAGAGTTTCACACACACTTGGTGAAACTGATAGAGCTTACCATGGGCAGGGTAGAGAGCAGAGTCAGGGTAGGTAACGAGCTTGCAGAAACATTCGTGAAGTATAATCGCATCAGGCAGGGTGATTATTTTTCCTGCATGCTATTCAATATTGCATTTAAGAAGGTCGTCAGATTGTCAGATATAAACACAATTGGAACAATATACAACAAATCGGAACAAATACTCGCATATGCCGATGACATTGATATTATAAGCAGGACGGAGAGAGGTGTTAAGGAGGCATACAGAGCCCTGAAAAATGGTGCCCTAACAATGGGTCTGCAGATAAATACTGAAAAAACCAAATACATGGTTGTAGCTCCTACCCCTAGACCTCGTGAATTACAACATATAAATATAAATATAGATATGGACACGATTGAAAGCGTAGAGGAATTTATATATATTAAAAACAAGTACTGTGTTTTAAGGAATTTTACTTAATAATTGCGATTCGTAACGCGTTTCACTACACCGTAGCTTCTTCAGACGAATGAATATACAGAAAAATATAAACAAGAATATAACTATAAATGTTCTTGAGTAATTAAAAGCTTATTGGGTTGCTTCTTCTTGAGTGGTTATTTATGACAGGTATATCCAATAAAATTAAGGAATAGATTGCTCCCCGAAGAGATTCAATAGAGGTGAAGGGCTTAGATCGACTTGTTCATTGATGAGTCTACCTGAGTGTTTGTATTTATTGATTTCTAAAGTTTCCCAAAGATCTACCTTCAATATTTATTATCTGTATGCAAAATTTCAAACTGTGGGTCGAAAGAATGATTATTTTCTAAGAGATGATTCGCGTAATCAATAATAATAATTAATATAAAAAATCAGATTCAAATTACGCGAATCATCTCTTAGAAAATAATCATTCTTTCGACCCACAGTTTGAAATTTTGCATACAGATAATAAATATTGGAAGGTAGATCTTTGGGAAACTTTAGAAATCAATAAATACAAACACTCAGGTAGACTCATCAATGAACAAGTCGATTTAAGCCCTTCACCTCTATTGAATCTTTTCGGGGAGCAATCTATTCCTTAATTTTATTGGATATACCTGTCATAAATAACCACTCAAGAAGAAGCAACCCAATAAGCTTTTAATTACTCAAGAACATTTATAGTTATATTCTCGTTTATATTTTTCTGTATATTCATTCGTCTGAAGAAGCTACGGTGTAGTGAAACGCGTTACGAATCGCAATTATTAAGTAAAATTGCTTAAAACACAGTACTTGTTTTTTATTATTGATAATGGAATTTTACCAAGTAAAAGCCTCCCAAATTCAAATGAATTTATATATCTTGGTTTCGTTATTACAAGCGATAACATCACATCGGCCAAAATAAAACGTAGAATTCTATCAGCCTCTAAATGCTACTTCTCTCTTATGCCACAACTAAGATCTCGGAACATTTCAAGGCCGACCAAATGCAAGCTATAAAAAACACTCATTAGGCCTGTATTAACTTACGTGGACTCTCACCAAAAAAGATCAGCAACCTTTGAGAGAAAATTCTGAGGTGAATCTATGGGGCAGTGGAAGACGAAGATTCAACCACGAAATCTACGAAATATACCGGGAACCAGATATCGTGAAGATGATTAAAATCGGTATTTAAATGTAATCAACAAAGTTTTACCATGAAACATTTTATTCCTAATCAAGCTTTCCTGAAAACCTCCATCACTTTCTTAGTAATTACTGAAACAACTCAGACGTAGCAAGTCGAAAAGGTGTTGAATACTAAAACTATTTACATCACTGTACTGTGGTGCGAATTTCACATTGGTCGAAAATTGTCCTCTCGGAGAACAATCTAAATTAACCCAATTTGCGTTAAGTCCCCGATTATACGGCCAGAGTCTTATCTGATTAGAGGAATATCTCGTTGCAGAAGCAAAAATCGATGGGGATATCTCCGCATAGCCACAAAGAGAAATTTCGCTTCTCTGTGGATTATATTTGGATGGTTTTCCTTTTCGTGATCCGCATTTTGTTCACGGGGTGAATTTGGACGGTTTGACGTAATTCGAACAGATGAACCATACAAGCAAAGCATACGAACAACTCGAGAAGTTTACTGTAGAAATGTAGGAGGAAATACGAGGGAAACAAAGTTTAAATCTGATTGACCACATTCGCGACGGAAAATTTAGCATATTTTACGCCTGATTATGAGATATTTTTTGCGCAATAATATGTAGTGCTGTATTAACTAACTGAAAATATTTTAGACTATACAGGGTGTTCAAAAATAAAGTTACATACACAGTTATGATTTCTTATATATTTTGTTTCATTTTTGTCTTTGTGAGAAAAAAAATGAAGGTGAGTTTTTTCGAAATTCCCTATACCTATGTTAAATAGTTTCCGAAATATTTCACATTTTCTGAAATTTAAGGACGTTCGAAAAAAAAAATTTTGTGTCTTCAATATTGATTTTTAACATTTGAATTGTGGAGGCCGTTACTTGATGTAGATCCATGATATAAATGAGATAAAAAACACAAGGTTTAACTTTAATCTACACTTTATTTGAAAAAATTCGACGACGTTTCGCTGACACAGCAGCTTTATCAAGAATGACAAACAGAATGAAGAGTATGGTATTATAAACAAATCGTAGAACAAGTTGGATGAATAACAGGAAAATCCACACCGAGCCATTGTACAGATAGTATGAAAGGTAATAAAAACTAATTAAACAAGTTAAGTAGGGGTGAAAAATTCACATCTACCTGCTCATTTAAAAGCTTGTCCGAATGTTTGTATCTATTTATTTCTAATGCTTCTAGGAGATCTAATTTTGAACTTTTTGATTTTATATGTAATATGTCAAAGTTTTTATTGAATGAATGGTTTTCTTTTATTAGGTGGTTTGAATAATTTGAATCAGATTTATTTTTATCGAAGCTACGTTTATGTTCAGATGTTCTTATGCCAAAATTCCTATAGGTCCTACCGATATAAATTTTATCACAAGAACCGCAATTGAGTTTATAGATTCCTGATTTACTTGATTTTTCAACACGAGATTTATTATTTTTAATATGTGTACCTAAGTTATTAGAAGTTTTGAAATTTATATTAAGATTTTGTTTGACGAGAAAGGATTTAATATTTGTACTTGCAGAACCGCAGAATGTTAAACTGTTGAATATTTTATAGTCTTTATGAATAGGATATACTTCATTTTTCACATTATTATTATTAACGTTGACATATTACATATAAAATCAAAAGTTCAAAATTAGATCTCCTAGAAGCATTAGAAATAAATAGATACAAACATTCGGACAAGCTTTTGAATGAGCAGGTAGATGTGAATTTTCACCCTACTTAACTTATTTAATTAGTTTTTATTACCTTTCATACTAACTGTACAATGGCTCGGTGTTGATTTTCCTGTTATTCATCCAACTTGTTCTACGATTTGTTTATAATACCATACTCTTCATTATGTTTGTCATTCTTGATAAAGCTGCTGTGTCAGCGAAACGTCGTCGAATTTTTTCAAATAAAGTGTAGATTGAAGTTAAACCTTGTGTTTTTCATCTCATTTATTGATTTTTAAGTTTCAGATGTACAACTATTGTGATATCAATTGTTGTTGCTTCAATATATCACACATTTTGTTGGTCTATGTTACACAGGGTGTTCCAAAACGATTTTTGAAATTGGTACTCATTCTCTTCGCACTATCAACTACCACCTGAATATACTGTCAAAGGCTTTTGAGATATGAGCAATGGCTCTTGTCCCGAAACCGAGAACCTTAAAAGAGTGGAGTGGACAGCTATTCCTCAGAAAAGTTTGGACCACTTAGGTGAAAGCAGGCTGTTATACAAGCAAGTTATTCTGTTGATCAAGTGTGTTTTTCGTTTATTCTCGTTTGATATACTTGGTTTTCATTTGTTTTGACCTTGATGACTTATCATTATTATTACTATCGTCGACTTCAGCACTATCTCAGCTGTTAGCTGGATATAATTAACCTTTCCCAGATTCAGTAATCAAAAGGAATAGGCTCGATAACAGTACACTCGATATAATTTTTTACTATCATACATGTATTAAGAATTACAGCTTTTTGCATTTCTAAATAGGTTTTCTTATGCAATTCTAATTTCTTAAGGATATCATACAAACTTTTGGGTATTAATCCAATTCGAAGAATTGCCACATCAGCTTGATCTCGATAGCAAGGTCTGTCTATTTGGAATTTTTTTCCTGGAACTTGTTCAGTAAGTTGTTATTATTCGGTATGGCGACATACACAAGAATTGCTGTTCTGGCTCTTTTATCATACACCGCTATGTCCGGCCTATTATTCGTCACCATTCTGTCGGTGATAACAGGCCTATCGTAGTATAATCTGATAAAGTCATTTCCCAATACGAGCGCCGGTTGATACTTGTAATATGGCTGGAAGGTATTCAGAAGTCCGTGCTTGTGTGCAAGTTTCTGATAGATAATGTTGCACACTTGATTAGACCTGTGAAGATAGTCCGTATTGGCTAGTTGTTCGCATCCGGACGTAATATGCTGTATCGTCTCCGATCTTATATGGCATTTCCTGCACTTATCTGTTTGTAATGTTCCGTGCTTAGTTATGATTTTGTTGTAGTTGTTTGTAGCGATGATTTGCTATTGAATGGCCATAAGGAATCCTTCTGTTTTCGCGAATAGTTCTCCTTTCACCAACCATTTGTTGGAAGCTTCTTTGTCGATGTGTGGTTGATTAATCTCATGGTGATGTCGTCCATGCAATTCCTTTCTTGACCATTGCTCTTGTTTAACTGTTTTTGGACTAGCAATCTGGCTTGTTGGTATCCCAGCTATGTGTACGTTTTGCCATCCCTTATACACTGTATAATATTACCATTCGGAAGTTGTGTTTCATCATCTATGACTTTTCCCTCTTTGAATGTTCAGAGTCTTCAAATGAACATCTGACGAGAATTTACTGACAGTTTTGAGCAGATCATCCAATTGCTTCTTGTTCGGAGCATATAATTTGATGTCATCCATATTCAGCAGGTGGGAGATTGTGTACTATTTCTATCTGCTTTTATCCTAAATCTGTATCCTGTTCTATTGAGCATTGAAGACAATGGGTTCATAGCCGAACAAAACCATAGTGGACTCAAACAGTCTCCTTGAAAAATTCCACGACATATGAGTATCTGTTGACCTGTAGAGACGTGCGCCAGTCTATCATTGTTGTCTTCAAGAATTCAACCAGGACTGAATGAATTTTGTATATCTGTAATACTTCGGACCGAAATTGCCATTCTGATTTTCATTAAACCTGTAATGTATCTGTACTCTGTTATACACCACCTATCACTATTTCAATTCTGTGTTACACCTATGATTTGCTATAGGAATTAAACCAAGAACGAATCTACATTATCACTTCGGACTTGGACCACCTATCTACTATGTAATGAAAAGGAATCTTTCTTTCATTGAATTGGTCCGGGTTATCATACTACGTGAAATCGAGCCACTCAGAATATTTTAATGGCGCACTTTTTAGATTATGGGAAACATAAAATACAGATTTTCAAAAACTAGAGAATTCTGGACAACCATGAATTATGTGGCGACTGTGGTTCCACAATTTGCGATAACCATATGTATTTCAAAATATACTCTGTCCAGGTCAATTCAGTCAGTGTTATATATAGGTCACAGTTACGTTCATGCAAAAAGATTCACTCAGACCATTCATTCAGTTCTCATTCTTTCAACATTCATTCTACATTCAAGTTCAGTTCTCGTATCTCAAATTTGAAGATACAGTTTGGCCATACTAAGTCACAACAATTGTAAAAGTGTTTCTTTGAATGTCAAATTATTCCCGACCCATAACAAATCTCTTTTGATAGTATAATACATAGTTTAATTTCTTATTATCAACATAAACACAAATTTAAAGAAGCAGACCAACTAACTGATGACGTTAATTTCTAATAGAAAAGTCTGAATTTGCCTATGATAAAATTACAAGAACCATCACGAATAAAATCGTAACTTCTCTTGAATTATAATATCCCGACAAAAGGAGAGCTTCTTCTAATGATAATTATTAATCAAGAGATGAACATCATCAATTATGGCTAAAATGACATCAAATTCAACAAAGTTGTTTTCGGTGGGATGGAATCAGACAAGCAGAATTAAATAAGATTAATTTTTTATTGTATTTTCACTGAAAGAATTCTTGACACAAGAGCTTGGGTGGTGGTGATATTTTCACGAGGTTGTCTGTTCTGTACAGATTTACTTTTATGTAACATTCTAGCTATAATTTGAAACAGAGAATTTTATGTAATTTTCATTTTGTCCAAAAACCTTCTAGTTTCAAGTAAATTAGGCCATGTGTTGATTTCCTTCATAGTGGATTGTTTGCAGGCATCTGCTGCTCTGATGAAGATTTTTATTTTGACTTTCCTGTCCAATTCTGAACATTCAACACTGCATATAGTATTTTATAATATTTTTATATGGGTATCAACGGTTTATTAGATTCTTATGAGACTGGTTGAGGAAGTATTGTTTTTGGTATTTCTGTTTCAAATTTTGTTAATTATAATTATACAGAGTATTTCTTGAACTTTCGGAAAATTCTATGATCATTCGTTGAAAATGCTTTGTAAGTGAGATATGCTCCCTCAAAGGAGGGTTTTCCTTTTTTTCCTTTATCAACCCGATACCAAAACTAAAAAAATTGCTTCACAGCTACATGGTAACCATATGACGGTATTTGTCATCTCAAAAGATTAGCTCTTATATCCTTATCAACCATGGTGATAAGGAAGAAGCAATTTTCTTTGAACCTGTGCATTGGAATGATTAGGAATCACCTAAATGGTTCACATTTCCTTTCACCTAGATTGAATGGAGATTTATACACTTAGTTTCTAACAGAAGAGCTACCAGATCTACTTGAGCCTACTCCTCTAGGTGACAGGGCGGAGTGTGTGATGCAGAAGGCGCTACTCATGCAGAACGTCAACATTTGGAAACATATCCAGATTTTCCAGATAGGTCGGACCTCAATTTTGGTCAGTTCATTCACCTGATCTGAATCCCATTGACTTTTCTACTTGGGGCCATTTGACAATGTTGTTTCACAGGAATCCTGTACAAGACGTAGAAGACTTCTTGTAGTGTACTATGATCGCTTCCTTTACATTATGTTTTCATCAAACACATAAAATTGAAAATATATGAAAAAACTTTAAATTACCAGGGGCGTACTGCAAAAAAGTTGTAGGGGCAGAAAGGACACGTGACCTCTGAAAAAGTACCACTCTGAAGATTTTCATAATTGTTTCTGTGATCTGATTATCTAGATTTGAAAAAGGCATCCATGTGTATCTGAAAACCTGTAATAATCATAAGAAAAGAACTGAACACCATGTGCGTTTGCGGACATGGTGTCTTTACGTCATAAAATGGCTTGAGAAATCAACCCGCGGAATCTTTCGCACTTGTTTTTTACACCCTGTATATGGAAGCCCAATGTTAGTGCTACCAGGTTTATAGTGCTTTTATGTCCATTCGTTTGTGGAGGTGCTCAGCCCAAGTGAGTCCTTCGTCCAAAGTTTCTTCACGATAGTTGACCTCTCCTTGATAGTCCTTTTGTGGAATAGACAAAAACTAACGCGAGGTTTGCAGGTGAGAATCGAACTGGCACGTGTTTTTTTTCCTCCCACCACTCACAAAAAATTGAAATTCGCAATACTTCATGATTTCATAAATTTGCTTGAAAGTAATATAGATTAAACAAAGACAAGAATAAGAGAAAATAGAATAACTCAATTTATTTTGATGAAAAATTGAAAAGATAAGCAAGTCTAATTGTGGAAAAATGATACATTTTATTTCCTTTCTGAAGTCATAGACGATTTCCCGATTTTCCCAGGATTTTCTTTACTTAGTGTTCCTGCGTAAGATTTATAGAAAGGACTTGCTCCACTTAGAATTCAACTCGCATGTCACGATTCTGCTTTTGTCGTGACAGTGTTTCCCCAAGATTAATGAAATATGCGAAGGGGATTTTTATATATTTTTTTTCAATAGCAATATTTCCTATTGAAAATTTCACAGATAACACAGGATGTTGCAGAGAAGAAAATTACTTCACCTGGCTAGATTTGGGGCGATAACTACTTTACGTAAACTACTCGAGTAATTTCTTATCGAATTAATTTGAAGAAATTACATGGAATTTTCAGGAGTAGGAGAATAGTAGTATTTTTTTTTTGTGAAATTGATAAGATTTTCGAGAGGCTGATAGTATTATATTGCGTCGAATTAATATTTGTTTCCAAGGGGTTCTTATTTGGAATTTTGCAACCAGCGCTTCAACTCAGTTGCTCTTATCAACGAGCTGCCACTTTGTTTTCAGTCTCAACTTTTGGGAGAAGGCGATACCTGTCATGCCAAGATGATAATGTGTGTGTTGACGCGCTTCTTGTAAACAGCTAAGGTTCAACCGACCTCACTCTGATATCTTGTCCAAATCTAAATTCAGTGACATGCTGTGTTAATATTTTTGTCGGTGTGACTCCACAGCATATTGCTGAGAGCTATAAACGGAAATCATCTGGATCTAAAACAAAAAAGAGATCGAGAGTAATTCTTATCGGCTCATAATGATTCTAGAACATCTATAGATCATAATCGGTATCACTTAGAAGACCGAACCTGGCCATCGGGGCTCTCTCGGTCAATCAGAGAGGGGAATTGTTTTGTTGAGTTTGAATATTGAAGGGATTTTGCGAATATACTTCAAAATTGGCAAGCAAGAACAAGGAAGTGATTATGTTTCAGAAGATTTACACTGCGACGGAAGAACATCTCCGCGAAAGAAGAAATATCGCAGGTTATGTACTTTTTGATTATTTCCTTAGTCCTTTTTATGGCCTTGCTTGCTATATAAAATCTTTCCCTAAATTCGAGTGTGTTTAGTGATATAAGAGTCAGGTATGATTGTTGAAATATTTTTCTGCTGGTTTTCTTCTTCCATTGTTACAGATTCGTGTCCCAAACCGTCTGGAAATCATGGAGTGCAAGATGAGAATTGAAGCTGCTAAGCAGAAAAATCTTCAAGGTGTATGAAATACGTAATAGATTGGTTTTTGGTGAGATGATCTACAAGGTGTTGAACTATTTCAATAAGTGTTCGAAATGTTGCCCGTTCCTTTGTAGACACAACTCAATCCTTCTGAGGAAAGACCCTTGAACTCTCGATAACATATGCGGATTAACTGACTGAGAGGCGTCGATTATTCTCTGTCTCATATCCAACTGTGTTGTAGAAAGAATCTGGTGAACGATGCCCCTTATATAACCCCACAAGAAAAAATCTAGACTTGTAAGGTCCGGAGACCTAGCTGGCCATCTAACAGGACCACCACGTCCTATCCATTTGTTTGGAAATACATGATCACCTCAGATGACGATGGTGTATTCGGATCGAGTTCACCTTGTCGCCCAGATACTGAAGCAATCTAGTGTAGTTGTTATCGTTAGAAGATCGAGACAGACAACTGTCTAGGATAATGTTTGAAAAGGGATCGAAATTCAAGAGGTTTATTCAACAATAAGGTTTGTCTCGAGAAAAGTACTCCGATGATTTTCTATTAAAATCCAATGAACGTTTAGAGTATTTACTGAAATTCTGTTTCATTCAGATTCGAAATAAAATTGTGGGTTTTCTTTCTTCTGCAATTTCACTGCAATTACTTTTCGAAATAAAGTCTGGAATGTCTCGGTTACTAGAGTTTCATCTTACCCGAGCTGTTTTCTCCTGATATGTTCTAGGTACTAGGATAAAACGGGAATATCTGTTTCCTGATGTAATACTCTTGCCAGGATAATTTACCTCGAATTACATCCACTTGAACGGTTCTGTGAAATCACTTCTGGAATTTAACGTGATTCTACTAGATGAAGTTACACAGATGATAACAAAATCGGAAACGAGAAAGTTTCTTGATCTTTCTGGTTTTTTATAAAGATGTTTCCTGTAAAACGCCGATCGCAATGATAATAAATGAATTCAAATACATTGTTGAACGATAGATTGTAAACGGCTGAAAGCCCCGTAAAAAGAAAAACGTTTCAAACTTACAACTAATTGTTATCTACGCTCTGATTAGAATATTTGTGATCTATAGCAACCAACTTAAATATGTACATTCTGTTTTCGCCGAGAATTCTCTTTTCTCTTCTATGGATTCAAAACGGGTACCTCGAAGTGCCTATTTAAGTTTTGGAAAAAGAAAAAAGTCGGCCAGAGCCATATCAGGTGAATACGGTGGCTGTTAGATGGTATTTGTTGAGTTTCTGGTCAAAAATTAATTCGCAAAAATAGCCTTGTTAGATGGTGCATTATCGTGGTGAAAAATACATGAGTTTTTATTCCACAAATTTGGACTTTTTCGACAAATTCGCTCTCTCAAACTCCGCATAACGCTCAGGTAATATTCTTTACTTTAATCAAATAAAACAGTCAACATCACCTTGACTTTTGACGACTAAGACGTTTTCGTTTTTGGTTCAATTGCAAGGTGCCATTCCGAAGTTTAAATGACGATTTATAATTACAATTTCGTTCAATTTCGATGTTAATTTCAGTTGAAGATGGTGATGGCGGACTAGAGCGAGGCAGATCTTCAACCACATCAGCACCGCTGTTGAATGCACTGCACCACTCATATACACGTGATTTGATGAAGTCGTAAGTCTAGTAGGTATTCTCGTTTACAACAGTTATGTCCGGAAAGTCATCTTCGAATTGTTATTGATTTTAGAACTAGGCGTTTTGAAATTCTTAACTTGTTCTGAGATAAAATATTTCAAATATTATTTCACAAGTTAAAACTCTAATAATTTGCAGCATAATTGAAGGTGGTGTTTTCGGTTGGTATAATTTTGAAAAGTATCTACATCAGACTATAAAAAAATTGACATGCTTCGTTAAGTGAGGTATTTGTGGGAATTTGAAAATGACTTTCCTGGCAAGTAACTGATGTAATCGAGAATACCTACTAGAAAAGAAGAAAAACGAGAAGTCAGATTCAATCCACTTCAATAGAAACTGATTTCGTACTTTTTCTCTTGGAATTCTGATCAGAATTACTTTGATGAAGATTTTAAGATTGAGAGATCGAAATGCATTATTTGAAACATTTCCGGTCATATAATCTGCGAATTTCAGGTTCCTCGCGCGAAAAATCGCGAAAAATCGCGAATAACTCAGAAACGATGCATTTTGGGTATAGGAAAATCTATAACAGTTCGAGTCTATTAATATTACGAGATAAATGGTGTGTGCAGAAATAAGTAGTCTAATTTGAAAAAACGGACTTTTGTACCTTTGAATGTACTACGATTTGCCACATGCTTTGGAAACACTCTGTATAGCGTGAAGCCTCTAAATGCATTGAGTTCTGATGAAGAAGCCTCTTTACTTACGACGAGCTAGATATAATCGATATTGAATGATGCTTAGTATTTTTATGAGGCTTTTTAAGAGACAACCAAATATCGGAAAATTCCGATAGAATAATTCATATCTTCGTTTCGGTTGATCTTAGGTGGCAATGATATGAGAAAAAATTGTTCAGAATTCCATTTTCTACAATAAAAGAATAGAAACATAAATTATACCATTTGTAATAACAAATATGGTGTCAACTTCCGATTCAACCGAAATTCAAGACAACAAAAAAAATTGCTCCAATCGGTCATTCCTTTCTCGATATACGTTTAATGTCTTGTTTGGACACCTTGTATAGCCTATCTACTCATGCACGATTAGTGGGCTACCTTTTGATGTTATTCAAGAATATATTTCTGGATTTTTTCTGTTTGTTCATATTCAAAGGATGTTCATTTCTCTGAACTGGAACAATGTGTATTTTAGACCGAGGTCATCCATTCTCAAATGAAACAAACATAATGGATACAATGCGAGACTTAGTGGTTTACTAATGCAGTGCAAAGCAGATTTGCAATAAGGAGATTACGTCTTGTAGAATTATATAATGCAGATCTGACAGAGTTAGTATCATACTTATGAGTATGATATGAAGAATTATATTGCTCCTAGAAGGTAAGGGATATGGCGAAATTTTAGAGGAGTAAGACTATTTCGACTATTTTCTGAAACCTTGTAGAATCAGGCAAAAATTAATATAGACCTTTATTAATATTTGTGGAGTATTATATGAGAAAAACGAGAAAAAATTCTCGAAAAGGTCAACTTAACCAAACTTTGGTTTTTTCATTTGTATGAACTATAATTTTGGTGTGTCAGAAAAACACAAGTGTGAGCTCAGGAAAATGTAACAGGGGAACCATACTATCTCGCGTATGATTCAATTAACGAGTGGAAAAACCTGGGGAAAGAGTACCAAAGATTTTTCTTCTTAGCCGCTTCATTCTCTCTTGCATTCCATGATTTCCAAACGAAGACAAGGGTAAAAGGAAGGGAGTTTAGGACAGGAATCTGTAACAATGGAAAAAGAAACCAACAGAAAAATGTTTCAACAATCATACCTCTTATATGTCTAAATAAATCCAAGAAAAGATTTTACATAGAAAGCAAAGACATAAAAGGACTAAGGAGAGTCCTCGAAACATAATCCTTGGTCTTGCTTGCCAATTTTAAAGTATAATCGTATGAACTATGGATGTCTAGATGTCTAAGGCAGTTTTACAAAGCTTTTGCACGCGTTCGGTTGAAGCATGGGCGCAGCCAGATTTCGGGCAAGCGGGGGGCAGCTGGAGATCCCGGGTGGGCGAGAGGAAGTTAACTGAGGTAAGGATGCGTTAAAAAAAAATTGAGAGGAATTCGACCAGTTTTCTATTTGAATCAAAACAAGACGCCGAGCCTTCTCCGTTTTGAATTTTCGAAGAGCTATCTTTCCAAAGTTCTTTATCGATTTCCTGTGAATGGATATTAACACTTTGAGCGCCATGGTCAGAATGCTGTTAAATTCTTGACAGGTCACATACTTCTAGCCTGGCTGAAATATAAGCTTTTATTAAAAAAATTGTTCAAATATTTCCATTTATGAACTAGTTAATTGACGTTTTAGAGATTCTCATCTTCTTATATGATATTAGAACAAAAATTAGGTACAAGATCGGTATAGACAAATTTTTATTTAAAAAATTAGCAAAGAAATGAACAACCATTGTTTTTCTCTCTTTATAATTCATACGTGTTTTTCTATATTTGAGACTAATTGTACAACTGTATCTTAGTTTTAACTCACAATATGTAAACGTCTGATGATGTTTGTTAATTAAATATTTTCCAACTAATTTTGTGATATTCTTCCCAAAGTAAACCAAAATTACCGTATGATGATCAAATATCACTTAGTAACGGTGACTCAATATCATTTTATTCAGTCATATCCCTAACATCCTTAGAGCAGTATATTCGAGTATATTTCTCCCAAGAAAATAATACGAACATATTCTTATTCCTGAATTGTATAAATTTAATTATAAGGCTAATAATGTTATTCCTTGAATACGGTGAATTACTTATGTTCTGATTCATTATTAAGAAACCTTTTTTTCAGATATTCCGATATGACGATAGCTGATCATATAATACCAATTAGTGAGTGGTAGGTAAATATGAATATTATTTTTCTTTCATTTACATATAAGAATCTATTAAGAAGTAATGAAGAACTTCTATGGGAATCGTTATGATAATAAAAACTTAGTTTCAATTTATCTATACTAATAATACAAAGAGGAAAGATTTGATTGTTTTTTTTCTTGTTTGTTAGACACCGAAACTACTTGACCGATTTGAAAAATTCTTTCACTATAGGGAAGCTACACTATTTCTGGTGGCATAGCTCATATTAAATTTTCAAAAAGTTAGGGATCTATTCTAAAACTCCTATAATGTAACCGAAGGTGCGAAAAAACTACTAAAAAAACTTTTTTACATCCCGTGCGCTTCGAAAACTATTAATTATAAAACAAAATAATATACTACGACTTTGCAAAACATATAATTATCTACAAGAAATATCACTACAGCATATGCCTAACTATTATAGTTATGTCACAATAAGTGTTCTTTCATTTTAAAAAATATATTATACATAAATCGCATGAAGCACAAACAGCAGTAAATCAGCACACATAAGATGGTTAGAACTGGAAATGAGAAAATGGTACACTAGGAGAGACAACTTGGCTGCTCATCTTAAAATAATACATACTGAATTGGCTTTCCATTTACATCCCGTAGCATTTAACCTTCTCGATCAGCATATAAGAGAGTAAATCAAGCACCTGGGCCATGAACAATACAAGAAACAACAGAACAAGTTGTAACACCTCATCAAAAACAATAAGTCTTCATTGTTGATTAATTGTGAACCCACTACAGAATATCAATTTCTTTTTAATGAAAAAGAGAGAACTTTTAAAGAAAGGTTTGAAATATTGTCCAATATAAATAATTTGAACGATTTAAAAATGTTAGCCGTTAACTCTGAGATAACTCTTAGCTCAATAGAAGTTGTAGATGGTAAAGCTTATGAAGAAGTAGTCTGTGCTGAATATATAAGATATTCTAGATTGACCAAAAACAATAAGGAATTAGCAATTGTTAGACCCATACGAACAAAATTTAAAGACCATAATTTAACCCTTTGTAAAGCTGACAAGGTAACACTATTAAGATTTTAGAAACTGATATGTATATTGAAAAAACAGAAAGACTATTTATTCCCTGAAATTGACAGTAATGAATTCAAAGGTTCCAATTTTATATTCATTACCCAAAATCCGCAAGGTAGATTATCAAATGAGACCTATTGTTTCATATGTAAGTGCTCCAGCTACTAAATTAGGTAAATATTTGAACAACATACTTCCAAATTTGATACAACACAATCCAATTTACTCAATACAAAACTCTATAAAATTAACCAATCACTTGACATCTCTAAAAATTCCGATGAATTCATAATAACACCACTTGTTTTGATAAATTAAAGGTGCGAGAATGATTGCATAGCATTAAAATCATTGGAGAAGCTGCATCTTCAGATACTGCTGCAGCAGCAAGATATCCAGTAGAGTTTGCAAACCTACACAGTCTTTCTACAAGTAAACAGCACTTTCCCAATAGAGACGCTTCTGATGCCACCACCTGTATATGACTAGTGGCGTTTGAAGGGTAAATCTTTTCCAGACCTTCATTCAAAATTTCATGATATTTGGTTTACTGAAAGCAGAGTTCTTGGCCCTAAAGTGACAGTATGTTTTGGTAGTTGGTAGTACCGAAACGTTTCAATTGGTGCAAGAAGTTTATGGTGACGATTGTCTATCCCTTGGCAGAGTCCAAGAGTGGTAAACGCGTTTTTAAAATGGTTGGGAAGATATTAATGACGACCATCACGTCGGCCGGGCGAAATCATAACTCCAAAGAGCGTCGAAAAAGTGCGCGAATTTCTCAAAATCCAACCAAAATTAAAATTGCGTTCCATGGAAATGGTATTGGCAGTATACGAGATTGGATTCGTCGCATTTTGACCGAGCATTAGGACTATCAAAAGATGTGTGCTCACACCAATTGACTGATGATCAAAACTGCTCCGAATTCAACATTGTAAGGACGTCGTTGAAGAGACAAAAGAGGACGAAAACTTCGTTTTGGACATTGTGACTGGTGACGAAACGTGGCGTTTCAAATATGGAAACGAAGCGACAAAGTGCCGAATGGAGGCTAGAAAATAAGCCAGCAACCAGAAAAATCTCGATTTGAGAGGCCAAAAGTGAAGACAAGGCTCATTTGTTTTTACGATTCGAAGGGCATTGTTCAACATGAATTCGTTCCACCCGGCCAAGCGGTTACTGCTGTTTTTTAAGTTTGTGTTCTGATCCGTTTGTTGCATCGTCTTCGTCGCATTAAGCCGAAATATCGTGAGAACCTGGCATCTGTTGTACAATAATTCACCATTTCAGCGAATTTTATTCTCCATATTCGCCGGACCTAGCTCCGTGCGACTTTTATTTGTTCGGGAAACTTCGTTTGCCGATGAAAGGAATGCGCTTTTCTGACATTCCAGTCATCTAGAAAGCGTGTACCAATATTCTCTGAGCTATGCCGAACAAGCACCTCAAACGCTCTTTCGAAATGTTATTTAATCGTGAAAAACAGTGTATCGAAGCGAAAGGAGACTATTTTGATTAAAGTAGAAGAATTTAGCCGAAAAAACCATTTGCTTTCCTTATTTCGTGAAGTTTTATTTACTTTGAAACAAACTGTGTAGTAGCTGATGGAGGATTTGGAAGAGAATGCCGAATAAAACACTTATTTTCAAAAGCAAAAAGTGTGACCTTGGATTTGAGGCAGTAAAGGATAGAGTTACACTGCTGGTATATTCTAATGCATCTGAAGATTGTGTCATTAAACCGCTGATGCTTTACAGAACATGAATGAGCTACCAGTGTTTTAGCGTGCTAATAAGAAAGCGTGGATTACCGACGAAATTATTGCAAAAATTATGAGTTTCACTTCATACTTTGATCTACCCTGTATGTATTTCATTTTATTCCATTTTGCTATAAAATTACATTTATGCATTCATATTTGAAGTATCAATAATATTCTCATAAAAACCACCCATGAGCCATGTCTCACGACCCTTAATAAAGCGGCAATTTCAAATCGTAATTCAACACCAAATATCATTTTATGATGTATCGTAACAACGTGGCCTCAACCGTCAGTTACGGCATCAATATATTTTTTTACTCGTGACATGAATCTTGAGAATCCATCGAGATGAATAATTTCTTAATATTGAAAAAATCTTCATGGTACTCCGCTTGAATTCATAATGGAAAATGTATTTACATAGTGTGATTGAATACAGAACCAAATTTATATGGAATCACTCGGTATTTCATATTATTGATTGTTTTTAACCATGGATCTTTGAATTCTTGTGACGAATTAAGTTTTCGTTGTAAAAAAACTGGATAGTATGATAAGACATGTTGAATTATCACCACATGTTCGGGATATTGTACTCAGTCGTCAGTGAGATTTGAATCTGTGAATTTCAAAATTTGAAAAAGCCTATAATTATAATTGAAAATTCCTTACGTTGGATTTTCCGATGTGCAGAGGGGTCGAATCATTGCTCTCGTTGAAGAAGGGATGACACAGAAGGATATAGCGGCCACAATTGGGGTATCACAGTATCACAGGGGATCATTTTAAAAACCTACGCCCGATACGTGGAGCAAAATTCTTTGCAGAATAGGCCTAGAAGAAATAATATAGCCTTCTACTGTACCCATGTTAGTATTCAGTACTTGAAAATGACCGAAAGGTCGAAATCTGTCGTGTATTAACAAATAAACGTGATTAAAGTGTTTCTTCTCATTTAATTTGTGATTTCACTCGTTTGTTATGTTGGTGTCCCTAACATAAATATTCAAAACAATCAATTGTTTGATCTAAATGTTTGTTATTTTCATGCAGATACAAAAAGGAAATTCATAAAAGCTTCCTTTTAGAAATCAAAATGACTGAAAACTGTCCCAAATAATATAGCCTTCTACTGTACTTTTAAGTGAATACAAATTCGAATCCTTTTTTCCAAGATTGCGGCAATCTATTCCGTGATGCAAATCATAAAGGCAAGGGCGGAATTTATGTCTTTATATTCCGTTTCAAAATTTTTTGCTCTAATATGCTCGCATTAAAGAAGTTAGAATATCAAAGGATTCAGGGGATGAACTAACTTCAGAAGAACTTTTTATCTGTACGAACTTTGTACAAGCAAAGTATCGTCACGAAATTGTATTATAAAGCGAATGTATTTCATCTTCTTTATCCCGTATTAGCTTTTCTCTGCGAATTCGTATACGCGTGGACTATTGATATAAATGGTGATTTTCATTGATAGAACGAGATATTGCTGAATATTGCTGAGGAAAAAAAATCGTTGATATTTTAGTGAGAGCAACTGAAAAATGATACGAAATACCAAATATAGCGCTTCTTACTTGAAAAACTATTACTTTGATATAAATATCAGTAACAGAATACAGTATAGTGAATAATATTTTTAACTTAACTACATACTTGCTTAGGCAACGTTGGAGTCCTTGTTTCGAAGATAATTTCCGAATTTTTTGAAATTCGTTATACCAGCGTTCCACAGTGGCTAAGTGAGGAGTTTAATCACCAAAGATCGCAACAGTGTTGCGATCATGGTGATGTCGTCCATGAAATTCCTTTCTTGACTATTGCTCTTATTTTTCAGTATCTGATAGGACCGGTAGATTCAGCAGGTGATCACTGGTAGCAAGATTTAGAGGTGTATATCCCTTATCAGCCAACGATACTACTCTCTGTAAGTCAGAAGTGAGAGCTTGCAAAGAAGAATTCTCTGAGATTTTTTATCTGTTCGGTGTGTAAATTGACAACATCTATTAATCCGCGTCCTTCTTCTTTCCGCTTTAAAGTTATTCTTATCATAGACGGTTTTGGATGGTGTACTTTGCCAGCATCGTTCGGGTTTGCCTTTGAATATCATCCAGTTCTGTCTTAGTCCATCTGATTATTCTAAATGAGTGAAGCAACATTGGAATGGCGTAGGTGTTAATTGCTTTGAATAGATTCCCCGAGTTCAACATTGATTTCAGCACAGTCTGCAGACGCTGACTGTACTCTGAACGAATCTTCTCCTTTGACTGTTTTTGGTCTAGCAATCTGGCTTGTTGTTATCCCAGATATGTTTCGCCATCTTTCATCCACTGTATAATATCATCATTTGGGAGTTGTGTTTCACTTTCTATAACATTCCCTATTTGAATGTTCAAGGTTTAAATTTTTCAATCCCGAATTTCGTATGAACATCCGCCGAAAACTCACTGACAACTCTCAGTAGACTATCCAATTGCTTTCGGTTCGAAGCATATAATTTGATGTCATCCATATATAGCAGGTGGGAGATTGTGTACTAGTTTCTATCTGCTTTTATCCTAAATCCGTATCCTGTTTTATTGAGCATTGAAGACAATGGGCTCATAGCCAAACAGAACCATAGTGAACTCAAAGAGTGTTCTTGAAAAATTCCACGACGTATGGGTATCGCGTCGGTTTTAATTGACTTATTGTTCAAGTTGACCTGCAGGGACGTGCGCCAGGTTGTCATTGTTATCTTCAAGAATTCTACCAGGACTAGATGAATTTTGTATATCTGCAATACTTCGACCAGCCAAGAATGGGCGGTACTATCGAATGCCTTCAGATAATCGAGAAATTCCAAATGAACATTCCGATGCCCCCCGTGTGCCTGTTTGATTATCACAGAATCGATGATGAGTTGTTCCTTACACCCGTGGTGTTTCTTTCTGCATCCCTTCTGCTCGTCTGCTAATATATTGTTGTCATCAAGGTGTTGGTATATTCGATTGGATATGCATGAGGTGAGTATATTATAGAGCGTTGGCAGACAAGTGATCGGCCTATATTGAGACGGATCCTGTGTTCTATCGCTCTTAGGTAGCATATATGTTAAGCCTTGCGTTAGGAAAGTGGGTGTTTTCTTGGGATGTTGAAGAACATACGTGAGCTGTTTCGCTAGGGCTCCATGGAGCTTATCAAACTTCTTGTACCAGTAGTTGTGGATATTATCTATACCTGTGGCCTTCCAATTGTTGGTCGCTCTAATTACTGTTGTGATTTCTTCCTCCGTTATTCCATCGAAGTCCATATGTCTGATATCGAGGCGTTCTTTTTCATTCGTGATCAATTCCGCATCTCTATTGTGTTCTTTGGGGTTCGACCATAGTGATGACCAATAGTCGGTCAAGCACTGTGCGTCAGGTACTTCTTTGTTATTGTTAGTCGCAGTTTTCTTATTTCCCTTATGAAAATTGGCCGCGTTTTGGAGGAACCTTTGGTTTTGGTGTTTCCTCCTTTCAGTACACTTGATGTATCTTGAAAGCCTCTTTGCTTTTGCTTGGAGTTTCTGTTTCAAAGTGTCCATAATAATTATTATTATTATTATTTAGGTAAAAAATGTCAAAATACACGATGTAGTTGTCGGATGGGATCTGTCAACAGTGAAAGTGCCAGAGCTTGAATGTTGCAATGGCGGAGGAGTGGACAAGGGCATTGTCGTGGAAAAACTCTTGACAAGAACATAGAAACTGGCATTAGAATTAGATCCCCTCTGCCTGTTTCTATGTTGCACAGCCTAATGATTTAATTTTCAGTAAGAACTGCGGGGTTTTGATAGAACCGCGAATAAAATGAAAATCAGTCATTTTCAGTGGAGGGAAACCTAATACGATTCAATACTGTTTCAAATTACGGACGTAACAAATTGAAAAAATAGATACTCGCATTTGAACAAAACTTTTTATTGACAATGTAAATCTACTGAGTGGACAAGTGATTTTTGAGCACCCTGTATATAAATATAATATAATTTTTCTCTTTAAATATTTTTGGTAAAAGAAAATGATGCTATAAAATTTTGATAAACCCATAAACCCGCTCCACAGATAATTCTAATGGGCCATTTAGCGCGGACACCCTGTATACCGGGGATTTAATCAAGCCTCAATTATTACTAATCCCCATGACAGTCGGTTTAGTTGCGCCATCGTAATAATTGTTTCAACAGAATTTGCATCAGTTCATGATTTATATTTTGTTTCGAAATAACGAGAAAATAATGAATGAACTCCGCGATTTAGACGTCAATAACCGGAACAATTGAGATAAAATTGATTTGAGTTGACTTCGGTGAATTTCCATCGATGTTTTAATTAACATCAAAACGTTTAGGGCAAACGACCCGTTCTACTTGTATCGAACAATCGCCGATTATTTTCAATCCTCCTTAGTTTTTAAGACCTATTTGTGATTTTCGTCTCATTTTCGTCGTAAATTCATATACATTGTCAAAAAGTGTCGGGAATTGATCAATGAAACGCAGAATATTTATTTTTCGTCCAAATTCATTGTATCGTTTTCAAGTTGGCTCCTTTCGAAATAATACATTACACCGACGAATAATTCAATCATAAAATCATTTTCAAACGCTTCTTTCGGAATTGATTTCAGTTATTATATGGTAGTAGACCGGTGTATGGGTCCAAAGAACCACATTTCAAAAATATGCTCTTAAATTTTCAGACTGAAATTCAGAGTATTTTCAAAGTTTTAGGCAAAACGAGAGAGCGCGCCGTAGTGAGTATGAGAGGGTGTTGACACGTCAGCGGCTGCTGCTCTGACCGTTCCCCCTTTTATGGCCCTTCCAACCATTATTATTTCATGATACTCAGGTATACATATTTATCGAAGCAATTTTCTTCAATTAACTAAGACGAAATATAAGTACAGTATATAAAAAATATTTTCGAGTGAGCATTTTTCGCTTGACCAGTTCGCACTGCTCTAAAATGGAAAACAAGCGTTTTAGCCAGGGTAGACCCGAGAATAAAGGTGGAAAAAAAAGATCATTACAAGGGGATTCAGTTCACGGTAGAAGGTGTGAGTACAAGTGCAGAAAAAATTAAAAATAACAGCGAATTCGACATGGGCGTCATAATAGGCCAGACAGCCAGGGATTACGTAGACAATGTTGCCAATGTAGGGATTTTAGAGACAGTAAAAGCTGCAGAAGCCAACTGCAAAGAGGCTAGAATCTTACGCTCTCAAAGCTGCTGAAAATGACTACTTTGAGGAAACGGAAAGATTGCTTTATGCACTAGGCATAGCTGATTAATGGATGTAAGTATTATTTGTTGTCGAAACTTTGAACGCGTTTTTCTCGAAACCAAGTTTTCGAAATTTACTAGTTATTCTACATACATATATCTGAATACGCAACCTTTAAAACATTCAATTTTCTTAATAATAGATTGACCTTGAGTGCCTTTTTTTCAAGTCCAGCATTCTTTTTGATTTGTACTATGTATATTATTAGGATAGGGTCTACACAATAATAATTTCTTTGATTTTTTTTATTTCAGATGACTACGGAGGGCTGTGTGCTTCCCCGAAAAAGCCCATCATTCTTTCGAGGACTCTACTTTCACATCTAATATCGTTAATAAAATAATGTAAAATTAAGTAAAAAAAAATTTTTGTACCTTTCAAAGTAATGAAATAAACATGTAAGAGTTACAAAACGACTGTATATTATTTTCTTGTTGAAAAAATTTACAAAAAACGTCCAAATTTCGGCCGTCATACTACCTCATGTCTTCTATCGATTCAAAACGGGTATTTCGAAATGGTATATTGAATTTTGGAAAGAGAGAAAAGTCGGCCGCATCCATATCAGGTAAATACGGTGGTTGTTCGATGATATTCGTTCCGCATAACGCTCAGGTAATATTCTTTATTCACGTTTTCATCTTCTAGCAAGAATTCTGAGTGTACAACACCGCCATAATCAAAGGAAACAGTGAAGATTACCTAGACTCTTGATCGACGTTGACGTGGTTTTTCGGTTTTGGTTCATAAGACGTCAAAGGAAGCTTATTGACTGATTTGTATGTCATACTCATAAACCCATGCCTCATCACCAGTTACAATGCGTTTTATGAACGTGGTTCAGAATTGAATCGTTCTAGCATGACTTCAGTGACCTTTACGTGATTTTATTTTGATGACAATACAAGTCTTAGGAACAAGTCGAACGACAACGCGTTTCACGCCCTAACAATCGTTCGAAATGGTACGAATTGATTCGGGAGACACAGAAATTTGATTACCTATCTCTCCTGAACTTTTTTGACAGAATGTACTTCGCCATCAATTGCCTATTGACTAAGTTATATCATCAAAGGCATCAAATAGCAATCATTTCTTCCGCCTCGGAAATATGAGTTATCGTTTCCCGTAAAAAAATTCGGATAGTCCCTCGTATCGTTTATTATCTGGCGAACGTTTGGAATATTGGTAAAATCAAATGGAATGATTTGGCAATAAACAAGATTGGATTGTGACATGAGTTAAGCCGGTCGTTCGTTTCGATTAATAACAGTTCCTTTTATGTATCTCCCATCCCAGCATATAACGAAGCTGTCACATATCTGAACATAAATCGAGTCAGATATCTATAAAATATAGCAACGAGCGGTCACTTTCTGAAAGGGTATGGAAGCCGAGAAAAAGACTTATGTGTGTCCAATTATTTGCACTAACAATATATTTTTTCCGATATTTCTTCGCTTTGAAAATGTATGCAATTTAATTCAGAGGATGTAACGTTTTTCGAAATATTTTCAGCTGCTTTATCGGTTCAACCTTATTCCGAAATTTGAGACGAATATCGCAGGAATTATAGGCGCTATAAAGGAAAATAATGAAAAATTACCGTATTTCAACACCCTGTAGATCTGTAATAAAGCACAAGCCAAAACTTTCCCTACTCCGTTAGTACAATACACTTTTGAATAATTAGAGGTAGCCAGTGATGACACCACTTTACCACAGCATCCAGATCCTGTTGCAGTAAATTATAGTTGCTAATATGATAGAAAATTTTTGTGGCGTCAGCGAATCGAAGGGATTATCTTGTTCTCCAGCAAAAAAATCGAGTATCTGTTCAAGGATTTTGAATGCAACTGAAGTCAAACAGATGAGGTGGTAGTTGTTCGGAGATGTTTCGACATCACTCTTGAAAATTGGCGTGATAGAGGCCTTTAATCATAGTAAACAGTGCGACTGAAATGATTTTTTGGAAATCAGAACGTGGGATATGAGAGTGATTTGGCGCAATGTTTCAGAAGTTTGAGTGACAGTCCGTCGGAACCTAGTGTGGAGTGAACGTTTAAAGAATTAAGGTGTTTCTTACAATATCTTCGGTAATCGCTCAGATCTAGTTGACAACGGTTAGGCGCTGTTCCTATAGGCTCATCGGTAAAGAAAGCTGAAAAATGATCTGCTAGGACATTGGAGGTGTTGGGGAACACAATTTGTAGGACCCCTGACCAATGGAGCAGTGACCTTGGAATTCAAAAATGAACATTATTCTTGGATACTGTCATCTTAGCCTCATAACGTTTTTTGGATTCATCAATTGAGCAAGCTAACTTGTTAGAGTAGGCCCTTCTCTGCAATCAAGAGAGCCATTTCTTTCTACAGGTCACTTGACCTGCCAATAAGGAATGTCTTACTTTTTGTATTATTTTTTCCAGGAATGTCCCTTAAGTATTATATCCAGATCAATTAAGTCAGGCTCTATAGTTCTACATGAACAGTTTTTTATACAGTTGTTCTCTGCATGGAGTTTATCTTTTGAAATTAATATCATCAAAAAATGAAGGCTATCAGTTCACCCCACTTCTCTGTGTATATTTCTATAAGTAAACTTCACGATTTTAAATAAAATGATAAACTAAACTAGGAGCGTTGTCTTAGTGTAAACATCAATTATTATTATTGATTTTGTGAGAAATATATCATTTCAATACTAGTTTTCACGCAGAAAATGGTGTCGATTATATTATAATATATAATTGAAATAATCCTAAATATATAGTGAAGAAACGTGATTTTGCCAACTGAAGAAGAATGATGACTAAACCAGCGAAAACGAAACTGAAATTGCAGATAATTCAATTGTTCCACCAGTTTAAGATTGAACATTGAATTTTGATAATAGATGAATGTGTTAATGACAAAATCAAAGAACTTTTATGAGTATAGTTCGTAAGTTCACAATTCAGACTTCTAGTTTTATCCACTACAGAGTTACAGGAGGGGGGCAAAAATGCCGCGAATTGTTCCAGAAAAGTATACTGAGGCTGTGAATTCAGCATGACATGTTCCCAGATTCACATTATTATAATACACATTAAATAAAATAGATTGATAGAAAATACAAATCAATTATTTCACCTTTCATGTTCCCCAATGTTTCATCCCATGCGAAACGTGAATGTAGAAACACAGCCATCAAATTTGTCAAGTTAATATCGCTGTAAGCTCTGACATCAACGGATTCAATTAGAGATTAAATGTGGGCGCTAATTAACTGATCAGGAATTCGATCAGTTAGCTCGCAGCTCCGACAATTTTGCAAGAACTTCAAACTCTGTCTTACTTGGTAGTAGTTACAATCGGTGATTAGATGAGGAAGTGGAGTCTTACAAACAAAAAATAGTATGCTGACATCGCCAATAGGTGAATTTAATGGGATTTCAGAAAGTGTGGGAGTAATTTTCCGACTTTTGCAGTTTCAATCAAATATGAAGAAAGTTTATATCGCAACTCGATCACAGATATAAATTGTATCGAGTGAAATATTTCAATAACTGTTTTTCCTCATTGATGGCTTGTCTCGGACATTGTATGATATGGAAAATATTGAATCTAAGCTAACTGAAATTGTACTCGTGCATTTCGACTTTATCAGGGACGGTTTCCAGATAATGATGAACCAGAGCGCTACAAGTTCACGTAATTGAAAAAACATAAGGACGTAAGGACATTTGTTTCAATGAACCAAAAACATCAAAATATAAAATTCAGTTTATATCAATAAATTTTATAAAAATTGAACTAGCAGCATATCCTGAATACAGCACGTGTTGTATTCAGATCGGATATGGAGGAATTTCTACACAGGCGGTTCTTATTCTTTCTCGATTCTGTATATTACTCCAGAGCCATGAGGGGTTGAATCTTAGGAGCTGGCTGACTACATTTCGTCTACAACCATTGATCAGCGAAATTATTATTCAGCCAGTTTACATTCAAACCTGCGTTGTGAGGAGAAGCACCACCTCATTGGAAGTAGATTCGTTTTTCCGAAAGAAGATCATCGACGAAATCTTGTAATGTTCGATTGAGAATTTCATTATAATTGTTCTGACTCAAGTCCCTTCCACGAAAACTGATCATATCAAGCGATTTGAATAAATTATTGTTGATTATGTTATGGAGATTCTGCTGGTTCCAATGTGATGATGATGATGAAGATAATGATGAAAAAAAGCATAATAAAAGTCATTCTATCAGCAAGAAAAAATGAAAACATGGTGTTACTATTTATTTTTTAGTTCAGCTGAAGGTTAATTTGTGGTGTTTCCGAAAGTGAAAGACCAATGAAAATGTTTCAGGCTATTATTATTATTATATAATACTCCAGATGCAATTTGATTTTTGCTTCATTGAATTGTCACGATTCTCCCGATATGCTTGGCATATTGCGTTCAATTTTGATTATAATTGATTCTGATTTTACCATAACAGAAGATCGGAGTAAACATTTTGTTGATATTGAACATGATGCGTATCAAATCCCCAATTTTCTAGGTAAAATTTTTTAAATAATTCTTGTTTATTTTTCATCAAAGAATAATCCTCCGCTGATGATTCCATGTTGACTGACGTCTACAGTATCTATGAAAAAAATTCTTTCATTTCGATTCGTATTGGAATGCTGTTCATGAAAATATCCGTTCTCCAGAGATATTTATTACATTTGAATATAACCAAGGAATGTAATAATTCCCCTACTTCTTCGAAGAAAGAGAATTTCAGACTTATAAGAAAAAGTATCGCCGTATTGATTTTCAAGAAATAAGTTGGCAAACTGAAGAGTTAGGAGGTATTTTAAATGAGATATAATACCCTTTTGGCGATTAGCCAGATGCTATGTGAATTGGAACATAAAAATCAGAAATTCCAATCAGATATCCGTAGAGGTCTGTGGAATCATTACATTTGGAATATAGCTGGAAACTGAGTTTTCAGAAATCTGATAAAAAATGTAGGGAAAATCTCGTATATCTCTATCACCAGAATGACTGGAATTATAACGACAGTTTTGGGATCTTTCGAAAAGGCGCAGATACAGATTTCATATATTGCTCAGTGCAATATTGGAATAGTTCAGTACCCACCCAGAGTTAGAGTAATGTATCGTCCAATATTAAAGTGACCAAGTTAATCAATGTAAATGAATATTCCACTAATCTCAACTAGATTCAAAAAGGAAGTATATCATTAAGAAAAATAAAATCAATAACTCCTTAATAATAATTTAAATTTTCCACATCGAGAAACAAATAGTGATAGTTGATAGTCGTAATGGATAATAAAATAAAACAAGTTACTATGTTTTAGCTATCACTAATTTATTGATGTGAAGAATAAAAAATTACATTGGTTGGACTGGTTTCGGGCATACGTCCATTATCAACAACAAGCTAATGAAAACTGAATAGTCATGTACAATACAGGAACTAACATCAATATAATGCTAGTAGAGGACACAGTAACTTGAATAATGGTGATTGGTTGGTGATTAAGTTAAGAAGTTCAACCGTTTCTACCCTAAATGCTTTGAAAATTTCCATAGATTCAAAGAAATTGAGTTGATAAGATTTATCACAAGAATGAAGAATTTTCAGCTGTTGAAGTTCTGGAAAAGGTTGACATTCATTCAGACAATGTATTGCTAAAGCTGAATCATATTTCTGATGTAGGAATGACCAGAAATGTTCCTGACATCTAACCTTGAAAGATTTATCCCCAAATCAAGAGAGAAAAGCCCGAAAAATTTATGTCTCTAACATATTTTGGGAAGACAGATTGCTAGAATTTTGTCTGATAGTAAAAAAGTTCATATTGCATTCAAACCAATTAGCAAATTGTCAGACCTGCTTTCCAACATAAAAGATAAAACCGATACATTTAAAAAATCTGGGGTATACCAATTAACATGTTCTGAGTGCAATTCCTTTTATATAGGTCAAACAGGACGCTCTTTCAAGGCTAGATACAAGGAACAGCTTTAGCTGCACATTCTCTGAATGAATGTCATCCTTTTCCAGAACTTCAAAGCTAAAAATTCATCATTCTTATGATAGCTCTGATAACGACCAGGTAGACTTTATCACTTACCAATCACCATTATTAAAATTACTGTGACCTCTACTAGCATTATATTGATGTTAGTTCCTTTATTGAACATGAGTATTCATATCAAAATTTCCAACAAAAAATGATATCGTGTTTCATCATTAACCTCAGAATTTGTACTTTGCATTAAAATAAAAACATCACCATTTCTCTCAGTTATAAGAACAGATAGAGAACAAACTATTGGCATGTAGTGAATAACTTTTAATATACAAATCACAATAAAGGTCTTCATGAAAACAGAATGAAGTTTCTTCGAGAAGAAATATACACAGAAAAAGTTTTACCTGAATAACGTCTTGAATCTAATTATTTTCTTCAGGATAGTCTTGAATCATCCCATTCTTAATACACATATCACAAAAATTGTCACATCACCTGGTATTCTGAAATCGACAATCGATTAAGTAACTCGATCGCAGTTTCTTTGTCAACATATGTTTTTCGACATATGAGGGGAAAAAAATCTTATCTATGTAGTAACATTTGTTTCCATATGATCTCAAATACGTCTGAAACAAGAATGAGTTCATTTGACTATCAGTATTTATTCAATTTCTCACGCTGATTTATTGCACGTTTTCTGTGTTTCTTGTTGATTTTCGAATCTTTGAATTTATTGTAATGGCTGCTGAACGTCCTGGACGCTATTTGAGTGATCATGAAGTGGTAAGAATTGTAATACTTCTAGAGGAGGGGCGAAACCAACGTTATATGGAACTTGTTGAATGTTACCGGCACTATTTCAAGAGCAATTAATCGGTACCACGAAACAGGGAATATGGAAGAAGGGCCGGACAGGGAAGAAATCGGATAACAACACTAGTTGATGATGGTTGGCTTCGTTTAACTGCACTAAGAGTTCCGCACTGTATGCTACAAAATGAACTTGCACTTTCCAGAAATGTGCATATTTCATTGTAAACTGTTAGGAACAGACTCTGCGAAGGCGATATCAGACCAAGGGTGGCTTCTACCGGCCCGCGTCTCAACAGAGAGCATCGAGTTGCAAGACTTCAGTTTGCGAGGGAACATGCAAATTGGGGTATTCCAGAATGGTCGAATGTTCTCTTTTCCGAAGAGTCCAGGTTCTGTCTAGTGTCAAATGATAGACGCATGCCTGTATACAGACGACCTGGGGAACGGTATCAGCAAAGCAATATCCGGCAAACTGAAAACTTCGGAAGGGACTCCGTAATGGTGTGGGGAGGCTTTACTTTCCATGGTTGAACTGAGCTAGTCCTAGTGAATAATGGAAGAATGACAGCGGCCAGATACATCGCAGGTATCTTTGAACCCCATGTTGTACCCATTGGCCCATTGATTGGCGAAAACTTCATTTAAATGCCTGATAATGCTCGGCCTCATGCAGCTAGAGTAGTTACAGAATTTCTGCAAAATGCCGAAATAGGTATTTCAAGATGGCCACCCAGAAGTCCCGACTTGAATCCCATATAACATGTTTGGAAAAACATGGTGTGGCAAATTCAGCAAAGTAGAATGCCTTGTAGAACACTCCAACAACTAGAAAATCTATAGAGTATAGACGTATACTGGCAGTCATAAGGGTCCGGGGAGGAAACACTCGATTTTGAAAATGATTGGTAACCATTCGATGCTGGTTGATTGGTTTATTCGCGAATGTTTGAAGATGGTAGAATCTTTTAATTTTTCATTAGCTCGAAAATTGTTGATATTTTCCATCATATACTTATCTCTTTGGAATGATATCTTTTCATTTTACACTTCTGAAAGTTACCAAGCGACTCTTGAATGACCAACCTAAAAGTTGATATAGTATTGTTGTAAAAGTAGGGTGATGCGACAATTTTTGTGGGGAGTGTATTTATTATAAGTTCATCATCATTCCATGGCCTCAGAATTACAGAAGCAGTTATAGTAATCTCAAATGTACACGTTAAATGAATAAATAATGGATAAACTCTTTGAAATACCCAGTTTTATCAACAAATCCCCAGAACTTCGTTAAGTACATTATCATCATCTCTTTAGAATTGATTGAAAAGAGATAATTGTAGTTAGCTGTCATTTCGTGATGAACACATCAATTTATATGGCGTGATAAAATGCTATATTTGATATTATTCAAACGAGAAAATGTTCAATTACTATCTTCACGAATGTGTCACGTATATTTATCAGCCAATGAATACGCAAGAGTCCCCTCATGTAGTTCCTATACCAAACATTTACATAGCGAGAAATTTTAGTCCAGTAGAGCTAATAAAGGATCAATTCTATGTGCTCTAAAATAAGTTTTAATTAATCTATTTTGATGTGAGAACACGTACGATGATAAACTAAACGAGCTTGTATGCAATTATAATCAAGAAGATTCGACATCGCCATAGATTATAAGTTTGGAGGGACGATTAATTAGTAATTGACTACAGGATCCTGTAGAATAGATCATTGACGTCATAGGAGAATTTTAATTCAGTGGCGTTTGTGGACATATTTTGCTTGAGTCGACGTCACAATGCAGATGATCAAAACGCCGCCAAACCGTTAATTTTCTTTATCAATAATAAAAAACAAGTACTGTGTTTTAAGGAATTTTACTTAATAATTGCGATTCGTAACGCGTTTCACTACACCGTAGCTTCTTCAGACGAATGATTATGCAGAAAAATGTAAATGAGAATATAACTATAAATGTTCTTGAGTAATTAAAAGCTTATTGGTCACCTTCTCCTAAGTGGTTATTTATGACAGGTATATCCAATAAAATTAAGGAATAGATTGCTCCCGAAAAGATTCAATAGAGGTGAAGGGCTTAAATCGACTTGTTCATTGATGAGTCTACCTGAGTGTTTGTATTTATTTATTTCTAAAGTTTCCCAAAGATCTACCTTCCAATATTTATTATCTGTATGCAAAATTTCAAACTGTGGGTCGAAAGAATGATTATTTTCTAAGAGATGATTCGCGTAATTTGAATCTGATTTTTATTTGAAAAACTGCGTTTATGTTCCGATATTCTAATATTAAAATTTCTATGTGTTCTACCAATGTAGAAATTATCACAGTCATTGCAATTCAATCTATAAACACCTGATTTATTGTTTTTACCTGGTTTGGTTTTATTATTTTTATATATTTCCTTAATTATTATTAGTTTGGAAAGCTATGTTGAAATTATTGCTACTTAAGAATGATTTCAGTTTCTCACTTGTAATGCCAACGTAGGTTAAGGTGTTGAATTTTTTTTTTTTTTATCGACAGTGTAAAAGCCTCCTAAATTCATAAATTTTCTTTATATTCGAAAAAGAATGTCACAACTTTCATCAAATTTTTTCGAAGGATCCACCCATGCTGAGATATTGGCCCCTGAAGTTGAGAAAGGAATTGTTTTTATTCTATAAAATTTGTTTTGTTCAATAGATTTTGATGAATGTTTTCAGCCTTGTTGAATACATAAAGGGTAGGTTTCATTTTCAATTGCTAATAAAACGCCATTTTTTTGAGAAAAGGGGAGATATTTCTATTTTAATACGAAGTACAAACTCTGAGGTTAATAATGAAACGAGTGTCTTTTTACAAATGGTCATTCTTTGTAGGAAATTTTTCATTACATTTTCGCATGATTGCGGAACAGCGCGAATATTATCTTTGTGTGTTGGAGCATATCGTAAACATTATATTTGAGAAATGGGGTTAAACCGCATGATCTAGGTGGCCAATTCACGTTCTATTTGCGAGAAATCAGACGTTCCTGAAATTGTTCTGCAATAGAGCCATTGCTTCACCAGCTGTGTGGCACGTAGCGCCATCCTGTTGAAAATAAACAGCCTGCAAGCCAAGAGCATCCGCTTCGGCCAAATAGGTCAGTCTTCATCGCTCTGTAACAGTTTCTATTCACTGAAACGGTTGCGCCAGCAGATCAAGGTGCAAAGTGGTTGGGGAAATGCCCAATTCCTGTAAACGTCTCGAAATTGACAAATTCGGCTTTTCAGCCACACTATCAGCTATGGCGGCTATATTTTCAGCTCACCTGAACTTGTCCGCAATGTTCAAATTTGATGATTAAATTCACTACAGATGGGCGAGTAGGTGCTAGATGATGACCAAAAGCAGTACGAACTTTTCGAACTTTGTTTTCACCTGTTTTGTAGTGAATTTCCACCCCTGCAGTTGATAGGATCACATAAAATGGTTGAAAAAAATTGATACTATTTATAGAAATTTTTTCTGATTCACGAAAATAAAAAAATTTCCATTTTCGTAAACTGAAACAATCATGACAAGATTGTTGAATAGCTGCTCGTTGAGATAAATGGCTTTCTTCTTTGGATATCAATCTGTTGAATTATTCATAGTAGGAAAACAATGTTTCTCAACAATTTTCAATCATTCCATATATGATTTTCTCTGTTACTTGGAAAATCCGAATAATTTGAACTTGTATGAAAGTTAAATCGTGAAGTTTGATTATTCTAAAGTTGCGATGATTTGTATTAGCAAAAGTCGAGGATATTCCTTGAACCAATTTGGTGCAATAAAAGTTTCTGCCGGAGCAATATCCAAGTCGTCGTGTAAATCCTTCGAGTCAAAACGTGAAATAGAGTTTCACAAATCCACGAGGAACATGAAGACTACAGAGGGTGTAAAATGAGATTCGGAAACATTGTTCCTGAACAGATAAAGGAATCGATGAATTCTCGCTCAAATGATGCAAATTGGGATTTTTGTACACATGGAATTTGCTTGTTCTCGTTGATTCGCACAAGGCAGCAATTTATTTAATGAACTTTGGAGAAAAATGTAACGTTCGGTTTGGAAATGGCCAAAATTATTCCGCGTCGACAGGCGCTTTGTTTCCAGTAAACATTCTGCCAAAAATGTACCGGCATTTGGTTAATGGAACACAAAATATATATTTTTTTCCAAATTCATTGTATCGCCTTTTCGGAACATTAACGCCAACGAATAATCCAATCATCAAAACGCTTTTTCCGGAACAGTTTTCTCATGTCTCATCACCAGTTACAATGCGTTTTATGAATATGAGATTGGAATAGACTGATTCCAGCATTTCCTCAGCGACCTTCACGCGATTCAACGCGTTTCATGCCCAAACAATCGTTTAAAATGATACGAATCGATTCGTGAGACACAGGAAATTCATTGCCTATCTCTCACGAGTAATGTAAAATGGGACGACTTTGACATTATGGATGATTTTGATACATCCAGCATAGGCGCGTTAGTTTCCGTAAAGTCTTAACTCATTGAACATCATCATTACAAGAGATAAGTGATTCAAATCTAATCTATTCTAATCTATTCCTGGAAAGCGCGCAAAAAAAGAAAATTTAGAAATAGAGTTTCGGACCAGCTGAATCAACTACCAAAATTTGAGAACGATATCATTATTAATTCTCCATAAACGTCTAATAGGCCACTCAACTTGGGATACCTGTATAGTGTTCTGTGATGGATGCCTAATGTTGTTTAGGTTAGATTTAATTAATGAATGAAAAACAATTCCAATACTTATTGAAATATATTGGCTATCCTTTTACTCAGTTCTATATTATGCTAGAATTTCCACATAACTGAATATCTCACACATGATTAAACTTGGAACAGTATTCGAGAAAAGGATAATTTACACAAGCTATGAAAAATGTCTAAAATATTTACATTTTTCTCGGATGTGTAATTTTCTTCTTACGTTATTGAGATTGTTCGTAGGAATATGCATACCAAATTCTTTGAATCATATCATTCTCTGTAGTTACTTCATGATTCTACTGCCTTCCAAGTACATGGATGTTAAATCTGGAGACTTTGCACCATAAATTTCTTGGACAATAAGTAGTTGACTTTACATTTCTGTTATCTAAACGAAAAAATTTCCTTTTCATAAAAATTAGGCAATATTTCAAGAGAACTCCTCCGAGGACATTCAATTATGAACACAAATTAGCATAGACCGATAAATTCCCTTTTTATACCAAGGAATAATCAATGAAATTAAGTGTTCGAAAGCAGAGAGGTATGATTTAAATTAATAAAAATGTGGCCTTCGAAACACATTAACATTTTTATGAGATCAGCTCCCCTCGGTTCTTTCTAATTTGGAAACGAGTCGGAACTCTAGCATGCATGAATTTTCTTGCCAAGATCCTAATTCAATTAGCACCGTTACCGTAGATGGTGTTGAAAGAAACGCATGTTTCGCCTAATTTAATTGTATCGACCATCCTGGATATCAAAATTTCAATTCGTATTTTTCTTGACCTTGCTGGGTTAATTCGCGGTTGGAAACAACATTTTTCAAGGTTGAAGGAAGAAAGAGTTTCATTAAGTTGCATGTAATATAATTCAGTTATACGAAAGATTCAGTTAATGAAAATGCTCTGCTGCTTGATTTCACGATATTAATTTGAAAAGAATTTGATTTGAATAGGCTTCTTCTTTTTGGAGGTACCATTCTTTGCCTCAGAGTATGTTGATAGAGATTGATAAACCATGCCTTGGAAATTCTTTCAACTGGGCACAACATGCTTCAACTTAGAGGACTGAGTTATAATACTGAAACATGTTGCCAATAATTGATCAATGAAACACAAAATATTCATTTTTCATCCAAATTTACTATATCGCATTCAAAGTAGGCCTTTTTTGAAATAATACATTTACGCCAATGAGTAATCCAATCATTTTTCAAACGTAGCCATATCAAGTGAATACGGTGGCTGTTCGATGGTATTTACTGAGTTTTTGGTCAGATATTCACAATGATAGCCTTGAGAGATGTTACATCATCATTTTTCTACGAATTTGCTCCCTCAATCGCCCCATAACACTCAGGTAAATGATGTCCTCTATCAACCATCTCACCTTTTGGAAAGAATTCCGTGTGCACAACACCACGATAATCAAATAAAACAGTCAACATTACCTAGACTTTTGATCGACTTGGACGTGTATAATATTCGAAAGCCTTGTCTTGAATTACGAATTGAAACAATTAAACAAACACGTTTTCTACAAATGTCAGCAGATGTTCAATGATTTATAGGGATGAGTGGTGCTTTTGATCGACATTATATCAGATTATTTCATGTAATTATATTACTTTCGGTCGTAATCTTGTCATAGCCTGGGGCTTTTCCATTTTTCAAGCGTTTTATAGCTTCCTGTAATTCCTGTTTTGTTATCGTTTCTTGGCCTCTATCTTCTTCTATGCAAACTTCACTATCATCTAATCCGTTTCCTCCGCTCCCAAGTAGCTCTTGAAAATATTGCTTTATCTTTCCATTACTTTCCTGTAATTTATGAGTATTTCTCCATTTTTGTCCTTGATGTTATAAATGTCAGAGTTCTTTTTCCTTCCACATGATTTAACTATTTTATAGAATAGCGTTTGGTTTGCTTTGCTCGCGTCTTCAATTTTTTCCCCGAATTCTACCCATTTTCTTTTTTTGGATGCCAAGACTAGATCTTTCATTCGTTCTTTTGCTTGTTTGTATAGCTCATATTCCTCTATGGTTTTACAGTTGAGATAATTTGCCCATGCTCTCTTTTTAATTCTCACTTCCTCTCTAATTGCATCTGTTGTTTTGCGTTATTTCTCTTTCTGCTGCTTCCACATACTTCTTTAGCAGAATCTAGAAGAGTGCTTTTGAAATACTTCCATATGTCTTCTGTGCTCATATTGTCTGTTGCATCTTCTATATTTTCTAGTTTCCTTGATATGGTTTGCTCGAAAATTTTGGCGTATTCTGGATAGGCGAGTTTGTAAGCCTTTATCGATTCATATTCGATCTTAACTGATATCTCTTTACCGTCGTCTTTCAGTTCCTTTTGTATATAACCTACTAGTAAAAAATGGTCGCTCCCTATTTCAGCTCCTCTTCTCACTCTAACGTCTTATATTATTTTTTTTCAGGTTGCTTTTCTTTACCAATATGTAGTCGATTTCTCGTTTCTACTTTCTACTTGTCTCGTATATTTATGTATATTCTTGTGTTCGAAGAAACTGTTACTAATTATCAAGTTATTCATTACCATAAAGTCTAGTAGTTTCGCCCCAGTTCTATTTCTTGTCAGTTCTCCATGTTTGCCTAAAACTGTCCTATGAATACTATCATTATTTCGATGTCCTACTCTTTCGTTGAAGTCACCTGCAATATCAATACTGCCCTCTGCTTCTTCTGTAGCTTTTGTTAATTGTTCCCAAAATTCGATTTTCTTACTAACTGATTCGTCTTCTTTTGGTCCATAAACCACAATTATTGTTCTTTTGTTCATGTTCGGATTCCTTAATTCAACTGTGAGTATTCTTGCTGACCACGCTTTCCATCTTAACATCTGCTCGGCGATTTCTTTATTTAGCAAGAATTTCAAGTTCTGATTTCTCAAATTCGTATTTCAATTCCTTTTCTTTGCCTTGTATACTCCTTGTGTTCCAGAACAGAATGCTTATTAATTCATGAAAACATAATATTTTATCTTATCTACCCAGATATCTACTTGTTTGTACTTGATGCAAGCAGTAGTATTAATTAAGTAGATCGTTGATCTATGTAAATATTATTGTCTATTATCTTCGAGTATAATTCAAATCATAATTACCGGCATCGATCATATTACAAGTGGTTAACTTTGAGTAGAAATTTCACCCAATTTGCCTCTCTCTCTGCCATTGTACGATCCAAATGAAATGAAATATTTCTAATACCCATTTCCTTTTTGCCCACTTAATCTAACATCCGCCAAATCATTCCCAACGTTTCATTCGAATCAAATCAAGTAGGCAGAGCATCTATTCGAAGCAATCGAATTTCAACCCTCGCCGTTCAACCAGAATTCCTGTTTTAGAATCGAGGATTTCACCTGAAATTCATTGTGTTTGTATCCTGTATTCTACTTTTGATATACATTTTATATACATTCTGTCGAAAAAATTATTGTTTTGCCTTCAAGTAGGGACCATTTCTAAAATAATACATTTACGCCAATGAATATTCCAATCATCAAAACATTTTTCGAACGCTTTTTCCGGAATTGACTTCAGTTCTCGCCCTTTATGCCTGCTATTGATTCAAAACGGGTACTCGAAGTAGTAATTTGAGTTACAGAAAAAAGAGAAAAGTCTGCCAGAGCCATGTCAGGTGAATACGGTGGTTGTTTGATGGTATCTGCTGAGTTTATGGTCAGAAATTCATTGACAATAATAGCCTTGTGAAATGGTGCAAAATCCATTAGTTTTCTTTTCAAAAATTCGATCTTTTCGACAAATTTGTTCTCTCGAACTCTGCATAATACTAATATTCTTCTTTCTGAATTTTTGGCCAGAGTTCCTAGTGCACAACACCGTCATAATAAAAAAAAGCAGTCAAGATTACCCAGATTTTTTTTGATGTGGTTATTTCGGTTTCGATTCGATTGGAAGATGACATTTCGAAGCTTGTTGACTGGTTTGCATGTCGAACTCATAAACCCATGTCTCATCACCAGTTACAATGCGTTTTATGAATATGGGGTAGAATTGACTCGTTCTGGCATGTTTTCAGCAACCATTGTTGAGTAGGGAGGAGGGAGTAGTATAATGTGGAGTTTTCTTGGGTTCATTAAATTCCAAACTCTCCAACAGATTCATTATACTCCCCTTATTGCATATGAGGTGTATTTTAGATTGTCTAAAACTATTATGTCGCTTGTTGATTCAATGTGCTCCAATATAGGTGGTTTCTTGTCTGAAGATATATAATCTTTGATTCTGCATTCGATATTTGAACCTACATTGAGATTGTCTAAAACTATTGTGTGGTTTGTTGATTGAATGTGTTCAAATATTTGCGATTGCTTGTCTGATGATATATGTTCTTTGAACCTGAATGAAAATTTCTACCTGTTTGACCTACATAAGCTGAAGGGCATTCGTTACATATGATTTTGTAAATACCAGATTGTTTATCTAGCCAAAAAACATATGAGGATGGATTGATATGTTTCCGGCCTGACCAAGGAAAATAACGTTTTTAAGAATTTTTTTTATTTCTCAACATAATCTCCTTTAAGGCTGATTCATTTCTCATAGCGGTATTCTAGTTTAGTAATGCCATCTCTATAGTTTGATTCGTCAAGTTCCTGAAAATACCCATTTACAGCTTCGATTACTCCTTCATTGCCCGCAAATCTCTTACCGCCAAACCACCAAGTTTTGAGGTTAGGAAACAGATAATAATCACTGAGGGCTAGGTCTTGAGAGTAGGGAGGGTGCAGCATCAATTCGAACTTCAGATCATAGATTTTAGCCATGGCAACGTGCGAAGAATGCGCTAGTGCGTTATCGCGCCAAATGAGGTCGTTTGATTCGCATCTCGTGGCTAAAACGTTACAATAAGTCTGCGTAATATCGACCAGTGATAGTTTTACTCTTTTCAAGGTAATCAATGTATATAATACCTCTTGCATCCCAAAAAACAGTAGCCATAAACTTGTTTGCAGATAAAATTGTTTTTGGCTTCTTTGGAGTTGGTTTCCCTGATCCAATCTACAGTTTGAACTGTTGTTTGGTTTCTATTTAACCCAAGTTTCGTCAACAGTAACGAATCGACGCAAAAATTCGCTTCGATTATGCTTATGCAGCGCCAAATTGGCGGTAGAAATGGTTTTTCGAATCAATTTCTACAGAAAAGAATTTTTCGCAGACGCAACAATCTTCATAGACTCATTCAATCATTTGAACCAGAAACTCTTCGCCTACAATATTATGGTTCACAGAACTCAAAGTATCATTCCTCAATTCAAGATTTTAAAACGGGAATATTTGAACATAGTTCAAAGAACATATGTCGTCAGACAAAAAATCACCAATATTTAAGCACATTCAAACAAACCACACAATAGTTTTACACAATCTCAAAGTCTCATTCGATCATTTAAATTGCTTTTTCTATCCCCCCCTCATTTCAAGACTTCGAAACCGAAATAAATACCATAAAAATAATAGCCTCCAATAACAATATATCAGAATCTCTCATAAATAAAATCATTACACGTAAAGTATTCTTTAGGTGTAATTATGAAATATTATACTTTGAAATTCAGAATAATTACATCATTCTTGAGCGGTCCAAATCTTAACAAATACAAAACAGATAACAGATAAACTCTAACAATCTGGCATTCACTAGATCGATTGCTACGAATGCTCTTCAGTTTATGTAGATCAAACAAAGGTAGAAAGTTTTGAATGCAGTTTTAAAAACATACATATTCAGACAAGAAATCTGCAATACTTGAATACATTCAATCAACAAACCACATAATAGTTTCAGAGTATCTCAAAGTCCTTCACAAATGCAATAAAGTAAGTAAAGTGAATATGTGAAAGGTGTGGAAATTAATAAATTCAAGAAAACATTATACTTTTTTAATAGCCAACTTGAAATCAATAATTCCCCTTCTTTAACATCTAAAGAAAAAATATATCTTGTTAACATCTTTGTACTTTGTTGGGTAGAACCAGTAAGTGACAAAAAGTGCAATTTTGTTGTCCAGTGTAATATTTTATAACTGAAAGTTTTTGTGTGGTGTATTCTCATCAAAGAGAATGAAGATCTTTTGACATCCATCTCGAGTAAAATAGAACGATAAGAACATTCAAGTTCTTAAAACAGGATTTATTGTTCAATCTATTTTCACTCTCACTTCTAACCCGCTACAACCAGCACGATGAAAGGAAAATTGATTTCTGTAACAGCCAAGCCGTCTCTAGAGATTACTGTTTACCTCTGATACCTTAGCCGAAATGGCCTCATGTGTGCTCGAGTATTGTCGAGTGATTTACCTGGAACATTTCTTTCAGAAGCGTTCATTTACGTAATCTTCATTCTCGGCTTCATAGTGAATGAAATGGTCTCTGAAGGTGCGAACTTCGAAAATCTGTCGTGGTCCTGAATAAGGAATCTCACTTCGAAATCATAACTTTTTAGGGTTCCATGCCCCTGAAGGAAAAAAGAAAACGTTATAGAATTACTTCATTCCATTCCGTTTGTCTGCCAGTCTGTCCGTCTGCTTGTCTGCCTGTATGTAAAGACTTTTTTTTCAAAGAACAAGTCTAGGTATTCAGGGTCTTCCAAGTTGAGTGGTTTATGGAGAACTAATAATGCTATCGGTCTGAAATTTTGGTAGTTGATTCAGCTAGTCTGACACTCTATTTTTAAAATATTTCCACCTCAATGGCACTTCCGGTTATACCCCTAAAACATAACTCAATCATCAGAAAGGCTATTGTGCAGTTACTACAATAGAATTCTTGTTGAAATAACACTCTGAATCCCTATTAGGACTAAAAATATCGCAGGCGAGGTATTTTATTTCATTTTTATGTAAAAAATTGGTGAAGATAACGTATAAATGAATTGAAAATCCCATTGACGTGTAATAGCTATAGATATTCGTAGAGGTTTGGATATTTTAATTCAATTTCCGGATTCTCTGGTTTTCCCATTTGTGCAATAATTGAGAATTTTCATTTATATGAATTGACTTTTTCATTTGCGTTTGATTTGGAGAGTACTGCAGGGAAATGCTATTGAGTGTATCAGGTGGGCATTCGATACATCAATAGGGTATTTAAAATGAACAGAACTTTCAGCTCGGTGTTTATCTGATACCGCATCTGGTTTTCAAATAAAAATTGAAAAATGTATGTATCTCTATTTCATTGAACATTGCAGCGGTCGTCAAACTTTCCCTTGCAGTATTTCCGCTTGAATTGAGGGGTTATTTGAAATGTGTACACAAGTTTTGGTAATTTTTAACTGTGTTCACTGTATTCGAAAATTTCATCAACATCCTGCGCCCAAATATAAAATTCACTTTTGAAATAGAACAGAACAACTCGATCGTATCCTAGACTTAACAATAACAAGATCAAATAATAAACACCAGTTTTCAATTCATCATAAACCTTCTCATACAGATATCACAATTCATTATACATAGGCAGATCGCAATAAATAATAGTTATTATGCAAATTTAGTTAGCAGCATATTATATAAGAAAAAACAAAAATTAGCTTTACAACATATATATCCAATCGGTGAACATCAAGACAGAAAAATTTAATAGTTTAACATATACTGGGTGATTCACCCAGCGCGGATTTGAAAAAGATTATCCTCATTTTATACAGGAGTGACTAAAAAATTATTGAATATTGTAATTTTAAAAATATCATATTTTGATATTTTCAAATGGAACATCTTGTATTTTATTATTCATGTCAACGCATGAAATATTGTGCCATATTTTTGCGGAAGTAATCTTATCTTTATTTCCGACCATTTTCGAAATAAAAAATAAACTATTATAATAAAACCAAAGGTTGCGAAAGAAGAGTTTATTAGTACATATCATTATACTTGATCAGAGAAATGGAAATATTTTAAGGTAGTCGTGTAAGAAATAAGTAATAGATTGGTTTTTGGTGAGATGATGTACAAGGTGTTGAACTATTTCAATAAGTGTTCAAACTGTTGCCCGTTTCTTTGTAGACAAAACTCAATCCTGCTTAGGAAAGACCGTTGAACTCTCGACAATATTTGCGGATTAGCTGACTGGAAGGCGTCGACTATTCTCTCATATCCAACTATGTTGTGGAAGGAATCTGGTAAACGAGGCCCTTAATATAACACCACAAGAAAAAATCTAGACTTGTAAGGTTCGGAGACCTAGCTGGCCATCTAACAGGACCACCACGTACTATTAATTTGTTTAGAAATACATGATTCAAATGGTCCCTAACCTGATGTGAGTAATGTGCTGGTGCTCCATCCTGTTGAAACCACAAAACTTGTCTTATTTGCTCTGGTACATCGGCAAGTAACTTGGTAGATCATTGTGCAGAAAATCTAAATACATTACGCTATTGAGGTGCCCGTCGAAAATGTGCGGCCCAATTAGATATCCATATACTATAGCGGCCCATACATTCAAGAACCAACGATGCTGGTGATCTAGCCCATTCTTGTGGAAAGTTGCCTCGTTCGAGAAAAGAACTCTGCTGAACATGTTTGGATTTTCCGCTTCTTTGTCACTTTCCCAATTGCAAAAATTGATTCGATTTTCATAGTCTTGATTGTTCACTTCCTGGTGCAGCTGTACATGATATGCATGAAATTTATTCACTTTCAAGATTCTCTGGACGGAAGTTTGACTTATATCTGTTAACTGAGAAATCTCTCTTTGGTTTTTATATAGGTCCTCTGTCACTGTCAACAAAACTGATAACTGGTTGTCTTCAGCTGTAGCAGTTTTTGATTTTTCATGTTTTCTGTAAGCGATATTACCCATTTCGATAAATTTAATTAGAAGTTTTTCAAAGCATCTTGCATCAGGATGACCCTTATCAGGAAACCTTTGTGCATAAACTCTACGTGCCAACAAAAGATTTCTATCACAGTCATCTAGAATAAAAATCATATTAACCATTTCTTCTTTGAAGAACTTCTTGGCAGTCAATTGAGAAAATTGGGTTGAAACCTCACTTTTACAGTGTTTAATAACGAAACACTGATAAGTTCACCATGTAAAATGCAGAATGTGATATGTCCGGACAGCTGACAGAAGGCACAAATAGAAAAAATGTCAACACATACCTCGATTTACGTTTTAGTCATCTTGATTTTATCATTCGTTGAAAGAATTATCTTGCTTAGGTTTCATTTTTTACTATTTGAATCATTACAGAAAAAAACTGCTGTGCGAATAATGATGCATGTTGATGAGTTTGATACGGTATGAAAAATTTTCATAAAAAATTTTCACAAATAATCGAATATTTCGAAAATGTTCAAGGATAAAGATAAGGTTACTTCTGCAAAAATATAGCACAATATTTTATGAGTTGACATGAATAATACAATACAGGGTGTTCTCTGATCAAGTATAATGATATGTACTAATAAACTCTTCTTTCGCAACCTCTGATTTTATCATTTCAGTTTATTTTTATTTCGAAAATGGTCGAAGGTACTTCTGCAAAAATAAGGCACAATATTTTTGCGTTGACATGAATAATTAAATACAGGGTGTTCTATTTGAGAAAACCAAGATATGATATTTTTGAAATTACAATATTCAATAATTTTTTGAGTCACTCCTGTATAAAATGAGGATAATCTATTTCAATTCATCAATAAAGCTATCCTTGGGCAATAAGAAAACGAAAGCAAAAAAGTATACATCCTCTCTGGCAGAAGGAGCATGCGATGATGTGAGAGCCTATTTTCATGAATTTTTACGGAAAAAAAATCACCCAAGATTTTTTTATAGAAAATTGGGACACCCTGTTTACTGCAAAATAAATTGCTGAAATAGATTCCTACTTTCTAAATACAATACCGTTCGAACAAAAATGAAATCTTCAAGAGTGAACGAGCTACAGAGCATCGCGCCACTGGTGAATCACCCAGTATAAGCAATCAGATTTCACCAATCGTAATGTTGTGAAGAAAGAAACTCTTCCAGAACATATTTCTGCTACATTTCAGCTGTGAAATTGCAGAACAAATTATTTCGAACAGTGTCAGCAGATAATAATGATAAAATGAATGAATTTCTCTAACAACTGTTAATTCCGTAGAAGTAACATTTCATTTCTGAACTCTCCTGAGTTCCCTTGAAAAACATCTCTTTCAAATGACTGAACGATAATGTTCAAGCATATATTCTAAGGATGATGGGAGAATACGACGATAAAGATAATATTATTATGGTCATCCGAGACGACACAGTCGGTAGGGGCGCATTTATTTTTTTCCTATTTCAATTAAGAAAACAGCAATTTTCTTTTTATGTTACTTTATTCCTAAGGGAACAATCAGAAACTTTCAATTTTATTACTTGTTAGCATTAAGTACTCTTTTGATGATTAATGTGTCTTAACAAGCAATTGATATTCTGGATTATTCAAATTGTGCAGATAAAAACAAACAACGCAGACAGTTTCAAACCTAAGCTTGAAATTATGTGCTTAAAAGAACAGATCAAGAAGTGTTATAAGGTACGTGATAATTTGTGGTGATTTGTAATAGACTTAGCAGACCTTTGTCTGCAAACACGTGTCTTACATACAATTATCAGATATACAAACAAATCGAAGGAACACCTGTGCGATCTTCAGTCTCCTCAACTCCTACACAACTAACTTTGAAACTGAGGTCCTAGAGAGAGTACATATGAAACCGAAGAATGGTTCCGATTATACTGGGTGATTCACCAGTGACGCGGTGCTCTGTAGCTCGTTCACTCTTGAAGATTTCATTTTTATTCGAACGGTTTACAACATTTAGCAAGTAAAAATCTACCTCAGCAATTTATTTCGAAGTAAACAGGGTGTCCCAATTTTCTATAAAAAAATGTTGGGTGGTTTTTTTCAGATTGGAAGAACACTTTTTTGTTTAAGATTCAAGAGCGTCCTAAACTCTGCTATAATGTCTTTAAGTAATAAGTTTTTTGTTGAGTAGTTTTGTCACAATATTTTTTTCCGTAAAAATTCATAAAAATAGGCTTTCACATCATCGCATGCTCATACGTCCAGAGAGGATGAATACTTTTTTCCTTTCGTTTTCTTATTGCCCAAGGATAGCTTCATTGATGAATTGAAATAGATTATCCTCGTTTTATACAGGAGTGATTCAAAAAAAATTATTGAATATTGTAATTTTAAAAATATCATATCTTGATTTTTCTAATGGAACACCCTGTATTTTTTCATGTCAACTCATAAAATATTGTGCCATATTTTTGCAGAAGTAACCCCATCTTTATCTTAGATTGTTTTCGAAATATTCGAATATTTGTAAAAATTTTGATGAAAATTCTACAAACCATATCAAACTCATCAACATGCATCATTATTTGTTTTTTTTTTTCTGTAATGATTCAAGTAGTAAAAATGAAACCTAAACAAGGTATTTCTTTTAACAAATGATAAAATCAAGATGATTAAAACGTAAATCGAGGTATGTGTTGACATTTTTTTTATTTGTGCCTTCTGTTAGGTGCATTTTACATGGTGACCTTATCAGTGTTTCTTTATTGAACATTGTTAAGGTGAGGTTTGAAGGCAATTTTCCCAATTGACTGCCATGAAGTTCTCTAAAGAAGAAATGGTTGATATGATTTTTATTCTGGGTGAATGATAGAAATTCTTTGTTGGCAAGTAGAGTTTATGCACAAAGATTTCCTGATAAGAGGCATCCTGATGCAAGATGCTTTGAAAAACTTCTAATTAGATTTATCGAAACAGGTAATATCGCTTACAAAAAACATGAAAAACCAAAAATTGCTGCAGCTGAAGACAATTAGGTATCAGTTTTGTTGACAGTGACAGAGGACCCATATAAAAGTCAAAGAGAGATTTCTCAGTTAACAGATATAAGTCAAACTTCCGTCCAGAGAATTTTGAAAGTGAATAAATTTTATGCATATCATGTACAGCTGCACCAGGAAGTGAACAATCAAGACTATGAAAATCGAATCAATTTTTGCAATTGTGAAAGTGACAAAGTAGCGGAAAAGCCAAATATGTTTAGCAGAGTTCTTTTCTCGGACGAGGCAACTCTTCACAAGAATGGTCTTGTTAACAGGCACAACTTTCATTATTACGCATCGTTGGTCCTTGAATGTATGCGGCGCTATAGTAGATGGATATCTAATTGGGCCGCATTTTTTCGACGGGCACCTTAATAGTGAAATGTATTTAGATTTTTTTCAAAATCATCTACCAATGCTACTTGCCGATGTACCAGAGCATATAAGACAAGATTTGTGGTTTCAACAGGATGGAGCACGGGCACATTACTCACATCAGGTTAGATTAGGGAGCATTTGAATTATGTATTTCCAAACAAATGGATAGGACGTGGTGGTCCTGTTAGATGGCCAGCTAGGTCTCCGGAACTCTCAAGTCTAGATTTTTTCTTGTGGGGTTATATTAAGGGCATCGTTTACCTTCTGCAACACAGTTGGATATGGGACAGAGAATAGTCGACGCCTTTCAGTCAGTTAATCCGCAAATATTGTCTCAGAAGGATTGAGTTGTGTCTACAAAGAAACCGGCAACATTTCGAACACTTATTGAAATAGTTCAGCACCTTGTAGATCATCTCACCAAAAACCAATCTATTACGTCTTTCATACACGACTACCTTAAAATATCTCCATTTCTCGGATCAAGTATAATGATATTCACTAATAAAATCTTCTTTCGCAACCTCTGATTTTATTATGTTAGTTTATTTTTTTATTTCGAAAATGGTCGAAGATAAAGATAAGATTACTTCCGCAAAAATATGGCACAATATTTTATGCTTTGACATGAATAATAAAATACTGGATGTTCCATTTGAAAAAGTCCAGATACGATATTTTTAAAATTACAATATTCAATAATTTTTGAGTCACTCCTGTATGAAATGAGGATAATCTGTAAGACAACAGTGATTGTGTTTGAAAAACGTTGTTGATTGCTTCTTGTTTGCATTGAAATTGAGTTCAATCAGCATCACTCTGATATCTTCTTCAAGTCTGAATTCAATTGATCAATAGAAAAAAGAAATCTTCTGGCTACAGAAGGGTTTTGAAATTTAACTTCAATATTCACAATACAAAAAAGAACCATATCGAAAGCTTTCAAAATTCTAGTATCGCATCCATGTTTTCAAGGTTGTCATACATATTCGATCCATGCTGAACAAGTTTACTGTTTCAAATTCATAGAGAAGAACAGAGCTGAAGGAAGAAGGAAATTCATCTTTTTAAACGAACATAAAGAATTTTACATTCTTTTCTCTCTAATTTATTCTCATCAAGACGGGCGCGGTTTTTTATAATTACGCCAGACAACCTACTAAAACTAATGGTGAAATTTTCATTTGAAAGGATGAAGGGTAATTGTTAAATGAATTGATTATTCCAGGCTACTACGATATAATTCCAGAACATTAATATTTAATTCTGAATGGAAACTATGTTGGCTTGAAGGTGTTTTGAACACGAATTGGGAAAATGACGTTGTTGTAAGCAAAAAGCTTCCATGGTGTATATTCACCCCAGATATAGGAAAAATAATGCAAAATCTTAATATAAGATATTTTTGTTACTTCTAATTGAAACTATGTGAATAATTGCAAATATCTTTGAAGAAAAGAGTGGTAAAGTGATGAAGAATCGTAATTTAGGTGTTAATTAGTGAGTAATAATTTTTTAATTGAATTCTGAATATCCTCAACCTTCTCAATGATCATCGTAATTTAAAATAACGTTCACTTAGCTTTGAAACTTTAAGTTTCTAAATGAAAATAACTTAGATCATATTGTGATATTCCAAATATATAGAATATTGTGATAGAACGAATGTATGAGGGCGGTTTGATAAGTCAGTGACTTTTTGAATAAAACAAATTTTTTCGGGAAATACAGATTTTATATTTCTATATAATCACCTTTTAGCTCGATACACTCAGTCCAGCGTTTCTCTAATTTTTTTAGTTCCTCCAAATAATAGGTTTCCTCAAGGTTCTCAAAATACGTCATTGTTTCGCTAATGACTTCTTCACTCGACTCAGACCTCTTACCGCCCTGCCATTCCTTTAGGGTTGGAAAGAGAAAAAAGTCGCAGAGAGCTAAATCTGAAGAATATGCGGGATGGGGTAGCAGTTCGTACCCCAATCCATGGATTTTGGCCATCGTGACTAGACAAGTGTGAACACTTGCATTGTCTTGATGGAACAGCACTTTCTTCTTCGCCAAATACGGCCGTCTTTGCTTCAAATCAACATCGAATCTGCTCGAAAGCTTTGAATAATATTCGACGGGGATCGTTTTACCTTTCTCGAAGTAATCGATGTGAATGACACCGCGCGCATGTCAAAAAACTGTGGACATGACCTTGTTGGATAACAGACTGTTTGGCCTTCTTTGATCCTTTTTCGATTGTTCCTTGGTCTCTGGCGTATTGTGATGGATCCATGTTTCGTCCACAGCAACAAAACGGCGCGAAAACTCGTTCGGATTACGACTGAACATCGCTAAATACTCTTTTGAAGTGGTCACATGATTTCGCTTATGGTCGAGTGTAAGCAATCGCGATACCCATCTCGCGGAGAGTTTTTTCATGTTCAAATATTCCTGTAAAATATTATATACCCGTTCAGCTGAGATACATACAACATGAGCCAACTCGCGCACTTCAATTCTCCGATCATCCAATATCATTTCATGGATTTCATCGACGATTTCCGGTGTGATCATTTCTTTTGGGCCACCTGAACGTTCGGCGTCACTAGTGTTGGTACGACCACAACGGAACTCTGTTAAACACTTCTTGACCATCGAAAATGATGGTGTCGAGTCGTAAAAATTAATGCTTAGTCAGCACGTGAAATTCACTTTTTGCATTTTTGTAAAATTCAAGAGGTTGTCTGCTTTGAACGGCTATTAAACACCAACTGGAAGACGTAGGTTGCACAAAGTTAGAAAGTTGCCTATTACAGTTAACGACAGCACTGTGTATTTGAAGCAAATGCGCAGGAAATTCGAAAAGTCCCTGACTTGTCAATAGGCCCTCGTATTTGTATGAACCCAGAGTTTATGTTGATATTATGTTTCTATTATCTTTTTCATTGTTCTATTTCAGAAGAGAGATATTCTAGGTATTCGTCATAATAACTTCCGGAAGAATTTGGATCAAGTAGGACATAAGAAGGAAAAGGGAAAGATTTTTTCGTCGATAATCTAGGTCTCAAAAATTGTCCCATATTCAAGAATTGATTCGTGAATTGACAATTCCTTTTCATTTATCTATAGCCGAGATATGTACGAATCTTTTGATAGCGAATCATACCTCCCGGTAATCACATGTAAGTAGGACAAATGAAAGAAATACCCCAATATTGACAGCTGGAGTATTTTCAATTTCGTCAATTTCTGAACGTAAAAGTGCGCCAAATTGAGTTGCAGGGATAATTATGAACCCAAACCGATTTCTAGAGGATGACTTCGAACGTTAATTTATCGATTAAAATTTGGATTTCGGAAAGAAACGCATTTAATTTCTAATAGGGAAAGTATCGAAATATATGTCAATGGTAGACATCGCGGAAAATTTGATCTCGAAATACGTGTTCGAACGGCTCGAAGGCGTCTATTTCGCAGGACGAAAGTAGGTTCGAAAAGGACCAACTTTGAAGGCGGATTTTTCCGAAACGGTTAGTAATATCGAAATGAGAAAACGCTATGGGAACAGAAGAATTCTCGGGTAGCGTTTCTTCTCAAAAATCGTCGCTCGATATCCGGCCGTTTAGGTAAATACCCCCCAACCAATTCGGTCCAGCTTTCAAGGGAAAAACGGAATTATTTTGAAAATCCTCTCGGAGACGCAGTCTTTCGAATTTTTCAACCGGGTAAAAAGCCTAATCCTTTTTCGAAAGGACCGAATTTTGTTTTCCGGCAAAATTTCCTCCCCATTTCATCTGGTGCAGCCCCGGTGCCCCCAGATGTCGTTCGGACGCCAATCACTTCGAAAAGATTGTCCGCTATTTAAGAAAGAATTTCTCCGTCTAAAAAATTGCCTCTCAATATCTCTTCTTTTCCCCACCGTAGTCTTCTATTTGACTACGCCCATTGTTTACGGTTTTAGTGGAGTTAAATAACACCCTGGTATCAGACAAAGGAATTGCGATGAATAAAGCATCAAGACCAAATATTCGAAGAGATTCTGAAGCTCATGAACGAATGAGGAAGCATATCAATCAGTTTAAATTTATAACTGGGCAAAGTCGAAACGACACCCTGTATCTCAGAGACATAGAGGGCCATGACGATTTTGTTTCCAAAAAATATTATAATAACCGCATTCCTGTATCTTTTACATTAATGGACATGCCATTAAATGTTTAAAAAATGGCACACCCCGTACATATTACCTTCTTCCATACGACGAGAAGAACGGTTCAGGCTTTACATTTTGTGACGTTTCTATAAACTCACAGAGTGGAAAATTACTGGCTTAGAACACGTACATCTTCAATTTGAAATTCTCCTGGCCTCAGGCAAAAAGAAGCTTCGTTTCCAAACGTTTGAGCATTGTGTGTTTGTGTTGCAGGATATCGGGAACGTGCAATGCCCCGCCATGTGGAGCTACGTGATGGCCGCCACGAGAGGTGACACCCGTCGGCTCTGTTGTCCCGAGTCCGTTTTCACCGTCCAACAGTCCTCATATGACCCCAACCCTGGACCCGTATGCAGGTAAGAGATGCAAAACATATTAAAAGTTTTCACAGTGTGCCTTCATATAGGATGAGTTAAGAGTATGGTATTGAATTTATAATTGCTTGCTGTTATGGAATTGGAAAAACGCTCAAACATGCATACGAATATAAATAAGGACCTGTTTCATCAAGTCCCACTGCTTACTTACAGTTCAGATGTTGAAGAACGCGCTTTGCGATAGCACTCTTTATTTAAGGCATATTCGATTGAATATGTGGGATGCTTAGTGGCACTGTGTTTGATTTATCTAAAACAGAGTTTTACGAAAATAATTTTGCAAAGAGATCCGCCTTTGCTTTAGGCGAAGGTGGGAAGGATAACTATGACGATAATAATAAATTAAAATATGTACTATACTATCACAAGAATTTATAATTCAGGATTGCAATTTCAGTCGCTCGACAATCTTCAGCTGACAACAAGTAATGAACTAAAATTGAAAATACATACATAAATAGGTAAATACAAAATAAATGAGGGTGCAAACAAGACGTAATGAACGATTTATGTGAAAAAGTCATTTGGTTCTGATCTATGGGTGAAAAATGATGGTCATTTCCGATACAATGTGAAGCGAAACTAGATTCGTCGGTTTTCTGGTAATTGTAATCCGATTGATGCTCTTTGTATCTAGTTTCAAATGAACGATCAGTCGGACCTACATAAACGCCTTCATAATCTATACTTATAAACTTCAGTATTGTTAAATCTATCAGTTTTATCTCTGCTATCGAAAAATTCTTGTATGTATGAATTTAATCAATGGATGAAAATTGTGAGTTGTATTGCACAAAAAAAAAATTGCAACTGATTGAATCTCCTATTTTGAGAAAAACATATTCTGGGTTTCCCCTTTTGTCTGGACAGGAGCTAGCTCGCCCTATCGAAAGGTGTTTAACTCAACGGTAAAGTATTCACCCCAAGGGTACGATAATTTCTTCTCAAGTATTCACCCCAGCGATATGCTAAAAGATTTCAAAACAATCAGCCTTACAAATAAAAAACAGTGCAACTCACTTCGTGATCTGTTCAATAAAAAACTAAGAAAAACTAGATGAATCTGTAGTCTAGAACTGATGCAAAATAATATAGTTAATTATTAAATGACATTTGTAGCTAATTTTCAAAACAGAATCATAAACTGAGTGCTGTCTGAAAAGTGGAAAATAGAAGCAGTGTTCAAGCTGAAAGAAAAGAAATAAAACCTTGTGTAAATAAAATTATAGCAATCAAAGCAATAAGCTAGATAAATTACTAGGCGGTTTGATCAAATATTAAGTATAGAACACCATTTTTAAAGGGCACTAAATACACAAAACGGTACTTCTTCTTTATTAGATAAATTGCAATACGATTTAAGCCTGAAGGCCCGCAAGGAAAAGAAAGTCTTCATGATAAATCTCACGGTGGCTATCAATCGTCAATCATTCTCGCGTTGATACGAATATCGCTGAATTTCAAATGCAGTGGCGTGACTATAAGTTACTCTTAGGTTTAAAGAGTAGAATGAGAAAAGGATAGGAACTATGTGTATATTAATGAGAAACGTTAATGAACTATAATGGTCATAGGAAATGGGTGAATGATAACGAGAAGTCGCCGATTTCTCGTTTCAAATGAATTTTGAATTAGGCTAGGTGGTTGATTTTAGATGTTCTAAACCAACTCAGAAATTGTTCAACTCCAATAAAAAATTAACATAGTCCATCTTGAAATATGGGTGGCAACTTTTCTTTGAAACACTGTACATTTATTTCAGATTGAATGCGGAATATGTTAGCACATCAAACTTTGTACAACGCTTCTAATTTTCATTTTTACTTTCTAGGGGAATTCTACATTGTAAACCGAATTCGGAATCACTGAATTTCAACAAGAACCAATTGCAACATCCGTTTTTGCTGCGCAAGAGAGATGGAACTCCGTCTAGGAATACCTCCGAAGATACCCTGGCAGAAGTTGCAGTGGAAAACTCGGTTAAAGCACCCTTCGGCGAACAAACGGAGGTTAGAAATACAAATCAAGAATTATTTAATTGTTATGATTATCCAAAAGAACAGAAAATTGATAATTCGGGCTTCGAATTATTACGTTTCTCCGCATAGAATTGCTACTCAATTTTATCTTTTTTTCAACTGTAAAAAAGTTAAAATTTAATTTCGTGCCTTGGGTAATGTATGGGAAAAAATGTATCAAGTTCGGGTAACCGACATAATGTTGTAAGTTGGTACAACTGTTTTCTATAGTGGTGTGGAGTTTGAACGCGATCTGTCAATTAGTTTGTATACAGTGCTCGATTTTGTCAGTTCTCACGAGTGTGTTCTTGCATAAAAATATCGAAGTAAAATTTGTCTCAAATTTTGTATTGATAATGTATTTTGTGGATAGGTGATGAAGCTGGCATGAATAATGGCCCATTTCCAAACAAAAACCGAGCTGACTTTTTCAATGACTATAAACAAAATAAAAGTCACTCGTATGTCAAAGTGCTGTAAGTACGTTTAGATTAAAAAATGTCAAAATACAAGACGCAGTTGTCGGATGGGATCTGTCAACAGTAAAAGTGCCAGAGGCGCAAAATTTAAAAGGAAACCTACGTAAATTCAAGGACATCTTGCCGCTTCGCTTTCATCAATTAGATCTACATTAATAATCCATATGTAAACGAATAGTAAGAACAAACGTACGTGAATCCTTGCAGGATATTCCTATATGGAAAACCGCTCAAATATGAAAAGGGATGCCTCTATATCAAGACGTATTTCATCGATGGTACGTGCTCGGAAAATTTAAATACCCACAATAATGTCGGCGTTATTATCAATTCCGATTTTGACTGCAAATGCTGCATTCTTCAGTCGTGTAAGAGTGAAATAACGAAACAGTTCGGGCGATTTTCAGGGAATTGACCCGCGTTTGGAATTATGCAATTTGTCTGGTGATATCAGTATGGTGCATTTCACGCTGCATATAACCGAGAGGGTATGTTACATTTTCGTACAAGAGATTATCTTCTGACAACCGCGTTCTTGTAGATTAAGTTTAGAAGTTTAATTAAATGGCATTTCTGTGAATCATCCATTTCCCATTTTACTGATGCGAGAGTAATAAATAGTGGTCACGACAAGTGGAGTTAATTAAATATATTAATTAGCTAGATATCTTGCGAAACAAATGTTAATATACAGTCTTAGCCTTTTGTTCGCGGGGTATATGTTCCGTAAATAAGATGGTATCATAGGGGATACGTTCCAAGCTGACAAAATAAAAAATAAATATATGAAAAAATTAATTTAATTGAAGCTTTTGACCATATTGATTAAACATAACCTTTAGGTTAGGCAATGGTTTGAAGAATTTTGTGATTTTTTCTTGCTTGGTAGTTTTTAAAAGCTCCGTCAATTCAGACTGATATTTAGCAATTCGCCTCTTGAGAATCAGAAATCACAAAGCTCATTCGCCGTTCTTAAACCGTCACTAAAATTTTTTAAATTAATTGTCACGTTTCCAGTGCTTGTTGAAGTCTCATCTTCAATAGGCTGTCAATTTAACATTTCCTCTCCAAGTCGGTTTCAGTCAAATCATCATCTTGCTATTCAAGCTATCCCTGAATGTCACTTGAGATCGAAAAGTCCCGGGACTAGTTTATAGATGGCGCGAACATAACGAAAGATTGCAGATCTTGTAGACACAATATGTAGCGTTGCGCTAGATTGTCGAACTATTATGGCTTATTGAACATTTTTGTTGGATATACCCACTGTTTTAATAATTTCCTGGTAGCGCTGGTAGTGGTATCTGTGTCAATTCGTTGAAGGGCGCCAATACATATACATGTACTTGATGAGCACCAACGGATTGAGATGAGTAGGTGTCAGTCTGGCCTGGTGTTGTGGATATATGTGCAAGATTAACTCGGTCAGACGAGATTGAAACTTCAGTCTGTTGCATCTATTCAGATGTTTAATCGAACTGTACCACTACTATGTGGACCTGGTTGACGATGATTATGAAGAGGGGATAGGAAAACCACCTTCAGGGAGTTATATTTACCATACAGAAGTTTGAATATTCTTCCCTGAAGAAAAAGCAGTAGGCACAAAATATAATGGACTGAAGATTGTTTAAATTTTATTCTTTCCACAATTTCATTTTTCTAAATTCAATTTTGAAGTCTACAGTGACAGTGGAATGGAAAATGCCCAATGGAATTTTGATTGAAATTGAAAATAATTTTGAGATTGGCAGGTTTTAGAAGATTACAAAACTCATCAGCAATGTGTGGTTGCGTCTTATTTCTCGTATATATTTCTGTCAGAGGGCATCCATCTGTAGGAATATTTGGATACATGTTCTTTGTACCAAATAAAACTAATTTGAGATTTTGCGTGTTTTTGAGCCTAAAAAGTTTTTGCCCAAGATCCATAGAGTTCAAAATGGTGTTTATGGAACGGAACTTTGTAAGATCAATAGAATTTCATATTCAACAACTTTGATCATTTACCTGAAGGTGTATTTATATATGATACTACTGGTCTAGCGAATTTTTCTTCATTGTGAAGTTTGGAGACTGAGCGTTCATTTGAATCAGTTTTCGTTTTTCCTATTCTGTATGTGCTAGGTAATCTGCATGTTCCAATTCTTGTTTTATGTCTTGGATTTGCTATTTCCATTATATTCAGTGTTTCCAATATATCTTGCATTTTTTCTTTAAATTGGTCACTACTGAGTCATACGATGCTGTAGCCTTTATCAGGTTTTGTTAAAATGAGGTCTTCTTCTTGGATTTTTGGTGATATGGAACAGTGAATACAATGGAAATACTTGCAATGAGTGTAGGGTAATTTGTGTTGGGCAGACAGGTAGGAATTTTGTTACCAGATTCAAAGAACATTTATCCTCTGATAATAATTTTCCAATATATGAACATATAAAAACCACAAGATATTCAATAACATTGGATACTATCCAAAATCTCCATAATTGCCACAAAGAAAACAAAAATGACTCTGTTGGAATCTTTGGAAATCTTTGTAAATACCAACGAGTAATGACAGAAACTTTGTCTCTTGTTATTAATAATTATGATTAAATAATTAAAGCTTGTATCTAAATAATCAAATATGAAAAGTTATTCATAGAAGATGATACTTGTCACATTTTGTATTTGATATCTCGAGAAGAAAGGGCAAGACAAAATTCATTTGTCAAAGGCTACACAAAGATTTAATATTAAACGAACAAGGGGTTTATTCTAACGTGTAAAATGGAAAACATCTCACGCTTTTACAAAATCTGGAGTCAGTTTGAAATTCAGCGTAGAAATTCAGCTTTGTTAGCAAGAATGTCAACGTATTCATCTCGCGGGACTTTCCAGGCCATGTCGGGAACTATGCAGAAATTTTCATCAATTTTCCAGTACGAAAAGCTGGAAAGTATTAGAGATCGAATGCGGTGGCCTGATTTTCAAAGGAAGTTACTGAAATATCCAACAAGAAGGCAATGCGTTGATGTATAAAATGAGTTCATTATAAAAACTTATGAGTAGAAGTTTGAAAAATTGTTTAAGTAGAAAATTTGACCTGTTTTAGAAACTGAGAATATTGCACATGTATTTATTGGTTTATTCTTCATCTTCAAATGAAATCTTGGGGACTGTAGAATTCTTTCTGCAACAAATGGAAATGGGGAAACATAGGCGTAGCTAGAATTTGAGCAAGGGGGGTGGATAGCTGGAGATTAGAGGGGAAATTGAATAAGTTAACTGAGGTAAGGATGACTTGAAAAAATCAGGAGGAATTTAGTTTTATATTTGGAACAAAACAAGATGCCAAGCCTTCTTGGTTGTACTGCCCCAATGTGACCAAAAGTATTCGAAAATAATGTGCTATTACTGAATAGTTAATCTTGTGTTTTGGGGGTTTTCAGAGTATTTCTAACTCATTTATGGTTGGAATTTTATAAGAAAGAAAATCGAAACTCTGTAGTTGTCTTAAAAAAATTGAAATATACACAAAATATCTAATATCGATCACAGACGGGGCACGATGATTCCTCGAAAATTTCGTTTGAAACTTCATTAACGCTGAGGCGGGATGGGGAAATTACCAATAACCGTAATCTGCTCACCGAACTGCTTACATTTTACTGCCGTTTCCCAGCCGAAATTGTCTCTACTCCAATTCCGCTTCTGGTAATAGAAATGTTTCTGCGAAATGCCACTAATGGATCTTAGATAACATGAATAATTAACGAAACCTCTCGATTTCCAATTAATTATCATTTCCCACGGAATGCAACGAATGGTAGCATCGGAAAGTTAGGTATTGAGATAGATACCAATTGAATTGGAATTGGCAAGCCAGAATAAAAATAATAAGTTTTAGAAAAGGTGCGTTTTTTCTTGATTCATCTACGATCGATCTCTTCTTCAAAAAATTCAATTGACGACGTGATCTTTAAATACATCAACTTGAAGACAAAGAACACCAGTGCGGCAGCGATAAAAGGAGCATTGAAAGGAAAGCTGTCGTGGATGAAAGAAGACGACGAAAGAAGATGATTCTACTTATTCAGTTATTGCCCGAGATCCAAGTGAAGACAGTCATTGAGAATTCAAAATCCATCATTACAGATCGCGAAAAATTTAAACTTGTCTTACCGAATCTAACCTTTACCACCTCAGCTTTATCCTTTAGTTAAATTGCACAGAAATGGTTATCCAATAAGATCAGTGGCATCATTCACACATGCTCCAGCATTCAAGATTTCCAAACTTTTAATACATATTCTGGAAAAATTTTGTAATTTCAAACCGTCTTCTTCAATTCGTAATTCAAATGATTTGATATGAAAAGAAGAAAATATTGTCATTCCACGTAATGCAAAGTTAGCCTCTTTTGATGTCAAGAATTTGTTTCAGATTATTCCACCGAAAGATCCGTATAATATAATCAATAATTTGTTAAGACAAAATATGACGAATTCACGAATTAAATACGATATTATGACTTTATTGGATGTTTGCATATTTCAAAATTATTTTTGTTTAACAATTGTTTTTATAAAAGTGATGAGGGACTTATAATGGGAAACCCCTTAAGCCCTCTTTTAGCAGAAATTTTCATGGATAAAAACTATTTATAAACACCCGCTTAGTAAACATTTCCTATATTGGTATCGATATGCCGATGACATTATTGTGTGTTTCACAGGAACAAACTAACAGTTCACTGTATTCGAAAATTTCATCAACAACCTGTTCCTAGACCTAACAATAACAAGATCAAATAATAAACACTAGTTTTCAATTTATCATAAGCTTTCTCATACAGATATCACAATTCATTATACATCGGCACATCTTTACCAATATAAAGGTTGCAGCATTTAATAGCTATATACATAGACTCTTGAACACACTGATGTCTAATGATAATTATTTCAAAGAATTGAATTTGATAAAAACAGAACCAAATAAATTTAGTTAGCAGCATATTATATAAGAAAAAATAAAAATTAGCTTTACAACATATATATCAAATCGATGAACACCAAGACAAGAAATTCAAAAGTTTAACATTAATAGGCAATATTAGCCATAATGTGAAATCCTTCTTAAAAATTCAAATTTAAATATAGCGTTCATCAACATCAACAAATTCAGGTTCATTTATGAGGAATTATAAGTCTCCAATTAATAAAGAAAATAAATCAGGTGTTTATAGATTGGATTGTGCGGATTGCAATTGTTTTTATAGAGGTAGAACAGGTAGAAATATTAATGTTAGAATCTCTGAACATAAGAGCAGTTTCATTAATGGAAAACCGATTCAAATTATTCAAATTATCTTAGGGAAAATAGTCATTTATTCAATCCAGAATTTAAAATCCTACATTCTGATAATAGTGGTATAAAACTCAACCTTCTGAAAGTCCTTGAAATTAGCAGATTTAGGTATTCACCGGAAATTCTCAATGATTAGGTAGACAAAAATAACTCACCCTTTTTAAATTTATTTCCTAAACACTATTTCAAATGCAGATAGCTCTGAGTGGATTGCCTCTTCAGTATATGTTAGTAAGATATATTTGTAGTATTCATTGGCTCTTGACAAAGATACTGTGTATCTAAACGCGTCGAGAATTTAATAATATATTTTAGTAGAAATCATCGTTTACTTGTATTTGTCTACTATTTACATTTCACATTCTATTGAAAAAGCTCAGGGAATGGGCCAATGTAACGCAAAATGTTTATTGTTCATCCAAACTTATTGTATCGCCTTCAAAGTAGGCCACTTCCAAAATAACACATTTACACCAACGAATAATTCAATCGTCAAAATAGTGATAATCTGAGTTTTGAAAAAAGAAGAAAGCTGGCCGGAGCCATATCAGGTGCATACGGAGGTTGTTCGATGGTATTTGTTGAGTTTTTGATGAGAAATTCATTCACAATGATGTCTTCTTTTCATAACTCTGTGGAAAATTCAAAACTTCTTTTTTTTAGAGTTTTTGTCGGAGTGATGAACAACGATATAGATATTGTCTTGTTGTTGCAGGACAGTCCATCCTCGTCACAAAGTCGTCTCTTTTCGGCGGTCAGAGGACGACTCCGTCGAGCAGCTGCCTCTCTTCAAGCTGCTGTCCGTTTTCGAAGGTTTTCCAGGAAAGATTCCCATCCTCCAGATTGGTTTGTGGACAAAAGTCACCAGGAGGAAAACGCTGAAAAAGACGCGAACTGCCACGAACCTGCGACCTGTTGGGGTCATAAAATCATCGTGGACCCATCATCACCCTATCATTACAAGGTAAAATTTATCAGGAGTTATTGAATTGTTCTCCCTCTTATAAGTTTTCAAGTTTAGTAGTCGTTCTCACCTTAGTTTTAAGGGAGTAGCGACTCAACTGAAGTCAAATCTCAACTAATGGAGGATGAGGATATTCAAGTTGTCAGGTTTCTTGCTTTGCAGTTTCACATCATATACATATGAAAATGTATAATTTTCAATTCCTTCAGAAAAATATAAAAATCTAAAACTAAAATTGCATAAAAAGTTGTAAAGTTGTATTTGTTACAGTTACTAAAATTATAAGCTTTTTCTCATCAAAATGCATTTTTGAAATAACATAAATAAAAGGGAATTCTGACAATGGAAAGTATAGAATTAAAATTGAAGGAAAACATTTAATGAGATGGATGTGCATGTTTTTTATTGCATAACAAATTAAATCTTGATGGATGATGGTGTTGCCCAATTCTCATTCAGATAGTTTGTAGCATCTCAAAATAAACGTAATGTGATAAATATTAGAATTAATTGATGAAATCCCGTTCCAATAATAACAATTTATGGCGAAATCACTACTTTCCGGCAACATTCAGCTTTCGAATATCTCGAGGCTTCATTATTGAATTAACCGCTCATAATAAAAATTTTGACGGTTTTCTTCCTTCTTCGTAACGGCTTTTCTCACCCTTCAATCCTCGAATCCTTATTCAGGTTTATATTCAATCACCTTCAATTTATGCGTGAAATTCCGGGTAGTCAGCCGCTGTTGGGACGTAATCGCAAATCGAATTTCGGTATACTGCCCGAAGTTTCAAGTAGCCACTAATAAGTTTGCAACTCCTGCAGGATACATTTCACAGGTTCGTATTTTCAGATTTTCAGTTATGCCTCTAGCACAATTAATCTTCAAATGAATATTTTTCACATCACTCACTCCATAAAAAAAAACAGTTTTTTGTGTAATGAGTGAACGATTGGGGAGAGTTATTGATGTTGTTCTCTTCCAACACTTCAGGCTACTATATTGTATAAAAATAAGGCTAATCCATTAACCAAGACATAATCTAACTTCACTGCCTTCCTATCTAACAATTCCTTGAGAAGAGGTAGAAATCACAAGTACTCAAGTCTTGTGAATAAGCGGGCTTAGAAGCTATAGAAATGTTTTACTGGCTAAAAACTCCATTATTGGGTTCTCTTCTCGGTGATTTCTTGGGCTTTGAAGAGGTGGCCACTCCATCCTTGGTGTTTGGTTTTTGTCTCGTTGACTCGTTACCAGTAATGAGATGTTTCAGGAAACGTGAATCATTTTTAATCGATCCCAAAAATTCAAGACTCTTTTCCTTTCTGAGATCCTTCTGGTCTTGGAAAAAGGTTTTTCTGAACCATATTCGCACAAAATTTTCTCAACTCCAATTCTACGGTTAAAAACGGATGACCAGAGGTGCGATTCAAATTCAACTGCTCGGCGATCGTTTAGACTGTCAACCGTTGATCTAAAATTGATAATAATACCTATTTGATGGAAATCTAAATACCCCGCACTGTGAGGCCTATCTTGAATCATACTAATGGCTCTTGAAATCTCTTCTCTGTTCGAATATACGAGGATGAACAGATAAGTCAAGTAAAAATGAACAAGAACTCAGTTTTCCCTACTGGGTGTTATTTATTTTTCAACAAAATCTCTTTTTAGGGCTGCGAACTTGCTTAGATGCTTGAGTCTTTTCATGCTCTTCTTGTTGTAATCTTTCCCCAATTCCTCTAAAGAAGCCTCTGTTTCGGAGAGAACTTCAGAATCTGTTGGAAGCCTTCGTCCTCAGAGTCATCGTCATGTATGAGAATGAACAGAAACAGGTAGTCAAGTAAGGAGAATACGGTGGATGAGGTTAGCAATTCATATCGTAACTTCACCAGCTTAGCAGTTGGAATCACGGAAGAAATGGCTGGGACGTTGCGTGGTGTCACATGATTTTCTTCTTGGCAAGGTGTTGTCTTTGTTATGATTTTCTCGTTCAATCGGAGGAAACATATGAAGATAATGTCCTGTGTGTTTTATTCGATAATTCCGAATAGTTTTACATTAAATATCCATTATCCTTAGTTGTTACGAGACTTATAAATACCACTCTATTTTTTATGTTTTATCTGTCTGACTATAAATGAACGATGTGTGTGAATAAAGTAATGAGATTAATTCTTTTTTAATTTTTATCCAGATATAATTATAATAAGTTTCAAAATAGTTCCCTGAAAAAGCCACACAGAGCTTGAGACGGTCTTTCCAATCATCTATAGTATTGCTTGAATTCGAACATCAAAAACCCTTCAGCTGGTCGATTACAGCTGTTTTGGTTGTGCACCAAATGAGTTCCCTTTGAGATTTTTAATTCTCGGATGCAAAAATCACACGAACTCAAGTCTGGTAAAAAAGCAGGCACAGGAGCCACATGAATATTTTTACTTATTAAAAACTACATTATTGAGATCGCAGGATCAAGGATCTCAGTGTGCAACTCCATGCTCTGGCGTTTGGTTCTTGGGTCGTATTCAAACACCTCGACACCAGAAAATGGGGATTATGTTCAATCGATCCCTAAAAGGCAAGACTCGTTTACTTTTGGTCTTGGGAAAGGTTTTTCGGAATTATTGTTGCACAAAATTTTCTTAGATCCAATTCTCTGTTGACATTTTCATCATCATTCATTTCGTCGTTCATCAATCGACTCTCTTCCTTCAAATGTCTCGAACTACCGAAAAACCTGGGCCTTTGACAAAACATTTTCCCCATAGACTTACGGAAGTTTTTCGAATGTTTTTGTTGCATTGTGTTCAATATCGAAAGCACAGCGTGCTCAAAACTGATGTGGCGTATGTTCAGAAAGCGCAAGAACAAACAGTTTCACGAAAACTAACGCTATGGACAAACAAATGACTGTAGCTAGTTCAAATTTATTCTGGATTCGTATAACATGTAGACCTGGCGCTGTTCAAAACGTTTCGTCTCACGTGTTGCCGAATGTGAAGCGACGTTGGCAGTCTCATTACTTTATTTACAGACCTCGTATGTTCGAAACTGCTGTCACAGTGCTAAGATATTTTAATTTTTGGTAGTAAAACATATGTGTCTTTGAAACATTCTAACGCCTGGGACTTATAGATGGCGTATTTTCTTACATTTGGAATATTCTGGATTTATAGAATGCATTTTGCGATTTATTCGTCTTGACCCAAAAGTTGTTGTTTGTTTTTGTTTTTAACTTCAATTAATGGAACTTACATCAATTTTTAGTGTATATAATTATAGTTCTGAATTTTAACACGTTGAAGATATGCAAATCCGAATTTCACAATATTGTACAACTAACGGAACCATCTGTATTATCATGGTGATAATACCAGCATTTTTGCTTGAAAAGTTCGCCCATTCAAATTATCAGTAACGTATAATTAGGTACGAACTAATTTACGTCGAAACGACCGGTCAGAAACAATGCCATTAATTTCGTTCATCCAGGAGAATTCGGCTCTAATAAGATTTTACTATTTGCAGTGGCTGATGGTTGTTTCCCTGGCTGTTCTGTATAACGTGATTTTCGTGTTGGGCAGGGCTGTCTTCTGGGAGTTAAACAATTCGGTGCCGGTCCTGTGGTGGACTCTCGACTACGCCTGTGATGCCATTTATATATTAGATATATTCGTACACGCTCATGAAGGTAAGTTTAAAATTTCAATTTTTATTAAAGTATAGTTGCATTAGATTTTCGGTCAAATGATAAATTGGAATAGAAACTTTCTTGGAATGAGTATCATGAAATCTCCAATCCCTTTGGGAGTCGATCGTTCATATTAGACTTGATTGAAAGAGTCCCAAAGTTGAAAACGATTGGACAGAGAAATATGTGATATTGCTATACGATTATAAGTACAGGTATTGTATACTTGATCTACTTCAAGAGGATTCAGAAAGAAAATTATGTATATATTCCAAATTTCTTTTTTGTAAGGCAAGTAATTATTAACACATGTTTTCATTTGGATATGTCCAAGCGTATGCCAATAAAATTCGATTTTTTTTGGTGAACATATTTTCCTCACGAAAAATGAAATCAAGGATAACCCCAATTCATAAGAAAGGCACAAGGTCAAATACCAATAACTACAGACCGGTTTCTATTCTGTCACTTTTCTCAAAAATATTTGAGAAATTACTTCAAGATAGGCTTTATCAGTTTCTTGAACAGAATTCCTTCATAACAAAACAACAACATGGCTTCCTCAGACGGAGAAACACCCAGTCAGCGGTAGCATTCATTCTGGAAACCATTCAGTCCAGTGTAGATAACAAGGTGAGTGAGTTGGCAGTCTTCTTAGACCTGTGTAAGGCATTTGATGATGTGGATAGGTGTATTTTGATATCAAAGATGAAAGCTTCGGGTATCTGTTGAAGACCTTTGGAGTTATTCAAGAACTATCTACAGAATCGACAGCAATTTACTTGCATGGGTGCAGAAACAATTGAAAAGAGAGTTATACAATTTGGGGTACCTCAGGGGTCGGTACTTGGACCACTGTTTTTCTTAATATATATCAATGATATTGTAAATGAATCACGGGTGGGAACCATCACTTTGTTTGCTGATGATGCAGTGCTTGTGCTGGCAGGAGAGAAAAACAGAATATTACAATTAACTCAGAACGACCTTGATATGCTTCAGAAATGAACTGTCTCAAACAATATAGAGCTCAATGAGCAACTATATGCTTTTTTATGGTAAGGAGGAGTGTGACACACTTAAAATAAATAATCAAACACTGAAGGAAGTAGAAAGTGCGAGATACCTTGGCCTCACCATTGATAAGCAGCTTGAATTCAAGGAGCACATCCAGTATATAGAACAAAAGATCAGCAAAATATTTGAGCACTAAGGTGAGATATGATCTTTTCTATGCCTACGTTCACTCTCCTCTGATCTATCTGGCGGCATTTTGGGGACAAGGTATGAGTTCTGATATTAAGGAACTACAAGTGGTACAGAATAGAGGTTTAAAAATTATTTTCGAATCTGCCTAAAAGAACTGGTACTCTGTGTATGTACCTCTTATAGATCCTATGTGATCTTTTTGAGTCCTTAATGAATAAAAAAAATTGAGATTTTGCAAGGAATCAACTTATACAGATAACAACTCCAGCTAAAATTTCTAATATGTTTGACGAGTATTTTGAGAGTGTTTTTGAGCCTTCAGCAAATGATTCTCAGGAATTTGATGATAGCACTGAGAACATATATAGTAGTACTTCTTTGGGGGGGGGTTTGTGTGGTCAGAAAAGGAAATAGCTTTTGCACTCAGTTCAGTTGACCCCTCTAAGGGTCCAGGGCCGGACAGAATTCCTCCAATATTTCTAGAGAACTACGCAGAGTGTCTATTCCCTTGTGCATTATATTCAACAACTCACTTCGTAGCACAATTAATACAGTTAAATAAATACGTTTCATTAAAATATTTTGGCCCTATCAGCGAAAAGATTTCAAATATCATTTCAAAACAGCTTAAAAAGTAGCTTTCAAAATCCACATGAAGCTCTCCTAAGAATTTTTCAAATTGTAAAGATGAAACTGATATACCAGCTGTACCGGTATGAAATGAGCGTTTTCTCGAAAATGAAATACTGAATTGAATGGAAAGGTAAAAAAATTCATTCATAGTATTGACTATTGCTGCTCACACATATGACCATCTATTCGGAAATCTGTGCTCGTTTTGAAGCAAACCAATCAGAAAACAAATGGTAATCGAAAGAGGTCAAATCTGGTGAATAAGGCGGGAGTGGTATCAGCTCCCAGACAAGTAATTTGATTTTGCTTTGTGTGCAGGTGCATTGTCGTGTAACAAAATTACATTGCCGTGTCTCTCGACCCATTCTGGTCGTTTTTCGATTAATGCATGATTCAAATTGATCATTTGTCGTCTTTAGCGACTAGTATCAACAATTTTACCAGATTTTAGAAGCTCCTTATATGCCATACCCTTCTGATCCCACCAAACAGAGCATTGCCTTCTTACCGAAACGATTTGTTTTTGCAGTCGATGTTGATGATTCTCCCGAATGAATCTATGGTTTCTCCGTTAAGAATTCTCAAAATAAATCCATTATTCATGGCCAAAGACGATTCGACGCAAAATTGATTTTCTTTCGTGTCTTTGAAGCGAAATTTCACAAGGAGTTTTTCGGTTCTCCATTTGTCTTTCATTCAATTCATGAGGCATCCATTTTCTATGCCTTCGGATCTTTCCTATAGCTTTCAAACGGTCTAGAATTGTTTGGTGTACAATATATAACGTGGCTGCCATTTTCTTTCGACTCAAAGTATCATCTTCATCGAATTTTGCTCGCAGTTCGGCGTCTTCAAACTTTTTTGGTGATCTTCCACGTTCTTCATTTCTCACATCAAAATCATTATATCCGAACCGTTGAAACCATCATTTGCATCATCATATGCCTCGACAAGCATTCGATGCGATTCTGCAGCACTTTTCTTCAAATGGAAACAGGAACAGTACACCTGGTATTTGATAATACTGGAGTTAACAAGTTGAATGAATTGTGAAGGCGTCTATATTGGTCAGACTAGTCGTTTATTCAAAACTAGATACAAAGAGCATCAATCAAACTTCAATAAACAGAGAACCGACGAATCTACTTTCAATTCACATTGTATCGAAGATGGCCATCATTTTCCAGCCATATTATTATTCACAGAATACCTAAAGGACGAAAATATTTCTTGGAATCTTTCCAACAAACTCCCCATAGGGATAATCTTCTAAACGACCAGTTTGGCCCGGTTTATTCGTCCATAATACCTACTTTTATCATGAATCGTTTATTACCCCTTCTTTGCACCCTTATTAATTTTACATCTAGTTGTATTTTCAAGTTGAGTTCAGTACTTGTTGTCAGCTGATGATGGTTGAGAGATCGAAATCGCAATCATGATTTTCAATAAATCTCTTGTGATAATATAATACATAGTTAAATTTCTCATTATCGTTCTATTTTTATGCTTTAAGCCTCGACTAGAAGTCTATTGAAAGATGAAGAGGCGTTGTTAACAACTTAGTATAATCATAAATTCATTCTGTTTAATTTTAATTACGTAATGTATTAAATCAAAGTACCAATAGTCCATGACAATTTCGTTTCGTCCAATCTGCAAACATTTCGATAAACCTACCCGATTTCGTGAAATGCTCGAGGCCTTGACAGAAATCAAGAGTAGGATATCGGATGAAATCTCCCCCAATGTTCGCTACTTCCAGCGACATCCTGATTAACAGATGCGTGCGTGATGATGCTTTCCGAATGATATCGAAGCATTTTTCACTGCCTCGTTGCGTCCCATCCCATACCTCTAACAACGTACGGCACTCCAGGGGATGTGAATCGATTTCACCTTCTAATTAGGTTTCAAATTGATTAATTCTCCGGCTTTGCGGGAATTATTTACACGGAATCCAAAAAACACGTCATTTTTATGGAATTTTAGGAAATTCATCGATTCGATTGCTCCATGTGATATGTGTAACTTTCTGGGTATCACAGTGAACTAACTACACTGTGCTGAAAAAATTAGGCAAATTTAAATGGGTAGATGACACACTATATTTTATCAAATTTTCGCTATTTATTGTTCAGGCACACGACTAGTTTCCTATTTTACTTCATTTTCAAGTGTTTATACTACATTACAGTTTCGGTATTTGAGTGGTTTAGCCTAAAAAAAATTTATCCTATTGTTTGTTTCTATTTCTAACTCTTTTGCATTTGATATATTTCGAATCCTACTTTCACAGATATTTACATCCCTCATGACTCTTCTCACCCCTTGCAACATCAACTCAATGGTTCATAGAGCACCCCCAAAATTTCACCACAATATCTCAAGCGGTTTAGGGAAAATTCAAATTTAACTGCGTCTTTCGATTCAACTTTAACATCTTGTGAATCGGTAATGAAGTATTTGCGGACGTTTATGTCAACTTTTCTCATTTTTTTTAAGCGCACTTCCCAGGAATAGACGATTCTGATACACCATATGAGTGGGAGCCTGGGAAGAATTGAGCTGTCTGTTTACTCGCTTCTTGAAGAGAACAAAATTGTAGATTAGGAAGATGTTGGACGGAAGTGTTCCACAGCTCACCGGCCCTGTAAACGAAGGAATTCTTATAGAGAGAGGTTCGAGGGGTCGTTAAATGTACCGCCATATGATGAGAACTCCTTGCCAGCCTAGTGTTGCGGCAAAACATGAGTTTTTCTGGAACAAGGTCTTTCAATTCCTTGCAGCATCTTCCGTGGAAGTATGTGTGAAACAGAGAAAGGTCAGCAACTTTTCTTCTGAGAGCCAGCGGTTAGAGATCGATGAGGCGCACAGCTCGTTTTTGCACACTATCCAACATCCTCAACGAATGTTTGGGGGCAGATCCCCATACATGGGAACAATATTCCAAAGCAGGTCGAATCGGCGCCTTATATAGAAGCTGAGAAGACGTTTAGCCCTGAAAAGAAAACTAAGTTTAGCTGATGCCGACTTAGCTATTGCTGATACATGTTCATGCCAGCAATGCATCGAATCTTTGGACGCAATTTATTGGCTTTGCATCATTAGAGGAGATTCTCCAGCGGGGACCTTTCTAGAAAACGTAGTTGCTTGCGTCTTGCACGCGTTGAAGCTCACCAGGTTCAACTGACCCCTCTCATATATCCTCTGTAAGTCAGAGTTTAAGTTATTAATTTGTTGACATCTGTGACGCTGAGATTCTGCAGCTGCAATCGATCGCAGACTACTGAAATAGGAAACCAGGATACAGTCTTCTGCAAAACCGATGATCTTGTTCTCTGTAAATGACAGAAGATCGTTTATCTGCAACAGAAACAAGGTTGGCGAAATAATGGATTGTGTCGACCACAACTTGTATTGATTTATTTGAAAGAAAGCTACTTATCCAACCTCGCAATTTATCGGGAAGCCCATATCAGGCAAGTTTATTCAACAAGGCTGCATGTCAAACCCTATCGAAGGCTTTAGAGATGTCGAGGGCTATTGCTCTAGATTCCCCATGCTTTTCGATCGTTGATGTACAAACATGAGTGATGTAGGCGAGCAGATCTCCTGTTGATCTTTGCCTGCTAAAACCATACTGACGGTAGTTAATAATTCCCTGCAACTTAAGATATTTTATGAGTTCATCGTTTATGACTCTAATAAAAAACAAGTACTGTGTTTTAAGGAATTTTACTTAATAATTGCGATTCGTAACGCGTTTCACTACACCGTAGCTTCTTCAGACGAATGATTATGCAGAAAAATGTAAATGAGAATATAACTATAAATGTTCTTGAGTAATTAAAAGCTTATTGGTCACCTCCTCCTAAGTGGTTATTTATGACAGGTATATCCAATAAAATTAAGGAATAGATTGCTCCCCGAAAAGATTCAATAGAGGTGAAGGGCTTAAATCGACTTGTTCATTGATGAGTCTACCTGAGTGTTTGTATTTATTTATTTCTAAAGTTTCCTAAAGATCTACCTTCCAATATTTATTATCTGTATGCAAAATTTCAAATTGTGGGTCGAAAGAATTATTATTTTCTAAGAGATGATTCGCGTAATTTGAATCTGATTTTTATTTGAAAAACTGCGTTTATGTTCCGATATTCTAATATTAAAATTTCTATGTGTTCTACCAATGTAGAAATTATCACAGTCATTGCAATTCAATCTATAAACACCTGATTTATTGTTTTTACCTGGTTTGGTTTTATTATTTTTTATATATTTGCCTAAATTATTATTAGTTTGGAAAGCTATGTTGAAATTATTGATACTTAAGAATGATTTCAGTTTCTCACTTGTAATGCCAACGTAGGTTAAGGTGTTGAATTTTTGTTTCAATTTATCGACAGGGTAAACTTCATTCAATGCGATTCTACTTTGTTTTTATTTAAAATATTATTTATTAGTTTGGGATTGTAACCATTATTTTTGGCTATTTGTTTAATCAAATTTAGTTCTTTGTTGAAATTTTCTGGTGATAGCGGGATGTTAATCAATCTATGAATAAAACTATTGAATGCTGACATTTTATGTTGATATGGATGACACGACGAGTTATGTATTATAATATCTGTATGTGACGGCTTATGGTAAATGGGGAAACATGTTTTCCATTTTCATTCGAAATTGTTACGTCTAAGAAATTTATCGAATTATTGCTTTCTATTTCGGTTGTGAATGCAATTTTTGGATGTAATGAATTTATATGATTTTCGAAAATTTTCAACTGTCTATCTGTTCCTGTGAAGCAAATAATGATATCGTCTACATAGCGATACCAGTATAAACAATATTTACTGAGTGGATGATTATGAATTACTTTCTCTAAGTTATTCATGAAAATTTCTGCTAACAAAGGACTCAACGGATTGCCCATAATCAAGCCGTCTTCAATAGTATAATATTTGTAATTGAAATAGAAATAATTTTGATCTAAACAAATTTTTAATAATGAAAGAATATCTGATTTAATGATAGTATTGACATGATTCCTTTCTAATAATTCTTCAACTAAGTAATACGTATCTTTTGGAGGAATGTTGGGAAATAGATTCTTAACATCGAAAGAAATAAGTTTAGAATTAGGTGGTATAGTGGTATCTTTGATATTGGCAATAAGTTCGTATGAATTTTTGACCGAAAATTCAGATTTAAAATTGCAATGTTTTATTAGCAAGTCGTTGAGAAATTTTGAAAGTTTGAACGAAGGTGCCGTTACATAAGAAACAACAGGTCTAATAGGGTAATTAGGTTTATGAAGTTTTATCAACGAATATAATTCGGGGGATTGTGGATTGGAGTTAATGAATTCATATTTTTCTTGGTCTGTAATTAATGATTTTGCTGTCGAAATTATGTTTTTAACAACTTTCTGAAATTTTGCGGTAGGATCCTTAGTTGATGTTATATAGTTTCCGGCTGTTGAGAATAAGCTTTTAATTACTCAAGAACATTTATAGTTATATTCTCATTTACATTTTTCTGCATAATCATTCGTCTGAAGAAGCTACGGTGTAGTGAAACGCGTTACGAATCGCAATTATTAAGTAAAATTCCTTAAAACACAGTACTTGTTTTTTATTATTGATAATGGAATTTTACCAAGTAAAAGCCTCCCAAATTCAAATGTTTATGACTCTCTCCATCCCTTTGGACATTAAGGGAAGAAGTGCAACAGGGCGGTAGTTTTGGGGTAAAGACTTCTTTCCTTTCTTTGGGAATTACTTCAGCAATCACCTCCTTAAATATTTCCGCGTCTTTTGTAAACACCCTGTATAATTGTAGGAGATTCAATGGCTGTTCTCTTATTTCACAATGTTCCAGCTTCAAAACCACCTTCTCATGGCTAACACAATCGAAGATCTTCATCAAATCCGAGTCGAGATTTTCCCTTTTTCATTGCAATCGACGTTCTCTAGTGTACAGACGTCGAAATAAGAGATATGCCCAATGTAACTTTTTATCTATCTATGGTTTGGTAGAGATTACATTTTGAAGCATCGTAGGAGGCTTAATTATCCATATTCATCCACTCAAAATTTGATAAACAATTCAATTTTCCTTTTTTCTTTTTTACAAATGTAATTTTTTCTCTTTTCATTCGAGTAAATAAATTGACATGCTCAATTTTATGGGAGTGGCTCAGCATTCAAAGTATTTTTTTATTGAAAAATTGACGTTTCATGACGTGATATCAATATCCAATTTCCAATTATTGTTATCGAAGTAACTCGGAGGCTACGACGTAAAACCAGCTAGAAGCTGAACTTAGTCAAATATTTGACCACATAATTTTGTCTCTATATCAGCTTATCGGCGGTAAACATTTCATTTTTAAATTTATGAATTCCACTTATGGCCTCGACAGTTCTTCTGTCCACCCTGTTGGGTTGATTTACGTCGGGCGACGGAGTACAAGGCAAACAAGATCGGCAAACACGACGCTCCTCCTGAGGTCGAACGAATAGCAAATAAAAACCAGGAAATTCATACTCACTCTTTGGATATAATGATCTCTCCAACAGAAAAGAACTGACTACGTTTTATCCACTTATTCCTTGAAAATGATCATTGCGTTTCAACGTGTGAAGTGTTTTGATATGAGCGAATGGTGTCGTAAAAGGACGTGAGAATATTAGGAGATAAGAAGTTCATTGTAATTATCTTCTGAAATTCTTGGGAAAACTTTCAGTCTGTCTCAAAAAAAAACCTGACATAAAAGCAAATTGTTGCTCTCTCAATAAAATGAACTTTTAATCTTTCCTCTGATTGTTGCTTTCTGGAAAAGAATATTCATTCTGTCATAAAAGTATCGGGAATTGAATATTTAAAAAATCTGATTAGAACAATTGTCTGAATTTTTGTTGTTGCTAAGTTGGTATAACAGTTTGACTGGCGTGAAGGTCTCTGAACACATGCTAGAATGAGTCAATTCCGACCCCATATTCATGAAACGCATTGTAACTGGTGATGAGACACGGGTTTATGAGTTTGAGTTCAAAATTTTGCTATAACAAAAAGGTGCCTTTTGGGCGTAGAACATGTCTAACAAGGACATAGGACACCACAATACAATCAGTTTAAGGCTAGGATAGAGATATTAAAAAACAAAAAAAAGTACATTGACAAAACTGCAAAAAAAATACCCGTATTTGTGTTTTTTAGTTATATGAAAATAGATTTCTTTCTAGCCTTTCTCGAAAGATTCCTGCAGGCTAAAGAAGGCTTTACTAATCAAAAGTGCCTAAATACATCTTTCAAATTTGTTCGTTCCTAATATGTAAAGCTAATTTATTGAAAATTTTTTGATGGTATAGTTTTCATTCTTCTGGAGATATGCTCTACTATATCTGAGTTCTTAAATTCATTAATATACCTTGTAACATAACCATGTTCTCCCCTTTCAAAAAGTTCGATATTTTTCTGAACAAACATTAAAGCGTCATATATGAATATATATGGCAAAGTTAGGAGTTTGTGATTGATGAAGTGATCTTTACATCTGTCTCTAAATCCCAGGTTAAGAATAGATCTTGAACACTTCTTTTGTGATTTGATTAGCGCCCCCGGAATTCCCCCAAAAAATAATCCCATATCTCATGCGGGATTCTACATTAGCATGATGCGATATCGAGCTGATCAAGCGGAGTGCATAAGAATATCCTGCAATTGTTTCTGCGAGGCGCTATATGTGGCTAGTCCAGTCAAGTCTGGAGGCAATGGTTACACCCAAAAAGCGTATGTCACTCACTGACACAATGATGTTGTCATTATGGTTAATCGAGATTGCCTCACTGTTTCTATCAAATGAAAATTTCAACAACTGAGTTTTTTTAGCATTTAGCTTCAGATTATTACTTTCGAAGTATTGTTCCAGAATTTTCAGATCATTCGAAATTTTTATTTTGAGGTCCTCAGTATCATCTCCACTAATTATCACATCATCAGCAAATTGAGCTAGTAAATCTACGACAAATCATTCGTATATATGATGTAGAGAAGGGGTCCAAGAATGGAGCCTTGGGGAACTCCTGTTTTTGTGGATAGCATACTGGAAGTTAGCATACATCCGTTCTCATTTCTCATCGCCACATATTGTTTTCTATCAGAAAGATTGCTGTCTATGAAATCTAGTGCCACTCCTCGTATCCCATAACTCCCGAGTTTCTTGAGAAGGATAGATTTGTCTATGCTGTCGAAGGTTTTGCTAAGGTCTTATGCACATATGGCCATATATATCGCTCTTATAGTAGTTCCTCATTTTCTGAACCCATTTCGAGAATCAGACAGTATCATTTTCTGTTCCAAAAAATTTAGTAATCTCATATAAATTATCTTTTCAAAAATTTTGCTAAAATTGTTTAAAATTGCTATAGGCCTATAGTTATTTATAACACATCTATCTCCATTTTTGTGAATAGGGAGTATTCTGGCACATTTTAGTTTATCTGGAATTATCAATATTTATGATATAACATAAGATCTAAAAAGACATGTGCTATATGTTTTATGAATTTAACTGGAATTTCATCGATGCCTACGGCAGTAGTGTTTTTCAGTGACTTTATTAAATTGAAAATTTCCAGAGGTGTTGTAGGATTTATAAACGTTGCCCCACCATTTCTATTTTTGTCCTGCACTCTCAGTTTAAAGTTTTTTTCTTGTGTTATTTGCTGACAGATGTCTATGAAAGACTGGTTAATTTCATTCAAAGTTCCAAGATTGCTGACATTATCTTCTTTGAGATCTTTAAGCACGCGTCTTTTTGCCGATATTTATTTGTGTACTTGTTTATAACTTGCGAAGCTGCCCTTCCCTTATTAGAAGCATTTTCACTGAAGCGCCTATCAGACATCTTTTTTGCTTCATTGACAACTCTCCTTAAGAACCAACAGTAAACAATGAAATGAGACTTCGATATAATTTCCTGACTTACCTGTTTATATAGATTTCGTTTAGTTTTGCATGACTTTCTGATTTCAGATGTCATCCAAGAATTTTCACCATTCATTTTTTTTAGGAGTCTTGGTTTGAAAATTAGATCATCCAAGATCTTGAGGTTTCCCAGAAACAATGCATACGCAACGTTTGGGTCTCTTTGGGCATAGGTATCTTTTCAACCTTGAGAGGCGAGAGTTTGTGAGAATTTTGTCATTTTGGGTATCTAATAAAATTTTTTGTACGAAATTAGTTTGAGGTCTTGCAGCTCGCAGCTCAACTTCAACCGCAACTTATCAAAGAATTCTACTGTACTCAGCAGGAAAATAGGAAAGAGTTTTTTCACAGATGAGTCGATTGTCTTTTTCATTGCGATCGATGTTCTCTAGTGTACCGACTTCGAAATAAGAGATATGCCAAGAGGAACTTTTCACCTACCTTTGGTATTAGTGGATGTTCAAAAATATTGTGGAGGGGACTTTCTTTGAACCCTGAGGTATCTGCAGATATTTTAGAAGAACGTGTTGTGACATGTTCAAGCATGGGTTTCACATTTTTCATTATTAGTTTTACTTCAATTTTTATTGGCATATCTGTTGGAAACCTCTATTTTTCTGTTGAAATTAAGCCTTTATTTCAAGAAAATGAATATAGATATCATCAATCAAAGTATCGACCATCTTTCATTATAACTTTTTCCCATTTTTCTGGGAGGAGACGAATACCACGATGATAAAATCACTCGTCTTTGTATTTGATCCATTCGATGTCCCATTTCTCGACATTTTCGAAACAATTGAAGTGCTGCTCCGAAAGCCCATGAGCCATTGACCGAAACAAATGGTAATCTGATGGAGCACAGTCTAGTAAGTAAGCTGCACGTGGTAGGACTTCCCATCAAAGTGCTTCAAGTGTTCCTTTGACGACCTTTGTGACATGCGGACGAACGTTATCATGCAACGGGATGACTTTATACTGGCTCGTCTCGTATTCTAGCCGCTTCTGGTGCAGTGCTCGGCCTAAACGTATCATTTGTTCTCGGTTGGGATCTCCTGTGACCAGCAACCACGCGCGACAGAGGGAATCTCTTTTTTGGACTGGCCAGCTTGCTCTCCAGACCTAAATCCTATTGAACATTTCTGGGATAATCTCAAAAGGAAAATTAGATCGCGCCAGAATAATCCAAGAATCCCACAACAGCTCATCCAAGCTGCCACAGAAGAGTGGCAGAATATCACCCCAGAGGAGGTCGAAAACCTAATACATAGCATGCCTAGACGGATTCAGGCTTGTATCAGGGCAAGAGGAGGTAATACAAGCTCTCACTCTGTGAGAAAATAATTCTCAATTTTTTTACTACATGCGGAGTCTCTTATTTTCTTTTATTTAATTCTTTCTTAAAATAAACTTTAATTTTTTTCTTTTTTCTTATTTCAAAAAGGATCAGTTCTAATAAGCCTTCGGAATTTCCAAAATTCCTGAGATAATATTCAAAATATCGGGAATTCCATATAAATTTAGGTGTGTGTATATGTGTTAACTGAAAATCAAAATATAAAATCGTCTGATATCGACGCGCTCATTTAGATGTTGAGCTCAAAATATGTGTGAAGTAGATTTCAATCGGAATATGAGAAGTCATCCAAATGAATTTAATATCAAACAAACATAAACGATGGCTTAAAAAACAAAATACAACGTTTGAGTTTACGTTGAAAGAATTCGAACATGAAAATCGGAAAACTTTTCGCATTTTTTTAAACTCGTGAATGATCCCTTAATTTCGGACTAGCACCCTGGCAGACCTTCCGCCCTACCGAGTTCAGTCTGCCGACAATTTTCAGGATAAATATTTGTTCATGTTTTACACTTGTGAATTTCATGAGATATGAATCCTTTCCGGTACTGATTACTACCTGCCGGAAATTCAATTTACCTCTTCTCTGTATAACATCAAACAACAACCTGCTTTTTGTCTCGCAAATCTGAAGGCATTTTCATTTAACTGACTAATTGAATGAAGATAATGAACTCTTCATTCGAATGATAAGCAGAGAGCTCCAATTTTAGAACATCAGATAATCGCGAAAGTTCTGTTTTCATCTCAATAGAAATTTAGAGCTATTTAATTAAAAGTTTATGTAAAAACTAGTCACCCACTTACCCACCTGACTTAATCTACATGTACGGGGTGTACCGATTTAGCCTATTCAATAACATTGAGGCGTGATCTCCATGAAATGTTCTGCCCTCTTCTAGATTTGACATTGAAAATATGTATACAAACGTTCCAGGAAAAAAAGTCTTTAGGTTGTAGAAAACATCACATTAGTTTCCTCAGAAATGCACAATCTCTTCGAAACTTGTCAGGAACAAAACTTTTTCAAATATAATTCAAAATTTTATCGTCAAAACTTCACTTTTCTGATGGGTCGACCTTTATGTGCGAAATCGACAACAGTACGTTGCTGTTGGTGGTGTGCATAGATCGGAGACATATTATTGTAAATCTGGGATCCCCCAAGGATCACACCTTGGTCCCCTCCTGTTTCTCATATATGTAACTTTCTACTAAACGCTGACGATCTCAAAATCTACTATACCCTCTTGAGCTCATCTGACTGTCCAATAGCCTTTTCCTGAATTTGAAAAAACGTCAAACTATCACGTTCACTCGTAATTCGAAATCCTTCAATTTTTCTTATCAACTAGATAACAATCTTTTAATGAAAGTGTCGCAAATTCGAGATCTTGGAGTCATCCTAGATTCAAAGTTGGTTTTCGATCAACACCTTGATTCCATAGTCAGCACTTCAAGTAGAATGTTGGGGTACACTCTCCGCCAGTGTTCTCAGTGTTTACTATGCCTACGTGTTCAGTAAACTCAGCTTTGCCTCCGTTATATGGAATCCTCAGTATAAAGTTTACATCTCACGAATTGAAAAAATTCAGAATAAACTTTCAGAATATCTGGCTTATTTGTGTAATTTCACGGTGGCGGAGGGGGTTGACTTCTATGCGGAAGCAAGAAAACAATTTCACTTGGTTTCACTTGAGGACAGAAGAAAGATGAATGACATCCTAACTCTTCAGAAGGTATTGGCTGGGGAGCTTAGTGCACCAAGTATTCTGGAAAATATATTCTTCAACTCTACTAATTTTCACTTGAGGAAACATGAGTTCTACATTCCTTTCAAAAGAACTAACTATTCCAAGCTCGCGCCCTTAACGAGAATACTACGCCTGGACAATAAATTTAATCAGTCTGTTGACATTTTTTCACATAACATCTAAACAAATTCTAAAATACTTGTTCTTGATGTAGTTTCTTCTTTTGTATTTTTTTTTCAATTATTCATATTTTCTATTTCTATTTACTTAATACCTAATCTTTTTTTTTAATTGTACTTAGTGAATACTGTTTTATGGGTTTCAACCTGTTTGTTTTCTCGAAATAATAAACAAAGAAACAAATAGACAAAGCCAAATATATCTCTCTGAGTTATGAGGAAAAACTTGCTATGACCAAAGTTCCTTTGAATGATTGTACAAGACTTCAACTTTTATCGATATCAAGTTCAAAAAGTCTTACACATATTGAAGTCCGATAACAAAGAATTAAATTCAATTGAAGACTTTCGCTTTTATGTATATTCGGATTGTTTCAATTCATTATGAATTATCCATGAATTCTGATAATTCCCATTATGATTTCTTAAACTTTCTTTTGCGAGGTTTTTCCATCAATTTCGGCCTGCGCTTCATTAATTAAGACGTTAGATTGAATTCGCTATAGTTGACCTTTATGTCGTCTCAGAATTGTTCACGAAATCGCCCCATTATCTTTACGAACGATCGAGTAGCCTGAGGAACAGAAACAAATGGAATCATCTGCCATTTGATTGCGTTTGACACGAGAATGTCGTTTACTTAGGTTAATGTCTCTTTTCAAACAAAAGGTGATCGGATATTTTAAGTGTCCCATGAGTTGTGCTGGAGCTATGGAAGCAACTTGCGCCTGTTTCTTAATTACTCACCAATCCTGCCCCAAGCAATCTACAGGGGCGTGTTGGCAATATTGCAGAATTCTCTGATAACGCAATAATTTTAGTAGATGAACAAAGAGCATTCATACACCATAGTCTCATTAAGTACGCAAATCCCTTAGAAATGTGGTACATGGGAGATTCAAAAATAAATGTAGTTTCTATGATTTTGTATTGGAGTGGGCTCCAATTTATTGCCGGATTTTGATATGATATTTCCAATAACTTAACAATTTTAGTAAAATATGGAAATGACCATTTATTTTAAATTAAAGTAGACTCAAGCTAAATTTTCCACATGAGTTTTAACAACCTAACAGAATGTTAAACAATGTTTGTGAATAATTTCATGACTTTATAAAATGTCTAGTTCTAAACTCAATTTCTTTCTAAACTTTAAAATCATCAAAATCAAAGTAATGCTTGTCTGAATGCTCATAAATATTTCAAGATGCAACATTTTCATGAAATATTTATAGTTCATCTTCTGATGATGTATCTTCATTACCTAAATTCAGTAAAACAGGATCTATCATGGCATCCGTAATATAATTCAGTTCCCACATTTTATTTTCTTCTTTAATGACCTGATCTATACATTTTTTCCAGTTTTGATATGTAACACTTTTTATTGCAGTGTTAAAATGAAGTTTTTTATCGTAAAACTTGTGTTTTTTCTAGTCACTTCACCCTTTACCTGTGCCCATATTAGTTCAATCGGATTCAATTCGCAGTGGTGAGGTGGAAAGCGGTTTTTTGCCATCTCGTCAATCTTATATTTTTCTTGATTTTTTATGTAAATTCACAATTGTTAATAATCCTTTTTTTACCATATTTTCTTCAAGAGAAATATTTTTATTCGTCAGCGCATCTGACGATGTCTGCTTTACGCAATGAAGATGTTGGCGTTAATTCAATGAGTCGCGAATGTAGCTTGCGTTATCCTTCACTATAACAGATCCTTGTGGAATCAAATATAACAATCCTGTAGTCAATCCTTGGTGAAAGGCTTGTCTACAATCTTTTATGTTTTCTGAACGGTGTATTCTCAATTAACTTAAGTTTCATCCAGATAAAATAATTCTTACTTTGAGCACGAAATTTTTTTATTACTGTTGAATAATTCTTCTCTAGCAAACGATTTTTTCTGTATCTATGAGAACTGACTTCCAGTTGTGTTTTTCCCATGAGAAATTCAATTCATGCAATTGTTTTCTGATATTAAAGATAAATCCTGATCTACGTGTATCTTTTCCACAATGGGAATTTCTTTTCTGAAACAAAAAGAGTGCACAGTTTTTCGAATAGTTTTCCTAAAGTCTTCATCAATAACCATTCTGGGCCTTCCTGGAGAAGTTTCTGGAGGTTTAACTATAAATTCATTTCCATTTTTCATTTTGGGAAAGTGTTGTATTTTTAGCGCGTTGAACAGTGGTAAAATTGGAAACTTTTCCATTATTTGTGAAATGGACAAAACACTCCCACTAACTACTAACACTGTGATGTACACAAATGATTAAACTACTTCAAGAACTCTTCTTAATATATCTATGTAATAATTACCATTCTTGGGGTTAAATTCGAAGAATATACTTAATAATATACTTTAACCCTTATTCAAGTTCGACTATTATACTCACTATCTGATGAAGAACATTCAATAGTACCTGAATTTCATCCGCTACGTTATAGAATTCTTCGATAAATCATCCTCAATCCGTACCTGAAACTACAAATCGCCTTTAGAACGCTTTGTTGGAAGCACGACATCCTACTAATTGATATCGTAATTTGTCGATTTGTTTTCAGAGCTTTCTGACCGTGTCTTGAAGATTCTAGAAATGGGTCGTGCATACTCCGTCGTATCACGCGAATGGTTCAGATCTAGTCCGGGAGTTTCCTTGTCTTCGTATAGAATTACTGTATGTGTATTTCGTTCAATGATTTCAACAATTCAAAGCAATGTGAATTCTTTCATTTCTAAGAAATGTAATTTCGTTGTCATTGCTGTCCGAAAGGAAACGTTCTTACAAAGAGAGGAACAGGAAATCCAACAGTGGCTGTTTGGAGACATTATTAAGACTTTACAGTGTACTTAGACAATTTTAGGCAAAAACTGAATGAGCAACAGTAGAAATGCGAAGTTTTAAGTGATAAAATTTGTTTTTAACAGGTTGATTTGGAAAATATGCCACACATACAGTGAGGTAAAATGGAAGAGATCCATGCTTCAATAGCAGTCATCATCAAGTACCATCCTCATCTCGAATTGCAACCCCTGCAGCAGGTATGATAACCCTTGAAAATTTGGAAGAGGGTAGATGGGTCGAGTATTACCTCGAAAGAAAGGTATTATCTTTGTCAGCATCCCCGTGAACGAATTTTCATTCACCCCTGCTCCAGGGGTTGAGATTCGAGATGAGGATGGTACTTGATGATGACTGCTATTGATCAGCATGGATCTGTTCCATTTTACCTCACTGAAACTTGAATAGTCTCAGGGAAATGGTCTTCATTATCTTTCAGTTGCTCACCCTGTATCTTTTACAGTTTTCAATTAAATATGGAAATTCGTTCAAGGCAATGTAGACAAAGATACCACCTTTCTTTTGAGTTATCATTCGACCCATCTTCTCTATTCAAAATGTTCAAGGATTGCAACCCCCACTTAAGGGGTTGATATTTCAGGCAAGTATTGTATCCCAAAAGATGTCCTCCTTGAAACAAAAATTGACCTATTTTTGCGTTTTGATCAGAAATGAATATCTTGGTAGATATAGCCTCTGTTTAGTTTTCGTTGAAGCACCCTGTATATTATGCAATGAATCATTTAATATAGAATATAAAATTGTATTAAGGCAACAGGAGGAAATACAAGATACTTTTATTTGTTTCATTCTTAAAATAAACCTTAATTTCTTTCTTCAATTAAAATATCTCAAAAGGATCAATTCTAACAATCCTTCGAAATTTACAAAATCCCTGAGATAATATTCAAAATATCGGGTGATTCCTCATAAATTTGGTTGTATATTCCAATAGCAGAAAACTTGTTTTTCTCTTTATAATTCATACCTGTTTTTCTATATTTCAGACAAATGGAACAACTGTACCTCAGTTTTAACTCATAATTTTTAAACGTCCTATCATGATAAAAATATCGAAATTGTTATCTAGTTTGTTAATTAAATATTTTCACCTATTATGTGATATGCTCTACGGAGTAAACCAAAGTCAGGTATTTAGTTCAATAATTTCTGTCAGCTGAAGAGGAATTTAAATAAATCTCAAGTTCAATTTCTTATGATCATTATAAAATATTAGATCACACATGGTGCTTCTGAAAATTCATTTCAAAATCGAGTTTGCTTGTGCAAGAATGATATACAGCCTCTAAAAGTGAAAAATACAAACGTCCATTTTTTCCAAGAGAGATATTTCCACACCAATGTTATATCTCGTCGAATAAAATGGAAACGTAGATTAAAGTGAAATAAACTGAGAAAAAATGTATTGGATCCGAACTCGGTATCTACCGAATGGAATAATATTTTAGATTACGCCTGAAGACAGATGACCACATATGAATGCCGAAAAAGTTGAATATATATTGGTTATATTTTCGCAAAGAAACTTTGTGTGTATAAGAACACCACCTGAGATAGGATGGATCAAAAGAGGAAGAGGATTCTTTATGGATTGAAAAGAAGACATAAAGTAAATCATTTTTCAAGCCAACAATGAGAAATTTATTGGTGTTACTTACAAGTGGGTGGATTTCTATTGTTGACTTTCTCTCTGTTATCTCATAATTTTGACGCAGAATAAAACCATTTGAAGAGTTGAATTTTTATAACAATCTAACTTTTGTATACAGTATAAGCTCTTTATTCGCAAGGTATATCTTCCGTAAATCTGCCGCAAATACAAAATCCGAGAATATGCAATGTTAATTTTTATGAGATTATTTTTTTTAAACAAACAGCGACCTAGCCATATTATGTTTTGGTATCGCTACGTTGATAAATTTTGTTAGTTATCATGACTCGAATAGATTCTATCCCTATGAGAAGAGGATAATAAAAGCTCTGTAGATCATAGAATTGTAGACGACTAGGTCGCTGTTCAGTACTGATGTGTTTTCTAAGTTGTCCATATCTAGACTTAACTATAACAAGTATAAACAAAATCCTAACTTATAATATTTATAGAAAAGAATCATTCACAGACGCAACAATTCTCTTGGACTCATTTGAATCATAAAATCGCCGCCTACAATTATACAGGGTGTTTGAAAGAGACATGGCAATATATAAGGAGGTGATCGCTGAAGCATTTCATGAAAAAAGTTCACATCAACATAGGTCTGCAAACACTTTGTTACCGATTTACAGGGTGTAAAGTTTGATCAAAAGATGCAGTTAAATTTGAATTTTTTATGAACAGCTTGAGATATTGGAGAAAAATTTTGGGGGTGTTGAAAACTTTCAAAGACGCATAATTTTTCTTCAGTCTTCTTTTCTCTTCCATATTTTGAGTACGTATTCGTTTTACTTTATTAGAACAGTACTTCAAATCAATATCGAGTGGTATTAGGTTTTTCTCTATATAAAATGGCTCGTTTTCATTTCATTCGTTCAGAAAAATGAAATAATTAAATCTTTAGGCCATGAAACATACAAACAAACAAAATGAATTTAATTCCGATTCCAGTTTTATATTCCACAATATTCTATGTGAAGTTCTATAAATTTCGACCTCAGGTTGACGTTTACAAATCATTTAAAAATACAAACACTAACCCAAATTTTGTGTTTGTAATTTTTTTTTGATTTTTTATACTGTTTCCTGCAATTTGGTCGTAAATTCGGTTGCGTTTCGTTGATTGTTTTGCAAGTTGGATTTATTATTTGTTGACATTGGCAATGAATGATGAATAAGTTTGTAATAGTCTCGTTTGAGTATTTATTAACCATTTTATCTAACAAAAACTATATACACACAAAATTCATGTTATTTTGCTATTTTTAAATAATTTACAAACGTCATACAGGGGTCGAACAACACACAGAACATTGTGAAACATAGAAACTGGCAATCGGAAAGAAATACAGTCGTTCCACTACCGAGTGATATGATTTTCCGAAGAAACTACAGGTTTTTGATATAATAACTAAACAAGCTATTTTAGGTGTAAAGAAACTAAAGATTAAATTAGAATACGGTTCTAGTAAAGTAAAGAATAAAAGGCACTCTTATTTGAAAATAAAATTGATTGATAAACCTGTTTCCCAGATTTTTCTGTTGGGTCCTTTAACGCGGACACCCTGTATGCATAATATCTACTAGGATTCAGCAATCATCTACTTTATAAAGTAACCAGCGTTCAAAGAAAGCTGTATCTAGAAGTCATTGTATTTTTTGTCACAGAATCAAATCAGGTGTTCAATGTAAGTCCTCGAATACGGTTCTGCATATCGAGCAATCAGTAATTCTAAAGGAAATTCTTGATTTTCCCTGAGAAACATTGCGCCCTTGGCACAATAAAATAAGGAGGAATGTTATTCCAATTGGGTCACGGTTAGAGTTAAATCTTCTAAGAGCGAAGTTTCCAACTTCTGATATAAAATATTGAAATTTATTCACATAAGATAGATCTATAGACTTTGTGTCATTTCACATCGATCTCTGAATTATTCTGTGGGATAAGGACGTGATTTGAAAGTTTAATGGGTTGTTTGAATAACGTGAAAACGGGTATCTTTCACGCAGAAAGGTTTTTCGCGAAATATTCAAGTTTTCAGTATTATTAAATTCGTTTCAACCGAAAATTATAGTATCGATGCTGCATTTATAAATTACTATTGAATTATCAATCAACGCTTTCCGTCTTGAAAGTGATCAAGATTCAAAATGAATAAATATTACAGTCGAATGAGATTGGCCAAATTCCGAATGACAATAGTTTAAGAAAAATGAAGCAATAGTTGTTTATATGCTGCACGAACCGTTGATAACCCAATCTATGACAGTTTGACAGTATTTAAAACCTGTCTTGAACAAGCCTACTCAAAATTATCTATCCCATTTGTTTGTTTGTTATACCTTCAACGTGCTCTATTTCCTCCTTTCAGCCAATGACACACCGGGGAATTCTGTCACCCCACTAACTAACATCTCTGTTAGACAGGACCGACGTCTTTACATCTCCTCCGAAAGATGGATACTCGAGCGATTCCCAGAATCCGAAAAATCGCACCGACCTTTCCCATTTATATACACTAAATTGCATAGAACGCCAAGAAAAACGATTAATGAACAGCATTTATTCAAAATAATTTCAAAAAACTTTCTGTACGGAACACCCAAGTTGAGTGGCCTATTATACGTTTATGGAGAACTAATAATGCTATCGTTCTGAAATTCGGCTGGTCCGAAATTGTATTTCCATTCGCGAAGCCATAACAAATAACATATCTCGATATTCAATATTTGAGAAACAAGGCATGTTTTCTTTTTTCGAAAAAAGAAAATGGAGCCGTAAAGGGAGAAAAATAAACTTCAATTCATTAATTCATTGAATGACAGTTCCTGTCAAATTCTAAATATTTTTATTTGTTTTAAAATTAAGTAATACAAGCCTTCTGTGATTTATTCTTTTACGATTCTTTTTTCTAATTTTCTTCTTATAATCCGAGAAAAATTAATTATGCCTAGTTTCTTAAACATTCAATATCCAGATATGTTATTTATTTATCGCTTATTATTATTGAAAAGTCATTTGTGGAATTTGTTTAGACGCTCCGGTGAAACTAGCTCATTTGTGATCGAAGGGTAAGAGAATTTACTTACTCTTATTCTGACCCATGATATTGCTGGTAGAAAAATAGTGAGCTCAAAAGTTGATATACCGTTTAAAAGCCAGATGAATGTAGTAGTTTTTTCCAAAAACAAACAGCTACTTATCGATCAGTTTTCAGTAGTACAGCTTACAAGAAAATATCACTAATTTTGTTCATTTCACAATTTTTACATTTAGCCTTTCACAACACCCGGTATACAAAATGTTTTTACCGTTAGTACTAACCTATTTCATAGCAAATTCAGTTCTCTTTCCAATAGTATGGTCAGATTTGATGTAGCAGAAAGGGTAACAGAGATATTCTCGTTTTTATAGAGAAAAGCAAAAAATTTCGTTAAATCAAGAAGTGTTCAATAACTCGATAATTATCAGTTTTTCGAAAAAATGTTATGGGACATTTTTTGTTGCAAATGACTTGTACTATTATCTACTGAAGTTTGGCACCTTTTATAGTAGACACCCTGTATAGAGTACGCTGTTAAAATAAATTTCAGAAACGACATCATTATTAGTTCTCCATAAACATCTAATAATAGGCCATTCAACTTGGGATACCCTGTATAGTCATCAAGTGAGTAACACACGAAATATTACATTTATATTACCGGATGAAAATGAATGTAACACCTAATATGTAATTTATAACCCTGGTATGGACGCCCCAGAGTTTAGAGGTGACAATTTACGAAATTCTTGTCGTGGCAAGTTAAATGTCTGGGATTTTTTACGTAATCCTTGTAACAGTAATAATTTCTAAATTTCAGTCGCTTATTAATTTTCCTGAGTTTCATGAATATCGTCAAATGCAGAATCAAGGAATGTAACTTATCCTACGTTACATTTCCTGGTGTACCCCTACGTCATAGGACTTGGCTCAGAGAATCTAGAACAAATATTGTTTCTGTTGTCCTCAATAAATAACATATTGGAATTCAGAAAAGATCGTTTGGAACGTTTCCACAGTTTTTAGGGCGACAAAAGTTTCGCTCCAGAACTGGTTCATCGATCTTGATAACAAATGATACCGAAACGAATCTCCAAAAGTTTATTTCAAAACTCGTTTTAGCGCCTTTTCGTCCTCATTTTGCTAGCTCTAAATTCATTACTGTATCAGATTCCCTCGTTTTTCTGAATATTGGAGATACGTTGCGATCGAATAATGAAACCAATAATTCAATATTTACAATTTATTTTTCGGTAGGCAACTGATTATTAACGTATGCTTTTCTTTGGATATGTCCGGGCATATGCTAACGAAATTCGATATTTTTTGGCACACCTGTTCCTTCCATGAAAAATAAAATGAAAGAAATAATAAAGAGCTCTTATTGTACTAAAATGCTTTCGATAGTAGGGGCTAACCCTCGAATTTTTCATGATTCTCATGTGTATTTCAACCCAAAATTTTCATAATATATTTTGTTCATTTCAGGTTATTTGGAACAAGGTCTTCTTGTCACCGACCCGCACAAACTTCGCGCCCACTACCTCCAAACCAAACAGTGGCGCGCAGATCTTCTAGCCCTCATCCCAACAGACCTAGCCTATCTCAGGTGGGGCCCCTTCGAGTGCAGCAACGTCCAAGTTCCCTGTCCGGTCCTAGTGCGTGTGAACAGACTGTTTAAATTGCCCCGACTCTGGGAGTGGTTCGAACGGACAGAAACCGACACGAATTATCCCAACGTTTTTCGGATTTGCAAAGTAGTGCTGGCCATATTGGTGTTGATTCACTGGAACGCGTGCCTGTATTTCGCTATAAGTTATGCTATAGGTTTCGGGACTGATAACTGGGTCTATAATTTAGATGGACCCAAAAATTCCACCCTAGCTCGTCAATATATTTATAGTTTTTATTGGTCTACTCTAACGTTGACCACCATTGGAGAAACCCCAGTGCCTGAGAATGAAGCTGAGTATTTGTTCGTGGTGGCGGATTTCCTAGCTGGTGTGCTCATATTTGCGACCATTGTAGGTGAGTCTCTGAATCCAGAACTGGAAGTTACGCTTTTATCTACAGCCTCAACTTTATTACCCCGATTCACTATATCAGCTCATCACAGTTTGTTTCATCATCCATTTCAGAATTTCTTAATAGCAATTCTTCAGAAGAAGCATTTTTCTCTGATATACTAATTTTGTATATTCATCATGTTAGGTAACATTGGTTCCATGATTTCCAACATGAACGTAGCTCGCGTTGACTTCCAAAATCGCATGGATGGTGTCAAGCAGTACATGGCTTTCAGAAAAGTAGGTAGAGAATTAGAAGCCAGAGTAATAAGATGGTTTGCGTACACGTGGGCAGAAAGTGGAGCTCTGGATGAAGAACGGGTTCTTTCGGCTCTTCCTGATAAACTCAAAGCTGAAATTGCCATAAGAGTGCATCTTGAAACATTACAGAAAGTGAGGATATTCCAGGATTGTGAACCGGGGTTATTGGAAGCTCTGGTGTTGAAACTGAGATTGCAAGTAAGTTTTAGATCCTAAAAACCTATTGATGTTCATGTACATCATACTGAAGAGGTTTATTAGTAATTAGGGTAAAAAAGAGTTAATATTGAACATGGTGATTATTTATGCATTTTCAGGTATTTTCTCCTTGTGATTACATCTGTCGAAAAGGCGATGTGGGCAAGGAAATGTACATCGTTAAAAGAGGTAGGCTACAGGTTGTTGCAGACGATGGAAAAACAGTTTTGGCTACACTTGGAGCGGGATCTGTTTTTGGAGAGGTTAGCGTATTAGACATAGCCGGTAATCGGACAGGAAATCGAAGAACGGCCAATGTTCGATCCCTGGGGTACTCCGATCTCTTCTGCTTGGCCAAAGATGACCTCTTGGTTGCTCTGGCCGATTATCCAGATGTAAGTATCTCAGAAAAATTGCTTTAAAGTAGCAAGTTGATAAAGCTCCAAATTCAAGAGTTCCAAAAGCGGAATTGAGATATTTATTGCTTGCTCAATGCTAAGAATTAAACGATTCAAAATCAGGTTATTGTACCATATTGTTCGTGCAAAGAATCCTGTAGTATGAAAAACTTCCAGAAATGATTTGGGAGTTTTTTGCATGTGTGGCATATTAGTTTCGTACATTCTTTTGGGTGAGAATCCTAATCGGCCGTTGGCCTTTCGTTTTGGCTGTATAGCTGAAAATTGAACTTCATTCTCCACCACATAGTGAACTCATCGAAGTAATGAAATAAGTTTTCTTCAAGTAGCTGTCGCCGATACATACAGTGTGTTCCAACGAAAATTTGACCCCTATAACTCCGAAATGAGTAACATTAGCGAAAAACACCAAGACACGTCGATTTTTGTTTCGAGGGAGCATTTTCGAAATAATTCGAAACTTGTCAGATCAACCCCTACCCCCAGCAACCCTAATTTCGAAATTCATCATAGGAATAAGGGTCGAGTGGCACCTTACTGTAAAGGTCTGTCAATTCTCCATTCTGATTTGTCATTTTAGAATTTTAAATTAACATACAGGGTGTCCCAACCGAGGGTAAGTTGAATTCCTGCAAATCCCAAATACTAAATGAAATCGATTTATTTTGGCATAATGCAAGCGCAGGTTTATGCTCGGTCTAGAAAAACGACCCACACTTGTGAATTTGGAGTTGGTGCAATCAACCCCTATTTCCAGCATCCCCAACTCAAAAATCATTCGATCGAAAATAGGTCAAGTGGCACCTCGTTGGAAAGGTATTTCAATTTTCTCTTCGAATTTGGTATTATCGAAATTCAGAATCAGCATACAGGTGTCCTGGAGCAGGAACACTGAAAACCCAAATAACTTTTTGAAACTGGTTCATTTCGGTATAATACGAGAACATGTTTATGTTTGATTCGAGAATAAGACTCTCTTGCGTGAATATGGAATTTTGCAATCAATCTCTTCCATTCAGCATCCCCAACTCAAAAAATCATACAAGTGATTACAGGTTGAGTGGCAAAGTTCCAGAAAGATTTTTCTATTTTCTGAATCACTGAGGCATTGGTTTCAGTTTGGCAATCGAGGTTTTCTGGCGTGAGGATCAGGATGAGGGATGATGGAGAAACTGATTGGATGCTCATCTAAACAGGAAAACGAGATTTATTGAACTTGTATTCAATTGAAAACAAAAACTAACTTGATTATTACAACAATTGTTCAAAATGACCTCCGCCCACCTCCATACAGTTATACAGACGATTTTCGAACTCTCTTCTCACATTAGCGAAAACTTCAGGAGTCAAAAGTCGGCATTCTGTGATAATCCTCATCCGCAGCTCCTCCAGGTTTTCTGGTCTTGTGGCATAAACTTTAGATTTTAGATGGCCCCACAAAAAAAATCTAGGGATTTAAATCTGGTGACCTGGCTGGCCACTCAACAGGTCCTCTTCTACCAATCCACCTTCCTGGGAAATTTTCGTCTAAATATTGGTGCACCCGAGCATCATAATGCGGAGGAGCACCGTCTTGTTGAAAACGCATTTCGTCCTCAGAAAGAGTTGGATCGTTCTGTAAAATTTCTGTCAATCTAGGATGTATGTGTTCCTCTAACAACTGTAGGTAGCCATTTCCATTCAGATTACCCTCAATAAAGAAAGGCCCAACTAGATGATTGCCAAAATTCCTGCCCAAACGTTCAACTTCTGAGGCCTTTGCGTGTGGGCCTCTCTAAACCAATGAGGATTCTGTGTGTCCCAATATCGACAATTATGTCTATTCACTTCACCACTGAGCATAAAGGTGCTTTCATCAGAAAAACAGATGTTATTCAGAAAATTTGGATTAGCGTTTAGGTTTTCACTTAGATTTTCACAAAACTGTAAACGACGATCTGGAACATCTTCGTTTATTTCATGCACTAATTTTACCTTGTAGGGGTGAAAATTGTGATGTTTCACGATTCTATGGACAGTTGTAGCTGATACACCAGTCAGACGAGATAGTTTTCTGATCGAAGTAGTATTCTCCATTTGTAGATGACCCACTACTGCCACTTCCGTTGCCTCATTTCTGACAGGACATGCCACTTCATGTTTTTGTTTGCCACCGAACCCGTAGCTAGGAATTTGTCAACCAAATATTTAACGTACTGGTGACTGACTCCTTTCTCTTTCAGGATGGTTCCTATCGAATATCCTTGCCGTTTCTTTGGCACAACTGTTATTTCGAAAATACGTCGATACAATTTCGACCCTTTCCTCAGTGGAATAAACCATTTTCAGATTAATTTCAACTGACGAACAACAACAATAATGAGGAACTGATCTGAATAATAATAATATTTCATTGCAAAATGAGAAATAACAGATGACTGCACGCCAGATGGAAATGAAAAAATGTGAACATTTTCAATGCAGAAATCAGCTTTATTTCTTCGTAATTGATGCTCAACACATCGTACCCCAATACTTTTAACAGTTTCGAATTAATTTTAGTTGATAATTTCAAATGACGATATTGAATTTTTCGAAAGCGACATCCTGTATGGAGAGCCGAACTGAATGAAATGCTTTAATCATTCTGGAATTCAAAAACCTTTCTGAAGATATGCCACTTGAATTATTTGTATGATTTTCAAGTTGGGGATGCTGAATGGAAGGGTTGATTGCAAAAATTCTATAACCACACAAGAAAGTCCTATTCTCGGATCAAACATGTTCTCGTATACCGAAATGAACCAGTTTCAAAAGTTATTTGGATTTTCAATGTTCCTGCTTCAGGACACCCTGTATGATGATTCTGAATTTCGAAAATACCAAATTCGAAGAGAAAATTGCAGTACCTTTCCAACGAGGTGCCACTTGACCTATTATCGATCGAATGATTTTTGAGTTGGGGATGCTGGAAATAGGGGTTGATTGCACCAACTCCAAATTCACAAGTGTAGGTCGTTTTTCTAGACCGAGCATAAATCTGCGCTTGCATTATGCCAAAATAAATCTAATTCATTTAGTATTTGGGATTTCCAGGAATTCAACTTCACCCTTGGTTGGGACACCCTGTAATCTTAATTTAAAATTCTAAAATGACAAATCAAGGTGGAGAATTGACAGACCTTTTCAGTAAGGTGCCACTCGACCCTTATTCCCTATGATGAATTTCAAAGTTAGGGTTGCTGGGGTAGGGGTTGATCTGAGAAGTTTCGAATTATTTCGAAAAATGCTCCCTCGAAACAAAAATCGACGTGTCTTGGTGTTTTCGCTAATGTTACTCATTTCGGAGTTAGAGGGGGTCAAATTTTCGTTGGAACACACTGTACATACAGGGTGTGAAATCACATCATCGGTCTGTTTCCTTCATCGTGAGACCTAAATATAATCCATTTTCGAGATTGGAACTTACCTTTCAATATTAACGTATTTCGGTTGAATAATATTTTGTGTATATATTATATATAGGCGGTTGAAAAATTTTAATCATAATTTTGCATTTCAGAATTTACGGTTCTGTTTCATATTTTCTTTAATATCTTGAGTAAGGTAAACTGACGTTTTAGTAATGAACTTCTAAGGATTTTGGCCGAAACTATCAATTGTGAATTGATGATTCAGCTTCATTGAACCTTTCATCTGCTTGAAACACAATAATACTTAATTCATATTACCTTTATACATTCCATCAAAGTATACATATTTTTTCCAGTTTTTTTAACATTTGATATTCAAGAGCTACATATCGACAGAAAACAAAACTGGAGGCGCTCCACAATTTTGTATTTAGTAGTTTAGGTGATATTTTAATTTTCTTTGAATATAGATTCTTGGTGAACTTTCTGCCTATTTTGATATTTCCTGAATATACTTGTCGATTAGATTTCTTTTTGTTTATTTATCACGAAAACTTTAAGATAAGAGACCCCACGCCTGTAGCTGGTATTCAACTACAGCAGAAATTATTCCAATAAAATTACGAGCGATGTCTTTTATGTTTTTGTATAATGGGTCATGATTTGTTAATATAAATCCCAAATTTCCGTTCTATGTCAACAGTCTTTATTTTCTAGAATCAACAAGCTGTCAAAGTTGACAATCTAGTTCCGAAATTCTAATATTAAACCGCATTTTTTCATTGCAATCAATAAGAATGTCTAGACGACTTGGTTTCTGTTTCCGGCATTGAAACACCAAGCCAGTCAACAGTTTCCTGTCGATATGAATAATTTAAACGCAAAGAGTAAGGCTTGCCTACGATCCGAAGGCTAGATCACTGCGGATTTCAAAGACCTCAATATAAAGATTCCCCTTTGATATCTGTTGACTGAAGAACAGGAAGCTACAAGGTTGAATTTGTGTCTCTTTGGACCGTTTCAACATTAGAAAGTCTGAAAACGTGTACCACATTGTGAGTGGCGATAAATCGTGGATTCAATCATACGAGCCAAAAATGAGCGCCAATCTTCTATTTTGTGAGTTCCAAGGGGAAGAAAAACCGACAGAATTCATTCGTGGCTGAAGTTTCTCCAAAAAGATGGTCGCAACATGTTTTTGTTCTGAAAACATGTTGACAGACAGGGTAGAAGGATAATGCGCAAACGTTTGAGAGAAGAAACTTTATACTCGGAATTTTCGTTAACAAATCTCGAATTCAATTTGACACATGTTTTTTTTTTAAAAGTGAATAACTGCGTGGTTCAATAGAGAATAGAATCATATTTTCAAAAAGGTGTCACACAACTCCATATTCCTACTCAAAAATTTTTGGTAAAAATGAAACGCACTGTATGAAATCGTGAATGAAATCTTTTACCATAAAGTATTTTTTTTAGGCAAGAGCTACGCTGACCGAACGCGGCTGTCAATTGCTGCGTAAGGACGGCCTTCTCGATGAAGAAGTGTTTCGTAAAGCGAAAGAAACCCAAGATTCCATGGCAGATAGTTTGAAGAAGCTGGAGAAGACCGTTGAAACGTTACAGACTCGTCTAGCTCGTCTTTTGGCGGAGTTTACGGCCAGCCAAGCGAAGTTAAAACAACGAATTACACGAGTTGAGTTAAGGTAAATATGAACAAATTTTACATCTCATATACCATTACGTCCGCTATACTTCAGGGATATGATCTGGCGTAAATATGAAGGGTTGAATATTATTTGAATAAATTTTAATATTATCCATAACATAAAATGCGAAATTGCATACAGGATTCTCAGGAGATTCCGAAATTAAGACCTATTACAGTGCAAATTTCTGTAGTGAGAGCGCAAATTGAGTGATTTTCGCAATCGGTTAAATTTTCAGGAGGTCTACCAAATTCGAAACATCATTCAACCCGATAAAAATTGTTCTTGTCGCCTTAAAATATAATCAATATCAGATGTTATAAAGGGCCCCCGTGAGGGCTACTGGCGATTGTGCGCAAAAAAAGATTTTGGCGACCCTTAAGGCCTTGGATCATGTTTTTTTATTTTTTTTAAGGTAGGAGGTAGGTAGGTTAAGTGCTTGAAGTAAAGCAAAAAACTGAACTTTAAAAGTCATATTTATTTGTAGACTAAAATATCAAAATGAAACAAACAGAACAAAATCATAACAAAATAAATTCTTGTTCACACCCATTTTAAAACATTTACTTAAGTAATGGGTTATAGACACGTTCACTCGTTGTTTGTAAATACTAGAAAATAACCTAAAACTAAAAATCACATTTTTTTAGGAACAAATAACAGAAATATTGCCAAATGTCTACATATATATAAATAGGTACTACTTTCTACTTATACTTAGATATTTTAAAAACTATGCAGATATTTCTAATAACAAATACCTAGGGAACTTCGTTTTAAAATCAAAATGATAGCTAGGTCTAGGTGCAATAGAAAAATAAAAATAGGTAAAAAACTTTTTAAGTTAAACGGTTTTATGTTAAACATACATTGCACTGTTTAAGATAAATGTACTAAAACCAAAAATAATAAAATAGATACAGTCGTGGGAATTATAAACATATGCATAGACTAGACTAAAATAAAACCGTGGGGCACGTCAATTGTCTACAAATTATCGACTTAATGTGCGATAGAAGAATCGTTTAATTCGTCGTTAGGCAGTTGGCCCGCAGACGGTGAGGAAATTATTTACTATTTTCTTGCTCATGGAAATTCTAATAGTTATACACTCCATGTAAATAAAAGAGATGTTTTAACTAGTTTATCGTTGGACATTCACACTGCTGGCTGGCGAGGAATCGTTTCACTGCTTGTTGTTTGTCTTTAATCGACAAAACATATGACAAAAGTACTACTCGCTCACCACTATGAAACCCTAAAACTCGCTTATAATCGAGCTTGCTAGCTTGTTTCCACATTCTAGCCCTACTTACCACACGTCCATCGTTGTCGATTGCACAACTGCCTAATAATTATAGTGTAACATTACAAAACAAACATTTTAATCAACGATTGTAGACAATTGACGTGCCCCACGGTTTTATTTTAGTCTAGTCTATGCATATGTTTATAATTCCCACGACTGTATCTATTTTATTATTTTTTGGTTTTTAGTACATTTATCTTAAACAGTGCAATGTATGTTTAACATAAAACCGTTTAACTTAAAAAGTTTTTTTACCTATTTTTATTTTCTAGTTTTTAGTTTTTATTTCGCATTCTTTTTAATTCATTTAGTGCTTCATTATTGCAAGGTTTCTTGCCCGTTAGTTTATTGCAATCCAACTCCTCTATACGTAGTCCATGCAAAGATCTTACTCTACTAAGAGCCACGTAGGCTTGACCTTCTTCAAACAGTTTCGCACCTAAGTATACGACTGCGTGATCCACAGTGCTGCCCTGCATTTTATGTATTGTAGAAGCCCATGATAGTATTAAAGGCAACATTCTTCTTTCAGCTGTCCCATAATTGTACTTAGCTGGAAACTGTATGGCTTTCGGGTGTATAAGATGTACTCCGTCTCTTGCGAAATCAATTCGGACGGAAGGTACATCTGTTGCATACATCTGAGTTCGACGAAATTGAGGCCAAACGATTTCGGTGATGTAGCCTATAGCGGGTGGTGAATTCAGGCTGGATACATTGTATTCTACTGGTTGAGCACTTTCATTTGATACCCATATTGATAGGATTGATAAAACCTACGTTATCCGCCATTTTGTAGCGGCCGCCATCTTGGATTTCAATTTTTTATAGTATATTGTAATCTGATTGTTGAGCCCTTTCATTTGATACCCATATTGATGGGATTGATAAAAGCTATGTTATCCGCCATTTTGTAGCGGCCGCCATCTTGGATTTCAATTTTTTATAGTATATTGTATTCTGCTCGTTGAGCCCTTTCATTTGATACCCATATTGATGGGATTAATAAAACATAAATTATCCGCCATTTTGTAGCGGCGGCCATCTTGTATTTATAATGATAATGAATAAATATAATTGTATTGTCACCAAAATCCAAAGTGTATACAAAATTTCAGATTAATCGGTTGACAGGAAGAGGGTGAAATTTGAATTACTGAATTTGACCCAAGAATAAATAAAACAAACGGGGTGAGCTAAATAAAACCGTTTAATAAAAGATAGCTATTGTAGTATCGAAATTTCCGAGATTTTGCTGTTGCAAATTCATTAATTACATCGCTAAAATTTATACCGTCAAAAATTTCTTGTTCAATTGCTAATATTGTTTGCCCAGACAATCTTTCTTGAATCATTGTCGATCTTAAATAATTTTTAATGATTTTTAACTTTGAAAAAGATAGCTCGCCAGAAGCTTCAGATACAGGCAATGTCAAAAGAATTCTTACTGCTTACTTTTGGAAAGGCAGAGATTAATTTGTTTTCTAATATATATTGTAAAATACTTAAGGGGTCCGTATCATCAGGTAATGAAAACAACTTTAACGTTTTAATTTCGTCAAACAGATCATTGGAGTCAATATCCTTATTATCCTGATCTGTCAGTCGCTCTTCAAGAATAGAACAATGTTTTAAAAGATCGCTGTCACTTAATTTGAATATGTCGTTGAAAAATCTGAAAATATTATCATACTCATTTATTAAGTCAAATCAGTTTTTTAGAGAGGTTATAGTTTGATCTATAATTTTTAAGAAAAAACTAATTGTAAGGGCAGTTTTTGGATCATGAGGAGTCTCAGCTCGATGTTCATAGTCAAACAGTTTTGGTTTAAATTTCCTCCTAACCGTTGGTAATGGTGGAAAGTCTTCTTCAATTTCGAGAGAGGACGCTACTTCATTCGCTTGCACAAGAATTTCTTGAAATTATTGCTCAGATCTATATTGCTGGAAGTGATCAACTAAATTTTTTAGGAAGGTTTGGCATACTTTAATAGTATTTATAGCACTTTACATTTGTTTTCTGACAATATTCATATGACATAAAACGTCATGCCAAATAATAATTCCACAAATAAATTGAAAATTTTGTACAGACGTTAAGAGGGAACTCGCTTTATGTCTTGCATCAATGTGAAAGGAATTATCTTCAGCCACTTCTAAAAGACTTTCGCAAACCTTAATTAAATAAACTTTAAGGGGTTTTATTGCGTCAATTCTGCTGGACCATCTTGTCTCACTTAGAGGCTTTAAACTTAACCCGGGGATATTTTTTCTCAAAACATACCACCTTTTTGTGGATGACGAAAAAAAATTATATAACTCTTGCACAAGATTAAAAATGTTTATTGTAGCACCTGACACCTTAGAACCGTCATTTACTGTTAAGTTCAAAGTATGAGCCGCACAAAAAGGGCTTTCGGATTCGCATCAAGAATGCGTTTTTGAAGCCCAACATGTTTTCCCTTCATATTCGTACCATTATCATAACCTTGTCTCCTAATGTGTTTGAATTCTAAATTTAATTTTTTCAAATTTTCTATCACAAATGTATATATCCCTTCTCCTATAGAGTCCAGTATTGGATTAAACGCAAAGATCCTGTGGTGAAAACAAACAGCAATCGTGTAAATGATATGTGGGTTCTCGCCATACCATAGGGAATGCCAAAGGAATGCTTTTTCTCTTCCCATTCATCCACTGCAACTATATTACGCTACAACTAATACAGTACACATGGGGAGCCTGGTATTCTGAATTCCACAATCGATTAAGCAGCTCGATCGAAGTCTCTTTGTCAACATATATTTTTGAATATATGAGGGGAAAAATTTTTTATCTATGAAGTAACATTTGTTTCCATATGATCTCAAACACGTCTGAAACAAGAATGAGCTTATTTGACAATCAGTATTCATTCTATTTCTCTTCAGTTTTCACGCAGAATTAATGCAAGTTTTCTGTGTTTCTTGTTGATTTTCGAATCTTTGAATTTATTGTAATGGCTACTGAACGTCCTGGACGCTATTTGAGTGATCATAAAGTGGGTCGGACAGGGAAGAAATCGGATAACAACACCAGTTGTTGATCGTTGGCTTCGTTTAACTGCAATAAGAGTACGGCACTGTACGGCTAGAATGCTACAAAATGAACTTGCTTTCTCCAGAAATGTGTATATTTCATTGCAAACAGGCTCAGAGAAGACGATATCAGACCAAGGGTGGCTTCTACCGGCCCACGTCTCACCAGAGAGCATCGAGTTGCAAGACTTCAATTTGCGAGGGAACATGCAAATTGGGGTATTTCAGAATGGTCGAATGATCTCTTTTCCGACGAGTCCAGGTTCTGTCTAGTATCAAATGATAGACGCATGCCTGTATACAGACGACCTGGGGAACGGTATCAACAATGCAATATCCGACAACTTTGGAGGGAGCTCAGTAATGGTGTGGAGAGGCATTTCTTTCCATGGTCGAACTGAGGTAGTCCTAGTGAATATTGGAAGAATGACAGCGGCCAAATACATCGCAGATATCCTTGAACCCCATGTTGTATTCATTGGCCCATTGATTGGCGAAAACTTCATTTATATGCATGATAATGCTCGGCCTCATGCAGTTAGAGTAGTTACAGAATTTCTGCAAAATGCCGAAATTGATATTTTTAGATGGCCAGCCAGAAGTCTCGACTTGAATCCCCTAGAACATGTTTGGGACAACATGAAGTGGAAAATTCAGCAACGTAGGATGCCTTGTAGAACACACCTACAACTAGAAAATCTGCTTCCTGAAATTTGGAACTCAGTGACCCAAGAGTATATCGAAAATTTGTTTGAGGGGTTTCCAAGTCGTATACTGACAGTAATTAGGGTCCGGGGAGGAAACGCTCGATTTTGAAAATGATTAGTAACCATTCGATGATAGTTGATTGGTCTCTTCGCGAATGTTTGAAGATGGTAGAATTTTTTAATTTTTCATTAACTAGAAAATTGTTGATATTTTCCATAATAAACTCATCTTTTTTTAATGATCTTCTTATTTTACACTTCTGAAAGTTACTAAGCGACTCTTGAATGACCAACCTAAAAGTTTAAATAGTATTGTAGTATAGCCTGGCTTATGATTACAGCATAAATTTTCCACAAATATAAAAAAATTTGTCAATAGAGATTTTGAACTGCGGCGCGTTTGGCCCAACCTTTCCGTAGTAAAAACATTTTGTAAATATAACTTGTTCACTCCAAGTCTCATCTAGCAACAAACGCTTATATGAAACTCCATTAAAAGCTTTAACTGCAATGAAAGACCAATTGTGGTCAAGTGCAGTCCTGTTTTTGCTTCTTTCGTTTCGCCTCTTATACATTAGAAAGGAGATATAAAAATTTCGATGCAGATTCAAACGAAAACCTGCACATACTTTTGATGAATTTAGCGAGACCGCATCGTCCCCGTTTCGCATTCAAATTTAAAATTACCTTGCTACGGAATTAAAGAAATTTCCAACTTATGCTGGCGCATATAAATGGTGAGGATGGAAACCCAAGTTTGATTCGTCCATGAAAACTTCTTCCCGATCGTTAGTTTCAGTTCACCGGACTTGTGACCAAGCTTCGTCAGAATTTCCGACATTTAAGGGTCTTAACGGTACGAAAGTTTGAAGTTTTTTAATTAAACAGATGAATTATCGTACTCTGTGACAAAAAAATATCCGGGAATTTGAAATAAAACGCCAAATCTTACTCTTTTTCAATATTTATTGAGATTTCCTTCGAAATATGCTCCATTTGAAGCGATACACATGTGCCAACCTTTTTTTCAATGATCGAAACATTTTTATAGGCGCTTCTTCTGCGATTTCTCTTTTATGACGTCTATGGAATCAAATCTGGTTCTCCAATTTCAGTATGGAGAAAAGAAGAAAGTCACACAGAGCTACATCAGACGAATAAGGCGGCTGCTCGATGGTATTTATGGAATGTTTAGTCTTAATGTCGTTGATAATCGTGGAGAGATTATCGTCAATCCACGAATTATTTTTCCGTTTACGACAAATATTTTCACATAAACATCTCGGTTGAATAGAAGTTCTTATTGACCGTTTGACCCTGCGGAACGAATTCACGATGAACCACACCACGAATATCAAAGAAAACAATCAGCATCGTTTTAATTTTCGAACGACTTTGGCGAGGTTTTTTCGGTTTTGGCTCGTTAGTGTGTCGTCTTCATAAACTCGGAACGAGCCGACCGGCGACGCGCCCCATGACCAATTGGTTTATTTACATCAAACGAGCAGTTTCACGAGAGATGTTGAGATCACGAACTATCTCTCTAACACTGGCATTACGATTTTCGAGCACCATTTTCGTAATTTCTTTGGACGTTATCGTCGGTTGAAGAGGTCGAAGGTCGTTCGGCACGAAGCAAATCTTCGACGATCTCCCAACCGTCTTTAAAGGCTTCGTACCATTCGTACACTTAGGTTTTCGATAAAACAGAGTCTCTATAAGCCTTTTCAAGCATTCGCAACTATTCAGCACACGAAATTTCATTGGAAACACAAAATTTGGGACAAACACTTTGTTCAATATTTTTTTTTCATTGTAAGATTCGCAGAGTACTACTGAAGTCGACTGGTTTCAACAGATGTCGTGATCAAACAAGTTAACAGATCGCGGTCATGTTTGGTATAGTGATTGATGACAATCCTACCAACATACAGAAACTTAGAATACTTAAAACTACTCAACGCGGGGAATTTAAATGAGAATTTCCGGATACTTTTTGTCACACAGTACAGTACGAAATTGTGGGTGCACAGCACACAGGAAAAATTGAAAATCTCATCTGTAATCACAATTTTCAAGGGTGGGAAAACAGACGACATACCAAACTATGGACCTATTAGCATTCTTCCATCCATACAGAAGTTGTTCGAGGCTTCAGTTTATAAATACTTTTACAGTTATATTAAAAACAAAGGCACAGAACAGCAAAATGGCTTTTTTAAAAGTAGAAATTTGGAAACAAATTTGTGAAATTTTCTGACTACCTCCAGATGACTCTTCACTACCGCATACAGGTGGATTCCGTTTACATCGAATTCGAAAAAGCGTTTAATAAACTAAGTAATTTCATTATGCATAGAAGACTTACGCAAAGTGTTAATTTGAGTTTCGGAAAAAGAAAAAATTCGGCCGGAGCCATATCAGGTGAAAACAGTGGCTGTTCGATGGTACTTGATGAGATTTTGGTCAGAAACTCATTCACAATGATAGCTTTGTGAGATGGTGTATTATCTTGGTACAAAATCTGAGAGTTTTCTTTCCACAAATTTGGCCTTTTCCCACAAATTTACTCTCTCAAATTCCGTAGGATCAGGTTTATTTACCATCTGACCTTCTGGCAAGAAATCCAAGTGCACAACATCGCGATAATCAAAGAGAACAGTCAACATTCCCTTGACCTCTCCAAAGCTTATTGATTGGTTTGCATGTAAAGCTCATTAACCTATGTCTCATCACCAGTTACAATGCGTTTTATGAATGTGAAGTCGGAATTGACAGCGATCTTCACGAGATTAAAATTTGAAGAGAATTCAGGTCTCTTTGAACTAGTCGAGCAGCAACACGTTTCATGCCCAAATAATTGAATACCAAGCGTCATGCGTTAATACACTCCGCACAAAAATTGTCGCATCACCCTACCATTACGACAATATTATATAAACTTCTAGGTTGGTCATTTAAGAGTCGCTTGGTAACTTTCAGAAGTATAAAATAAGAAGATATCATTCAAAAGAGATTAGTTTATGATGGGAAATATCAACAATTTTCGAGTTAATGAAAAATTAAAAAATTCTACCATCTCGAAACATTCACGAAGACACCAATCAACTTGCATCGAATGGTTACTAATCATTTTCAAAATCACTTAGTGACAACAATCGTTTTCAGCAAAATTTTAAATAATCTATTCTCGGTCCTTTTTTGACAGAATGTATTAAGAATGTTCAAGTTTGGATTAGATTTCGAAAATTGTTGGACGAAAAAACAATGGTCGTACGTCACTGCACCCGAAAAAGTGCCTGTATAATGTCGAAATATCGAAGATATCGATAATTGATGGAAAATGGAATATTTCGTCCCGAAAAAAGACCCCGATAGAAGAGGTTCATTTTTTTCTACTTCAATATTTTACCTACCCTGTCCACTGATACTGCGCTGCAGCAAGATTTTTCCCGCGAGAAATCTGAAAAGGTAATACTTGTTTAAACGAAACGTGTATTGATGCCATCTATATCGAAATAATTCCACAAAAGTAAATGAAGCTCACCTAGCCCCTCTGACCTATTCTAGATCTGGTCATTCGTATTCAGAGCTGTTTACGCCAACATGTTTAGGCAACGAAATCATCCTGGGATCCAGACAAATTGCTACGATTAATTCAACGTGCCAGAGGTCGTTTTTCCTGTAGGAGAGCAATATATAAGCGTCTTTACTTAACGCGATATGGTGAAAGTTACTGTTGAAAAAGTGATTAATCACCTGTTTACGCTATCTAGATGAAATCAGCTGCCAGTCCTCAAACAATTACTCGAGACTCCCATCCCAGTTGGAATACAAGAAGTTTCACTAATTGTCTACGTCAGAGTTATGAAGTTCGCTAATTGTTGGAAGATATGATATATTTGGAATGGGCGTTTGTTTGATTATTCGAAAAAAAAGAACTTTTTCGTCTTCTGGGAAATAATTCCTTCTTGCTAGAGAAAGTTAGAACAGTTACAGAAAATCATGTTCAACGAAAAGGAAGTTTTCATCTTATTGTGCACCTTACCTCTACATAAACCTGAGAAATTATCTAAACCCTTATTGTTGGAAGAGCCCAAAGGAGAAATCAATTATATAAGTATATTTTAATATGATTTTATGAGAACTGGTGAAAAACCAATAGTCGTGCCACGAAATTCCTAAGGCTACGCTCTTATTTCGATCAGAAGGTGCTTCAGGCAGATGAAGATATGCCAACTTAATTTCATTCTCAGTGTGACGAAAAGCCGGCTGCTGCATCCTCCAACATCAGTGATATGGGGAGCTATATTTTGAATTGAATTAGGGTCAGTAATTGCTTCAATGGTGCCCCACACGATAACACACACACACACACACACACACACACACACACACACACACACATTCTCAACAAGAAACACAGAAAACTTGCATTAATTTAGCGTGAAAACTGAAGAGAAATCAATACTGATAGTCAAATAAACTGATTCTTGTTTCAGACGTGTTTGATATCATATGGAAACAAATGTTACTACATAGATGGGATTTTTTTCCCCCATATGTCCAAAAACATATGTTAACAAAGAAACTGCGATCGAGGTGCTCAATCGATTGTGGAATTCAGAATACCAGGGGACGTGAAAATTTTTGTGGCGTGTGTTTATGAAATACCTGAAACATTTGAGAATAAATAGATTGAAAACTGCAAGAATTCTTCAATTCTGTACAAGGATTGAAAGAGGACACTTTTAACAATCTTGTTGTCATAGTTATTGTTGTTAATGGCTGATTAATATTTCTGATACCTAATTTTTCAAAGTTTTTATTGAAGATATAACTTTCTCAAGTATAAAAACAATCAAACAAATACACGGTTTCTACAAATGTCAGCAGATATTTGATGATAGACGCGCGGTGACTTTGCTAGTAGTTATATCAGAAATCTCTGAATATAAATAAAATGAATTTTCATTAAATAAACCCTAAATAATATCATCAATTAGAAATCTCCGAGGTGTCAAATTTTTTCAGACAATCACAGGGTTAACACCAATAATTTAATAATATTTATCAATTTCTTTAGTATGTTGACGAAAGATTTTTCTGTATTAAAGTTATTCAAAACCGATTTTCGATCTCGCTATCAATAAAATCTAATCGAAAAATGTTATTATGCATATGGCTTATAAAGCTGCAAGGGAACAGATGTGTCAACGCGTAAAAACAACGTTAAATTGACAAATATGAGGGATGATCGATCAAAATATAGCTCGCGAGCAAGTCTGAAATGGGTTATTGAATATTGTAAAATTATATACTTGAATTATTAATAAAACCTCAATGCATTTTGCCAGGTTCAAATAGGACAATGGAAATGACTGATAAATTACCCCCAGTTGGAAGATAACTTTTCGACGTAATTTGGAGAAAAAAATTCTGAATTTATCGCATAAATGAAAAGCCGTATTAGGGGAGTGTTTCAAACTATAAAAGCTTGTTTACTTCAGAAATCTCATAGCGTTCTGTGTGAACTTCTCAAGAAAAATTAATCCCATTAAATACATGAATAACTTTAGGATAATGCCTTGGATGAAGTATTGGAGCTTAGGCTTTTCACTGCAAAAGTTATTTTAGTTAATATCTGTGAAATATCTGAGATCTATTTCCCTTGCTATTTATGAAAGGTGGTTCTTGCATTTTTCGAATTTGGATAGAATGACACTAACAGGTAAGCGTTACTTATTTGGCTTTTGTTACATAGCTCCAAAAGATGCAATATGAAAAAAAAACAAGTATGAAACAATTATGACAGAGGAAAAACACTTTTGTCGGTTTTCCACGTTTATTTGTTTTGACCATTCGGTCATTTTCAAGAACAGAATACGCCACAATGGGGGTATCAAAGGGTGTGACTTCAAAATTCTACGCCTGACACGTGGAGCTACAATCTCTGCTGAATAGGCCTAGAATAAGTCGAAGGAAGATCACTCCTGAAGAACAAGACCTCTTTTTGTGACAAATTGCAAGGAGAGTCGAAGCAATACGTCAAAGACTTCGTTCAAGGGGTTTATACATCAGAAGGCCCTTAAGAGTTCCAGAGCTAACCAGACAATAAAAAATTAACAGACTTAATTGGTGTATCGTGCCCCAAAATTGGAATATTGAGAATTGGTGAAATGTTCTTTTTTCGGATGAGACCAAAATTGGTGTTCGATCAGATGACCGTCCAATTCAGGTTTTAAGGGGTCGGGGAAGACAAGCTAGACTCCGAGCAGCAAGACAAGTTCCGAAATACCAAGGGGGCAGTGTGATGTTTTGAGGTGGCATTATGCTGGGAGGCAAAACAGATTTTATTTTGTTTTCTGCTAGTGTAAAGGCTAGAAATTACGTGGACCTAGTGCTGGAGCCCTTAGTGAGGTTCTGGTCCACGGTGAGAAATTCACTTTCATGCTAGATAACGCTCCTCCGCATTCCAGCAACCTCGCGCGATATTATTTTGAAACAGGGGAAATCGCTATTTTGGACCGGCCAGCTTGCTCTCCAGACCTAAATTCTATTGAACATTCATGGGATAATCCCAAAAGGAAAGTTATATCGCGACAAGATAATCCAAGAAACCCACAACAGCTGATTCAAGCCGTCACAGAAGAGTGGCAGAATATCACCCCAGAGGAGGTCGAAAACCTAATCCGAAGCATGCATAGGCGGATTCAGGCTTGTGCCAGGGCAAGAGGAGGTAAAACAAGCTACTGAGGTAAAAAAACACCTACTCCGTGAGGAAACAATTTTCAATTTTTTTACTACATGCGAAAAGAGTCTCATATTTTCTTTTATCTGTTTCTTCCTGAAAATAAACCTTAATTCATTTCTTTTTTCAATTGAAATGTCTCAAAAAGAATCAATTCAAACAATCCTTCGAAATTTCCAAAATCCCTGTGGTAATTTTCAAAATATCGGGTGATTCCATATAAATTTGGTTGTGTGTAATTACAAGATATATTTTTCTTCAAATGTAAAGTTGAGAGAAATTATTGATTTCAAGTTGGCTATTAAAAGTAGTATAATGTGGTGTTTTCTTGACTTTATTAATTTCCAAACTTTCCAACAGATTCATTCTACTTCCTTTATGGTATCTGTGGAAGACTTTGAAATTGTCTGAAACTATTGTGTGGTTCGTTGATTGAATGCGCTCAAATATTGGGGATTTGTCTGAAGATATATGGTCTTTGAACCATCATATAAAATTTCCACCTGTTTGACGACCTACGTAGTCTGAATGGCATTCGTTACATTCGATTTTGTGACTACCAGATTGTTTGAAATCATCGGTTTTCTGGTTTGCATTGCAAAGTAATTTACTAAGATTAAGGCCGCTTGAAAATGATGTGGTTATTTTAAAAAAATGTTTCATTTCATGAAGAAATGGGTCGACGTAATTAAAACTAGCATATCTTTTTCTAGGATGCAATATGATGATTGTTATGTTCGATTTTGTTCTTTACGTCTATAATTTTATTTATGAAAGAGGATAGTATATTGTTGTTGAAGGATTATCTTTTCATGGTATTTATATCCTTTCTAAAATCTTCAATTGAGAGGAGGATACTAAAAGTTCTGTGATTATTATCGTTTTATATGGTATTCACGGATTATTGGGACGAATAATCATTCAAATATTGCTTTTCTGAAAATGTGAGAATGAGGGAGAAAATGAACCAAAGCAATACAACCAACATCAAATACATGCAAATAATTGAGGAAAGATAAACGATACCTACACATTGAGAAAAAACAATACAAATAAGCCTGTTTGAAAAGCTTCGGAGCATGAAAGACAAAGACACTCCTCATCATCCTCTGATAAGGAGCTTTCTTCTCTTCGTATTTTCTTTCTAATCAACTTTCCCCTATAACTTATGTTGATTGCTTATCTTACCTCAGATTCTCCTTCTTTCACATTCTCGTTAGTGGGAGAGGAAGGGCAATTTTCAACCAAAACTCTTTTCTTCTTGATTTCGACTTTTCTTGCTCTTTTTCTAATTCATTTTCTCTCATGGGGTTCACTGCTATTTAACATTATTCTCGTTCTTTTTTCCAGGCCACAGAATCACAAGCAGGACATCCAAGACACCCTGGATGTTCCAAACGTTGGGCGAAGAAGATTACGTTCCTTTGAATATCAGAGGAAACAGTTAGATATGAACATTAATAGACATAAAACTATATAAATGGCTTTATGAACACAAAATTGTAGTCATAACTACATATGAAATAATGTGATACGAAATTAATTTGTTCGAAAAACTAATTTGTTCGACAATATGAAAAGTATGGTTTTCAATCCTGGAAGAATTTTAATGTTTCTTATTTTCAAAACATTTTTTAAGAGTTTTCGTTAGAGAGAGTTAAAATATGTGGCCATTTTATTAGGGACAGCTCCTAGATTTCAGAATTTTGAAAATTAACTGGTTTTATCAAACTAATGTTTAGTCGTTGATTTTTCATGTATTTTTTTATTAAGTGATGCCAGCTTCTGCTGCAATGATAGCTCATATGTGTCGGCGGAGATTTGCCATAAGAAAACATGAACAAATACCCATTTACATATGTCCAAAAGTCCTCCGTTCTCAAGGTACAAGGTGTTATCTGTTAGTAATTCTTGTAGTTTTTAGTTTTCAAGAGTCCTAGCTCCTATTTGCAGAAGAGGATTGTTTTTACTCATCAATTCAGATTAGATGTGCTCAGTACTTGCGAAAGTATACAAAGTCATGCTACATTTGAATCCTGGTGTAGTCGCCACTAGTTTTTCTACGAATTGGATCTCTTGAGAACTACGAGAGTTACCAACAAAAACGTAAAAAAAAAATCTGAACTTGAACACCTTATTCAAGGACTTTTGGATATATGTTCATGGACTTTTTTTCGTGCTTTTTTATGAGGAATCTCCTGTAGATAATAAGAAATTAAACTATGTATTATACTATCACAAGAGCATTGAAAAGAAAATTGCAATTTCGGTCTCTCGACCATCTTTAACTGACAAAAGTACTGAACTAAAGTTCAGAAGATTATCTCCATGGGGAGTTTGAAAATTTTTATGGATTCTAAGAAATCTAACTTTCGTCCTTTGGGTCTGTGAATAATTTGAGGTTGATCTATGGGTGGAAAATGATGGCCGTTTTCGATACAATTTGAAAGGAGAGTAGATTCGTCAGTTCTCTGGTTATTGTAATGAGATTGATGCTCTTTGTATCTAGTTTTGAATGAACGATCAGCTAGAACTATATAAACGCCTTCACCGTATATACAGGATAACTTGTACACTCCTGTATTGTCAAATCTAACAGTTTTATCTTTACTAATGTAAAATTCTTGGGAGAGTTTCGATATACTTTTATTATAGTACAATACATAGTTTAATTTCTTATTATCATCATGATTAACTATCACGTAGTAGTACAATTAACCAAGATGATTTTAGATCAAATAAGAAATGATCGCATCAATTTTCTCATAGATATATAACGTATTTTTGTATAAAATGAATAATTTTATATATAACGAAATATTCACATGAATTTTTGAAAGGCATAAAATCAAAATGAATGTTTGTTAACAGTACCATGGTTAATTTCCTTTTTGTATGTTTTATATTTTCAATTGCGGAAATTGAATGCACGTTTCATCAATTGAATATTTTTTGTCAATTGTAGATTCATGAAAAACATTCGGTGTTTGGTGAAATAGTTTTGTGACTTATAAGCTTATAATTTCGACGATAAACGACGGATCAATAATGTAAAATAGGAAACGTCAAAAAGAATATAAACGCTCTCTGAACAACAATTTTACATATCTCATTCCAAAATAAGTAAGAAAAGGAAAACGAATACGAACAATTTTTACACATAGATTTTCTTCAAGAAACTATAAATATTCTTGATTGAGCCAATACTAGTTTGGCGCCTTATTATTGTGATATCATAAGCTAGGTTAAATTAAAAATGCTTAGTAATTTATATCGATATCTATTTTTATTTGTGAAGTTTCAGTGTAAAACTATATTTTAGGCAGAATGAAAATGTAATAGAAATTTTATCCTATAATTATATATTATGTATAATAAACATTTTTACTAGTAGCTTTTTTCATTCGGAAAAAATAATCTTATAGTCAATAAGGTAAAATAACACTATAGGAAATTTCATGGAAATTCATAGTTGAGCAAAATGTGAATGAACTTCACACAATATAGAATAGCACACAGGAACCAGTACTAGGATGTGGTAAGTAGCAAATATTTATATTTCATCCAAATTTATTGTATCGCTTTCAAGGTCTCTTCCGAAATAATACGAAGATTGAAAGCTCTGAGTCAGCAGCACAATACTATGTTCCAGGTAGTAAAATAGTGTTGGCCAAGTATTGTACAGAACATTAGAGTTGTAAAAACGCTCGAGTCAGCTCAAGTGAACTCGATCCTATCAATAATCATTGCTGTTTTTAGTAAGTATTGATGTACTTGATGATTTATTTATCCAATATTATTATTTTTTTAGTGTTTGCATACTGCTGAAATTAATTGCAACTCAATATTCGTGTGCAAGGCTTGTGCGCTTTTTATTTGTTAGTCATGTGTTGATTTTTATATAATATATTGTTTTAGATATCCAACGTAAACGACTCAGCATTATTAGCTAGCTATAAAGTCGGATATCGAGTTGCCAAAGCAGGGAAGTCGCACACAATTCCTGAAAATTTTATTTTGCCAGCTGCTCTAGATATGGTCGAAATTATTGTCAGCAAGCATGTGGCAAACAGATTAAAAAGCATACCGCTTTGTCATATAACTATTTCACACAGAATAAACGATATGGCCAATGATATTCGAGATCAAATAGTCGAAAATTTAAAGAAGAGTCCACATGTTGCTTTGCAGTTCGACAAATCTACAAATTTTTTCGATTGTACTCAGTTTATAGTATTTGTGTGCTTTGAAGCAAACGACAATATCACAGAAGAAATTTTGTTCCCACTTCCTGCAAATACTTATGGCCAGTGTTTGTACTATATGATTTTAGAAAGCACTTGCAACTACGACATTTATTGGAAAAAATGTATCGCTATTTGCAGCGTTGGAAAACCAAGACTGGTCAAAAAAGCGGACTCGTTGCGAGGTTAAAATCAACACTGCCAAATGCATCATGGACACATTGCTTTCTTCGTTGTCAAGCTCTAGCAGCTTAAGTTTTAGCGTCTGATTTAAATGACGTGCTTACGAAGTTAATAAACATTGTGAATTCTATCAAAGATAAAGCCTTACAAACCCGGTTAAGAAATATTTCTGAAGACATGGATTCGCTTCACCACAGTCTCCTTTATCACACAAAGGTCAGTTTGCAAGAACTAAAAGCTGAACGGTTAATGTTTTCACAAGATACTAAATCTGAATAGGCTAATCATTTATCTGACCCTGTTTGGCACTTGAAGTTAGCCTTTCTGGTAGATCTTTTCAGCCATCTTAACAACTTGAACAAAAGCCTCCAAGGGAGAGAAGAAAATTTCTTAACAGCTAGAGATAAAGTGAAAACATTTCATGTAAAACTTCGATTGTGGTCATCTTCTCTGCAAAACAATATGTGAATCTTTTCTGTGTGTTCAGAAGAGTGTTGATAATAATTCAACAACCCAATCACTTGTAGTAAAGGCTCACATTCCTTCTATTATACAGAGCTTACATAATTTGCAAGAGAAGTATTTTCCAGACTCTGAATCTGACACTGGGCGTAAGTGGATTTTGGTCCTTTAATAGGACCGACGGGTCGGGACCCACATACTGAAAAACACTGTTTTATCGATTCAAAACGGGTACCTCGAATTGGTAATTTGAGTTTTGGCAAAATGATAAAGTCGGCCAGAGCGATATAAAGTGAATACGGTGGAAGTTGGATGGTATTTGTTGAGTTTTTGGTCAGAAATTTATTCACAATGATAGCCTTGTGGGATGGTATATTATCATGGTGCAAAATCTCCATAAGGTTTCTGTCCACAAATCTGGCATTTTCGACAAATTTGCTCTCTCAAACGTCGCACAGCACTCTTACTTACTATCTGACCTTCTGGCAAGAAAACCAAGTGCACAACACTGTGAGTACTCTCAGTAGAGAAAACAGTTGTGCCAACTTAGTAACCAAAGACAATCGTTTCAAGATTTGAAAAAAAATCAATTCCAGGTTCTCTTTGACAGAATGTATAGTATTCCCAAACAGACGGGTTGAACTTTTGATAACGATAACTGCGTTATGAGGAGGAGTTCCATCTTTCTAACACGATTAGATATGGACATATCTTCTAGTAACTCTCAAATTCGAGGAGATCTACAAACCAAAAATAACAGTTTTGATAATTAAGGTTGACTTATCGATCCACAAAATAAGATTGCCCATATTAGGATTATCATTATATTAATATATGTTCTTTCCTTGTCCAAATGTTGTAGTTTCTTTTTGAAGTATCGAATTCAGTATTTTCGAATGACAATACAAATTGATAAGCGCTAAGGACACGGAATCTTAGTTTTATCATTCTATGTTTGGATAACCTGTCAGGTAGTAATTGATATTATCAAAAAAATTTCTGTTGATTCAATAAAATGATTTGAATTATTCCATCCAAAATTCTCGTTGAAAAAAAACATGCTAGACTACGGAAATCCAAATTGTGGATTATTGCCATCTTGTCAAAATTTAAGATGCGATGTTTGTGGAGAAACTTTTCCATATGATCCAACTTGTGTAGGCGAACTAGGGCAGCATAGTTGTAAGGTACATTGGTTGCATAAAATTGGACATTTCGTACAAGAAAATGTAAAATGTGAAGGTAATAAAACGTTTTTATGTTTTCATGTAGGAAGTAGTGTATTACTCAACTAGCTTATAATGATGGTTATTATTCAGTTACTATACTAGCCTTTTTCTGGCATCGTATACCACCTAAATGATTACTAGGCATTATATGTCTGTATAGATGTTGTACTTTATGCCCTTTCGAGCTTAAAACCATTTCAACAGTTATATTTTCAGGTAATTACACGGTATAGAGCTTACTTACTAAAACAAAATTTCCATGAAAGTCCTCTTGTCTATATCATTCTATCATTGCTTCATTAAAATGCCTTGTTACTATTACAATGGATAATATATACACACATGTTCCATTAACTAGTAATTCTACGCTCAAATATACATTAATTTCTTATTAAAATGCTTTTCAATTCGAATGTTTATTTCGTAGACAGTTAACCCACCATATTTACATGATTGCCCCTCAATTCTCAATATTAGGCAACAATTTCACACATATACAATCCAAGACCTATGTAACATGATCCCGACAATAGTGAAGTACTCGCCATCTCCCGTCATAACAGAGAGGGATATTCAAATGGAAATCTCTTCAAACCAAACCTAACTAACCTAACCGAACCTCAAAGCTTATTTAAATTTATAATTTTGAAATGAATAGGTTATTAGGTAAGGTTTTAGCTAAAATTAGGATAGTTGGGTTAGGTTGCATTCGCAACGATTCAGCACATGGAATTTCGTTCAAAACACAAAATTTGGGACATACACTTTGTTCGATATTTTTTTCCATTGTAAAATTCGCAAAGTACCACTGAAGTCGACTGGTTTCATCAGCTGTCGTAAACAAACTAGTTGACAGATCGCGCTCATGTTTGGCATAGTAATTAAAGACAGTCCTACCAACATACAGAAACTTAAAAATACTCAACGCCGGTAATTTAAGTGATAATTCTTTGATACTTTTTATCACAGTGTATGCTTGAGTGAAGAAATCTTTAGGCGCGAATAAAGGATGTGTAGCATCTTTTTCATTCAAGAATAGTGAAAATGGGAATGTAGGAAAGGCGAATAAAGAGCTTTTACTGTATAAAAGTTGCGATTCTCCAAGAATCAATTTTAAAGAAGCAGTTTTTCAAGCTTCTTTGTCTTGCGGTTAACATTCGCTAAACTAGTACATTTTTATTTCGAAAATTTTTAGAATATCGAAGTCTCGAAAGCAAACACAGACTATTTGAAATTTTGAAATTTCAGTGATAAAAGTAGCAAATCAGAGAATATGACGAATCCTTATAATTGTGTTCATTCAGATTATATTCTTTTTCAGCTCCAATGGCCATTCAATGGATAGCAAATGCAAAAGTTAATGTAAAAAGACTAAAGCAAGAAAACTTTATAGACTTATATAAAACTACTAGTAAGTTAAATTTTTTTCAGACAATTTCATTCTGGATTATTCACCTATATTTTAGACAGTTTTCAATACCCTTTTTTTTTTGGAACAATATTTATAAGTACAGTTTCACTCCTCACAAAAAGCAACCACTGGCGTTGGTTATCGAACAAACCTTTCAGTATTAACAGACGACTCTGGTAACTTGGTGAACAGCACAGCAGAAAACTCAAGGTTAGGAAACTCTTTGATAATGATAGAAATGCAAATCGTGGAAAAACACAAACTCTCCTAGGACCAGCTATAACAAAACATGAAGTGGAAAAAGCAATGGCGAGAATGAAGAACGGAAAAGCCTATGGTCAAGAAGAAATACTGAAACTATGTAATGAAGAAGGCATGGATCATCTAATCAAGCTTTTTAACACCGTTTATAAGTCCGGAAATCTACCGGAAGAATGGTTCAAGTCGACCTTTATTCTCCTACCCAAAAAACCAACGATGTGAAAATACAGAACCATCAGCTTGATGAGTCATACACTGAAATTATTCCTGTAAGTTATATCTGAGCGCATATACTTGAAACTTGAAACCCGAATCAGTAACACTCAATTTGGATTTAGAAAGGGATTGGGGACAAGAGAGGCACTATTCTCAGTGCATGTTCTATTACAACACTGTAGGGACACGAATTGTGATGTATATGCATGTTTCGTGGATTTTGAGAAAGCGTTTGATAAGGATCAACACGATAAAATTATCGATATTCTGAAAAGGACCGTAATAGATGAGAGTGATATCAGAATAATGGAAAACTTTACTGTGAGAGTAGAGGATAGACTGACGGATCAGATAAACATTCGATGGGGAGTCCCTCAGGGTTGTGTGTTATCACCCCTGTTATTCAATGTATACTCGGAAGAACTCTTTGTCGATGTATTTGAGGAACTTTCAGAAGATATTTCTATTAATAGAATGCACGTCAACAATATCCGATACGCCGACGACACCATTCTGTTGGCAGACACATTTGAGGGTATGAGGGCACTATTAGAACAATTAACAGAACATGGTAGCGAATACGGTCTCCACTTGAAAGCGTCAAAAGCCAAATAAATGACTATTAGTGAAAGTAATTATGTCTATCAACAATAAGTCATCAAAAACAAGAGGATACAGGCAGTAGACTATATTACATACTTAGGATGCTCATTAAATGATGGCTGGGACCATTCAAAAGAAATTCGTCAGAGGATAGAGGAAGCAAGATCTGTTTCTTAGAACGAGATCCGTGTTGAGCAGCAATTTTCTCAGCCTACAACTGAGGAGAAGAATTGTGACCTGCTATGTGTATTTGGTACTGTTATATGGTGTTGAGTCTTGGACACTAACGGAGGCTATTTGCAAAATAGTTGAAGTATTTGAAATGTTCCGCCGTAACCTTAAAATCAGTTGGGTAGATCATATCCCCAATGACGAGGTGTTAAGAAGAATAGGTCTTCAGTTAATAGAAGTACTGAAAACTATCAAAAAAAGAAAGCTCTCCTATTTTGGCCACATTATGCGAGGAGAGAAATATGTTTCATTACAGCTAATCATGCAAGGCAAGATTAAAGAAAAAGAGGACCAGGTAGAAGGCTGAAAAATCCTAAGCAGTGGTGAACATGGTAACTAACCATGGTGATGATGATTGCCAACGTTCGCTGAGCGAATACGGCACGATGAAGAAGAAAGGATAGAGTTACACTAATGCATCTGTAGATTGTGTCTTTGAAACCACTGATGCTTTACAGATCATTAAATCCTCGTACTTTAAAAAATCGAAACAAGAACGACCTGCCAGTGTTTTGGTGTGCTAATAAGAAAGCGTGGGTTACAAGCGCTTTTTTCTGAAATTATGCATCTAAATATAAATGTGACGTTTTTACCTCCCAACACGACGTCTTTGCTTCAACCTATACAATAGAGCTAAAGGGACACATTATTTTTTAACAGTGGAAACCTGGCACGATGGTCCAACTCTATTAAGATGCTGCGAATGTGGTTATGCCGGAGCTCCGTATATAAGGAAACAGAAAAATAAGGTGAAGAAATTAAATATTTCCACATCAAGAGTGTCAACTTAAAAACACATTAAATATTTTTCCAGGTAGCGTCAACTCGTTTCGGGCAATATTTACTGATGGCATGTTGGCCGATATGTTTTGCACCAATGATGTCTAGAAATGAAATTTCACTTTATTGTAAGAAATGCGGAGCTTTCTTCGGATGTTATGACATTGATACTGGGTGTCTTATTCAGTCTTGTTCTCCTTGAAATTGTCAACTGGTAGCAATTGTTAATAAATAATATGTCAGATAGATTTTTTCTTTCATATTGGAACAATAACAGTGAATATTAGGGTGGGACGATTTTTTTTCGCTTGGTACTTTGAAAAATATATTCCTAGACACCTCTAAGATAGTCTCTCCAAGTATGAGCTCTTAATGGTAACGGGAAGGTCCTCCGCCTTACAGTTTCCTATTTTTTCTCATTATCACATGGAAAAATTGATATCTCGCTTCCAATTACTTTAAGAAATATATCGTTTAATAAATTTTGTAGGAAATTGGATGTTCTACAAAAAAGCTTCTTACGATTTTTCGTAAACCTAACCGTTTAAAAGATATAAATTTTATAACTCAATGAAAAAATCATTATGAATCATAAAACTCACTGTTCTTTAGGAAAGTTATTGCTCTCCAAAAATAGTCTCATAATTTTTCGATTAAGTTAAGCGTTTACGAGATATTCATCGTCAAACATCAATGCCTATCAATTTTCTAGTTTTTGATCAATTCGAAAAATTTCAATTTAATTCATAAATTGTGGGAAATTTACACAAATTTCAGTTTCTATTAAAAAGTAACTCCTATGGAAGTTGTATATTTAGAAATTTATCTGAATGTTTTCATTCTAATAATACTTTTTCAAGTTTATTTTTAATAATTCAAAATCTTAGTTGTGTTGCTATTTATTATTATGACGTTTGTTCAGTGCGTATTTCAAAAGATATGTTTTGGTGTCGTAAATCGATTTGATGTGTCGTAAATCGATCTGATGAAAGTCTGCGGGCAAAGACTTTCTAACTGAATATTTCCAAAGACATCCTGATCTAAGCATTAGCAAGCCAAAAGCGACAAGCACCGATAGAATACTTGGATTCAATAAAGTCGAAGTGGATCGATTCTTTGAAAATATGGAAAATCTTCTCTCCTCATATTTACAATATGGATGGGACTGGTGTAACGACGGTTCCAGGAAACGGAAAAAATAATAGCACCTAGGGGACAAAACAGAGTTGAAGCAGTCACATCATGGGAAAGAGTTAAAACCATCACGGCTATCTATGCTATGAGTCCTTCAGGATCTTTCATCCCACCGTTTTTAATTTTTCGACGTCACTCACCGCAGCTAGAAAATGATGTTCCATCAGCAGCTGTTTATACATGTTCTCATAGCGCTTGGGCAAATGAAAGCGTATACATTAAATGACTACGGTATTTCATTAAGCACTCAAAACCCACTCGGGGCAACCTGTTTTGTTGATTATAGATGATAACCACAACAACTATTGTAATTTAGAAGTTTGGGAAATAGCTAAAGCAAACAATGTCGTATTGATTTCCATTCCCCACATTCATCACGTCACTTACAGCCTCTGGATGTGACTTTTTGGGACGCTCAAGAGAGCCTACAAGGAATGAGACATGTTATTAAATCCAGAAGTATGATAAAAACTACACCATACGAGATTGCAGGATTATTCAACAAAGCTTATGCTAGAGTAGGAAGCTTAGACAAAGGGATATCTAGCTTCAAAGCCGCGGCAATTTTTCCATGAACCCTGCTGTATTTTCAGAAGACGATTTTGTTGCAGTGGATGAAGATCAGAACCAAGTTAATGAGCAAGCAAGCTCGGCTGCTGTTGTTCAGTCTTAGGGATCCGTTTCTCAACAGCTATCTACTGGTAATTCTGACCTACTTCCGTCTACATCTAGAGGTATTCAACAAGAGCTAGAAACACGCCTGGAGCCAGCATTTGCCAACCCTGCCACGACCTCATCTACAACAAACCGTCAACAACAGTTACTCGATCCAGACCCTAACATATTAAACGATACACAACAACAAACATTCTGCAGGCAGTTAGTACAAACAACTGTGATGCACAAACCTCTGATTCTCCCATAAGTGCAGAAAAATCTAATTTTGTAAATGTTCTACTGGTTGTGAATCCACTACCTACGATATCTAAGAAAAATAAGACTACGACAAAAACAACATTCAGTAATCTTATCTAGCACTCCAATGAAAACAGTTTTTGAAGAGAAAGAGAAAAAATTAATCCAAAGAAGAAGGTAAAAACTAGCAACAAAGCAAGAAAATGTTTCACAGAAAAAGGGGAAAAACGAAAGAACACGACCAATAAAAAAGAAAAAGTGAAGAGTAAAAAAGAAACTTTTTGAGGATGAGCATTGTGTGCTATCTGCTGTGAGATGGGAAAAAGTAACGAAATGTGGTACCGTTGCGGTAAGTGGGCTCAAGAATATTCTGGTTCTGACAGGCCGGTTGATTATATTTGCGTTTTTGTTTGGTTCCTTAAAGTTAACTATTATACGGTTACGTTTATATTAATATTTATATGAATAAGTAAGATTTCAGACGACTTATAGAAATTGATTAGACTGACTTAATAATTAAGTAACTCCCATTACACATATGGGATTTCACAGGCTCTCATCTCTCGCAAAGTCGGGTAATGGGAAAATGTTTTTTTGAAGAGTTTATCTGTGATTGAATGATAGTCGAATAAGTAAGGATTTAGTTTCTAATAAAAAATTCATAAATTTGACCTTTATTCAACTTTTTCCTTAGTACGCTCTAATTCCCCCCAGCTCGCCAACCACTTCGAGGTTCCCGTTTTGAATCGATGGTAGACATAAAAGAGAACTAAAGTCGATTTCGATAAGTGTTGGCCTAAATATATTACCTGGGAAAGTGCCTACTTTGAAGGTGATATAATAAATGTGGATGAAAAATAAATATTTTTTGTTTCATTGAATAATTCCATCTACTTTTTGGCAGAATGTATGTTGAGTATTTCAATATATTTCAGTGAAACTTTTGCCAAGTGTTTCAATCAATTATTTATATGGAAATAGATGAATTGAAATGATGAAATTTTTTTAATTAAACCTAATGTTACGGAATCACTTTTTAGTTATCTCAGATCAGTAAAAATTTATATAAATAAAAAGAAAATGAGAAAATGAATTAATATACTTCGTGTGCCACTTCAAGATTATTTCAGCTGTATTGGAACGCCACATGCAAAAACTCACCATATACTACATAGTGGTGGATGATTCTCTATTTTTGATGTGAATTTGGAAATGCGAAATACATGCAGATAAGTAGTGTTACAAATGAATTATCAAGTAGCCCTGGTATTATAATAAATAATGTATTACCAACCACACCCAAATGCCATTTTTAAAGATACTATATTCAAATTTCCATTCTGATTAAAATTTAAGAGGTTAAAAAAGTCAATTCTTGCATATAGCTTTTATTAGGATGCTTCTTAACAAGTGAAAATGATAAAAAAGATAAACAAGCCTTTAAAATAGATAAAAAATTACAATACCCAAAACATTATAAAACTTTAGGAAAATTGAACTGAAATTTCATTAAAAACTTATAAAAGTCTGGTTTCAATGTAACATTTCAACATTAATATCAATAAATTCTTTCATACATATAAACTTACATTTGTAATCTGTAATGATTGAGATAAGGCAAAATGGAATAGAATATAATTAGGATAAAGTTCGAAAATATTCTACTAAACCTTCTGTAGGATCTTTTTTAATAATTTAGGATTATTATTGATTCCCAGATCTGCTTTAGCCTTCGTTGCTGATGTTATAACACGATCTGCATGAAACTTATTTAAATCTTGAGTATACAAAGGACATCTGAAAAAGGAAAAGATATCATTGAAGAACATTACGAGAAAAGAAAATGAGCATAAAGATTGAAGGTTTCCAATGTAGTGGAATACTGTTCCTTTATGTGGGGCTCCGCACCCAAACATTCAATATTTGGACCATCTGAATTTATTACGAAATATTCATAATTTTTTACCTGTTTTTACTTATTTCACCAAAGTGTTCGTAACCAACATTAGGAGTTCCACACACATAACACATTCTAGCGCCACAAGGACAAGTCATTTTGTTGCATCCAGATTCCTTATAGAATGCCTTACTACATTTCCAACATGTCCTGAAAAATTATTTTTTCATACATAAAAATAATGTACTATACAAAAATATGAAAGAGAAAAAACACTTTTATCAGTTTTCCACGTTTATTTGTTAATACACGACCGGTTTTTGACCATTCGGTCATTTTCAAGTGCTGAATACTAACTTAGCTACAACAATAATTACAAAATATATTTTTCCTTGAATGTTAAGTTGGGGGAAATTATTGATTTCAAGTTGGCTATTAAGAGTGGTATAATGTGGGGTTTTCCAGAGTTAATTATTTTTCAAACTTTCCAACACATTCATTCTACTTCTTTTATTCCATTTGTGGAGCACTTTGAGATTGTCTAAGACTATTGTGGTTTATTGATTAAATGGGCTCAAATATTGAGGATCTCTTGTCTGATGATATACGTTCTTTGAACCTGCATTCAAAATTTCCACCTGTTTGACCTACGAACGCTACATTCGATTCTGTAAATACCAGATTGTTTGAGTTCATCTGTTTTCTGTTGTGGATTATGGAGTTATTAGTTTCAACTTGTATGGTAAATTTTGAATGATAGTGAGTTGTATTACAGAAGTGTATCTCATTGTCTATTTGAGCCATGGATCCTAACCAGCCAAAATATCATCAACATACAGATACCAGAACATGATATGTTTTTTGGCTTGGTTGTTGTTTGGCATTGATGTTTCCTAAGTTATTCATGAAAATATCTGATAATAAGGGGCTAAGTGGCGATCCCATAGGAGGTCCTGATTTTTGTACAAATAATTAATTCTGAAAGTGGAAATAATTTTGGTCGTAACATGTTTTTGATACATTGCAAATATTGGAACACTGAAAAAAGTTTTTTTTCTCTTTCATATTTTTAAATGAAGTTCCATAAAATATATATCACTGTATGTTTATAGTACATATCATTATACACAAAAAATTCTGCGAGATCATGTGTTTAACTATTATGGTGAAGCTACAGTTTTTGTTTGAATTAGTTGGCCCAACGTGTGTCTGAAATCTTAATTACAAAAGAAAAAAAGGGTGTTTCACAATTTTTGGAAGAAATTCGAAATAATGGACGAAGAGATAAGCTAAAGCAACAAATTGAATTGAGAAATTAATATTCTAATAACAAACTTAAAAAATAAAAATTGTTCCTACCTCAAAAGGGCTTCAGTCATTTTATTTTCAATGTATGTCCTCTTCTTCACATCTTCATCATATTCAACTTCGTTACATCTAAACGGTACATGAGATTTATTCCTACATTCCCTGCAAGACTCTTCCATACACTCTGTATTTTGGCACTTGAATATTTTCTCTTGGCCAGATAAAATAATAGAAAAATCACAGAAAGGACAAGTCTCTAATCCCTCAATATTCGCCTTTCTGACTTCATCTATTTGAATTTTTGTAAACAAGGGTTCGAACACCTTTTTGTCTAGAACCATCTGAAATCATGAATCGATTTGTTTTATAAATTGATAATTATGGTGTTTATATACAATTGAACCAAATGCTTGTGTGAATTTCAATCGAAATTTTGGAATAAATCAAATTCAAGTTTCTCCTCAAACACCATTTTTTCAATTCAATGAAATTAACCTGTACCTAACGAAGGCGACGAAAATTAGGACATTTATTGGTGCCTTATCAAAATTAAAACAAACTGCGGGCTTCAATATTTTTAATAGACTTTTTTATTGAAGATAGACTACACCATCTAATTATTTATGGAACCATGATGAGCTTTGCTACCAAATTCTATAACAAGTAGAGTTTCATACACGTTGAATCCAATAGACAGTCGGTTAACTGAGCTTATCATGAATATGTCAGTTTCCATTACAAATTCAATAATCCACTGAAAAATGCTGATTTTCATCCAAAAGACATTCTTACTTTTATACAGACAACTGAATACTCGTATTCAAATAATCAACAAATTTTAAGATTCTTTCGGATGTGAAATTCCGAACCAATTCCAAATTAGAACTGAGCCAGTTTCAAACTGTTGTAATGCGCATGTCAAGTTCTATTCGTTCGAGATTTCTGTTGTCACCGCGTACTAGAATTCATTTACACCAACATATAAGATCTATTTAAATTTTTTTAAGAGGCGAAACTTTATCTGAATCCTAAACTATGGGAGGGGTTTTCATTCTCATATATTAGATGTCCGATATTTCTAAGCTCAATACGGGTAACTTTCCCTGCACTTAGTGTAATAATCGCCTTTGAATTAGAACCTGTCTCTTTAGTATAAAGAAATTGATTTAGGGAAGATGTGCATGCATGAACCCACACACATTGAGGATTGGACGTTCAGTTCGTATGAAGGTTTCGAAAAATGTCTGAGTTGGTAGCATGTGTGTTTGTGGTACATACCGGTGTATGATCAAAGGACATGATTTCCTAGTTGGCAAATCCGCGAATATGAGAATCGAGTGTTTCGGAGTCAGTGACATATTATGGCCCGTTGGTACTCACTTGGGCAAAAAGAGCATGTACTGCTCCTTCGGGCTTACATATAGTGCCACAAAACATACTAATACTATACGAGTTATTGAATTCGATTATATCATATTACCAAAATCCTTAGAGGGGGTCAGCTACCACTCATAATATGGCTGAGGGCCGATTAGGCCTGTCTATAATAGTCTAATATCTCAACTTCCACTCATAATACGGGTGGAGGCCAATTAGGCCTATCCCTAAATGATCTAATATTCATTAAATTTATTCAAGAGCGTCAAACGTTGCGAAGAAAAGAATTTAATATGAATGTTGCATCAACGAATTTGTACATTGACAGCGACAGGTAACAATTTTATTCTGTATACGTGTTATTATTTGAGGGAATTGTCAATCTATATACACTAGAAATCATTGCTACCAACATATAACATCTATTTCAATTTTTTTGAAGAGACGAAACTTTTCCTGAATCCCCTTCGTGTTATAAAATTCTGATTTAGCAAATCTATTTGCAAACTCTTGCAGTAGTTTGTAAATCTATTCGAGAATGCTCTATATATTTATTAAGTTTTAGCGGAGGAGTGAATTCGTTTTCGAAATATTCCACATTCACAATGTTTGCGTTCATATGGATTCAACACTGAATTTTTTTAATTTTTCTGAATAAACACGAGCTTTGGTGAACGAAACATTTGTCTCTTACATTCCTATGCAATAAAATCAATCTGAATTTAATAAATTGTGATTTAGATGAATACCGTCAGTCTACCCCAGTTTTAGTTCAATCTATTATTAGAGGCAAAATATTTCATATTTTCTACTTTGAAATTCAAATAATGATTGACTTCAATTACATACTCTTAGCGTAGCAATATCAAACTCGGAATTGCAGTTTGACAGGCATGGAAATACCAGCTCTCCCTTTCCGATGACATTTTCGGCACCTTTAGCAACGCATTCCTTACAGAATGGACAGTTCTTTTTGCAAAAATAACATTCTTCCGGTAGTAAACCTTCGAAAAAACAGCACTGGCATGTTTCAAGTAAATTATACTCCTCTGCTTCTACTCTAGATAAGCGATACAAATGATTCTTCATCTTCATGGCAGTCTTCAATTCTTGTTTGTGCTCGATAAAAGCTATCTGAAAAACAAATTCGTTGTTTATTTTGCCCAAATAGAATGGGGGATTTAGTGAAGGACTTATGACGGCATATACATATCATTTTGTTTTTGATTCTCTATACAAACAGGTCTATAGTCGATTTAGTAAAGCCATAGTGTAATAAACATTTAGGTAACAGGATGGTCACAGGCACGCCTTTAATTATATTCTTCTTACATATTATAATCCGGGGTACCTGGGTATAATATTGGCAATTTAGTTGGGTTTCATCTCTATTTTTTTCAAAAACTCTTAAGCACTTAGTTGAATACCCGTTTACTGATTTGGAAACCGTTTTCATCTTACACAATAACCTGTATATCAGATAATTTGATGTAAATTTGATGAGTAATTCCTATTATGAATGATTTACAATGAACAAAATAGTTTTGATTATTCAGTGGTACACAGGTACCACCGCCCGCCAGGAATGTCGAGACAAATGTCCACTCGGATAAAGGTTAGAGTATTAAGTATATTCTCCGAATTTTTAAGTAATTATTACATGAAAGAAAAGATTGAAGTAGTTTCATCATTTCTTTGCATCAGTTAGTTGTTCATTTCACAAATAATGGAAAAGTTTTCTAACTTTACCCCTGTTAAACGTGCTAAAAATATGCCACTTTCCCAAAGTGAAAAATTAATTATATTGAATGTATACAAGGCTTTAAGGCTTCAAGGCCATTTACTTTCAATCGATGAAAATGTTAAAATGTGTTCTGAGATTACGGGCATTGGACAGTCCAACAAGCTTCTCAAGAAAAGAAAATCTGGAAATGGATTTCTAGTGAAACCTCCAAAAACTTATTCAGGAAGGCCCCGAATGTTTATTGATGAAGACTTTAGGAATACTATTCGAAAAACAGTGCATTCTTTTTATTTTGGGAAAGAAATGCCCACTGTGGAAAAAATACACGCTGTGCTCATATATATGCTGGAAATTATCAATTATTAACAGTTTAACAAATGTGAGATAACTATGAGAGATAAAAGAATTTGAATAGAAAACAGCAACTCCAATAAGAGAAACACTTACCTCTTGAAGGAGCTGGACATTTTCACAGTCCTGATTGGAGATCACTAGTTTTCTTGGAGTTTTAAAATGTCTAGGAACTCTAGCCAAAGTATCACTAGCCTTAATAATATTCTTGCCATATTTGTTGAACACCTTTTTTATATCTTTCTCCCTCAAATATAAAAAGCAATTGAGCAAACTATTAATAGCATAAGTTTCATCATCTTTGGTAACGTTATCATTGGACAATACAGATTTGTATGAAGATGAAGCAAAATATTCGAAAGGATTTGAGAATTGATTTAGAAAGTCTTCTGTGGAAAAATTTTCTGTATAAATCTTCAGTTCGTTCATAGTCTTTTGTCTCCTAGGAAAAATAAGCGGTTTAATATTTTTCTCAAATCATTTCTTTCTACTTACTTGTAATAATCACGTTTGGAAGGGTAATCGTGCTTCTCTATAGCATGTTCAATGAAATTCTCGAATTCTTCAGAATTCTTGGTTGCCAACACTTCAGCCTGGCTTCTCAAATAATCTGGATCTGCATCAGGCATCATATCTGATAACTGTTCAAAGATGGTGTCGGATTGACTTCCACTTATCCGATATTGTCCTGTTAAAAATTCAAATAATACATTCTGTCACAAAAGTACTGCGAATTGATTATTACTCAACAAATCTGCCTGAAAAATTTGACGAAATTTTTGTTGTTAAGTTGGTACAATTGTTTTCTAATCTAATTGAATTCTATTATTACCTTTCGCCAGAATTATTCGACTATTTCATTTCGAAATTTAAACGTAGTCAAATATTACGTATTTTAAAGCAGCTTAAAATCCCCCAAAAGCGTTAAAATTGCGTCGTTGGTATTTTCTCAGATAACAATTCCCACGTCGCGACGAATTAACGCGTTTCGAAAATGTCTTATGTAACATTTACTTAAGTTATAAGGGCAGAAGGGAGTAAGGGTGTTAGGACTTCTGGGCAACGCAGATATAAAGGGCGTTAGGGCTATTCAGTTATTTTAGTTTTGAAGAGAAGTGAATTTACTTTACTCATTCGCGTAAATTAAAATTAGAATTAAAGTTATTTAATTGTATGTAACTCAAGTCCAGAAGGATGGAAGACACGATCATGACGAAGAAAATTGCATGAGAAGCATGGAGGTGGAATGATGTTCTTGAGATCGGAGGAACTGCATGATGTAAAATGCGGCAATAACATCGGTGATGGAGATTCGAAACGTTGACAGCAATCCTTAATTTGAATCCCTACGGTGATTAAATGAGAATGCATGGGCCATGTTCAGAAGAGGATGGGAACTCGGCTCCGAAACGTCAGGAAAACTAAAAAATTGGACGGAAAAGTTAAGTTGACAGACGCTTTGGTGAAAAAGCTCAGCAAGTATTATGGCTTAGCGATTCAAAGAAATATAAACAGTGTCACAGATATGAAGAAGGCTGTAATGGCAACTCTTCACCACATGATATCAACAGATGACTATCACAACACGACAATTGCAAGTGGCAGAAAGCTAAAGCACTTGGAACAGAGCCTGGACCTCACCCTGCTCCATTACACCTCGAATTTCAAAAAGAACTTGTTCCTATATACAAAGATTAATCGAAAGACGATTTGTTGACGAGATATTTAGGCGGTCATACTCAGAAACGAAAAGTTTTAATTCGACCGTTTGGTGATTGGCTCCAAAGCAGCATGTCATATTCAGTGCAGAAACAATAATTTGTATATCACAAGTTATACACATACACAACCAACCCATACAATATTGTACAAGACAAATAGACCCACTCATCGACAAACACATATAACAATTAATTTATTTAGAAAATCTTCCACCGTGTATATAGTGTCCTTCAACATCATTACAAATCTCTGTCTGTTGTTTGCTGTTTTTATATCCAGTGGCAGTTTATCGTGAAGCTTGGCAGCAAGATGATTTACTCCCATTTGGGTTCTGTTAATTCGTTGATATGTGATGTCCAGATCATCTCTGTGCCTTGTGTTATATTGATGAAGTGAACCATTTGCAGCGAACCTTAATTTGTTGTCGAAAACATACTTCAAGCAGGCAAGTATAAAGACGGATGTTATGGTTAGTATTCTTTCGGACCTGAACAACGCACGACAACTGGTAGTATATGATACTCCGCACATTGCTCTTATGGCTTCCTTCTGCTTCAGTAGCATTCTCTTAACTCCAGAGCTGTGACCCCGCAATAAAATACCGTATGCTGTAGAATGGAAGTTGGAAAAATAAATGAGCCCACATACATCATGCATTTATACTGATCTCATTCTTCTAATAGTGTGCACAGCAGTTGATTATTCTCTTAGTGAGTGACGTTATGTGATCGTTCCAGGTAAGATTACTATCAAAACTTATACCTAGCAAGTTAATGGTTCTATTCACTGGGTTCTTTTTACCGAAGCAGATTCGTTGGGTTTTATCTTTGTTTCTTCTGCGTCTTGGAGCTTATGCACAGTTTGATTGCATACCTTCAGATCCGAAGTTGCCACATTAAAAAAACTTGCGTCATCACCTTATAAACAAGCACTGGAGCATGAGACATTTTCAGGCAGATCATTTCTATACAGAATAAACAGAAGTGGTCCCAAGATTGACCCTTGTGGAACTCCAACGTCAATAGCCCTTTCCTGTGACCAATTATTTTTCCACCCAACGAATTGCACCCTATCAGTTAGGTGTGATTCAAAAATTGACAGAGCTTTACCTCTTATTCCATAGTACTCCCATTTTTTCCTTCATGTTGGCCTAAAAATAATCGAGGTTGCAGCATTCTTGGCTGCTGCATTATTCAATGAAGAAAATTTAGCCCTTCTAATGGCGATGAACGAATTACAACTCGTAGTTGGCTCGAAGCGCGTCAATTCTGCCGAAAACATGGATATTCAACGCTTGACGAGACAGAAGCTCGCATAGCTTGTCAAGAGAAGATGCAAGCCCGAAATTACGAGTATGAACAAGAAGAGGGATTGCTATATAGTGTTGGAATAGTTGATTAACCAGTGAGCATTCTCGTTTTCGCTACATTTTTGTCAACTTGTGGGCATTCTAGGTTGAAAAGTTATTGACCAATCGTTCTGAAATTTGGTGTGAACATTCTTTTTTGGATTCAACTCTAGATGGACCTAATTCTGGGATTATATGATTATTAAAAATGATTTATGCAAAAAAGGTGAAAAATATAACATTTACTTCACACACCTCAAAGCAATGGTATTTTCAATTTTTTTTATACATTCATATTCTTAGGAAATGTGTTGCTAACGAAAAAAATTGTTATGATTACAGATGAAAATTGCTACCGCAGGAATGACCATCAGCAAAATACTCCGATGGCAATTGTCCATGGGCAGAACAATCTAACGGCAGAAATTCTTAAGTCTACTTCAAAACATTGATAAAATACTCCCAAATTAAAAAAAATTTGTTTATTCCTTCCTTATGTTAAAAATTCACAAGAAAACAACAAAATCTCGGCCCCCTTAAATACTGTTAATGCCACCTCATGATTTTATCAAAAGTTATAAGGAAATCACTGAAATTCACAAAATGATTGGCAACACTTAGAAGAGTAATTAACCATGAAATCAAAATAAAAGTAATATCTTCTATTACACTCAAACCTTTACCTGTATTTCCATGACCAAAACCAGCAGCTTCATCCTGATTTTCAACATGAAAAGTTGATTCACCAGATTCAGATAAGAGATTAACCATTTGTTCTAACATATAATCCTGATCTTCTGTATTCTCCTGCACAATGGCGATAACATTTTCGATTTGTTCCTCTAAACGATTAGGAAAAATTTCCTTCAAGAACACTTTGAAATTTTCTCCGGTATCCATTGTTAAAAATCATAAATTCATTTCTTGACTGAAAATAATGGAAATGTAAAATTGCAATTAGCACTATATTGAAAATATTATGATACAAATCAAGTTTAGAATAGAACTGAGATATTCATAAACTTAAAATCGCAAGTTTGTCTTTTTATGAAAACACTATTTGGCATGATGCCAATACAAATTGAGAAATTGTGCCAACTACAGGAAGGTGAAGAGATAGGAAATTGAATTGAAATATAAATAAATCATAGAAGTTTATATTCCTGATTCAATATTTTCAGAAATAATTAAATTTTTTCATTTAAGAGAAATTTTATTAATTAAATACTAGTTGTAACTATATAATCTGAAACATTTTCAAGGATCTTGGCCAAAACACTGAATATATTTTTGAATACCCTATTACACCTCAGCTCATTTACCCTTTCAGAGTTTTGATATTTGAGCCATTATGTATTGTGTAAAATAAGTGACCTAAATTATATTCTCCAAATATCAACAGTACACAATTGAAGACCGGTATGTCTTATTCATTATATATGGACTGACAATCTACTATCTAAAATTATGTGTAAACTTCCATTATATCTGATATTATTGAAACCTCGGTTGCTTTAAAATATTATTTTAAGTATAGCATAGGTATTTCCCTATTATCGAATGTTCAGAGGTTGGGCTTCTGTGACTCAAATATTAGATTGAATCAACATACTTCTAAGGTTGCAATGGATTTGAATACTAAATACAGTTCAGACATTTACAGAAATTGATTTGCATTAAGTCCCTTGAATGTCTGTGGTGGTTTCCATTACGTAAGACAAAACAAGGAAGAGTTCAAGAGTAAGTGAATATAATAAAATCACTATATGTCGAATGATAAATAGGAGATATCAACTAAATATATTTTGATCATCACATAAAAGAATATTCAACATTTTAAGTTATCTTTTACATTACCTATGTCAATTTCTCTCTTGATTCAGTAATAGGACAGGGCATCATATTTATCTAATTTATTATCTTAATTAATTTTTCAAAGTGTTAGTAAAAACATTTAGGTTAATGTTAGTTACGAATAAACCTACCTGCAACAAGTTCTCAACTAGTTTATTTTGAAATTTGTGTTAAATCACGTCTTTTTGGAATATAGTGAGTTGAAATTACCATCCATAAACATGACTTTTAACCTTGTTTACTTACTAAACTCATTCGTAAAAACTAAAATCGCGTAACAAAAACTTTCATGAAGTTTTGATTACGAACACAGGTGTTTAAGTAAACTTTGATTTATGATATCATTGTTTAACCTAACTCAAATAAACCAGCGGTTGAGAATTGACACAATGAGAAAGTAATTGATACTCACATTCAAAAAATTAATAATATTCTCTTCGGATCCAAAAATGGATTTTTGAATAAGGCATACGTTAAATTCACTAAAGGGTAACTATTGGAGACAGAAATAACATTTAGTTGGGGACTTCCCGAAAGAAAATGACAGTAGTGACACCAACCAAAGAGTACTATAAAGAAGTGAAAGCCATAGAGATTCATATACTGTAAGAAGAAACTATTTGGATATCTTTTTCTTCTTTCAAAAGGTAAATCAAATCTCAATTTCTGTGAATTCTGTAAGAACGTTTTATACATTGATTTGAAGAAATAAAACAAGAAATTGTAATATTCAGTGCCTTGCTTAAACCGTTCGATTTTAAAAAGCTCTCGATGTCAATACTGGATATGCAGCAAACTGCATTATATGTGAAAGAACTCTATCGAGATATATGAAACTAAGACAGCGTTTGCACGTTGTGTTGACAGATGACACTACTTTTCTACTTAAGCCTAACTCATCAATATTTTGCTAAATCGGAACAAAAGTTGGTCTTGTTGGGCAAAAAGATCGAGTCATAATAAATATACTATATGGATAGCAACACTATCAATGGCAAATACACATTATGCCTAATATGCATATTAAAGATTCCACAAAAATTTCGAATCTCCTTTATAAAACGAGATGATACTCTTATTCTTTTTTCTCAGTACACTGTTTAGTAATAGATATTTTGGAAAGAGAAGTATCTTTGTCTTCATACGCAATCTCTGAGGCATTAAGAAAACAAGTAAAGTATCCTATCAATTGTATATACCGTATCGTCATTTGCGGAATTCTATTTTCTACACTACACGGCAGCTAGGTATGCGCGTTCGCTAGAGGTCAGCACTATTACTCTTTGATAATTTGAAGGATTCTCTGTTATGGAGATACTTGAAATCTTTTTTGACATTATGTAAATATCGAGTAGGTTGAGCCTGCTTCAAAGCGTCGCCGGTCGCCTGTTGTTGGGAGAAACGAGATCATTCTGATCACTGATTCTAGAAATAATAAAAAAAAACTCTCGAATTAAGTGGATAAAATACAAATATTTTCTCTTAATAGTTTATTTAAAATATACATAATAAAATCTAGTTAATATTCAATACTATAATATTTGGCATATTATATTTCATCACAATCAATAATTCGACTCAGAATATATATTTACTTCATTTGTTACAAACTTTTCTGTACAATTTGAAACTACACCATTATCATCATGCGGTACTAGAATATTTGTTTATTAATGCATTTTCTTCCGCTGAATAGTAATAGATTTAATATAAGCAAACAATTTTTTTACTGAAAAACGCATGATGATTATCAGGTTTATAGTATTATTTCATGTATAATACTTAAAAGAATCATTTAACATCGATTTAAGTGCTCGGTGTTATTTCATTTCAATGTAAATTTAATATAAATTTGGCAAATGACTAGAGAGATTAGGCAATCTTATAAATAAAAATAATACAAAGAAATAAGATGAAGAAATTCTGGAAATATCTCAAGAAGTTTTTTCCTCGAAGAATACAGAATGAAAATATTGCTTCACTAATAACCTAAATGGATACACAATAATAAAGATTCTGAAGAAGGCTGTATGCCTTATTGAAATGCCAATTGAAATTCGTTTTGCATTTTAGTGAACCAAGAATTTTCAAATGTATGATGTTATCATCTAAATTGTCAGTTGAGCATGTGCGAGTTGACAACATTACGTAGAATTCTTCGCAATTATTTACCTGCACTGGTCCTTAAGTTTGTAGCTATTACATTGGGCTAGTATACTCTATATTGTGTTTTCAGCATCCACATTTTGAGAATAAAATAGTCTGGTCAATTTAGCCATGAAAATAGTGATCAAAGTACCAAGATTCCAATAGAGCTGAATTTTGGAGGAGAACTTGAGTAGGCTATCAAAAAAAAAAAGAATTGATCCTGTCTACTAAAAAAGTTATACAAGATCAAAAGCAACATTTTCAGTTTTTTGGATTTTTCTTGTAAACGGTAAGTTTTTTCAAACAAATAACCCTAATAAAGAATCAAATCACGAAGAAGTGCTGTTTCATCAAGACAATGGACCTTGACACAAATCAATTACAACAAGGGCAAAATTGTACGAATTACTTCTCAATCCACCTTATTCACCAGATCTAGCCCCCAGCCACTTTTTTCTGTTTTCAGACTTGAAAATAATGCTAGCTGGAGAAAAATCAAGACTAATGAACAGGTAATTGCCTATTATGAAGTTATTTAGAAAAAAATAATTGATCACTACAATCGCTGTATCTCTTTGAAGGTTACTATATTGAATTCAAAAATTGAATTTTCCTAAAAGAATGGGTTCTGCTATGTTAGCCAATTAACTTTTTAATCTACGTGTAAACTGTCTAACAGTTATGAGAAAAGTGTGCAGGTCATTGGTATACTACGTACTGGTGCCAATCATTTACGCACAAAGTTAATCAACGTTCCCAACCGATTAGAAGGAACTGATGTTTCTATAACAATAATTGTATTCATGTTTAAACAAATACTCTGTGAGACAATGAATAAATGAAACAAATGAACAAGAGACGATTTAAAAGGAATTCGAGAAAATGTCTCGTATTTATTCGTTAATGAATTAATTTTATTCTTATTCAAATTGAAATTCATTCTGCAAAATATCAATAAATTATTCTTCATCAAAATTATATACTATATAGAAGTTTGGAGTGTTCAACGACGAAATAAAGGAACAAAATAGACAACAACTAACAAAATAAAATAAAAATAAATAGAAGAAAGTGCCATCTTTTAAAAATATATATTAAGTCTATAAATTAATCTTATTGTTCCGTACTGAAATAAGAATTCTGCATGAGGTAGAGTTTATCTATTGGATTAGCTATAGAACCAGAGGGGGGTAGGCTGTCGTGTTGGTGATGACTAGATTGTAATTCTAAATTCTGAAGAGATAAAGTATCCGAAGTTGCTTCATCGAGTTGATCGAAGTTCGTGCTTCCATCTAAAGATATATCGGAACTGCAGAAACTATCTCCTGAATGTGTAGGATAGGTATCTGAAACGAACAAAATTAATGGTTTATGATCATTTTTACAGTCGAGGCATTGAAGCACAAAAATAGGCTTACTGTCGATTTTTTGTGTACAAAGACCGATTTTAATGCATCTAATCTAATCATGAATACATAACGAATTGCACTTGTGCCCAAGAAAAATACATTTCAGAATTGCATTTTGATGTAGGCAATTGAAAAAATTTGAAAATCGATAAATAATCGTGAAACCATCAGCATTGAAGGGTCACGTATCCAGTCATATTGTTTCTCCAAAGGTGGAACATACTCTCTTATTCGGATCTTTAACACACTTGAGAATTAAAAAAATATAAGTAATTCGTTGTGGAGTTCAAATACACGCCACGAAACATTTCCCCGTGAAGGCCATCGTACCTCAATATATAGCACCAGGTACTCCACAGGCTCTCGTATTCTGTTCAGCGACCTCGAAAACCCCCTGTGTATCGAGTTTGGGTCAATTATGTTACAAATTTTGTCAATACTTCAGAAGAAGACGTTGAAACACCCGCTGCGGGCACCAGGTACTCCACAGGCTTTCGTATTCGTGTTCACCGACCTCGAAAACTCCCTAAGTATCGAGTTTGGTCCAATTATATTACAAAATTTCTCAATACTCCAGGAGAAGACGTTAAAACACCCGCTGCGGTCACCGGGTACTCCTCAGGCTCTCGTATTCGTGTTCAGCGATCTCGAAAACCCCCTGAGTATCGAGTTTGGGCCAATTCCTAAGTAATGTTTGGATTCATTATTTACCTATTTTCAAATTTTTTATGGTTGTCTACTTCATGCAATTCTGAAAACCATTTTTCGTAAGCACAAATGCAATTTGGGATTTTTCATGATTAGATTAGTGCACAAAATTTCTAGAGAATCTTACGAATCCAACGCAGCCAACTGCATTTAAATCCGTCTTAATACGTCAAAAGATCGATAGTAAGGCCTATTTTTGTGTTTTAATACTAGTTCTTTCGTTTTACGAGGGCGAAAAACAAATGGGGTGGTGATAATACTAAAACGAGATCACGTGGTTGCCTTTTAAATTTTGCACCTGACAATAGAAACAAGTAACTTAGGGAAAAAATAGCTTTATTGTTTTTCAAAGTATTCTCCATGAAGATCGATACACTTTTGTAAGTGCTTAAACCAATTGTCGAAACAGTTTTGCCACCGCGAATGCGGCCTCTTCTGCCGTCGGAAATCGTCTAAGCAGTTTTTTCTTGATGTGCGCAAACGAATTAGTCGTAATATGCTAAATCGGGACTATAAGGTGGATGGCTCATTAATTCAATGTGTTTGGTGTTCAAATACTCCAAAAAGGCAAACTACGTATGTTAAAAGATAAATTACACCTAATATCATCGAATCATATTAAATTGCTATTTCAAAAGCCTAAAAGAAAAACACCTTTCTTCCCTATTAAATCTATATTGTTTTATCCTTACCCATATAGTGCTCACTAGAAGGAGATTCTTGTTTTATCACTTTATCCTCCTTGTCTCCCTTCTCTTTATCTCCACCTTTTCCATCATCCGCCTTCGCTTTCCTCTGAATTTTCTTCATTTTGGCCCTTTGGTTTTGAAACCAAACCTGTACCACTCGTACAGATAGTCCAGTTTCTTTGGCTAAGGCTTCTCGGACTTTTCTACAAGGTTTGGGACTTACTTCGAAGGATGCTTTAAATTGTCTGCGTTGGGCTGAAGTGAGAATGGTCCTTGGTCTTTTGGGACCTCTCCGACCATCTCTAGGTCTGCTATTTTCGTCTAAGAGTTCATCATCGCCAGAACCTTGAACGAAAGCGTTTCAATTAACAAACTTTCAGTTTTTCACAATGAATATGGATCATCTGAAGCAGAATTCACTGTTTCAGGATGTCAACTGAGGCAAAACTGAAGCCATTTGGCAATAATTTCAATATCGAACCATAGTTTTAATGGGAATGTGAATACGAGATAAACTCACCTGATTGTTGCATGAGATAAATCTCTTTTTCGAAATCCTGTCGACAGAATAACTGCCCGCCTCTTATGACGAACTGTTCGCCCTTCTGCAAGGGCTGGCAACATATGACACACACGAAACATGGTAAGTGAAAAACGTGTTGTTGTGCCCGCATCACCATTTCATGGGGCAACAAACGATCTCCACATCGCGAGCATTTGACTCCAAATATCCTGAAAATAAATGAAATAAAATCGTAGTAAATTGGAAGAAGGTGTAAACAAACACATACATTATCAACTAATTGAAAAAAGATAGTATAAAAAAATTTGCATAAAATGAGTATATCATAAATATTACTAATTAAAACAGTTTGTCGGACAGAATTGATGACCAAGTATTATAGACTACAGATGAAATAAGTTTCACTAAACCTATGGTTGAACAAATAGTGCTTGAAACGCGAGTGATCCCTAATTGCATAAGGTTAAAATATTGTGTCGAGAATAGAACAACGATCAGAATAAAACTAAAAATTGTACGTTGAAGGAAGTAGAAGCTGTATAAGGTATGTGACAATATCAAAACCTACATCAAAGCTGTGCAAGATGACTAATTCCATACTATACTTAATATCGAATTTGATTGTCTTGAATATAAAATCAATATGGAAATTAGTCAGATGTCCAAAAAGAAATACGGCAATTTGCAAAGAAAACTTGTTACCTTAGAAAATAAGAAAGACTCTAAACAAAATACTGATTTAGCACTGCCTGAAACTATGGATACAAAATTTTTCCAAGATTCCTCAACATATCAAACCATTATTGCTATAAAACCATAGCAGACAGATAGGCTAAAATTCCCTCCAAAGAAATGATTGGAGTCCAAGCCGAACTATTCAGAAGCACAAATTAACAATCCCATTCTCCAGGAAATTAATATTGCTGAAATAATTAAAGAATTCAACAACAATGAAATCTATATCATAAAAAATCAGAGAAGAAGAACCCATTTTAACAAAAGCTGATAAAGGCAACAGCATCGTATGCGTCAGTAAAGACCAATATAAAGAAGAAATGCAAGATATATTGGAAACTCTGAATATAATGGAAATACCTAAGGATACGACCAAATCCTTCATAAATAAAGATTGGAACATGTAAATTATTTAGCATATACAGAATGGGAAAAAAGAAAACTGATTCCAATGAACGCTCAGTCTCCAAACTTATACGGATTAATAAAACAACACAAGAAAGAAAAATCCGCCAGACCAGTAGTATCATATATAAATACATCTCTAGGTAAATTAGCAAAGTTGTTAAATCAGAAATTTATTAATCTCATAAAATTCCCTTCCGAACACAACATTTTGAACTCTATTGATCTTGTACAAAAACTTTGTAGGATCAAAAACACACAAAATCTTAGATTTAGTTTCATTTCATATAAAAAACATTTATTCAAATATTCCAACAGATGCCCTCCGATAGAGAAATATTTACCAAAAATAAGAAGCTGCCACACATTGTTGATGAGTTTTGTAACCTTCTAAAAACCTATCTCAAAAAAATTTTCAATTTAAATCAAAATGTTATCAAGTAGAAAGGAGAGAAAACACATACAGGGTGTCCACGTCAATTGGGACATTGAAAGAATATGGAGAAAGGAATAACCGATTGGAGTAATTTTTTGTTGTTGTCTTGAATGTTATTCTAAGTTCCGAAAATATTTTCAATGCTGTAGCATTTCCGGTTATACCGGAAATTGACACTTTCTATCTAGATAATTCAGTATGGATTATTTCTAGCTTGTAAGTAAAGAGTAAAACATAAATAATGATAATGGAATTTTACCAAGTAAAAGCCTCCCAAATTCAAATGTAAGTAAAGAGGTTCTTTCATTTACATGGTGTTTCCAAAGCATGTGGCAAATCGTAGTACAGACAAAGGTAGAAAAGTCCGTTTTTTCAAATTAGACTACCAATTTCCCACACACTTCGTAATATTGATAGGCATCGATCTGTTATAGGTTTCCCTATACTTTTCTAAGAGACAACCAAAAATCGCAAGATTCCGATTGAAAAATTCATATCTTCTTTTCGGTTGATTTCAAGTGGCAATGATATAGAGATAAAAATTTTCAGAATTTTAATTTTCTACAATAAAAAAGAATAGAAACATAAATTATGCTTTTTGAAATAACAAAGATGATGTCGCTAAAACCGGAAGTGCTACAGCATTGAAAATATTTTCGAATAACATTCAAGACAAGAAAAAAAATTTTCAATGGGTCATTCTTTTCTCCATATACTTTTAATGTTCCATTCTCGCGTGGACTCGCGGTATAGTGTTCTGGTACCGATATGTAGATGATATTTTGGAAGGTTTCCAGGGTCGAACAGGTAAATTGTAAATTTTTGCAATTCCCGAATGAAGTTCATACCAACATTAAGTTTACAGCAGAAAAAAACAATGTGGAAAGTATAAAATATATTTTAGTTCACTTTTGTTGAATCAGATTTGACTAAGATTATAACTTTTACTTTAGTTAAACGAGAAAACTGTTATTTTTGAGGCAAAGTGCTTTTTCGATGCTATTTCATATACAGGGTGCTTAATTAAATTCTCAAAATACGAGTTCGTATAATTCAAATTATGGAAAGTGTAAAATATATTTCACTTCATCTTCGTTCAACTTGAACTTAAATTTACCACTCTACTTTTGAAAGACACGAAAAGTTTTCTGTTTGTTAATTATTAAAGAAAACGTTAAAATTCTGAATGAAAAGCCGTTATGCATATGTAGGTAAAGTGTGATGTAATATCGTGCATTCTGAAACGAACGGATATTACAGAATATGGCACACATATTTCGCGAATCTAGAGTTTCAGATTCTTTATTACAAGAAGGAGAAGAATAAAGCCCGTCTGAGTCGATCTCCCCATAAATATAGCACGCTTTCATAGGCTGCCGTTCTGGCATTCGGAGGCGGCGAAGCGGATCCAATAAAAGTCTACCGCCATACGAGAGGGCTTTACGCAAGGGAACCATACTGGATCGTGTGTTTCTCTTTTTGATATTGCTATCTTTGCTTCTTTATAAGGTAGTGGTTGTTCGTATTGAAGGAATATATAAAGTTGTTCGGAAAGTAATTTCGATTTTCAGCAATAAAGGACTCGATTGTAATTTCCTTGACAACTACAACGTGAAGCCGCATTGTGATTTCACGTTCAGTAAAAGATTCTTATTCCTATTTTTGCGTTTTGACTATTCGCGGATAAAAAAATGCGACCCAATTCCTATATTCTCGGCTGAAGAATTCTTTTCCCTAGCCTTTGTATACGCGTCGTCAAGTGGACTTATAAAAAAGAAAAATAGACTTTTTGTCTAATACGCGTAAAGTATGTTTTTAAATGATTTCACTACTGTATTAGTTCGGTTAGATCATAATATCATTCACGAACAGCAAAAAAAAAAATTGTCCGAAAATAGGAACCAAAACGTATTGTTATACAAACAGTTACAATGTAAAAACAAATTTCAGAGAAAAAAAAACATACTGAAATCATTTACAATACCACAATAAAAATATCACAGATTGTTACTTAGGTACTCAGTGAGCGTATACTACAACTTGTCTTTCAGAAGTGCAAAAAGTCTCGATTTAAAAGTTTTCTCAGGCAGTAGTTTTAATTCCTTTGGTAATTTATTGAAAATTTTTACAAGCATATGGGTGGCATTCCTTTGAAAGTAGGAGAACTGCAGTTTAGGTGTCTCCAGATCATAGCCCCTGCGAGTGCCATATCCGAACTTATTCCCAACTTGTGAAAACAGTTCACTATTTCTGAGAACAAACACAACACTTTCATATATGTATAGGCTTATTATCGTGAGCACTGACGTTTCCACAAAATGTTTGCTGCAGCTCTCGTATGAAGGTAAGCGCAGGATACCACGCATACACCTCTTCTGCAGAATCAATATTCTCTCGATATCAGGGGCATTTCCCCATATAATAGTGCCGTACCGAAGCCTACTGTGGACATAGGCATGATAAGCCATCATTGCGACTCTGCGACTTACTGTGGATGCCATAACTTTGAGGGCATATGCATATCGTGCCATGTGCCCACCCAAACATCTATCTGGTGTTTCCAGTTCAACCAATGGTCAAAATGCACTCCCTGAAAGCATACACTCTTAGACGACTCCAAGGTTGCTGTTCCCTTCCTCTTGTTGCAAACTGTTCTCTTGAAATTCACACTGTAGTTGAACTCAACTATCTGAGTCTTTCCAGTGTTTATCAGAAGCTCATTCGCAGTGAACCACAGGTCCAGCTTATCAAGGGTTCCAAATACCCTATCTTCTATACTTTAGGAGTCAGCAGAGAGAACCAACGATGTATCATCAGCAAACATCACCATATCTTCTGGCACATTTTCAGGAAGGTCATTGGTATAAACAATATAAAACAGTGGGCCAAGTATTGATCCTTGAGGAACCCTTTCGTAACTTCTCTCTCAGAAGATTGAACCATTTTACCAGTAGCTGAATTGTTTTCTATAACAGTTTGTGTTGTTCCCGTTAGATACGATTTCATGGGTTTAAGCGGTGTTCCCCTGATACCCAATGTGTGCAGCTTCTGCAGAAGAATACTATGATTGACGCTGTCGAATGCCTTGGACAGGTCAATGCAAAGCAATACAGAATTCTTTCCTTTGTTAATTGCAGCTATTATCCTATCCACCGCTTGATAAAGGGCACGAGTTGTCGACCTTCTTCTTCTGAAACCATTCTGCTGATCAGAAAGAAATTTGTAGGTTTCAAGAAAATTTACAATCGGCTAATTAATCGATTTTCCGAATATCTTACTCATATTTGATAGAAGAGCAATCGGCCTGTAATTTCCAATACTTTATTTATTCTTTGGTCAGGAGATATTCCTGTATCGAAGCAGACCAGAGAACATCGAGTTTCAAGACTTCAGTTTGCGAGGGAACATGCAAATTGGGGTATTCCAGGATGGTCGAATGTTCTCTTTTCCAGGTTCTGTCTAGTATCAAATGGTAGACGCATGCCTGTATACAGACGACCTGAGGAACGGTATCAGCAATGCAATATCCGGAAAACCGAAAACTTCGGAGAGGGCTCAGTAATGGTGTGAGAAGGCATTTCTTTCCATGGTCGAACTGAGTTAGTCTTAGTGAATAATGGAAGAATGACAGCGGCCAGATACATCGCAGATATCCTTGAACCCCATGTTGTACCCATTGGCCCATTGATTGGCGAAAACTTCATTTATATGCATGATAATGCTCGGCCTCATGCAGCTAGAGTAGTTACAGAATTTCAGCAAAATGCCGAAATTGATATTTTAAGATGGCCAGCCAGAAGTCCTGACTTGAATCCCATAAAACATGTATGGGACAACATGGGGTGGAAATTCAGCAACGTAGGATGCCTTGTAGAACACTCCAACAACTAGAAAATCTGCTTCCTGAAATTTGGAACTCAGTGACTCAAGAGTACATCCAAAATTTGTTTGAAGGGCTTTCGAGACGTATACTGGCAGTAATTAGGGCCCGGGGAGGAAACACTAGATTTTGAGAATGATTAGTAACCATTCGATGCTAGTTGATTGGTCTCTTCGCGAATGTTTGAAGTTGGTAGAATTTTTTAATTTTTCATTAACTCGAAAATTGTTGATATTTTTCTAAACCTAAAAGTTTATATAGTATTGTCGTAAAAGTAGGGCGATGCGACAATTTTTGTGAGGAGTGTACATCATCAGAAGATGAACTGTAAATATTTTATAAAAATATTGCAGCTTGAAATATACATGAGCATTTTGACTAGCATCATTTTGATTTTTATAATTTTAAAGTGACGTTTTATAAAGTCATGAAATTATTTATAAACATTGTTTAATATTCTGTTAAGTAATGTTAAAAGTCATGCGGAAATTTTAGCTTAAGTCTACTATAATATAAAATGATTGTTCATAATTTATCTACATTATAGAGTTATGTGTAATATCATAAACATTATTTAATTGTTATATATTTTATCGTATAGAATTAAGCTTAAGTTGAGTACGCATGAAATTCATGAAATAATTAATTTTGGTGAACGTAACTATCTAGATATTGACATGAAATTATTTTCGTTTTCATTAAATACATTAGTATTCAATTGATTCAATTTTATTTTCGAAGAGAACCTAAATCACATATTCATCTACGTTACTGACTACAAATTTTAGACGTATAAAGTAAACATTTCATTTAAAACGAGGACAAACAATTTAATAATAATAAATTCAGATCTTTTAGAGTTACAAATACAAATTAGCTCAAAGCGTAACCAGACATGCTACCGGAATTGGCGGAGTCCATCTAATTGATGCTCTACTCAACCAGAAAGAAAAAGGAACAAAAAAAGAGAAAACAATAGAGCAAATAAAAATAAACAAGAAATGAAAGAAATAACTACGCAGACTGCGTCAATGCAACCACGCACTTCTAAAAGAAACACTCAACTGACGAAGCGACATCGACCCCAGATCAACTCTCAGGTCATTTATAAACTTTGCTATACTGTAAGAGAACGACCTTTGAAGTTGAAGAGAAGTTCTATGCCTACGTATAGATATCAAATTAACATTCCTTGTTTCACTATTATGAACTTGATGCCGAAATTTTATTTTTTCATATAAGTATGATGGTATTTTACTATTTACGATTTTATGATACAGGCTTAAACAGTGCAACTCTTTTGTATCCTCCATAGACAACCAACCAAGCTCATTGTGTTTAGCATTCACAGAATCAAATTTCCTTATGCCATATATAAGTCTAATACAGTTATTTTGCATTTTTTGAATTCGATAACTATCATACTATCGTTATACAATGGTGGTATAGTGTGTCCACGTAATTGAATTGAGATAAAATTAAGCACAAGTAACAAAAAGGACAGAGAAGATCGTAGTCAGGTAGTTGGGTTCTTCCTGGAGATTTGTCTCCAAGACAAAGTCATAGAAACTACATTCATTCCAGAATTTGCCCACGCACCACATTTCTAAGGGATTTGCATACTTAATGAGATTTTATTACTATACGTCTTTACCAAATAGACTATAATAGATCTGATGAAAATAACGAGTTGTATGAAGTTTCAGAACTTCAGACATATCCAAACATTTCCGCACAAAGACTGCTGATGAAATAAAGTATATTTCGAGTAATTTTGATAAATCAAATGTTTAATGTCATATTCTTTGAGAACGGCTTCTTCATTAACTTCAATGTAGTAAAAGTTGAAAAACTATTCATGTATATGAAATTATTGAGTCAATTTTATAAGTTGCCAATGAACCGAAAAATATTTCTATTAACGTATTCTTTTATTAAATATACCTACGTCTATTTGAATATTCATATTTCAGATTCAAGTTATATTGAATCCTTGAAACAGAATAGTATAGAGGCGTGCACTTCCTTTCGATTTTCATTTCGTCTGCTGAAATAGAAGCAACCAGCGTGCCCGTTTTCATTTTATTAAATTTTCAACGATCTCGCTACGGAATTTATACATCTCCGAATGTTAAGATACACGAAATTGGTATTGCTATTTCAGTTAAAACGACTGCAAAAGGACTATATTGAAGTTTATGTTTTAAAAAATATATACGGGGGTAACCTAAAATAACGGAAACTGTTCTGTGATGAGGATAGGGAGTGGGGAAAGTCGTTGTTCGATCAGGTCTCCGTCAGAGATACGCCTCCTGAGCGAACTGCGTCACTGAATCAGTTCGGCTGTGGGAATTTTTTTGTGGAACAATTGTTGAGAGCAAAGAGTGTCTTTGAAATTCTGTTCACAGTTGTGCCACAGTAACATTTTTCTTTTACATTTGTGATACCTAGGAAGTGAAGTTGAATTATAAAAAAATTTTTCAAGCCAATTTAATGGGAAATTGGTGGACTCATTTGGGTCCACTGGTACATCTAGCGGTCTAGCGAAAAATTCAAGAAGATCAACCAAACAAGTCCTGCGAGAGACGTGAGATATATTTTGAAACAGTTTGCATGTGCAGTCAACGTACTCAAATCAATTATTGTATCATAATTTTGACGGAATCAATATTTTGCTGATAAGCAGTGATAGTTCTTGCTTTAGTTCAAGCTAAATCATCGAAAAGAAGTTTCTTTTCATTACTAAGTAGCAGTGATATTTACCTATCATAATCAGCCTTGCAATATAGTTTAGTATTTCTTGTATAACAGGAATGATTGAGAAGAACACCACAGACGCAGCATGCTAAGCAATGTTCGTGCCAACTAGCATCTCCCACGCGCATCAGGTACCTGTCATGAATTTTTCTTCCACATCCTTCACACATTTCATAAGTCTTCTCGCATTTGATGAGGGTGGAGTCTGAAACAAAAAAATTGAGCTCAATCTTTCAAAATTTCTGAATAAAAGGGCCTACAGTAGTTTAATCATAGGCCTATTTTTTTTAAATATTTGGGAAAGCTTTTTGGATCACAGAGGAGAGTGAGAGTCAGACGGTAAATAAGGATTATTACTTGAGCGATATGTGGCGTTTGAGAGAGCAAATTCGTCAAAAAAGGACAGATTCCTGGAAAGAAAACTCATGAATTTTGCACCACCAAAATGCTATCATTTTGAATGAATTTTTGTCTAATAACTCAACAAATACCATCGAACAACCGCCGTATTTACCTGATATGATTCCGGCAGACTTTCTTCTTTTTCTGAAACTCAAATTACCACTTCGAGGTACCCGTTTTGTATCGATAGAAGACATACAACAGAATTCGCGGCGAGATCTGGAGTCGATTAGGGAAAAAGCGTTTGATGATTGGATTATTCATTATTATTTTAGAAGGGGCCTACTTGAATTGAATTGAATTTTGTATTTCATTGACTAATTCCCGGAATGTCAAATGCAGTCTCTTAATGACGTTGTAGAATCACTGAATTATAAGCGGTAAATTGTGTAATGTGGCTAAGAGAATCGGGATTTTCGAGTCTGTAAATGTCTAGGAACTTTATTGAATTGTTGCGTTGAATTTCAACAGGATGGATCTTATTATGCATTTTATTTATAGAATGTGAAAACTGGCCTATTCGTCTGTTTGAGGTTGAAAACCCATCAGAATTTCATCAACGTATCTATACCGAAAAATAATATGTTTTTGTGATAACGTCTCATTCATCATTAATTTTTCAAGATCTTTCATGAAAATATCCGCTAATAAGGGGCTGATTGGGAGTCTTTAGTTTTGTTTGAACAATTCTGATCCATATTGGAAATAATTTTGTGACAAACAGGTTTATAAAAGATAACAAAATTCATCATGTGTGGTGAAGAATAATTTCGATAAAAATTTTATTTTATTTGAACATTCGTTTTCAAAATGGTTTTTCGCTATAGTCGATTTGGTAAAGTCGTAAGGTAATAAATCTTTAGGTGACACGATGGTCATAGACGTGCCATTAATTAGATTATTTTACATTTTGTAATCCGGGACACCTAGGTATAATATTGGCAATTCCGGTGGGTTTCATCTCTATTTTTCTCAAAAACTCATAAGCACTGAGTTGAATACCCATAATGTGATAGGGAAACCGTTTCTAACTCACACAATGACCTGTATATGAGATCATTATACATGTAAATTTGATGAGTAATTCTTGTCATGAATAATTTACAATGAACAAAACAATTTGGGTTTTTCAGTGGTACAAAGGTACCACTGCCTGCCAGGTATGAGACAAATGTCCACTCGGATAAGGGTTGAAGCGTATTATTAAGTATGTTCTCCAAATTAGCGCCAAGAAAAGTAGTTATTACATAGATATATATCAAGAAGAGTTCTTGAAGTAGTTTTACCATTTGTATGCATCAGTTGGTATGATGAAAGTGTTTTGTTCATTTCACAAATCATGGAAAAGTTTTCTAATTTTCCCCTGTCAAAAGTGCTGAAAATATACTACTTTCCCAAAGTGAAAAATTAATTATATTGAATATATACGATGCTTAAAGGCGTCAAGGCCATTAACCTTCAATCGATGAAAATATTGAAATGTGTTCTGAGATTACGGGAATTAGACAGTCCTCAATATACAAGTTTCTCAAGGAAAGAAAATCTGAAAATGGATTTATGATGAAACCTCCAAAAACTTCTCCAGGAAGGCTCCGAATGGTTATTGATGAAGACTTTAGGAATAATATTTGAAAAACTGTGCATTCTTTTTATTTTCGGAAAGAAATTCCGATTGGAAAAATACACTCTGTGCTCGTAGGACATGAATTATTTTTCTCATGGGAAAATCAGGAAGTCAGTTCTCATAGATAAAAAAGAAATCGTTTGTTGGCGAATAAATTATTTAAGAGCAATTAAAAACTATCGTGCTTAAAATTTTTTATTGTTGTGTTTGTTTGTTTCGAGAATACAAACAGGTTCAAACCCATAAAATAGAAATAGAAGATATGAATAATTGAAAAAAAAAGTACGAAAGATGGTACCACATCAAGAACAAGTCTTTTAGAAGTTTTTTAGATCTTTCGATGTTATTTGAAAAAATGTCAACAGACTAATTAAATTCATTGCCCATGTGTAGCATTCTCGTTAAGGGCGAGTACTTGGAGAAGTTAGTTCTTTTGAAAGGAATATAGAACAACTCATGTTTCCTCAAGTGAAAATTAGTAGAGTTGAAGAATATATTTTCCAGAATAGTTGATGCACTAACTTCCCCAGCCAAAACCTTCTGAAGAGTTAGGATGTCATTCATCTTTCTTCTGTCCTCAAGTGAAACCAAGTGAAACTGTTTTCTTGCTTCCGCATAGAAGTCAACCCCTTCCACCACTGTGTGTGTGTATTTTAAAAGTTTATTCTGAATTTTTTCAATTCGCGAGATGTAAACTTTATACTGAGGATTCCATATAACGGAGGCAAAGTTGAGTTTACTGAATACGTAGGCATAGTAAACACCGGGAACAGAACTAGAATTTTTAAAAAAAAATCAACTTTGAATAAAGGATGACTCTAAGATCTCGAATTTGTAATACTTTCATTGAAGAATTGTTATCTAGTTGATAAGAAAAATTGAGGGATTTCGAATTTCGAGTGAACGTGATAGTTTGACAAATTTTAAAATTCAAGAAAAGGCTATTGGTTTTGCAATACTCTGAAAAAAGCGAGAGCTGCTCCTGTACAACAAAACTGTCAGACAAGCTCCTGCTGGTATAATAGATTTTGAGATCGTCAGCGTATAGTAAAAAGTTACATTTTTTAAAATATATCTTATATTATTTACATATATGAGAAACAGGAGAAGACCAAGGTGAGATCCTTGGGGGACCCCAGATGTACAGCAATATGTCTTCGATCTATCTTATCTTAATGGCGTAAAGCAGACATGATCAAATTGTTTGCTGACGGATCGGATAAAAATATTTCATTTGAAGAAAATATGGTAAAAAAAGAATTATTATCAATCGCAAATATACATAAAAAGTCAGAAAAAAAATATAAGATTGACGAAATGGCAGAGAACCGGGAAGTTGGTATGTGATCCAGTTGGAACTGGATCATATTATTAATGCCATGATATATCCTGCTATAGTAAATTTAGGTGATGAAGATACATCATCAGAAGATGAACTGTAAATATTTTATCAAAATATTGCTTAAAGTATATATGAGCATTTTGAAAAGTATTATTTCGATTTTTATAGTTTTAAAGTGTAGAAAGAAATTGAAATTAGAAGTAGACGTTTTATAAAGTCATGAAATTATTTATAGACATTGTTTAACATTCTGTTAATGGTAAAACTCATGAGAAAAATTAACATTAAGTCTATATAATATTAAATAAATGTTCATTTCCATAATTTACTAAAATTTTTGAGTTATCTGAAATATCATAAACATATTTAATCATTATATATTTTAATATATAGAATTAAGCGTAAGTTAAGTATGCATGAAATTTATGAAATAATCATTTTTGGTAAAAGTAACTATCTACAAGTTCACATTAAATTATTATCGTTTTTAAATACATCAGCATTCAATTGGTTCAATTTTATTTTCGGAGAAAACTCTAAAATACATATGCGGTTACAAATTTTAGACGCATTTACATTTAATTTAAAACGAGGACAGTAATATTCTCAAGCAATAAAAAGACAGAGAAGATCGTAGTCAGGAAGTGGGGTGTTTCCTGGACATTTGTACGAGGGTTTCTATCAAAGATCTGGCAATAAATTGATGCCTGCTCCAAGACAAAATCATAGAAACTATATTTATTTTTGAATTGGCCCACGTACTATATTTCTAAGGGATTTACATACTTTTACTTTTATTACTCTACCACATAGACTATAGTTTTGAACTTATTGTTCATCTCATTCATTCTAGCTTTTCGATTATTTAAATCTACAATCAAAAAAATTAAAGGCTCGAATCTATTGAAAAAGTTGTTCGGAAAAAGATACCAGAAGTTTGGAACATTGCGGTGGAATTTGCGATCTTTCAACCGCGATATTTCATTTTTATGCAATGTACTGCTCCGTTCTCGATTTAATTAAAGATACGAATTGTAATAACTGAAACAATCGACTATCAGAGGCGATTAAAAGAGACCCTTATTGAGTTCCAGGATATGCAAATATTTTGTCGCGGGCAATGTGTTTGCTTTGGCCTATCTGAATCCCCCAGCATTTGCTAAGGTATAAACATCGGTGTTTTGGGTATTAACTGATATTATAGCTGAAGCCATGGATTTGTGGTAAAATTTAATTAAAATCTGTGATGTCATATCTAGATCGATGTTGGTGTTGTCGATTATAGAAATATATGATTTTCTATGTACGTAATTTTGAATCAATTCTCATTCAATACCAGGTGTGGTTGAAAAGTTTGTTCGCTAACATAGCTAACATAATAAAACGCAGTTTTTTGGTGAAATTCAATTTTTTTATTTAATATATTCACCTTCGAGAAAGATACAGATGCAATAATTTTTTCGATGCAATTTTTATTGTAAGATTTTTCTTTAACTTCAAAATAGGCGATTATATGTTTATTAGTCTCGAATTTTTCCATCGAGCTTTTCAAGTCTGAAAACAAAAAAAAGTCACTAGGGGCAAGGTTTGGTGAATAAGGTGGATGACGAAGTGATTCAAAGCCTGATTCGTACAATTCGTCATTGTTATGATTGATTTGTGGCATGCTGCATTGTCATGATGAAAGAGTACTTTTTTTTCAAATGGGACCGTTTCTTCGTGATTTAGTCCTTCAATTGATCCAATAACTCAATGTAAAGGGTGTTGCATCGGCAGGTTGCATTTTCAATTCCTAATTGAACGCCATTTTTTGAGAAAAATGGTGATATTTTTATTTAAATGCAAAATACAAACTCTGAGGTTAATAATGAAACATGATATCTGGTTAGTATCCACTTCTAGCCTTTCTACAAATGGTCATTCTTTGTAGGAAATTTTTCATTAAATTTTCGCATAATTGCGGTGGTATTCCGCGTAAGTATAACAGCTCGAATATTGTCTTTGAGTGCCTCAATCATTGCTGGAACATTCGCGTTGGCCCCATCTTTGACATAGCACCAAAGAAAAAAGTCTAATGCTGTTAAATCGCATGATCTAGGCGTCCAATTCTCGTTTCCATTGCGATAAATCACAATTATTGTTGCAATAGAGCCATTGTTTCACAAGCAGTGTGGCACGTAGCGCCATCCCGTTGGAAACAACGCAATGCAAGCCAGACATCCACTTCGGGCAAAAACAATTCGGTCAACATCGTTCTGTAACGGTTTTCATTCACAGCAACGGTTGCGCCAGCCTCATTTTCGAAAAAATGTGATCAACTACCAACCAAAAACCGCACCAAACAATCAATTGTTTTGGGTGAAGAGGCTGTTCGATTATTTCTTTGGCGTTTTGGATCCCCAAATGCGCCAATTTTATTCATTGACATACCTAGATACTTGAAAATGGGCATCATCACTCAGAATTATTCGGTTCAAAAAAGCAGGATCTTCAGTATGCATTTCTAACGCCCAATGAGCAAATATACGGCATTGTTCGTGGTCAGTTGGCTTCAATTCTTGTGTTAACTGCTCTTAATAGGGATGGACATGCAGATCAAGATGCAAAATACGGTTCAAAGAGGTTGGGGAAATGCCCAATTCCTGTGATCGTCTTGAAATTGACAAATTCGGCTTTTCAGCCACATTACCTGCTACAACAGCTAACCTGGCTGGATAAGCAGGTGTTCGATGCTGCATATCGCTAACTTGTTAGCATCTTCAAATTTGTGGATTAAATTCACTACAAATAGGTGAGTAGGTGCTTGATGACGACCAAAAGCAGTACGATTTTTTCACCAGTTTTGTAGTGAGTTTTTACTATGTCAACGCGTTGTGCGAAAGTAAATCTTTCCATTAATGAAGTTCTCCTAGTTTTTTTTTGTCAAATCACCATTCAATGACAGTTCTTCGTTGACAGTTCAGAAATGGCGGCAAATTTGAAATGAAACTTGCCGATGGAAAGCCCTTTAATAATCGTTCTTTATCGTCTGGCCCTTTTTAAGGTAATCGATTAATAAAACACCCTGCGCATCTCAGAAAACAGATGCCATATTTTTGCTAGTTGACTGCTGCGTTTTTGCACCCTTTGGATACAGTTTACTTCGTTTAGTCCACTCGGATGACTGTTGATTGCTTTCAGGAGTGTAGTAATGAATTCATGTAAATTATCTTTAAACAATGCAAATCATGGACTCGTGAATTCAATGACACGCCGAAATTCTGTCACCACTAACCCGGGAATTTTGCCGAACCCTTTCGTGTCGAGGAAGGGATCTTTAATGTCCAACACATCTCTGTTAGACAGGACCGACAGCTTTACATCTCCTCCGAAAGATGGACACTCAAATTATCTTTTGTGGGGAAACAGGTAACTGCTCAGAATCATGGACCGAGCCGGCATGGTTCGTTGTTGTTTTTGATCAAGAGTCAATAAGCAACGCACACAGCTGTCACCTATCCCAACATTCTTTCAAAATAAAACACATTCCTTGAATATCTTCAGGGTCTTAGCTATCTCGATCAATTTCATTTTTCGCTTATTCAAATCAATTTTTTAATGTTTTCATCGATGACTGTCTTCATTGTCTTGCAAGCTTATATCACCTGGTTTGAACTTTGCAAACTATTTTTCCACCATCGATTTTCCTGGTACAGAGTTTGCATAATATTTATCAAGCCATGCTTCGGCTTCAACAATAGGAGTTTTTATTTAAAAGCAATGTTTGTTCAACACAAGGAATTCTCTTTTATCCATTATTCCAACAATAACAAAAGATTCAACTTTTTACTCGTGTCTAGTTAAGGTTAGTACGAACTGAAAATCATGTGACTTTTACCCTAGTAACGCCATCTGTGTATAAATCTACGAACTTTCAGTCCACCTGTTAGTAAAGGTTTTTATAGGGTATAAAAAAATCGTACTTCCCAATAGTTCATTCAAGGCAGGTAATTTTTTCAACATTGATAATCTAAACTTGAGAAAATATTGTTTATACCTAGGTTGCCTCTCAAAGTTTACGTCTGATAGAAAAACAAGTAAAAAATAGCTTTATTGTTTTCAAAGTATTCTCCATGAAGATAGATATAGCATTTAATGCTTCACCAAAGAACATAAATGATATTAAAAATGCTAAATTATTTTTAAGAAACTCAAAAGTTTAAATTGTATCCTTTGTACTCTTTCTCTTGACTGATTTGTCGTATTTGAATACATATCTTAAATATAAAATTCTATGTTAACAGCCTTGGTTGATTTGCAGTCTTATATTTGAATGAATAATAAAAGATATCCCTCGTACAGCGTAACATTTCCATGACTATCAATGACCAGAAAGGAGATTAGTCAATCCTCTGTCATTATCTATGTACAGGAGGAGCAAATCTCAATGTTTTAGTTCGACAACAGGCTAAAATATTATATTTAGAGAAGAATAAATTCCTCTCCCTCTCTCACGATTTTTTTTCAGGGTTAGTCTAGTCGTTCAAACATTTTTCCGATATCTTTCTCGAAATCAAGCAGTAACCTCAATTTTTTCAAATCTAGTCTTACTTTTTGCTAGAAATACTGATTGTCTTTAACAGAATCTGAATTAAATCAACGCTTTCATCAAGTTGAAAATGGCGTTTGGCGATTCGTTCATTTATATTTAAATTTCAAGACATCAATTTCCATTTGTTGCATGGCTAATTCCTCATAATAACCGCACGTACCACGGCCACAAAACGCTTTCCATGTCTTCGAGTTGAGTCATTGGGGTTTATTCCGCTCCAGTCACCAGGAAAATCTAACAGAAACTGCTTTTAGATGAGCTTTTAGCTCTGCAAATATTCGAGTGTTGTAATACCTTTTATTTCGCTGGCAGCTTGATTTCTCCATTAGGTATCATTATTATCGTGAGTTGTGCAACCTACAGAGAACTCTTCATTTCATTTATCGAGTCATGATTTCATAGATATATTCACAATACGACTTATAATGGCAGCAGTATCCTTCAGCCCACTATACCCTTTCCTAATCGGAAAAGCATTTACATATGCTTGAGCGCACCAGAAGAATATATTACCTCTGTAGTATGCCCTGAGAATGCTAGAATTCATTGTGCGCAAATAGTAGGTATCTGGATATAAAAAATTATGAGTATGTTAACACATGAAAATAGTACTCATGTTTATATAACTATTTCTCGGTGTTTTCTGCTGTTGTGTTTGAAAAAAATCATACATTTTTAGATTCTATTTCAATTTGTGGTACCTTTATTAATCTAAGGATCAGTTCATTGAGTTCCATACGGTACGATGTTGATAAATTCATTTAAAATGGAGAAGAAGAAATGTGTAGTACCACAAATAAGTACAAATCTGGAAATGGCATGCTTCAAACTGGAGGGAGAAGAACTAGGTTATAACCAAAGTGGGTTAAATAGGCTGTAGAACCGGTTTCTGGGAACCAATACAGTGGTGCAAATACCAAGAAGTGCACACGTTAGAATTTCAAAATGGTTTAAAATGATCGTTACGTCACTCTAACATCCAGGGAGTAGTTGTCAAGCCATCTTTCATTATGTAACTCGCACACATTGGCAAAAATGGTATTTCATACTTTTGGAGTACGAATTCAGGTTGGGATCGTGAAGTCGACTTATTTGTGTCTGGAGGAGAAGGGGAGAGATATCAACAACAGCTCATTGTATTCATTCATAGCATAACATGGATGAGAGATGTATAGTCACGATATTGCTCAAATAATTTCAGCAATGTTAAACCGCGATTTGTGAAATAGATTGAAGTTGTGAACGCCTTGAGACCATGGAATTGAACATATGTTCATGATGCAGATGGGATTCTAGGTTACTCATATGCACTGAAAGCCTTGAAGTTTGAAGCAATGGCCTTAGGTTTAGAAGGCCGATTATTGCTATGTGTAGTTTTGAAAATTCTGGTCTGCAGTTAGAGTAGTAGACAAGTACATTGATGAGGTAATACCGGATCTGATTAATACATGAACTATTTACACAGTGGACGTAGACTGGTCAGGATATTTCTGAGGAAATACTGTGAACCTGCTATTTTCGAAGGTTCTGGCTATGTTAATTTAGAACATTCATTTTGTTATTTCGGTGTCTACTTCCTTCAAGAAACTTCTCAACGTTTTCGCACTTTTCTTGAGATCGAATCGCATCCATACTCCACTTTAGGCGGTATCGTAGACTTCATAGTTGCAAGGGGTCATTTTGAAAATATTGAGTTAATTCAAATTGAACCTTGAAAATCACACAAAACTCAAAACTAGGATATGATAAAACGGAGTGGAGATAACAAAAGACGAATTTTGGAGAAGATCTTTGAAGAATACTCTAGCTCGCAGCTTTTTATGACCAGCCAAGGAAAATTATGGAGCAGATCGGTTTGTCAGAATATCGATCAATAAAGAACTTATTTTTAGATTTATATATGCATATGTTATATCGCTACTATAATCAGAGGATGAAAGCTGAAGATCTACCCAGAAGGCTCGAATTTTGCCAATGGCTATTAGAAAGCTTTGCTAAAAGACGAAGCAGGGTTTACGCGAGAGGATGCTTATAATTTCCACAACTATAACGAAGAAGAGAATCCAAACCGGTAGGTGTAGTTGGAGCCATTAATTCTACCTAAAAGATTGAATTATTTAGTATACCTTGACTTCCTGTATTACACTCTGGTTGATTTTTTAGAAGATGTGTCTTATTCGAATAGAAGAAACCGCATGATGATACTCCTCCGCATTTTCGACTGATGGTGAGGAATCATTTGAATCAAGCATATCCCAATTGATGGATTGACAGAGGAGGTCCTATAGCTTGGCCTTCAGGATCCCCCGATCTGAACCCCCTAGATTATTTCGTCTGGAGACATTTGAAAGGCCTAGTATACTCACCATCTATTGATACCATACAGGAATTTCTTGCACGCCTTATGGAAGTATGTGAGAGATTAATAAATATGCCAGGCATTTTCAATCGGGTATTTTCAATGAATCTACACAACACTAAGTGTTTTTTTCAGTTTTTGTAGAAATTATGAAGATAGTTTCGCTCCTCCCACTCGTCTTTTCACGTTATCTTTTTTTTTACTCGAGAGCAGTTGCGATTTCAAAAAAAATTCAAGAGATAAAACGAATTTATAATTGTATGTTCTTTCAAATAGTAGCACCCCTGTATCATTTTGCAACTACTGGATACATCTAACGAATTTATAATAGTATGTTCTTTCAATAAGTAAAAAATTCCTTTTTGACAAAGAGGGGCTAGATTCCTTTGAAAAATACGAGAGTTACCAACAAAAATTTGAGAAATCAGAGAATGGAGGACTTCTGGACATATGTTCATGTGTATTTTTTTCACGTTCTTTGATATCTCCTGTAACTGCATACCTGAAACACCCTGTATAATTCCTTCAAATATTCGCAATCTACTTTGAAAGAAAGGTGAGGTTATGAATATGATTTTTTTTCATTTGAAATATTGCTGATCTATAGGGTGTAACAGTCCGATTTCTCGAATTAATCATTTATATCTTTTAAACTCAGTTTTCATAATTTTATTAATAATTCAATCTCATTTCATCAAGTTAAATATTCAAGATATCAAGGTCTCGCTGCTATTGATCTAGGTTGTTCACCGGTTAATTGTGAAGTCAGTACTTGAAAGAAGATCATTTTCTCGTTTCTGTGGGAGAACGGAAAACGGTACTCATTCTATGTTTCGTTTCCACTTTATTGTTGTGAAGAGAATAATTTCGCTTTTCATTATTTTTTTTTGAAAATCAATAGTGTTTTTATAGAATCGAGTCTATATAAGTTCGGAATTCATTAGATTCTCTGTTTTCCATTTAGAAATCTTCGGAATCGTTTGTAATTTTATTGGAGCTGTGTTGTAGCGATTGGAGTGAATAATTTTCAGTAATAGTAATTAAGTATTCTTTGATTTTCTGGATAAATTCCAATCGTCTGAGGCGTTATAAGTAGTCGGTAATTTTGCTGGATTTTCTCGACAACCAATACAATTAGAGAGTGGAGAGATTTCGAATTTTTGTTATATTAACCTAGATCGATATCTGCTATTTCATGGGAAGTCAAATCATTCTGTTCATTTTAAAAATATATATTCGACAGATATTGTTATAGATTTTTTTTCACCGTCAAGATATTTGAGTTTTCATCTTTATGCTAAACCTTGATATCTTACGACTGGGGTAACCACGTCTTTAGGGAACTAGTCTTGTCACCTAGGGCAGTCACCTTCCGAACGATATTCAGCCAGTCAAGTAACCTGTGAGCTGTAAGATACAGAAATACCCGAAAACTGATGTAAAACACCAAATCCAATCATGGTGGGAATTAATCTCATTCCCAAAGAGCTAAGTGTTTCTCTTTATGATCCAATTCTTCTCTTCTATCTTCGTTAATTGTTGACTGAGCTCTATCATTGAGTTTCGATTTGTTGAAAAGCTCAGATTGTTTTAAATTGAAAATTTGTACTTTGTAATTTGAATTCATCACGTCTGAGACTCCTTTCTATTGTAATTGGCAAAACTCTTTAGTTAAATTTTTTTGTATTAGTTACCTTAATAATAGTGAGTAATTTATTAATCAGTTACTGTGATTTTCATATTTATCTTGTAATAAAGCTAGTTGAATGAAGTGATGAGGTTATATCTAGGACCTAGGTTCTGGAGGAAGATTTCACACATTGAGATAAAGGGACTCTGACCTAGCTAGGCATAGGTAATTAATAGGTAGTGTCAATTGTAATTTTCTTTCAACTAGTCTTTCTATAATTGAATCTTATTGAACTTCATTAGTTAAATTTCTTAGTTGCAGTAGAATTGAAATATTTCTACAATTTTTAAAAATTAGAAACAAAACCATTACAAGGGTAACCGCTGGGTATATTAGAAAGGAGCAAGTATCTGGGATTCAATTGAAGCATTTGTGAAACGCTACAACTGATAGTTGTATTAACCGATGTCGTTATAACCGAATTGAATCGTAATTAACTGTAACTACTATAGAAAATCAAACTTTTTTAAGTAATAATCTATCAGATTCGTATTAGCCTGAAAAGAATAGTTTGCATTGGTGAAATATCCAACATTTTTAGAATTCAGAGTGTAGACTCACCAGTTCTACTACAATCCTGTACAGAAATTCCATGATCCGGCAAAATTGTACCGTTCAAGTTCAAATTAGGATAAAATTCCAACATCATCAGGATATTCGGATCACACAAAGCACAGCACGTACACTGTTGTCACAGATCCACAACCGAATTTGCCACCAACGTTCGCGGTATTACATTTGTCGGCTGATGATAAGAATGAAAAACAACCAAGTTGCAACAATGTTCAAGCTGAAAAGAATCCTCTGTTCAACCTGCAACACAGTTGGTTTACTTACTACTGTCCCATTCCACAGTCCTTTCGTCCTTTCACTATAGATTGGCGGTGACAGCACAGATCACAGGGGTTGAAAGGTCCTCCCATAGGGGTCGAAGTCTCTTGATGAGGTTTCTGAACGTGCGATACGAAAAATAGATCTGAAGGTTCCGCCTTTCCATTGTTTGCCGCTGTGGGAGGGACTTTGGTAGATTGGGACTCCGGCGATGTTGCCGAGCGATGGTAAGATTATATTATAGTGTATGGTGTTTTGTGTACACTTGCAAGATTTGATTTTGCCGCTTTGTCAAGGTAAAGTTGACAACAAACAGAAAACTTTGACAGATTACAGTTTTGGATTTGTAGAATTGAAAGGTAAACGCACAATATTCAAGAAAATTAACTGTGAGTTCGATTGAAAAATAAATACAAATTCTGTCGGAATATTGATTCAAATTGTGAAAAAAGTTATTGATAAATTCGGGGCGACTGGATTTTTATGTCAATCGAACACACTGGTCATTCAATAATACGCTTTTTAAATGTTAATATAGAAACATTTTTTTATTTGGATTGTGCTTCATGCATAGATGCGTGACTCTTGCATTCGCAAAGTCAAATGAAACAAGATTATAACAAGCATTTAAAACACTTTTAAACTGGTCAACTAATGATTTGAATTTCCAAATGTCAAAATCAATAAACAATCAAATAATGTCACAACCTACTAGAAACTATTTCAAAAAACTATCTAGCTGATAGGCGTGACAAAAAATGAGCGAACAAAATCGAATGATTTTGGTATTTATGAATTACCAGCAAAAAATTTAGTGGGGAATTAGGGAGTAACTCCTGAAAAAATTACCATGCAGATTCTATTAACACTTTGACATGTGACATTCAACTCAGCTTGTGTAATCTTTTTCCTAAACTTGAGTTTGATATCTCAAAAATTGCAAGAGCTATAGAGAATAGCTACGAAAATATTTCAACACCCTGTAGATCATTTGCGGACCTAAGTTAATTAGCTTATTCGATTCGATTTTCAATTGAATCATGATTTTTCCAAATTTGTAATATCTAAGAAGATAACGCACAAAACATTGGGACATTTAGGACTCTAGCGAAAGAAGATCTTCTCCTGGAGTGGTTCAGAAAAGCTCCGCAGATAATGACAGGTAAAAAAAACACTGCAAGAATTTTCCAAGTATGAACGGCAGCCACGTTGTGTGAAAAGAGACCGTCACCATTTTTCCTCGAATAGATACTCTGCAGTTTTTAACACTCTGATCCAAAAGATCAATACTCCTCATGAAAGTATTATATTCGGAAAAGAAAAGAGGCTGTGGAACATCAATCTTTTGCTTTCTAATTGATCTTTTTACTCTTGCCAGTGGTTCAACCAAATTGAAATTTGTTCCCATTACACAATATTGTTGTCCTTCCATCTTACAAACAACAATTTATCTATTAAGCTGTAAATGTATTAAAACACCACCATTCTTCTTTTTTCATTTGGCGATCTGATGATAAAGGGCTCTTTTTGGGACGATTATTTCTAATGGCCCCAGCTGCCAGAAAGCCTCTTCCTCTCAATGATTCTGAAAGGTCAGGTTAGATCGTAACATAATTATTAAAGAATATAATTTGATCTCGTGGATCAGATACATAATCTTATAGTTCCAAAACGACTCGAGAGCTCAGAGGTAATAAACTTTTCACTATATTTTCTTTGCAAACAGTAGATGGTTCTGCACCACAGTAGGTTGAAAACAATATCTAGCGGAGCTGTATTATCCAGTCTTTAAAGCCAAATCACACAGACTTTCCTTTAATAAACTGTTTTGCAGAATGATGAGCACAATATTTGATCATAGCTTCATCTATAGACTCCACTGTTGAAAGTTTCTATTCAGAATTTCTATAAGAGGGCTATCCTAGACTCCAAAACAAACGTTCTCTAGATAGACTGTGGTATCCACTACAGGGTAATATTCTGACAAAAATCTTGATATCTTGTGCTGTAACACAAAACAAATGTTTGTTCTTCTGAGTTGCATATAATTGTGATTGTTTTGCTATAAGTTTTAAAATATCTTCATCCATCAGCTTTTCGAAGATTTTCACGGGAGCTTCGTTTTTATGTGTTTTCATAATATATAACCATGCGTTTCATTCATACTAAGGTCAAATGTATTCTCATTTCAGATTGGTTGAACTTTTGGAGTTATTTTCCTTATTTTAGATGGATTAGATTCGGTGTTTTTGTTTTGCTATAGTGCAATATAGCAAGAAGCTGAGAAACGAAGTGGCAGACTGCAGTTTCGTCCTTTTTATGAGCCCATCAGTGTCTCATATCGGTTCTCATCATCCTAACCAACTACATCGCAATACCCTTACAATTCATATCACATATTTGTTTCATCAAATTTTAACCAACGGGACTATTTCGCTCGTTTTGAACCGTGATGTGATTCACGGACCGGCGCAAGATGTTCTACAAGTGTTGGCATTTTTACGTTCTCACATCTGTTTGTTATTGTTCGTTACTTTTCCCGAAGTCTGGTAGCGAGTTCACCGTCTCAGTCCATAGAGGGCGACACTCGTACGTATGTACCAGATGCATCTTTTCTGGAATCGTTAGGGTACTCCAATGTAGTAGGTTAGGATCTTGAGAAGCGATAAGCTACACTGATGAACTCCTAATATAGACGAAACTTTAGTCAGCCGCTTCGTTTCTCAGTTTCTTGCTCAATTGTACTATTGTGGCTCTTGGGGTCTGCGTGCATGATAGGTAGATGTGAGAACTAGCTTCTGTCAGGAAGAAAGGATTATTCATCGATCTACGGATATTTGAATAATTTTGGTATTGGCATGTTGATATTCTCACGTGTTTCCATGGTACTTCCAGTGAATTAGACATTGTTCTAAACTTTTTTAATAATATTCATCCGAAAATTAAAAATAAACTAGAAAAAGAAATCAACAGTCAAATCAAATTTTATAGATTTAATTATTTTTAGACAAAATAATCTTCTCAGCTTCGATATATGTTGTAAAGCTACCTACACAGACATTTGCATTCCTTCTGATTCCTCTTATCATATTCAACATAAATTAGCTGCCTTCAATTTTATGATTCACAGAGCTTTCACCTCTCTCCATTGCAAATTTCATTAGTTAAAAACTATCGCAAAAAATAACGGCTATTCTCCCTCAATAATATACACACATCGATATTCCTCATTAACCTATTTTGACCTAATTTCTGAAAAAAATCACAACTAACACCCAAAATACCAATGTAAAATTAGCCTACAATTCCACAACCAAACTATCAGATATATTTTTCAATGTCAAAGATAAAAATAAAAAATTAGATTATCTATATTAGAAAAGCTGTGGTTCTTATTTAGGCAATGATGTACGATGGTGGGGTCACTTTTATTTATACAAAAGGAAGAGTGATGTCTTTAGTATCTAATGCGAAAAGATCTTCCTGTTTGATATATGTATAAACAAAAATTTGCAAAGCAAATATCAAGTCACAACATACAAAGCGTCTTCAAACCTTCATATGCAAATTATCACAATTATTTTTCGATGCCGAAGACAAAACTCACAAATTAGACAATTCAGGAGTATACGGACTGTGTTGCTCTGATTGTAATGGTGTATACATAGGCCAGACAGGAAGATCTTTTCGCATTAGATACAAAGAACATCACTCTTCCTCCCGTAAAAACAGAAGTGGCTCCACCATCGCAGAGCATTGCCTAGATAACAACCACCGCTTTCCTAGTATAGATAATCTCAACATTATTCATCGTGCTGCGTAAAGCCATAAACTCAATCACCCATAATTTTCAAAGCTGAACATAATTGAAACAATCTTACCCTTCATAACGACAACACAGACCTATGTTATTCCCCAATATTTGAGATTTTCAAGTAATTATGAATATACTTTTGAATAGCTATCTCTATTCCAATAGTGGAAAACTTGTTGTTTTTCTCTATATTTATAATTCATAGTTTTAACTCACAATTTATAAACGTTTGATGATGATAGAAATATGGAATTAGCTTTTACGTTTGTTAATTAAATATTTTCCACCTAATTTTGTGATATTCTTCACAAAGTATACTAAAATCACCGTATGGTTCATAAATCAATTTTGATAATTATTGCATAGGTTAAGGTTGACAAAAACGTTTTCAAACTTGTGTCGGAAAATAGGAGAATTCAGTGATGTCAGGCAACATTGCAGCAGTACGTCGCCTCCAACCTTCCTGCTATTTGGGTGGGGCAGACTATCTGACATGTAAATCTATCTGTCGCCCATTCGACATGCGCCAGTCTTCCCCTCTTTTCTGTTCACAGTTTAATCCCTTGAACTTTTTAAGATGAGAACTGCATTTCGCGTTATCCTCATATTTTATATAGTTTTTTCTGTTTATTTCAGAAGAGTTGACTGATGTCTTTTATGTGGCGTAATGAATTTTGAGTACTCAGTTTATGTTTATCGTTGTCGCCAATTCTATTTCGGGAAAATGGTTGGAAACATAGAAAATCGCTTGAAGAATTTTTCTGATTTACCTCAAGATTAAGCAATAATCCAAAAGAGGTGTAATGTTTGGTGATTTCATAAACCGAAAGAAATTAATGGCATTTAAGGGTCCATAGGGCTAGGGGATGTTTTTTTCCACACCAAATTGTGGGACGACCCAGAACCGGGGTCTATTTTTTTTGTTTATTCCCTAAAATTATCCATATATTTCTTGATTTCTAATCTAATTGAATTTAATTATCAATTGTGATTACTGTATTGTGTAGATGAAGGGTGAAGCGGAGTTGAAGGTCCGTCGGGTAAAGAGTATCAACATAGGTTAGTCAGAATAGAACAGCGCTAGGACGAACGATTCAAGTCACTGGATGCTGGGAAGGGGTTGAGAAGATAGACGATAGCGACCAGTCTTCTACCAACGTAGGTAAGAGTAGCAAGGCGATGAAGATTTTTACTCATACGAATGTAAAAAAATTGCTGCTGTTCGTTTTCCTCTTAGCTACGAAATCAGTTAACAGAGATGATTTGGGTAAGTTTGCAACTCAAGCTCATTATCCTACTAAATAATATATAATAACGTTTTCATAAAGTGTTTTTCCGTTTCATTTTATAACCTCAAATATATCTTGAAGTCTGCAAGGTACATGGACTTTTACCCTGGGACTTTATTTTCTACTCTTCAGGATGCATCACCGATACAGGGACTACACCTCTGAATTTTTGAAATGCAAATGAAATTTATGTCAAACTGCTAGAGAATAATGTATGCAATTCATTGTCCGATAAAAAAGTGATCCAGACAATGGATAGTTGCAGTTTGTATGATTACCTGCTTCGGCTTGACCAGATGTTGCATGGCCCTAATGATGTACGTCGTCTTGCATATAATTGTGCTATTAAATTTTCAATTAAAATACCAGATTCCTGGCAAGAAAAAAAGATGGCTGGCAAGATTTGGATGACAACTTTTCTGGAAAGAAATCTAACTTTCTTTATTCGGCAACCTTAAGCCTCGAGTCTTAGTAGAGCAACTTCATTCAATCGTTTCAACGTAAACCGGGGTTTCAACTGTATTGGAACCTTCCAAAATAGTCCCTGCAGAAGGAAAGTATAATGTTGGATCTGTTACTTCCGGAGAAAGAGGAACTAATCTCACCCTTGTATTATCAGTGTCAGCTATAGTTTCTCACATCCCACCAAAGTTTATTTTCCCGAGAAAAAATTATCACAACCACTTCATTCGTGATGGTCCTCCAGAATGTATTGGCAAAGGAATTCATGAATGAATGGATAACCGACGAAGAATTTTATTGCTTCATTAAACATTTTGAACAGAATGTCAGACCTTAAAGAGAAATCCCAGTTCTTCTTCTGTTGGACAACCATTCCTCACATTTATGTATCAGAACACTCGATTTAGACAAAGAAAACGGAATAGTTATGTTATCGTTACCCCCACAGTCGTCCTCTAACAAGTTGCAGCCCCTTCTATATTTGGTCCGTTCAAGACTGGTCTAGTGCTCCATACTCATGGATGAGAAGAAATAGGGGAACAACAATCTACAACATCCCATCTCTAGTCCAAACTGCTTTACCATTGGCCCTTTCACCTGTCAATATAATAAAGGGATTCAAGGCATCTGACATTGTTCCATTTAACCCTGAAATATTCTCAGATGCAGACTATGCTCCAAATACTGTGATTGTTCAAACCCTTCCAACATTTTTGTAAACATAGCTTTATCTACAAACGAATCTGATATGTTGCCTTCGAATATAACTACACAGCAATCTATTCCAAATTCTCCTTAACTAGGCACATCAAAAGAACCATTTCTCCTGAAGTCGTTCTACCTATACCAAGACCCGGACCTTGAAAAACGAAAACCAGAAAACGCATTCAATTGACACTCCTGAAAAAAAAGGAATGGGAAAAAGAACAAGAAAAGTCGAAATCAAGCAAAACAAAGACAAGAAAAGAAAATAAGGATATTGAGTTATTGAAGAAAAGAGTTTAGGGCGAAAATTGTGCTTTATCATCATCATCATCGGTCTGAGGATACAAAAGCAACCAAAATAAGTTATAAGGGAAAGTTGATAAAAAGAAGAAAGCTCTTCATTAGAAGATGATGAGGAGTGATTTTCTCTTTTATGCTCCGAAGATATTTCAGAAAGTAACAGCAGTGGATATAATGGTTAATCTGCAAGAACTGTACCCATGAAAGCTGTGCATCAATTGGAACAGTGATGATGACTAAGAAGATTTTGAAGAAAATATGTAAATTTTAGCATATTAGGTATACTGTGATAATAAAAGGCGTATTTGTATTGTTATTTCTCGATGTGTAGGTATCGTTTGTTTCCTCAATAATTTGCATGTATTCGATATTGGTTGTATTGCATTGGTTCATTTTCTCCTTCATTCATACCTGAATAAAACTTTTATAAAAGCAATATATGAATGATTACTATCCCAAAAATCGAGAATACCCTTTATAAGACGATAATAATCATGAATGGACTTTTTACCTCAAGTCAAGGACAATTTCTTTTCGAATCTATTGCTCCATTTTTCAGCAACTATATGGGCAATCACGCTTTTGATTACTGGTTTGATAAGTCAAAGCATGTTGAACTTTTTCAGTGAATCTACATGAAAAAGAGTATAAAACTTTCAAAATAAAACGCTTTTGATCGCAATTTGGGATTATTAGCCCTGCTCTACCTCACAACAAGCCATTTGAAATAGCAAAGTGCCGATCTATCAACAATCGCAAAATTTAGATCAGTATCCATTTACTTTAATCCAATAATTTGAAATTGATCGGTAAACCCGTTCCCCTGATACTTCAAAGGTGTCATTTAGCGCAAACATCCTGTGTGCTACAATTTGCACCGAATATTCTCTACGAAACTCGTTTAGAGACGGCACTGGAATGTGCATGCTTCATATGAAATTGTTTGAAGCATTGGATCAAAGGTTAGAATCAATGTTGATTACTCTAAAGATAAATTCCCCAGTATTTTGATCATAAAACTCCTTCTTTACTCAAAAATACGTAGTAATTATGTTCAAGTGAACGGTGTTCGGGCAAAACACAAGTCAAATCAAATCGAATGCTCAATTCAACCAAATACTTGATTTTCTCGATCATTTCAACCATCTGTGGCTTGTGCAGCATCAAATACTCCATTACTCCAACCTCTATTCTAATCGACCAGAACATCTCGCCGAGATACAAGTGTTTGCGGGCCAACGGTCGCATTTCAACACCTGCCGCACTCTCCCGGATTCCTCCGGAGATTCCGGAGGCCATGCTTGCAGATGCTTCACACCCCGGAATATTGACCTGGATTCAAATTTTCCCGGAATCTAAGTTTTGTCAGATATTCATGATTTTGAACACCTCGTATAATGTCGCTGTGATGTCTAAATTGCTCTAAATTTATTATCATTGTAATTAATGCTCAAATCATTTTATTGGTTAGATTTGCGTAGAAATATATTTACAGACAACTCTTACACCATCGTTACTTTCTATTGAAATAAATCTTTGGTAATTATAATGAGTAATAAGAATAGAATATGGGAGAAATGAATTATTTTTTCATCCATGAAAATGATCAATTACGAGGGATGTCTTTTAAGTTTTCAGACCTTTTAAAGGCTATGGCTTTTCGTTATTCCAATCGCTACCTGCCTAGGCATCAATAGCTTCAAATAGTTGATTGATTCCATCGTTAAACTATGTATTATGCTATCACAAAATTTATTGTACATCAGAATTGCGAATGCGGTCTCTCGACCATCTTTAGCTGACAACAAGTACTGAACTAAAGTTGAAAGGCGTACATTAACAGGTGATACAGATTTAATAATAATAATAATAATAATAATTTCTTTATTTCAATCACTCTACAGCATACGTATCAATAATATTCTAGTATGTTTACATAGAATATGGAACAACTAATACAATGAAACAAAGACGTAAAATTGAACTTAATATTATTCTTTATACCTAATTAAGCAATAGAAAACCATTGAAGGTAGCCCTTGTGCATGGTTTTATATGCGGTAAGTATTTAACAAAGAAGCTTTAGTAAGAGAAATACAAAAGAAAAATTCGACCAATACAGAACACGAAAAAAGAAAAATAACCATTCCCAGTGAAAACAATACAATTTTTTTTTGTAGGCGGTTGGTTTTGATTGATCTATCTGATTGGAGCATTTTTAATGTCGACCATAGATAACATCAATGAGCGTGGATTCGATAGTAGCCACTTTTTAACTTTTTTCTTGAACAAATTTATAGAGACTAAATTTCTTAACTTTAAAGGTAGCATATTAAAAGCTCTGGGCGCCAGAAATGTGAAACATCTCTGACCCACTGTTTTAGCCATTCTAGGAAGCAAATAACTTCCTGTTGCATATCGGGTCCGAAAACCATGAGAAATTAAATGATCCTCACTTTTATTGCTTACAAAATACACAAGCATTCTACTACAAAAAGCTGCCTCAAATCCAGTAGCTCAGCTTCATGAAATAATTCGTCTGAGGGTAAGTAATATTTCTTCCCAATATACATTTAATGACTCTTTTATGTAATACTTCTAATTTCTTTAGGTAGCAAGTATCTACACCACCCCATACAAGGATCCCATAAACCAACAAAGACTGAACCAATGCCGAGTAGAGGACCTTCAATTGAGTCACATCACAGAATTCCCTACAGTATTTGAACAAAGGTAAGAGACCTCGTACTTTCCTTGACATTAACAATACGTGAGAGTCCCATCGAAGATGAGAATCCAACACCACCCCGAGGTACTTGACTGATCTTGTCTGTCTTATTTGAATAATATCATTCTCCACTTGAATATTTAAATGATTGTAATCTGGCAATGAGGTTATATAACTCGCAAAAGTTACATATACAGTCTTTTCAGGATTATAAGTGAGACCCTTCTCCCTCAGAAAACTCAAGATCAATTCAAAATCAACTCACACTTCTCCTTGAGAGATTTCCAAGAAATATCTTGGTAAAGGATAGCTGTATCATCAGCAAAAGATATTATTTCCCCAGAAGTATTCAAGGCAAAGAGGTCATTAACAAAATACAAAACAATATTGGTCCTAAAACTGTCCCTGAGGGACTCCACATTGAACTATTGTCTCAGAGCTTCTGACACCGTCTATCTCTACAACTTGCTCTCTTTTACTCAAATAATTTCTCATTAACTTATGAGAGTTACCTCTAAATCCAATATTTTCTAGTGTTTTAAGCAAATCACAATGACAGACGGTGTCAAAAGCCTTCGATAGGTCAACAAATATACATAAGACTGGGACGCCTCCATCCATTGCCTCATAAATTTTTGATAATAGGAGTGCCATTGCATCCTCGGTCGATTTTTCAATTCTGAAACCGAATTGTCTAGATGAAAGTACCTTAAATTTTTCCAAAAAACTATTAATTCGTTCCTTGAGAACTCTTTCAAAAATCTTTCCAAACATTGAGATAACCGAAAGTGGCCTGTAATTACATGGAATCGTCCCATCACCTTCTTTCAAAATAGGTCTAACAATAGCAATCTTGAAAATCGTTAATACACTTATTTAAAATAAATGCCAGAGGATGAGAAATCAATTCAGACACTTTCTTAAAATAAGGGTGCAAACAAGAAGTAATGAACGAATTATGTTAAAAACAGGTTTTATTTAAAGATATCTAATATGGACGAATAAGCAGTACCATTTTGGTCGTTCAGAAGATCATCTCTGTGGGGAATTTGTCTAAACCTGTTTCAATTTTTGTATTGATTGAATTGAGTTTTTCATTGAATATTTAAAAGTGAAATTGTCGAATACAAAATTTAATTCCTTCTCCAGTTTATATATTCAGTTGTTCATAAATGACACTACTGGACGTATTGGAACAATATTTTGATATAATATTCAATTCCGAAGCTTGCTGACTGGTTTGCATCTAAAACTCATGAACCCATGTCTCATCACCAGTTACAATGCGTTTTATGAATATTGGGTTGTGCTTTACCCAATTCAATATTTGATGAATAGGTCTTTTGCAACTAGTCTAGAGGCAAAGCATTTCATGCCCAAATAATCGTTTAAAATGGTAATAATTGATTTGTGAGACACAGAAAGTTCATTGCCCATCTCTCTCAAACTTAAATGACGATTTTCAATTACCATTTCCTTCACTTTTCGATGTTAACGTCAATTGAAGATGTTGATGGTCCACCACATCTCTGTCACTATATTAAAGGCACTATACCACTCATATGCACGTGTTTTCGATTCACCGTAGGCCTTCCGTAACATTTTCAGCGATTCGGTACACAAAATGCCATTTGCAATTCAAAATTTGAGGAAAATTCTCTGATCGATATTTTCATCCATCCAAACGAATTAAATGACAGTTCGTTCAAATTCCGCATCAATATAGAAAACAGTTGTGCCAACGTTTGACAATATCGATATCGAATTTGGCACACCCTGTACATAAAGATTTTCGTGAATAGCCCATACATAAATAAATATTATTCAATATTTTCGAATCATTAAAATGAAGAGTTAAGATAATGTTTACTTTTTCTTCTTTATCAAATTATTCATAAAAAATAACAGTAAACATGACTTAATATTTCGGACTCATTGAGATAAATAATGAGTATGGGGTTCATTCTTTACTTCTGCTCGACCAGATTGATTTTCTACTTAAATTTATAGAATGCTTCCAATCACCGGATGTTTTCACCATCGGATGTCACCAATTGAGGTAAACTTATCTTTCTAAACGACAAATATATTATTTAGATTCATTTATCCGTATACAAACAACTGTACTGTACACAATACATGTTATGCACCCATATGCATTACTCATGCTCATCTGAAGTAAAAGTAATTCGCTTTGTACTAAAAAAGCATCAGGGACATCGTCATCGAAAACACTCAGAACCATAGAAATCAGAGCTTAACGCTCAGTGTGTTGAACATAATGGGATAACCATTTAGGACTTTGGAGTGAGCTAGTTAGCCATAGGGTGCGATTGTAAATTTACCGTTGAAAGGACCACATAGGTTGTTTTGTTGAGCTCTTTAGTTCGCTTTAATAAATCCCAGGACGGACAAGTATATATGTACGGTTCATAAGTGACCCAATGATGTCATTACATTTTATATTCAGGAAAACGACAGAATTGTAACCCACAATTTCGTTCAGAACCGAATTTTATTCACTTACTTCAATTCACTCGAAATATTTTGCTATATTTCGTAGATTTTGTAGTCGGGATCTTCAAAAAACGAAACCAACTTACAGATTCATCGGGGAGGGCTTAAATGTTTCGATTTGTGAGGCGACTCTAGTTTTTAGCACCATTTGTATAGGATTGAAATTACTTCGAATTATATTAAGAAAGAAGAATATAAAGGATGTTGTAGGTCCAAAAGTTCTCCATTATCTACATACAGGATATTGAAGTTTAGAGTTGTTTTACGATTGTTATAACCCTTATTGTTTCCAGGGGATTTAACACCGATTTACTGAAAAGGAATTTTTTCAATCATCATTCCATTAGATTTGTCCTGTAGTTACGAAAATATACAGGGTGATATTTCTTCAGAGTCATGCTACTTGTTTAGTGGCCACTGATCCATTCAAAAATATTTATTGAAAAGTTCCTACAATTTTAAACTCTTTTGTCGCTCGAAATTATTTCGAAATCGCAACCGTTCTCGAGTAAAGAAATGATTTACATGAGAAGACAGGCGATGTTTGGTTAGAATCCACTGAAGTGGGAATCGATGATCCATAATACAGAGGGGGAAAACTGTTTCACAGAAACTGGGAAAATAGATTTTTGAAGTAGTTTTCACCTCTTTTAGAGTTTGAATATACAGAGTGTCTTTTCATTCAGTTTCTTTGCTATTGGGAAATAGTAATAATTACAGGCAAGTATCCTACATTAGTATGATTTATGGTGTGAAAATAGAGAAACAGAATTGAATCATTATTATGATTTCAGTACACGTAAAATATAAGTATAAAGAAAAAACTGAAACTAGAAAAATAAGTAAAAAATTAATCTGAAGCTAACTTCATTATCTTTCATTAAAAGTGCTCAAGATCCTGAAAATAGATGCATTTTGAGAACTTTTCGTTCATTTGAAAGGGACATAAAATAGCTCGTTCGTTTTCAGTCTCAAATCTGACACCCTCAATACTCTAAAGAATGCTAGACATAATAGATAGTTATTTTGTGTATAAACACAACATCATTTATTTCCTCACGTTCCCGTAGAGCAGGGGTGCTCAAACTTGAACTGCTGGCGAACTACCTCAATATTCTCAGACTACTTACGATCAACTCTGAGAGGCTGCAAGTTTGGGTTAGGATAGGTTTGTTCTCTATAATATCATGAAAAAACTCAGGTATTCAAATTTGGGAGTTTATATTACTGATGCATCATCTGCAAACATTATGACATCGTTGTTGGTAGTCTGAACTAGATACACCCTACCTACCTACCTACCTAGGTAGGGTGTACCGTAGCATATATAGATATTAGCTTTCCGCACAATATACATTATTTCAGTCAAGGTTCGGGTTAGGTTAGGTTAGTTCTCTATAATTTCAATGAAAAAACTCAGTTATTCGAAATTACGAGTTTATTGGTTGTTACAAAACAAAAGAGTTACATATTGTATTAAACTTAACTAAGGAGTGACCTTGGATGTTGAAGCTTGGCACTGCATGTCCTCAGAATACTTTTCATAAGATGGTACGTAACCACTGAGTGCTAATTACAAACATGATGACATATGACCATCAGTTAATCGATTGCGATATTTTGACTTAATTATCTTCATTTCAGAAAATGCAGACTCGCACAAGTTAACCCAAACATTGCCGTCAGTTGAAGGGCGATTTGCCTTAGATTCGGATATTTATCTTCAGATATAAAACACCATAAATTTGTATCAGATGCTGTAGCTTTGAGAGGTATATCTGATATAATCTGCACCAACTCATTTTCAACAGAACATGAGTTCATATTAAACTGACATGCTATTTCAGTAGCTAATTCCTCAATGTTTTCACATGAAAAAGTTTTACTCATAAATGATGCTATATTCGCCAATTTACTGCATTTCGAATTGTCCCAAAATAATCGATAATTCAGCCTCATCATAATTCAACTGAGAAATCCTTGCTTTCAAAGATGGAAAATGTTTCAATCGATATATCATAAGTTGCAATTTACTCTTGAATACGTTTACTGCGCTAATCATCTAAATAATAGTTTTTCCTTCAGCTTGGAGCTCCAAGTTAATGGTGTTTAAGTGCATTGTGATGTAAGTCAAAAATGCCAAATCAGTCAGCCATTCTTCGTTTTTCAACATCTGAGTGTTATCACCTATTTCGTCTAGAAAAGCTGTTATTTCGGGCAATAATTCTTGAAACCTTTCTAGGAATTGTCCGCGACTCAACCACTTGACGTCCGTGTGAAGAACTAAATCAGTGTGTTTAGCTGACTTCCTATCTTCCAACTGCAACTTGAAGAGCCGCCGGTGCAAGCTACGTGCACGAATGGCATTCACAATTTTTGTTGCAATGCCCATAATTTACTCCGCGTTTAAAACTTTTAAACACAAAACTTGTTGATGTATCATGCAATGGAATAAAAAAAATGAAGGGAAATCTTCATTAGTTCGACACAATACCACAAAACCATCGGTTCTATTCGAATATTCTAGAAAAGCGGCGAGAATAAAAAATGCGACTTTTCTTTGACAAGTACCGTGCGTTCCTTTGATACAGCCGCCTTTTGCAGCTAGCAGAGTGTTATTTTATCACGTAATAAATTTTTGAAGTTTAGTTACCTACATAAAAATTTTTGTCTTCTCCAGATCTACTCAAAAAGCACTCGCGATCGATGGTCTGAGCATCCCTGCCGTAGAGTAATAAATTTGAATCTAGTCCAATCAGATTAGACCAAATGATTAATCGTTCGTATCCCTCTTAATTTTTTATCAAACCTTCATCTGCCCTTCCCTTTCCCGAAGTCTGGCAATGTTTCAATATGCAATCATTCCAGAATATGGTTTGTTTATAATTATCACATTGGCAATAGTTTAATTACTGGGTGGTAGATTCATATTTTCCACGAAATCTAACCTAATCTAGCCTATCGACAAACGAAATAGCAACAGTTCCATTAGCTTCATGTTCTAGAATAATATGCTATTGTGTGTAACCACATTGTTCATTGATGTAGCTTTTTTAAATAAGAACAATCAAATGCGAGTTTTCATGGTTACATTGTGATCGTTCATGAAAATGCATGGAATTACCGAATATTTCATGAATGTGGGGTAGCGTTAGTCGATCCATCAAACGCCCAATAACATGTGACATATTTTGGGGTAGAATATCGCGAATTGTTTAGGAAATCATACCGTGAAACCAGGCATGAAAATGAAATGGACATCTCGGTATCCAAAAGCAAAGTGGCAAACACGTGTTTTAACACAATAGGTGGATATGTTTATACACACTCTCAAGAACATTGCCGTCATATCAGCAAAAAACGCTCTCTTGACATTTTGTTTGTACGACGCCAAGTTTTTGAGTAAAATAATATTGAAAAGGATAAGAAAACAAAATCCATACATTCCATTGTAGAACACGTAGTCTTTGATTGAAAGAACCATCGTAGTGTATTTCTTTTTATCCTCAAATAACCTGTTTAAAAATCAAAAGTTTAATTAAAGGACAAAACGAAGACTTTTGAGTATCACCAATAATTCTTGAAAATTTACAAAAGCTGTTCAAAGTGACCTTCTCTTGCTCGGATGCAAGATTCCAGTCTTCTCCTCATTAATTGGAGCACTCTTCCAAAAACACCAGCATCTGTTCCTATCGAGTTGTACCCATCGATGATTCTCTTTCTTAAGAAAGAGCCACGGGGGTAGTGTAAACCAAAGACTTCAAATGACCCCACAAAAATAAATCAAAGGGGACTATGCAGGCCCAAATTGAGGTCCACCACGACCAATCCATACTCTTGAGTTAGGAAGTCACAAGCAAGCTGACTGAGATGGGCAGGTGCACTATTATGCATAAACCACGTCGATTGTCTTGTTGCCAAAGATACATCCTCCAAAAATTCTGGAACCTTGTGTTACAAAAAGTACACCACCCCCGTAAGTCTTCCTGGTAGTGTGTGGTATCTGGAGGGGATGACTTACGAGGCGATGAAATTGATTTGGAAGGTAATGAAGATATTTCAAAGTAAATGCTATGTTACCTTAGAGATAGATAGATATCATATGAGTGAGGGCCGCCATTGCATAAAATTTACAATCTTGATGACATCATGCATGACGGCTTTCAGTGTAGGTTCTAAACATTTGACCATAAGGGCCTGACGATCTATCATACAATGAGTAACTTCAATATTTGAGTTATTTTTTTACGAAAGCTGAAAAACCATTAATATGACCCATCATATCTGGAGCACCATCCAAAGATACAGAAATACAGTTTTCCCATTTTAAACTTTGCGCATTGAAGTATTCATTCACTTTATTGTAGACATCAATTCCACGAGATCTCAACTCGAGAAGAGAACGAAACATTGATTTCTCTTCAAAATTATCTGCACCTTTGTAGCGAACATATACCATTAGCTGTGAATTGCTACAAAATCAGTTGTCTCATCAAGCTGAATAGCAAAATATTTAGCCTGTTTAATGCGAAAATAAGCTGTTCTTTCACATTTTCTGCTAATATAGAAATTCGTTCTTTCAGACAAGGGCACTGAATTCTTCGCTTCTTTTTGACCGCAAATAATCTCTGCCATTTTTGCAGCAGCTGGTTTAACTAAACGATCACCAATAGGGTATGGTTTTTTATTTCGAGCAATCAACCAGGCTACATCAAAGCTCTAGCCCTTGATGCTAAACGCTGATCGAATGTACCAAAGTTGCTATTCAATCTTTGTCTTTTGATAGATATTTATAAATTTGCAAAGTATTCTCGCGGTTTGGAAGACAGGTGTGAATGCAAACTATCTCAATGTTTCTTCAAATATTCAATTCAATTTTTGAAAGGTTCTGAAGTTAGTACCTTCATACCTACAACACACTGTGGTTTCATTGTACCATTGTCTTCTATTTGTGTTAAACCGTAATTAAGGAATTCGTTTTGGTATATTCTTTTTCTATTTGCTGCCATCTGCTACAGGTTCACAAAATAGCAACTTAAAAATATATACTTTTTACTCACAAAAGTTTAAATTTTGCCCCCAAAAATTTCATTTTTACCCCATTTGGGGTAATTTACCCCGGTTCCCCGCCTGAAAACATATCGATTTGATGAATGTGTTCATATTGAATTTATATGAAATCAGTTTTTCCCCAGTAAGTTATAGTAGATTATTTGACGTTCAAAATTTAATGCCCCAACATAAATTCTCAAATTTAATCGATGAAGTCTATTTAGATTATCATAAACTGAGTGAACAGTGGTCCATATATGAACAGGTGAGTGTTGAATAAATAGTATTCTATTCTGCGACTAATCATGTAATAGGCTTTTGCGTCACAGCTATAGTGTTGTTAAGGCGACGATATGCGACAGTATGACTAACAAGACGCAGCTGTGTACTCGCTGTGGGGAGTGCCGGAGTGACATCGATACTATACGACGATTTCATGCAGATCAGGGGTCTGAGACGTGTTTAATTATCAAATGGGGAATGAAAAATCATTTTTATACTCTCCACTGACGAATTTGAATAAAGAATCTTTACGCCTTCAGATTATCAATTCCTCAAATCGTAATAATGTTTCAAAAATTGAGAGACATCACAATAAAAACTTCAACTTTCTGTAGGAGGATTATATCATTTGGCAATGATATAACTATTGAAAAGTATGACTCAAATGAACGAACGAGGTGTATAGGTTATGGGCTCAGGATCTTTTTCGTAAATTATTAGCATATAGAATATCCATATGTAGTTTTCCCAGCACTTTCCTCCACGAAAATTTGCTTTATGTGAACTAGTAAAATCTACAGGTGTTTACAGAGTTGATTGGGTGAATGTTCACATTCAGTACGTTTAGTAATTTGCCAAAATTATTTTGAATATCGAATATTCTATCCCGAATTGTGAATTTTTGATTCAATTTATCAATTAAATATGGAAAATTATACCACTTCTTTTGGAGCCCATACTGTTTCTTTTTCTGAAATCAAAAAAAGATTGAACCTGGTAGTTTTGTCTCTCCCGATCAGAAGATGATATTGTTTTGATGTTGGATCATTGAAGATCTTCAGTAGACAAAGGGATTGTATTTCTCATGGGATGGAGGATCGTGAGAAATAAATTGTGGCAGATTATGTACCATTTGCCTATTTTCTTGGTTCTAAGTATGAGCATGCTTCTTGTGTTAAAAATTCTTCTTTTAATTATGGCCAGTTGGTACCAAATGATATTTATTAACGAAAATGAAGTAAAACTTTTTTATACTTTCCACAATTTCATTTTCAAAAACACGTCAGGTTTCGACTGTCATTTCCAAGTGGTCAACTTCAGGAAATGAACTCACTTAAATAGATACTAGCCTTATTTCATATTAAGTAGTGGAGAAGTATTAATGTCTAGCTCTCTATTAAGGCTGATTTCAATTGGGTTTTTACAAATTTTATTGATTTCCAAACATTCCAACAGATTCTTTTTTTTCCTCTGTCACAATTATGAAGAATTTAGATATTATCAAATGTTATTGAATGTTTTGTGGTTCTTATATGTTCACATTTTGGAGAATTTTTGATATAGGATAATTTTTCAAACCTGGTTTCGAATGGAAAGGCTCTATGTATCATTGAATTATAAGTTGATAGTTGGTTGATTGAATGAGTGCATGGAATAGTTGAGTCTGTATAGGTTTCTTTTTGTAGATGTTATTGTAGGGTCTTAAAAATTTATTGAATTATTAATTTTTACTTCTGATGTAAACTTAATTTTGGTATGAACTTCATTCAGGAACTGCAAAAATTCATTAATTTACCTGTTTGAGCCCAGAAAACCTAATAAAATATGATCTACATATCGGTAGCAGAACACTATATGTTTTTTTCGCTTAGTGGTTATTTAAAAATACTCTTCGTTCTAAGTTATCCATGAATGAATCCGCTGAATTGGAAGTCCTGATGTTTGTCGTTAAAAATTTGATTGCAATTGAAAATAATTTTGAGATGGGCAGAATTTTCGAAGATTACAAAATCCATCAGCAATGTGTGGAGCGTGCTATTTTCGGTAAAGATTTCTGTGACTATCGAAGGGCATTCATCTGTTGAAATATTTGGATATATGTTCTTTATATCGAATGAAACTAATTCAATATTTTGTGTGTTTTCGAGCCTAGAAAGTTTTCGTACAAGATCAATAGAGTTCAGAATGGTGTGTTTGGAACGGGATAAAAAAATTATTGATTTAACAAGCTTGATAATTAAACTGAAGATGATACTACTGCTGTAACGGTTTTTCCTCTTTGTGCAGTTTTATTAGTCCGTATAACTTTGGAGATTCATCGTTCATTGGAATCTGTCATATGATGCATTTATCAGTTTTTGTCAAAATGAGGTCTTCTTCTTGGAATTTTGATGATTGGATTTCATTGTTTTCGTGTAATATTGCTTCTTTGGTCGATGGATTCTTCAATTATTTCAGCAAACCTTCGTTTAATTGAGAGAATGGGATTGTTGAAGTTTTTGTGCTTCTGAATATTTAGTTTAACAGAAATTGATCTTACAAAATTTGGTTCTAACCCACTATTTTGAACTCTATTGATCTTGTACACAAACTTTCTAGTCTCGAAAACAAACAAAATCTTAAATTAGTTTCATTTGATATGAAGAACATGTGTTCGAATATTCCATAAGATGAATTCCCTTCGAAAGTCAGAGAAATATTGCTGATGAGTTTTGTAATCTTCTAAAAACCTGTCTATCTCAAAATTATTTTCAATTTCAATCAAAATTTTAATAACGAACACTTTCCATAGAATCACCTCTTAGACCCCTTTTAGGCGATATATTCATGGATACCTTAGAAAGAACACGAATATTCAATAGCCACTTAACAAAATAACATACCGGGTGTCCTCGCGTGATGGGATATGAAGAAAGGAATGACCCATTGGAGATTTTATTTTGTTGTGGTTTTGAATGTTATTCTAACGAAGTTCCGAAAATATTTTCAATTCTGTAGCAGTTGTTTCTATTTTTTCATTGTAGAAAATTAACTTCTGAACAATTTTTTCTCATATCATTGCCACCTGAATCAACCGAAAGGAAGATATGAGTTTTTCAATCGTAAATTTGCGATTTTTGGTTGTCTTTTAAAATGAATCATAAAAATACTAAAGATCATTCAATATCGATTATTTCTAGTTCGTTGTAAGTAAAGAAGCTCATTCAGCAAAATTCATTGAATTTAGAGGATTCACGGTATACAGGGTGTTTCCAAAGTATGTGGCAAATCGTAGTACTTTCAAAGGTACAAAAGTCGGCTTTTTCAATGTAGACTACCTGTTTTCGCAAAACACCATTTAACTCGTAATATTAATAGGAATCGGTCCGTTTTAAGTTTCCCTTCACCTGAAATGCATCGTTTCCAAGTTATTTGCTATTTATCCCAAAAGTTACGAATTTTCGTGGAAAGTATAGAATATAATTTACTTCATCTTCGTTCATGTCAGGACCCTGTATGTTGCAGCCATAGTTTGGACTGTTCTGAATTAGAAGAACAGATTCATGTAATCAATATAGTTTTACATCATTGTATAGCATTCTAAATATAAACACTTGAGATCAATATGCATTTGTGCCAATATTGCTAGGAAATCTATTATCTAAAAGTTACATACCAAAGAATATCTGTTCGTATGTGAATATTTCTGTCATTGCTAACATCTCTCTCACCATGAATTTGATTGATACATATTGCCATTTCGATTTTCCCTGTACTGAAATGGCAGATATCAAATTTTCGAGTACCTGCATTTCTGCATTCATTTTTCGTTCGAATATGTAGCAATATACTTGTTATTTCGTAACAAAAATACAAGGGCTATGTACGAAATTGACTTTTTCATCATATTTTTGCAATGAATTTCGAATATAATGCCACAGGAGGAACTGTGCTTGAATACGTTTTGAGTTCTGATGAAAAATCCGGCTATTGGTTTCAAAAATGTATCGCTAGTTTCGAATTTACGCGGGTATTTAATTTTTTGTATCCTTGGTACACTTTTGCTGACAATGTTGGACGTTTTCAATGTTTCGTTCATTTTGGACAGTTTTGATTCGTCTTCGATTTCTGTCTTTTCCTAAACGTGGATCAAAGAATCTTTATCAAATTTTGTGTGAAACAAATTAAAAATAACAACTTGTTTGTTTCATGTTTCATGCCCCAAATAATATGGTATCATTCTCTCCTAACCCTCATTTTCTCTTTAATCCCCTTTTATTAAATTATAATACAAAACGATCAAAGCGTTATTGCCATGCCGACTCTAAACTTGCACAAGACGAGCGTGGAGGCGCACAGTAGCAGGTGATCGCTGACAACACAGGGCGTCACGGCCGATCATCTCAATACTCTGTTGATACTGAATCCCCTAAATCTGGAGTGACGATCCTTTTGTTTCAGGCACGTGCTGTTGCGTGTGCCACCTGCTGGGTCTTCAGTTGTATTGCACAATATGACAACGGGGTAAGACGGATTACCCAACTTTAATATCACAGTTTTTAGATCTTGTTAAATTTTATATATACCGGGTGTCCACGCAAGATAAGACATTGAAATTATATGGAGAAAGGAATGACCGATTGGAGAAATTTCTTTTCGTTGTCTTGAATGTTCTGTCTGAGTTCCGAAAATATTTTATTATACCGAAAGGTGACACCATAATTGTTATTTCGAATAACGTAATGTATGTTTCTATTTTTTTATTGTAGAAAATTGAATTCAGAACAATGTTTTCTCATATCATCGCCACCTGAAATCAGCCGAAACGAAGATATGAATTTTTCAATCGGAATTTTGCTATTTTCGGTTGTCTCTTAGAAAGGCATCATAAAAATACTAAAGATCATTCAATATCGATTATTTCTAGCTCGTTAGTAAAGAGGATCATTCAGCTGAATTCAATGCATTGAGATTCTTGACGGTATACAGGGTGTTTTCAAAGCATGTGGTAATCGTAGTACATTCAAAGGTACAAAATTCCATATTTACATTACACTACCTATTTTTGCACACTATTTAACTCGTGATATTGATAGGCATGGATATCTTATAGGTTTTCCTATACCTAAAATGCATCGTTTCTGAGTTATTCGCAATTTTATCCCAAAAATTACGATTTTTCGCAGAATCATTCCTTTCTTCATATACTTTCAATGTTCCATCTCGCATGGAAACCCGGTGTTGTACTAGCTGACCTAACCTAACCTAAACTTTCGTATAAAATAAACTTAAAACAAACAAAAGGAATTCGTAATTATAAAAAAAATGGCTCGGTATGAATGGGGTTATTATTGTTATTTTGGATTAATTACACATGATGTTGTTTACTTACTAAACACCCTCAATATCCAACTAGGCATTAATACCTCACCACCATTTGTGATTGAGTTAGTTATATAAGTGAAAATAGCAATTCAGTTTAATATGAACTTATGGAGATTATATCAGATATACATCTGATACAAGTTTCTGGTGTTTTATATCTGAAGATAAATATCCGAATCTAAGAAAATCGCCTTTCAACTGACGGTAATGTTTGGGTCAACTTACTTGTGCGAGTCTGCAATTAGCACTCAGTGGTTACGTACCATCTTATGAAAAATATGTTGAGGACATGCAGTGCCACTTTTCAACATCCAAAGTCACCCCTTAGTTAAGTTTAACACCAAATGTAACTCCTTTGTTTTGTAACAATCAATAAACTCGCAATTTTGAATAACAGAGTTTTTTCATTGATATTATAGAAATCTAACCTAACCTAACCCAAACCTTGACCAAAATAATGTATATTGTGAGGAAAGCTAATATCTATATATGCTACGGTACACCCTACCTAGGTAGGTAGGGTGTATCGTGTATGTACGACAACCCAGCATCGCACATACTTGCAGCCTCTCAGAGTCGATCGTAAGTAGTCTAAAAATAATGAGGTAGATCACCAGCAGTTTGAGCGCGTCTGCATTAGACGCTCAAATAGTTTTCCAATGCATGTCTCATATAAAAACTTTCGATTCGAGTATTTCATATTTATTTCATAATAGCGCATGTCCCATGAAAGGAAAATTAATTTTCTCGGTTGAAGTCTGACAGTCCCGTTTCAAACAAATGAAGCAACAGTTCGCTTGCTCAATTCTCAGCAACTTCTTCATCCTCCGGAACTGTTGGGCATTGTTCTATAAATTTTACATAATTCTACGTAAGGTTGAATGCAATAATTGCCGGCTCAACGCACCCAAACAAACAAAACTTCAAACAGTTGTTTCAGAACAAATGGGAACAAAGAGCAGGTGTTATACTAAGCTTTTTGGTGCCTAAAATCATCAAGAGGGAAAACTGGGAGAAGATAGGGTGACACAGTCAGGAAACGCTTAATTAGTGCACAAAACAAAATAACTTTATGTTTCGGAATAATTTTATTCGGGTTAAAGAAGGGTATGGTTTCGTTCATGTTCGTTTAAAAGGACTTGTTGAATGATTTTATATAGTATATGAAAAAAGAAGTTATTATACAAGGTGTATAGAAAAGACACGGCACTCTTTGAGGTGGTGACTACTGAAGTCATTTCATGAAAAAAATTCACATAAACATAGGTCCGCAAATATTTCGTTACCGATTTACAGGGTGAGATATTGAGGTAAAATTTTGGGGGTATCGAAAACTTTCAATACAAAACAATATTTCGGACTTACCAGTGGCGCGCGTATGTGCACAACGCAGGATATTCTCAGAGGAAAAATAAGGACGTCACTAAATTTTTCAAAAATTTATATTTTTGAATTTTACAATTCTTTTTCGAAAACTTCTCACCTGACATCTTTTTTTACAACGCCATATTTTTGAGTAAGAAATATTGAAAAGAATAAGAGAAAAAGTACATATATTTCATTTAGTACGACTCGTAATCTTCGATTAAAGGAACCATCGTAATGTATACCTATTTATCATTAAAAAATTTTTAAAATTGAAAAGTTTAATTTACAGGTAGAATAATCACTTTCGATATTCACCAATAATACTCAAAAAATTACAAAAGCTGTTCAAAGTGGCCTCCTCCAGCTCGGATGTATGATTCCAGTCTTTTCCTCATTGATTGGCGAACTCTTCCAAAAACACCAGAATCTGTTCTTATCCAATTGCACCCAGCGATGATTCTATTTCTCAAATTGTTAACATTTGTCACGGAGGTAGTTTAAACCAAAACTTCAAATTCCCCCATAGGAAGAAATCTAGGAGGTTTAAGTCTGGGAACCATGCAGGTTAATCCAGCGATTTCTATGCTCTTATGTTAAGAAGTCAAGTACAAGCTGACTAAAATGGGCACGTGCGCCATCGTACATAAATCACATCGTTTGTCTTACTGCCAAAGGTACATCCTCCAAAAGTTCTGGGAGCATGTGTTCCAAAAACTGGTGGTATAAGTATTCCTGGTACAAATACTGGTCCAAGTAGGCAGTCACACTCAGTTTCGATCCAAACGTTCAACGAGAACGTTTGGATCTTCTTCACACACAATAAGATTTCTTGATAAACGTGCTTCATCATTGAACAAGATCAGCACTAGAAATGGTGGAATTTGAATCAACTTACCCAAAAGCCATTGACAATACGCAAAATGGGCAGGAAAATCGGTAAAAAGAAGTGCTTGTACGCGTTGTTAGTGGAATAGATACAACAAATCTTCATGAGGAATTTACCCAACAGTTCCATTGCTGACATTTTAAGCCTCAGCAATTCTCCGAGTGAAGGTACCAGGATCCTCTTGCGTTATTGAAAGAAGCTCATTTTCCAGCTTTACCGTTCTTACTTCCCTTGGTCTGCCTGCTTCTTTATATCGTCCTAATGTGCTTTTTTTTTGATATAGGCGTCGATGTATGCTCCCAAAAGTTTTTCTATCGGGATCAATACGGTTTGGAAATCTTTCAATATACAACCGCCCAGCTTCTAATGCATTCGTATAACGATTCATGATAGTCACATCTATGACTCAGCATAGAACAGGTATTATCAATGGAATCGCAAGGATTCCTAAAAAACATTTCAACATTTTTTACTCAAAAACTGGGCGTTGTACGAAAAAAAAACCGAAAATTAAAAATCATCTTTCATTTCAGAAAAATCAGTTGCGTCCTAGTTTTTTCTTTGAAAATAACCTGCGTTGTGCCCACTGATGAGTACAAAATATTGTTTCATATTGGAGATTATGAGTGTTTGAAAGTTTTCGACACCCCCAAAATTTTACCTCAATATTCCAAGCGGTTTCCGAATAATTCAAATTTAACTGCATCTTTCGACTAAACCCCCTATAAATCGTTAACGAAGTTTTTGCGGTTTATATGAATTCCTTTCATTAAGTGACTTCAGCAATCATCTCCTTAAATATTGCCCTGTCATTTTTGAACACCCTGTATAAGAAAATAGAAACAGTGTTTGAATCTGAGTCATAAGTTTTTCGTTTGTTGGTATTGGAAAAGCGTTATGCGCTAGAGAATAAATGTGTTTTTTTATCTTAACTCTTTCATCCGGCCCTATTAAAATATTTTCTCCAAGTCTATCCTTGTTAGTGTAAATCCTCAGCGATTATTGAACAGAATTTTGTGAAAATATTTTTGTGAAAAGATCCGCCTTTTCTTCAGGTGATGACGCGATAGAACCGTCATTCCAAGTCAAAGGTGAGAAGAGTTATTGCTGACTTCCTATGACATAGACCAGAACTGACGAGTTCCACTGGTCTGCTCCAAAAGTATATTCTCAATTCTTTTGTTGAATTAGATTCGTTCATTATAGCTCCATAAAGCAACTTGTGTACTGATGCTGCATCCTCCACAGCATTCTTTTACTCCATCAACCAACGAATTATTTTATTTTCAGTAGCAGTCTGGACATTGTGATCTGCTCTCGATATGGAGTTCTTGTCTTCCCTTATGGGTTATTTGAACAGGTTTTATATCCAAGTTGTTCAAAAATAGCATTATCTCTCTGCAAGTTATTCATGTAACACTTTTAGAATCAGGTATATTTCTTAATAACAACAATGCGTGTATTGATTCTTATAGAATTTCAAGACAGAGAAACAGGTAAGAGCAGCAGAACAGTTTATTCGTTTAGTGGCAGTTAAGGGACTGAATGCCCTGAGTCTCAATGATAACTCGGTAAGTTTTGCTCTTAATGAGTTCAAAATTTCAAAGAATGTTTTTCAAAATTATTGATATCAGAAAATAATTAAAATAATTTCTTAACCCTTTTTTTGGGTCAAATATATTGTAATACTTTAAGGGGTTAAGCCACTCTAGAGGCCGAAATAATAAGCTCGTATGTAATTGATTTTTTCCAAGGAAAATCGAGTTTACACAGATAGAAGATAGTACAAAGTGTCCCATTGTTGTTGGTAGGCTAACCTATTTTGTGAAGTTCTTGAAATATCAATTACTTGAAGCTACACATTAAAAGTTATTTTGAAAATCTTCCAGTTAATTCACTTAATTAATATTGTTGAAATACCATGAAAATCCGCTTAGATTTCATATAGGATATAATACCGTTATTGTTTCAAAATGCATATTCGGCACACACATAGACGGACATCAGTAACTAGCTACATAGCATCGACCTACGGCTGTTCATGGGGGGGGCTTCCTTTCCAATACGCATCACTCATCCGGCAATTTGTAAATAGCCTCCACACGTGTCGCAAATACCCACGACCCTGTATTGAATGTTTTCTCGCCAATGCCACGTGACTTGCCCTGTTGATTGCCTTTGAGGGCGCAGTCCGGCGAATTGAAATGGTAAATCATTGGGAAAAACGTTCTATGAACTTTGACGATGAATTTCCCACCCAATGACCGTGTTATCTAGAGCAGAATTAATCACCTTTGATTCTGTTATGAAATATCAGTGGATCGTAAGATAGAAATTTATCATCGGAGATGAAGAGAAATATATTTTTCACTTTTCACAATTTTATTTTTACAAACACGATCGGCTTCGACCCTTAGCTCATTTTCAACTGGTCAACTCCAGAAAATAAACTTACCTGTATAGATATTGGTCTGCATAATTTGATATTGAGTAGTGGGGACGTATTTATGTCTAGCAGGCTATTAACGGTGATTGCAATTGGGGTTTTACAAAGTTTATTGATCTCCAAACATTCCAACTGATTTATTTTCTTTCTTTTATTGCAATTATGAATAATTTCGAAGGTTTCTTAAATTGTAAGTCCATTTTCTTATTTTGTCAGGTCTAAAAAAATTATTGATTTCTATTTCTACTGTAAACTTAATGTTGGTATAAACTTCATTCAGAATTGCAGGAATTTGCTTGTTTGAGCTCTGGAAACCTACCAAAAGATAACATACATATCGGTACACTGTGTGTTTGGTGGCTATTTAATATTACTATTCTCTCTAAGTTATCCCTGAATTTATCAGGTTGGAAGGAGGCTCAGGGGTGATTTTATGGGTGGTCCTGATGTTTTTTGATAAAATTTTGATTGAAATTGAAAGTAATTTTGGAATAGCAATGTGTGGCAGCTCCTCAATTTTGCTAAATAACTCGAAAACTAAAAAAATACCTAAATTCCTTTTTCACCAACTATATTTTCTCAAATACGAGCTCGAGGGAGGAGGGATCATTTTTCTTCATCTACAATATTTCATATAGCTGCAAATTGACATGTTCCCTGGCCAAATTCAATCTAGCTTTTCGATGTGTGCGTTTAGAGCTCCACTTCCAGCAGTTCTCTAGACGTTGTCGTATCGTTATAGCGCTTATTTGCACTCCACTGTTCTTCCTAACTTTTAAGTCCCCACATATTGACCATTTATACTTGTTGTAATTATTAACTTGCTATCAATTGAAACAATGCTTGACTCTACAAACAATCCTCGACAAACATTTCAATTAATATACAGAAGAAAATTGAAGCAACGTTTAAGAGACATCAATCGGAGACGAATATTCACGCTGATAAAATTCAAAATGAGCATGAAAAAGTCGGAAATATTAAAATAGATCAACCACTAATAAAACAAGAAATAACTAACAAAAAATTTCACAATAAGAAAGTAAAATTGAAGGTCGTCCAGCAATTTTTTGATTTGTGGTCCAACAAAGATGCCTATCTGTAATCTGATATCACCAAACTTGGGAAAGACTTCTTTATTTGAATCCTTCGCCATCATAGTCCAAGTTCAATGTGAGGTCTGAACTTTCAGATTCTGGTTGAAATTCGTTTCTTTCTGGCCAAATTATTGTTGAATAATGCACACTCCACAAATATAACAAAATTTGTCAGGAGAGATTTTGCAACTGCAGTGTGTTTGTCACTACATTTCCGTAGTTAAAACATTTTCTTCTCTACACACAGAGAACTTTTCACTTTGAAACTTAACGGAAGATTTATAGTCTTTTTTATATGTATACTATTGTAAATAACACGGTTCAGGTATTAAATTTATTCGAGCTAACCGTCCTTCATTACATTAACTTCCAGCAAATGTAAAATTATCCTATTGAGATATTGAAAAGTGACACTTGTTATGGCTTTAGGAATATTTTTCCTGTTATCCATTAAAAAAAAGATCTGTTTTGTGTTACGAAATGCAAGTGTAATTAGTGCACCAAAAAGGAATTGTGCATTGATTCCTTAAGGAAGTGTATATGTTCAAATATCAATTAAATCAATTCTAATCGAACATACTCTGCAATATTTTTTGTTGAATTGGTTTTGTCTTATAAAGAATTTCGGGAACGAAAGACAACCGAAATATATGGTGTTCAAGACGTGCTATCAGCTCAAACTGGCAAAGAGAAATGCTACTCTAATTTCACTTTTAATTAAGCTCCATCATTAATCAGAAATTCAGTGAACGACGGCTAGTGCGGGGATCGTTCCTTCATTCCTCGTTTAAGCATTGGGGTGCAATTCCGAGAGCAGAATGATGTGTGCTGCAAATGTGACGTGAAAAATGTTGTAGCGACTGTTAATCGACTAATCGTCTTATTTTTCAAATTGACGACATATTTTATTGATAGGGTATGTTTTAGTGCCGACAGTTTCATTATACGAGGGTTGATTGTTAAGTCGGGTGTAGTTTTTCTCGCAAACTTAACGAACTTCCTTCTGTTTTTGGTCGAGCAAGTTCCTCTCGAGTTAGTTTCATCCAAGGTTTCATAAGAACTTTGTATATCTCTCTTGTGGTAGAACGTGCTGATATCGGAGACGCCACTCTGTCAGTTTCACAGAAACCAATTCGCCCTCTTGTTTAAGAAGTATTAAAAGGTTATCAATCTCTAATTTATATCTACTAGGAGCACTGAAAAGTTCGTAGACTGATATACAGATGGCGCTACTAGGGTCAAATCCACATAACACGAGTAAAAAGTTTTCAGCTGTCTGACTGTTTCTGATGGTTCTGGTTCTCGAGATTCAGTGAAAGTGAATCAACTTTTGGTATTGTTGGAAAAATGGGTAGAAGAGAATTCCGTGTGTTGATTAAACATTGCTTTCTGATGAAAAAGATACAGCATGGCTTGATTTCGAACTCTGCGCCAGGAAAATCAAAGGTGGAAAAATTGTTTGCGAAGTTTAAACGAGATGATACGAGCTTTCAAGACGATAAACACAGCGTACGTCCCAAAGAGGCTGTCATCGATGAAAACATTGAAAAAGTACAGAAAATTGTTCTGTATAATCGAAAAATGAAATTGATCGAGATACCAGAGACCCTGAAGATATCCAAGGAATGTTAGTTTAATTTTAACAGCATTTTTGGACATGCGACAACTGTGTGCGAAATGGCTTAATGATTAAATGATTAACCGTAATAAAGCCGAGTTTTTTCGTCGATACATCATAATGAATGAAGCATGGATTCATTACTATACTCCAGAAAGCAATCAACAGTCAGCCGAGGTGAACTGTGAAGATGAAGTGTAAATATTTTATGAAAATATTGCAGCTTGAAATATATATGAGCATTTTGACAAGCTTTATCTTGATTTTCATAACTTCTTAGTGTAGAAAGAAATTGAGTTCAGAACTAGATGTTTCATAAAGTCATGAAATTATTTATAAACATTGTTTAACATTCTGTTAGGTTATATTGAAATTCATGTGAAAAATTTAGTTTAAGTCTACTATAATATAAAAAAACATTATTTAATTATTATATTTTTAACGTATAGAATTAAACGTAAGTTGAGTATGCATGAAATAATTATTTTTGGTAAACGTAACTACCTAGATATTCACATTAAATTATTATTGTTTTTAATACATTAGCATTCTTTTGATTCAATTTTCATTTTCTAAGAGAATCCTAAAACACAAATTTGTCTACGTTACGACTACAAAAAAGACAGAGGAGAACGTAGTCAGGTAATTTGGTTCTTCCTGGAGAGTAGTATGAGGGTTTCTATCAAAGATCATTTCTAAGAGCTTTGCATACTTAATGAGTATGTACATTTTCTCTTCTCCTCTTTTTCTTAACGTTGTAATGTATAATCGAAAAATGAAATTGATCGAGATACCAGAGACCCTGAAGATATCCAAGGAATGTTAGTTTAATTTTAACAGCATTTTTGGACATGCGACAACTGTGTGCGAAATGGCTTAATGATTAAATGATTAACCGTAATAAAGTCATGTTTTTTCGTCGATACATCATAATGAATGAAGCATGGATTCATTACTATACTCCAGAAAGCAATCAACAGTCAGCCGAGGTGAACTGCATCCAAAGCGTTCAAAAACGCAGCAGTCAGCTGACTAGGCAATGGTGTCTGTTTTCTGAGATATGCACGGTATTACATTAATCGATTCCTTAAAATGAGCCAGACGATAAACAGCGTCTACTACACTGAGTTATTGGATTAATTGAAGGACCAAAGCACGAAGAAACGGGCCCATTTGAGAAAAAGAAAGTGCTGTTTGATCAAAACTATGCACCTTGCCACAAATCAAATCAAAAAATGGCAAAAATGTACAAATAAGGCTTCGAATTACTTCCCCATCCACCTTATTTTCAAGATCTTGTCCCCAAACAAAATTGGAAACGTTTTTGGAAATTCCACAAAATACGAAAAGATCTTCGATAAATGAAAAAGAAAATTGCAACCACTCATTTATCTCACATCGTATATTTACACACTCAAAAGTTTGTATTCCCCATAAACCAAATTTCAATTAAATTTGATCAGCGGATTAGGTCCCGACTCGAGTGGGGTAATATTCTATGCGGGGGGTGTCAGATGTTCCTCGCAAACATCCGAATAAATTCCGGAGAGTCTTTCCGATCCAACGGAGCATCCTCTAAATATCAATATTAAGATTTCAAGTGGCCATTCAGTTCCCCCGATGGAACAATGCGTTATTTGATGCACGGGGAGTTTTTATGCTTTCCGACGTTCAAGTGGAAGTTTTGAATCCTGAAAATATTGCGATCTGAAAATATACATTCTAAATATTAATCTGCGGAAAGTCAACGATGGAAATTTTTCATGAAGGACTTGAGGTATGGAGATATTAAAAGCTGCGAAATAGGGAAAACATCATAAGAGTCGTAACGGAGTTGATTATTATGTTACAATAGAAAATTAAAAAATTTTCACTTTCATCTTTATTACCATTGTTATTATTATCATTTACGGAGTGGTTTCCTCATTCCCACAGGTTTTAATATATTTCCTTTTCTTTTAATAACAAAAAAAATCTTGTACCTTACTATGATCTCCAATATATAGGGTATAAACGAATAAGTGCGAAAGATTTTGCGGGGTGATTGCTCAAGCCATTTTATGACGAAAAGTTTTCATGAGCATATGTCCGCAAACGCATTTTTACCGAAATACAGAATGTTGTCATCTTTTTTTATGATTACTACAGTTTTTCGGATATGCAGTCCAAATTCGACACATAGGTGCCAATCAGATCACAGAAACAATTATGAAAATCTTCAAAATGCCAATTACCTGTATATGAGATCATTATAGATGTAAATTTGATAAGTAATTCCTATCATGAATGATTTACAATGAACAAAACAGTTTTGATTACTCAGAGGTACACAGGAACCTCCGCCCGCCAGGTATGTTGAGATAAATGTCCACTCGAATAAGGGTTAAAAGTATTTTTGAGATTTGCATTATATTTAAAACACTTATATCATTATTTAATTAGTGAACTTCAGTTTATATGAAATCTAGTTTGTACTTTTCAATAATTCTTTTTGTATCCATAACTACTGAAAAACAATTCATTCAATAAAATTCAACAAGTAATACACGTTTGCGTAAAATCACGAGATTGTATATTGAATATTCAATAAAACCTCATTTATATACAGGTATTATTAAGTATATTCTCCTAATTTAACCCCAAAAATGTAATTATTACATAGAGATATATTAAGAAGAGTTCTGGAAGTAGTGTTATCATCTGTATGCATCAGTTAATAGTTGGTGAAAGTGTTTTGTTCATTTCACAAATAATGGAAGAGTCTTCTAATTTTACCTTTGTTGAACATGCTAAAATTATGGATGCCTTGATAGATCCTGTTATAGTGAATTTACGTAATGACGATACGTCATTTGAAGATGAAGTGTAAATATTTTATGAAAATATTGCAGCTTAAAATATATATGAGCATTTTGACAAGCATTATCTTGATTTTCATAACTTCTTAGTGTAGAAAGAAATTGAGTTCAGAACAAATGTTTCATAAGGTCATGAAATTATTTATAAACATTGTTTAACATTCTGTTAGATTATTTCGAAATTCGTGTGAAAAGTTTAGTTTAAGTCTACTATAATCTGAAAAAACATTATTTAATTATTATATCTTTTAACGTATACAGTTAAGCGTAAGTTGAGTATGCATGAAATCATTATTTTTGGTAAAGTAACGATCTAGATATTCACATTAAATAATTATTGTTTTTAAATACATTAGTGTTTATTTGATTCAATTTTCATTTTCTAAGAGAATCCTAAAACATAAATTCGTCTACGTTATGAATACAAATTGCAGACGTCTAAAATAAAGAATTTATTTATAACGAGCATAGCAATATTCGCAAGCAACAAGAAAGACAGAGGTGATCGTAGTCAGGTAATTTGGTTCTTCCTGGAGATTAGTATGAGGCTTTCTATCAAAGATCATTTCTAAGGCATTTGCATACTTAATGAGTATGTACATTTTCTCGTCTCCTCTTTTTCTCAACGTTGTAATGAATGATCAGAAAGGATTTCTATCCATATCCAATTATTATATAAATAAATATATTTTTCACTCATATACTTGCTTTGCCAATTATTTACTCCCATATTGACAATCGTGAGAATTTCTGTTTACCTGGTAGTTCCAGCAAAATAGGTGCACGGTCTGGCACGTGTTCATCCTTATGTCCTTTGTTATCTCTAACAAACAATTAAAATAATCCTGATCCACCCGGTTCAATTGAAGGGTAAATAGAAGCGACGGATATAGAAATTGGAAGATCCAGAATTTAAACGCGTTATATCGTACTCTGTTCGTCATGTTCATGCACAGGTAGGGCCAAATTCGGAGCCAGTAAATCATCAGAATTAAATAAACATTTTTGGTTTTGAATAAAACCGCCACCTTCCTCAATTGTTTAAGTTAAGAATTCCCGGCTATCTATCTCTTCATCATAGACAAAATTCTTCATGTAACCCCACGAAAAATATTCCGAATACGTAATGTTCTATATTCCACAGATTTGTCAAAATTTTTACCCATAATTGTCTCTGTGTATCACTGAATGTTAAACATAGAAGATCTGAGGAGTCCAGAATCAATTCTCGATGATATAATTATCCAGTTCGTGAATTTGGTTCCACATTCTCGTCAAATTCTTTTCAATTCGTCCCGTTTCATGAACAATCATTATCATTTGAATTTGGGAGGCTTTTACTTGGTAGAATTCCATTATCAATAATAAAAACAAGTTATGTGTTTATAAGAATTTTACTTAATAATTGTGATTCGTAACGCGTTTCATTACGCTTTAGCTTCTTCAGACGAATGAATGTACAGAAATTATGACAACTATATATAGATACAATTGAGAATATAAATACAAACGTTATTAAGTAATTAAAATTAAAATTAAATTAAGTTAAAGATAGAAAATCACCCGGCCCGGACAACATAAATAACGAACTAATTAAATATGGGGGAGCAGAAATAACAAAAGAAATAACAAAACTATTCCAAAAAATTGAAAACAACAAGGAGATACCAGAAGAATGGAGAGAGAGCATAACAATACCCATATACAAAAAAGGCGTGAAGACAAACCCAGCAAATTATAGAGGCATCACACTCCTTAACTCTGCATCGAAACTACTCACTAAAATTCTATCGCAAAAGATATATGACAAAGTAGGTGTGTCTGAAGAACAACAGGGATTCCGACCAAATAGATCAACAACGGATGCAATTTTTATATTGCGGCAACTGGTGGAGAAGTCCATAGAGTTTGACAAACCGATGTTTATATGTTTTATAGATTTGGAAAAGGCATTCGACAGAATTCGAATGAACGACGTGATCACTATCCTTAGAAATAAAAACTTAAGCAATAAATACATAAACATGATCAAAGAACTAAATAACTCTAATAAGACGAAAGTAAAAACTACACAGGGACTTACAAGCGAGATCAAAATTAACGCAGGCATTCGACAAGGTGACAGCTTCAGCCCATGTCTATTTAATTTAATCATGGATTAAATAATAGCAGGTGTTAACCAAATGAACCAAGGCTATAGGATGGGTAACAAAACTATGAGAATACTGTGCTACGCAGATGATGCTTTACTAATAGCCGAGAATGAGGACGACCTACAACGCCTACTACAAAAGTTCAAAGTAACAGCAGAAAAATATAACATGGTAATATCAACACAGAAAACCCAATCGATGGTAATAGCGAAAGATCCAATTAGATGCAAACTAGTAGTGAACGACCATATAATAGAGCAAGTTTCACACTTTAAATACCTAGGAGTAGAAGTATCGAGCGATAGGCAACTATTACAAGAAGCAAAACAGCAGGCAATGAAAGCATCGAGAATATCTGGCTTCCTGAGAGATGTAATCTGGCGGAATGAGTACATAAGCACAGAAAGCAAAGTCCGAATCTATAAAACCTGTGTGAGACCCGTGATGACATATGCGGTTGAGACAAGAGCTGAGACAACAAAAACAAAACAACTAATGAGGACAACAGAGATGAGAACACTAAGAGCTATAAAAGGTATTACATGCAGAGATAGAATAAGGAATGAGGATACGCTAAGGGAGCTAGGTGTCCAGGATATGGTGAGGTGGACAAGAGCACGTCGACGTCTATAGAGAGATCACGTAGACAGAATGGGCCCCGAACGTATGGCGAAGTGGGCAAAAACACAAAAACCCAACACAAGAAGACCCATAGGAAGGCCGAAAAAGCGATGGCATGAGTGCTGGAGCTCCGGTTCGCAGCAGGGGCTGTAACAGAAAAACAGGACATCGTCTTATTTAAAGAAGAAGAAGAAGAAGTATTTGAAGTGACAAGCTGCACCCCTGTCTCAACCCTTTTGTAGCTTTTATTGGTTTCGACAGCCTACCATCAATCTTAACGTATGCGACATTATGTTCATAGAACTCTGTGATTATCTTTATTAGTGCCTCGTCTGTATCCAACTCTTCCAGAACATCCCATAGCCGGCATCTAGCGGTGAAATCGTAAGCTTTTTCTTCATCTATAAATGCTAAATGAGCTTCTTGGTTGACCGATATTTTCTTTTCTAAGATTTGTTGGATGACGAATAGGTTATCTGCACATGGTACAAATTCGCTTTGATCCTCACTGATTCTGTGCCCGATATGTTCTCTCAGTTTTACTGATAATATTCTACCGAAGAGCGAACTGTTGATACTCAAACCCTTATAGCAGTTCGGATCTTTGCGGTCCCCTTTCTTGAATACTGAAACAATATAAGCAGTTTTGAATACCTGTAGTAATTTGTTCCAGTTACTGCACTGATTGAAGAAATCAAAAATACGTTTGATGAGTGGCTCCACACTATTTTTCAAGAGCTCTACTGGGACATTATCCGCACCAGGGGATCTTTTTCATTGTAACCAAACTCTGTTTAACTTCTTCGGCAGTAAATTCAACGCAACCTTGGGTTTCTGTAGGAGCCACTTGCCTCCACAATTCAGGTCTCTTTTCCACTAACAGATCTTCGTAATGTCTTTCCTACTTCTCCATGCTGATGCTTAGATTGAATCTATCAGTTTGATTAGTTTTCATTTGTTTGATGGTTCTTCATAATTCCGTACTACGAGCATCATCTATCAGGCTTTCTACCTCTTGGCACTTCTTCTCCAAGGTATTGGTTTTCTGTTCTTTGATGGCTTGACGTGCTTCTCTTTTTGCTTTGTATCTCTCCCAGTTAACGTTGGTCTTATCTGACAGCCACCAGTGATAACATTTTTTCTTTTCGATTGACGGTTTCACTTCGTCTGTCAACCAGGTAGGTCGTCCATATTTGATTTCTTCAAATAATACCTGTTTATAACATAACGTTTATTCCCTCTTGTTTCCAACCTCATTAATTTCGTATCTACCTGTTTATGTATGTATGTATTCTCAACTTTAGTTCAGCACTTGTTGTCAGCTGAAGATGATCGAGTGACTGAAATTTCAATCACGATGTTCAATAAACTCTTGTGATAGTTTATACATATTGGTCAAACAGGCAGGTCGTTTAGAATTCGATATAAGGAACATCATTCATATTTTTGTAAAAACAGAACAAATTCCACTCTAGCACAACATTGCATAGAAAACAACTATATCCTCTTTTTGTTAATTTTATAATCGATGAACTGCATATAAACTTTATTATTACTTATTATCGTGGACTCATGCACTATCTCAGCTAGTAGCTGGATATAATTTATCTTTCCCAGATTTAGCAATCAAAGGGAATAGGCTCGATTACAATATACTTGACATACATTTCCTAACTATCCTACATGTATTAAGAATTACAGCTTTTTGCATTTCCATATAGGTATTCTTATGCAATTCTAATTTCTTAAGACTATCATGCAAAGTTTTGGGTATTAACCCAGTCGCAATATCTATTTTATCGAGGTGCCACATTTGCTTGATCTCAATAGCAAGGTCTGTGTATTTGGACTTTTTCTCCTGGAACTTGTTCAGCACGTTGTTATTATTCGTTATGGTGACATCCAACAGCATTGCTGTTCTGGCTCCCTTATCATACACCACTATGTCCGGCCTATTATTCGTCACCATTCTGTCAGTGATAACAGGCCTCTCGTAGTATAATCTGATAGAGTCATTTTCCAATACGGGCGCCGGTTGATACTTGTAATATGGCTGGAAGGTGTTCAGAAGTCCGTACTTGTGTGCAAGTTTCTGGTGGACAATGTTGCACACTTGATTATGCCTGTGAAGATACTCCGTGTTGGCCAGTTGCTCGCATCCGGACGTAATATGCTGTATAGTCTCCGATCTTATATGGCATTTTCTGCACATATCTGTTTGTAATGTTCCGTCCTTCATTATAAATTTTTTGTAATTGTTTGTAGCGATCACTTGATCTTGGATGGCCATAAGGAATCCCTCTGTTTCTGCGAATAATTCTCCTTTCATCAACCATTTGTTGGAGGCTTCTTTGTCGATGTGTGGTTGATTAATCTCATGGTGATGTCGTCCATGCAATTCCTTTCTTGACCATTGCTCTTGTTTTTCAGTATCTGATAGGAACGGTAGATTCAGCAGGTCATCTCTGGTAGCAAGATTCAGAGATGTATACCCCTTATCAGCCAACGATACCACTCTATGGAGGTCAGAAGTGAGAGCTTTTGCTGAGAAGAATTCTCTGAGATTTCTTCTATTATTACTATTATTATATTGTCATTAGACAATCTACAGATCCTATACCAACCACAAAAGTGTACAAGACTAAATTATAATGAATCCTCAGAAATATTCAAAGCCAAACACAATACAATAATCAAATATTACTTACCGTCCTGACTGATTTATGTTATTCCCCAATATTTGGGATTTTTAAGTAGTTTACAATTGATCTCTAATATGTATTTTACCTGTTCTGTTAACCCATTTCTTTGTGCCTTCATATAAGAAAATTATTAACTTTGTAGTTTAGTTAAAACTCATACTCATCTGATGATGACCGAAAGCTCATAATAGCTATAACGTTGAATGAACTTTTCCATCTTTAACAGTGATATTTTTTACGTAGTAATATTCGTAATCCTTATAATACATAGTTCGATTTCTTATTATTTTCGAGAAGTAGGCTATAAATTATATTTCGAAACAATTAAACAAACACTACAAATGATAGCAGATATTTGATTGTTTATACAGAAGTGCTGCGGTATTGACTAGCGGCGTATTATAATGTTTGAGGTATCAAATTTCATCAAAGAATGTCTGGGTTGACACCAGTAACTATTAATTTGTTAAATTTGTATTTTGTCGCCTACTTTAATTTCTAATTTTGGTTCAAACTGCTAGTAAATACACAAATATTGTACATACAAGTTTGGAGGACATGAAACATACTCGGAAGATAATATAATGAACCATTCACATATCTACAAGCTTCTTGACAGATTTTTTTGAAATTAATTGGTAATTTTACGTGTATCTATTTGATTTGATCGAAGTCAATTCTTTCCACATGACTTACTATTGCTAGTTTATCTTGATAAAACACTTGTGTCGGCACGCGTTCCCCTAGCTATTCAATAAAATCTACATGGCCCCCTACATGTGGAAACTTTTAGAGTTTTCCGTATCAGATCAAACTTTGAACTACCTACATGTTGCATGCTGCGTGGGAATCGGAGTTGAAAAATACTTTTCGCAGATAAGTTGATAAATTTGAATGGTTTTTTCATTCAACAAGATGTCACACGGTGATGTTTGGCTGTTAATGACTAACAAGGGGGATCACTGAATAATCTCCAATTAATTACTGAAACGCGTCAGAGGATACTATATAATATCGCTATCAACACTTGGGAAGAAATTTGAATACATTTTTTGATAACCACGAAAGTTATAAAAGATTATAGACGGTTTTTTCCTATTCTTCTAGGGAAATAAGATTGTTTCCGATATCTCCAACCGTTTTCGAAATATTCCAGAAAATTAGTTTATTGCCAACTATTTGTTCGTAACATTGCTCCCCAAAATTATAGTTTACCCAGTTTATATCCAAAGCTACTTTAAGAGCAGCAGCACCGCCTTGTTGAAAGTAATTTAACATTGCCATTTGTTTCTAGAGCTTGCACCTTTTAGAAGACGTAAGGTTTGTATTGAAGGCAAATTGAACAGTGGTCCCGGTTTTGCGGAATCCTATCGAACCGAATTTCTAGTTTCGCCATAATACGAGCCATAATTGGTTTTTTGAATGTGGAAAACTTGCGGAACTCAGGTTCATTATTATTTATAAATCGTGTTCGATAGAGTCGAAATACTTAAGCACTATTTCTGTTACAAAGACTTCTTGTTAAATATTCTGACGCCATAAAATTTACTTCACATTTTATCAGTCTTTTGTTGTGTTTCAGACGTTGTTGTCTCGAAATACGGAATAATATGTACAAATAAGCTCTTTATTCGCAGGGTGTAATAAATAAATATTTAAGAATTGAGGAAACAATTGCTTCATCCTTACTATCTTGAAAAAGTTCAAGCGCTGTCCCCAGAGGATTAAGCTGCAAAAATGCAAGTTTGCAATTGGTTTTTACACCAATATGAATAAAATAATGGTTTTGTTGGTTCAATCGTTTACTCTAATGAGGCAGGCTTTCGGAGAGATGGCATAAGCAATTCTCATACATACATTTTTGGGCCGATGAAAACTCTAATGCTATTGTTCAAAACCAACATCAACAACAGTTCAAAATCAATATTTGGGCCAGCATTTTGTTGGGTCATTTGTGTTGCCACCTTGTTCAAACGGCGCAAGTATTCAAATTTTCTTTCAAGTAACTTGCCAGAACTTATAGAGGATATTCCACTGGCCAGTCGGTAGAATATGTGGATTATGCACGATGGTGCTCAACCAGACTTGGATCCTTCAGGTTTTTATTTCTGGGGCCATCAAAAAGCCAAGTTTAAGCCGAACCCGTTAGGGATAGAGATATACTGCTTGAGAGAATAATTGATTAGTGTAATGAGATAAAAAACAATCTTCAAATTTATATTAAAATACTCTTATTTCGAAAGCTAGATCTTGCATAAGAGTTGGTGGTTATCAATTTGAACAGATATTGCGAAAAGTGTCGATTTAGTAAGGTTCAAATAGTTAAAATAAATAATAAATCAAATAAATAAAAATATTTTTATTGAAAATATTGTTTTTATTGTTACTGCTCCATATTTTACAGATCTAACTAACTTTTTTTAATTTAATTAGATTTGTAAAACACTTATCCCCTTGAAACTTAGAGGGTAGAATGTGTTACGGGAGAGCATATGGGACGAAATTGAAAACCGAAAATAACAGCTTATAAAATACTATTTTTTTAAACAATGTCTCGAATTTCAGAAAATTCCGTTGAAAGACACACATTTTCTCGTAAGGAAAAATATATTTTGTTTTAACTTTAGGGGTAAATATCTCCCTAGCGATGCATCTTAGGAAAAAATTTTATAAAAAGTCGTGGCATTATTTTGAAGAGATCTATCAAATTCCGAGGGATTGATACCTTATTTTGGGGCACCCTGTATATGTATCGATGCACCGATTAGATCCGCGAATGAAGAAAAGTGAAAACGCGAATTTAATAAGCTCAGAGTATATTTCTCATCCTTTTTCCTTACTGAAGACTTCTATGTGGTAGATGTACAAATTGACAGGCAGATAAAAGTTGAAAAAAAAATTTAAGCAATCCTTCCGTACCAAAAGATCATTATGATGAAGTTCTTGTCCTTCCTACTAATATTCATATTCATCACTTCTTAACCACACTTTATTCATGAAGACCCCATGAGAAGTTAGTTAATAATCTTCTCATTTTTACGACCCCATTGGTAAAGCAGAGTTTCGTATGATATAAACATATATTTCATGCAGATAATCCCTGTGGGCTTAGTCCTTCGTACTGTTGACGGACGGATTAAGCCGGTGGCAAAGCGTGGCACAGCGCCGTTCGTCGTTTAATGCTGCCGCCACCCACCGTGGGCCTATTGTTAGCCTTACGGACGAGAATCAGGGTCTATGAATACATAAAGTCGAAAACTTTTCTGACGAATGGAATCGACTCTCATCCTTTCATTCCAGGTCGACAATTTCAACGAAATTAATATCGAAAACGTGGGAGGACGCTCAACTTGGTTCAAAATACATGATGATAATAATGAATTAAACTATGTTGTATACTATTTATTGAAAATCAAGATTGCAATTTCGTTCTCTCGACCATCTTCAGCTGACAACAAGTACTGGAGAAAACTTGAAATACCTACATACATAAACAGTTAGATACAAAATTAATGAGGGTGAAAACAAGAGGTAATAAACCAATTCTGTTAAAAACTGGTATTATTTGAAGATATCAACTATGGATTAATAAACCGGGCCATACTGGTCGTTCAGAAGACTATCTGTTTGTTGGCGTTTGAAAATCTCTATGGATTCTAGGAAATATACTTTTCGTCCTCTACGTATCCTGTGAATAATTTTATTTGGATCTATAGGTGGAAAATGATGGCCATTTTCGATGAATGGAAAGTAGAATAGTCGATTCTCTGGTTATTCTAGTCTGATTGATGCTCCTTGTATCTAGTTTCGAATGATCTACCAGTCGCAGACAACTTGTAAACTCCAGTATTGCCATTTTGTACTTTTTATGCAGGGTGTTACATAATAGTATGTCACAAAGAGGTAAATTTAAGTGAAATTTTAAGGAAAAAAGTTCATATAAACATAAGTCCGCAAAAGCTTCGTTACGGAGGTATAGAGTGTTGAAATTTCCGGAAAAAATTGGTTTTTTCTTCAAAACTCCTGCAGTTTTTGAGATATTCAGCCCAAATTTGGAATACAAGCTATTTTTTATAGCCTCCATCAATACATGTCCTAAATTTAAACTAGAATCCAGAAAGTGTTATCTTTTCCGGAGCCATGTCTTCTTTTGCCCTTTCAAACTTTTTTGCAGTACGCCACTGATCAGCGTACAATCAATATTCGTCATCTTCGTTCAATGTAGAAACTCTTTTTACACATGTAATTTTTTCGTATCTCCAACCGTTTTCGAGTGAAAAATTATCGAATTTGAATTATTTGGATTGTATGTTATTCGTAAAATGAAAAGAAAATTATAGAAATGCTCCAAAGGTATGCCCAAAATTTGGTTTTATTTTGATAGCTCGTCTTCTGAGACTCAACTTATACTTATTCATTATCAAACTAAAAAAAGGACCATTAAAAACTAAATAAATTGCTGTAAGTGTCCTCCACCTGCAAGAATACAGTCCTCTGTCCTTCTTCGCATATTATCACGCACTATTTGAAATATTCCTGGGGTATTTCTTAACGTGTCACAAGAGGTCATTATTCGATTTCTCAATTCTTCTACAGTATTCACTGGAGTGGTATAAACTAAACTTTTGAGATATCTCCATAAGAAAAAGTCTAAACTATTTAAGTCTGGGAACCTAGGAGGCCATGGTTTTAGCCCACCCCGACCTATACATCGGTTGTTGAATGTATCATTCAAGAATTCCCTAGTTTCTCCACTGAAATGTGCTGGTGTCCTATCATGCATGAACCACATTAGTAATTTGTGATAGCAGTTCTCGAAAAGTTAGCTTCGTCTGTGAACATTATTTCATCATCAAAACGAGCATTTTCTCTAACTTTATCTAAGAACCATCGGCAGAAATTCAGTCTTGAAGGAAAATCTCGAGGAAGTAGAGTTTGGACGCGTTGGATATGAAACGGGTACAATAAAAAGTCGTGTAGAATCCTCCAAACTAGAACATGTGAAATATTCAACTGATTTCCAATTTCTCTTGTACTCACATGAGGATTCAAATCAATACAATTCAAAACTGCTTCTTTATTATCTGGAGCTCTCCTAGTTTGAGTTGCACCTTTTAAATGATTATTTGCAGTAAAATTACCATGTTCCCTCAACCTTCTGTGGATATTTGAAAATGTTCGCCTATCTGGTGTTACTCCATTTGGAAAGCGCACCTGATATAATCGCCTAGCTTCTGTTGTGTTTCCGTCAGCCAGACCGTACATGTAATGGATATCACCCAATTCGGCGTTAGAAAAATTAGCCATTTTTTCTTATAGCAGTAACTTCAAAAGCCTTAAAACTAATCGCTAGTTGAAGGAAAAATTCGAGCAGACACTGGTTCAACTCAAGCAACTGTCAAAATAAATAAATAAATGAAAAAAAATCAAAGTCTACTAGTAATTTTTTTAATTAGAAGTGCTTTCAATTCAGCGAATGCTTACAATCGTTCAATAATTTTTTGCTCGAGAACGGTCGGAGATACGAAAAAATGTATCAAAAAAGTTTTCAATTTGAACGATGATGACGAAAATTGATTGTATGCTGATCAGTGGCGTACTGCAAAAAACATTGAAACGATAAAAGAAGACATGGCTCCGCAAAAGAAAACACCTTGTAGATTCTAGTTAAAATTTAGGTCTTGTAATGATGTAAGAAATAGCTTGCATTCCAAATTTGGGTTGAATATCTCAAAAAGTGCAGGAGTTTTCAGAAAAAAAAACCGTTTTTTCCGGAAATTTCATCACCCTGTTGCTCCGTAACGAAGCTTTTGCGGACCTATGTTTATATGAACTTTTTTCTTAAAATTTCACGTAGATTTACCCCTTGACGTTGTGACATACTATCAAGTAACACCCTGTACAACGAAGAATGTGTGCTCACTGCTATAAAATAACATTGATTGCGGTTCGTCTGTTCTACTCCTCTGGTGGCGCCACCGCAAAATCCGTTGTTTCCGCTTTGTGTGGTAGATGCAAAAGTACGATAACTGATAAATTTGAGGTTGAAGAAATTATCGGTTCTCTCATTCATCCATTTGTTTCCAAATGATCGATGCTCAGAAATTGATTTTTAATAAATAATAAATAGGAAAACACTCAGTAATTTTTCGTTTCAATATTGAGACCAGTGAATTGTGGTTATATTAAGTTTTATAATTGATTTTGATTTAAGTGAGTTCCTAATATTAGTCACAAAGTTTTTTATTTTACAGTAAAGCTTGTGTAATGAATGAAATAATCTTTATATCATCATAATGATAATCTAACCGATTCTGTTGCAAATATAAGTGAATAGAAACGAAGAAATTTCATGAATATTTCAGCTATAAATATGTGTTCTCCTTTTGCTATAAATTCAGACACCAAATTTATCATTTGAGGTTAGGGTACGAACGGGTAGCACATTGACTGTTCTGTCGATGTATATATCATATTCTAACTGTCAAATCAAGGAGAAAACGGTCGCTGTACGAAATATCCGCCACGTGTATCCGCCATTAGTTGGCCATTACACGGGGGAGATATCACGCCCGAGCGTGCACCTAATAGTTTTGAATTTTAACCAATTATTTGTGTCTGCGGTTGGTTCACGTGGTAAGGCGTGAAATTATACATACGTACATAGATATTTTGAATGATGAAAAACATTTCTATTAGGTTTGTTTCAGTAGCTAACAAAAACAAGTACAATTTCAACTCTAGACTATAAACGAAATGGTTGAATCCAAATCGTTATGAATTTAAGTGCATGTGTTCTGTGTATATTCATATTGTTTCGTTGAGGCTTAGTAGGAAGGGGCACAATGATGCAAAGTGCACATAGATACTCAAGCATTATTCAATGATAGATTTAATGTATTTGAGTGGTGACATCTCTGAAGCGCTCATAGAAATGTTTGAACACATCCTATGCATTTGCGCCGACAGCTAGCCTCCCGTTGGCGCTCTACGAGTCTACGTAAAATGTAAAAGTGTTATTGGGACTTGCAGAAAATAAAAAATTTCTAAATATAGTTTGAGTGAATGTCAAGTGTTATACAGTGTGTTCCAACGAAAATTTGACCTGAAAAGAAAGTGGCACCTTACTGTCAATGTCAGATTCGAATTTCAGTGAGAAGGAGTTATTGGAATTAAGTGATGATGACGATGTTGAAGAGTCAGACAAACGATTTGGAGAAGAGTTTGACATTCCTTATTCTGAAAATGTGAATTTTGAGCATCTCCTACTTAATAAATTTGACAAGAAGTCACCTATAGTTCATCATGAAGCCAGGCATTTCTAAATATAGTTTGAGTGAATGTCAAGTGTTATATGTTAGAAAAAATCCAAGGTCTTATATTTTTGTTCTTCCTGATGTAGAAGAACAGGCAAGCTATGATTTCAGCGATGTGTCTCACACTTGCTTAAATTAAGTTTTGGCACAGCTCGAACATCTTCTATGTATAATTTTTTAGTTGATTTAAGTGCACACAACGTGCCATAAAAATAGCAATAGAAGTGTTCTTGATAATACTACATAAGTATAATATTTTGTTAATGTATAAGAATTTTTTCACAATATTTTTTATACTTTCTGAGTTGCATTTGTTCAATAAAAACTACTTTTCACAATCCTGCCTTAGTTATTAATTTATTGTTTTGTAATACTGAAGATAGGTCCAGTTATAACCTTCTGAGAAAGGATTTTTGTTTGTTTCCACAATGGTGTGCAAGTTTTCGTTCTCCATCAAAATTACTGGGTGAGCAGCTGAAACATTGGAATGATTATGGATTATGAATCTTGAAAGAAAACGATAAAACCCATCTACCCTCTTCCAAATTTTCAAGGGGTGCTCTAGGGGTTGAAATTCAAGATGATGATGGTACTTGCCATTGATCAGTATGGATCTGTTCCATTTTACTACACTGAAACTTGAATAGTCTCAGCGAAATAGTCTTCCCTATCTTTCAGTTGCTCACCCTGTATCTTTTACAGTTTTCAATTAAAAATGGAAATTCGTTCAAGGCAATGTAGAATAAATGACCACCTTTCTTTTGAGTCATCACTCGACCCATCTTCCCTATTCAAAATGTTCAAGGATTGCAACCCCCGCTCAGGGGTTGATGTTTCAGGCAAGTTTTGTACCTCAAAAGATGTCCCCCTTGGAACAAAAATGGACCTGTTTTTGCGTTTTGATCAGAAATGAATATCTTGGTAGATATAGCCACTGTTTAGTTTTCGTTGAAGCACCCTGTATATATAATTATTATTATAAAATCAAATCAAAAAAATTATTATCATTCTTGGCATTTTATACTTTACACATTTAGCAAAGTGCACACTTGAAAATTGATATAAAATAGGACATTTGTTCATATATTACTTGATTTTCAATTTTTATGCATCAATCTACCCCATCTCTGCCTATAGGAGGTTAGATCTCAGGGGGTCCATGATGGATATCGACGCCTGAGCGTATGAATCTTTGTGTTTCCCTTCCTTGTAACTACATCCCCTGCTAGATCCTTACAATAAACACTAATAGAACGAAGGGATATCTTCAGATTTATGTGAGATCAATGTCGATTTTCATGATCTGCCAAAAATAAACAACAGCAAAATTCACAAATGTATATCTATGAAAATCAATATTGACAACATCAATGTCAAGTACTGACAATGTCACAAACACAAACGTACTCAAGACGTTCATAAAATTTCTCGTCGTCTCAATTCTCTTCAAAATACCATTAATGGCACTTAAACCAAATTCAATTCATGATGTACAAATGTTGCGTTTGGTCGAAAAACAAATTCTTTCCCTTAAAGCTTTGCCACTGTAACGATGCCAAAACTAAAAGGAAACGTGCTCCAGAACTTGTATGGGCAGAATGGATAGATGAAACTTTTCAACCTGCTTCCATAGTTGGAAAGTCGAGATTTCGTTCGAATTTAGTTGAAGTCTTCTTCTATCACAATGGGAGACATAAAGATATTTCTCCAGTCAATATAATTTATAATCATGGTAATCTACTGGATGCTAGAGTAACAGTGAAATATAATGGAAGTTGTATCGTTGCTAAAGTGTATGGTAATAATTCCCCAAAGTTTAAAGGTTTTCCAACTGTGTTTTATGTTCGTCTTGAGAGAACAAGATCTTTCATTCATGTACCTTTGAGAAGAGTATTTTTGACCAAAGATCAAGCTAAGATTTTATTGGTACAGAGAAAGAAATCTTGAAATAAAGTGTGAAAACCTCTTTTTCTTCATTTATTTTCAGCCTGTTCATCTAAATTCTGGTAATATTTCGTCAATACATACAGAGAAGATTATCTGCTGTTTCTGAAAGTATTACTTTATATAGGGCTTAACACAATGTATCAGCGGATATATCATCTATGGTTGAAAAAATTTAAAAGTTTTTCTCATAGATTTGTCATCAAAACTTACATTCATGTTATTTGAGAATTGATGTTTATGTTTTGGCAGATGAATCTTTTGACAATATTAGGGTTAATCTACCAGAAGAAAATATCCGATGCGAAGATCTTTTGGCATTGATATATGGTACTCTTATCTAAATCATTAAACTAGTAAATAAATGCAAAAACTATTCAACAATTTGCTATATACAACCCACAAATAATATCGAACCTCCACAAGGCAAACCAAGCAGGAAAGAGTAACAAAAATTGAAAACAAAGTTAATTTAATTTGAATATATAAATTTTAATTTTTTTTTCATTACTGTCCTATCATTTAAGAAAAGTCAATATCAGTACAGTTTTTCAGATACGTTCAATTTCATCTTTCAACTTCTAAAACTTTTAAAATCTGCATGATCAGATTACAGAAACAAATATGAAATCTACAGGGTGGTATTTTTCACCTTTCCTTTCGATAAGAGAGTACGTCAACATTGTAGCGAAACATATACAGATCGCTCGATAGGCCGAGGGGGTCCTAAATTGTGACCAGCTCGTTCACCCGATCTGAATCTAATAGACTCTTCTAATTCAAAATATTTGAAAACGTTGGTTTATAGAACTACTGTACAAGACGTAGAAGACTTAAGAAACCGCGTTATCATTTCTTCTATCATTCTAGATACTCATGAGATCTTCAGTTGGATACTAAGATCTTTATGTCTAAACTCCCGTGTATTAGCTGAAGGAAGTTATTTTTAGAACTTACTATGATCGCTTTCTCTATATTAAGTGTTCATCAAACACATAAAATTGATCAATTTTTACACCAAAATTGTGGCATATACGGAAAAAAATGCGTGAAATAAGAAAGATTAAATATTGATTGGAAAGTTATGAAAAAATGTTTCAAATTGCCCAGGGGTACAAAGAACACTTGACCTCTGAAAAAGTACAACCCTGTAGATCTTCATAATTTTTTCTATGATCTGATAATATAGATTTTCAAAAGGCCCTTGTGTGCCGAATTTAAACTGAGTATCCAGTAATTTATTCAAAAAGTAACATATTATTTTAAAACTTGAAAATAACTCCTCAAAAAGCATAAAGTATCTAGGGTTTCATCTGCCAGCCGACTCCGAATGCTGCATACCAGATAACCAGCTGAGGAAAACGCCCGTTCTGCTTTGACACTTGTTGGTACTACATATAAAAGATATTGGTGAGCGAACTGTAGATTTTGTCCCTTTGACCCTCCTGACTCGTACAAATTGATTTCTTTCTTCAAAATCATATCAAGTGACGATGACAAAAGTGCCACACGTTTTCGCGAACGCTCTTTCAATGCCATTTCCAATTCTTCATCAAGACTAAGAGAAGCGTTCGCCATTTCAGGCTCTTAATTCTTTTCACTGCAGCTAATGGAATTAAATCGTCATCATTTATGGCTTCATCTGCAACTGAAAATGTTGAGGGTTTGTTTTGTATATTGACTGCAATATTGTCATCTTTGGTGCTGTTGTTGTGTAATCTTCCGATTAAATTTATTATTTCTTTTTTGATTGAAGATCTCGAAGGCATTTCAAAAGTTTGATCACTAGCAGATTGATTGAAATATACGTCGAATTGGACAGGGTTTGTCAAATAATACAATGCTGCGGTCATAAATGGATTCAGTTTTTGAACTACTGGTGTTCCGAGTTCTTCTAACTTTTTCATTATAAAATGCAGAGTAGCTTCGGCAGTTAACAAATCTGAATTTCGACGACATAATACTTCCACTGCCAGTTTTATAGGCTGAAATAAGAGTTCTAATCTGATAAAGCACGATATTCTTCGTCTGAGAAACTATGATTTGTATTCGATCAAAGATTGCAATCAATCAAGGCTTTGCTTACTTACACATTGCTTCACCTTATTGAATGTGGAAATCATATCTGCAAAACTAGACCAGCGTGTTTTGGAGTCCAGAAGAATGTCGTTGTTCGTTGGTGATTTTTTTTTAAAGTTTAACTACTTCTTTTACTTTTTTGATAAGGTGATCAAATTCTGACGCTAAGTCAACTTCATCCACAGTAGGTAATCTGCAGTCAAATCCTTCATTATCAATAATGTCATCTGAGCTACGAGTGTGTCTTTTGTACTGTCTTTTTGCGTTTCGGTTCCATGTTTTGATTTGTAAATCACATCTATAACTTCCAATTGAATGCCGTGAGCGTAGCATAGCTGGTGAAGAGAATTCATGAGTGGCCCAACCTTCACCATTACACTGGCCCCATCTGTAGTAACACCTATTATATCATCATCTAATGACAAGCCATATTCTCATAATTTCTTCAAAATAGTTATGCAACTCTCTGCAGGTATGCTTCCTACTATGCGCACCAGACCCAAACTCCAGAACATATTTTTATTCTCTGAGAATGTATAAACATTCACATTCATGAAGCGCCTGTTTCTGCCTGAAGTCCATTCATCGAAAGTAAGGCTGAATCTATGGTTATTCTTTCTTAGATTCATAAGATCCTGCGAGACTTTCATTTTCAAACTCATGCCATAATCCATAACAATCTGTTTTATGGAGTTAGGCGATGCAGGTAATTTATAGTCACTAGTCTTGCGACGTGCCATCTTTAGAAATCATCCTTGAAATTCTTTCCTCCAAAGAAACTTTTTGTAGGGATGATAAGTAATCAGATATTTTCTGCCTCTTCGTACCGGTTAGAGGAGGTAGCCTTACTGACGCGGAAGCATAAGCATTGAAGAATTTGATGGAACCAGAGTCATGTTTTCTGTCACTTTTTTATGACAAGTATCAATTTTCTGTTTGGACAGTAAATGTACATGTAAGCATTTGGGAGGTCGTGCCGTTGTTTTCAAAATAGACAATTTGCACTGGGCAGTTTGTCTATCCTCTGTCTTCAAAAGTATTTCCATATCTTTGATCCACTTTGAAACTCTTTATAAACTACCTTTGTTGTCGTATTAACAGAAAACGAATAGACCGAGAGAACTTAAACACACAAGGAACTTTTTTCAACTGTTATTGGAATAGTTTATAAATCTACAGATTGCCATGCACTCTGACACGTCCAGGCTCAAAACAATGACAAATCTACGACAACCGGAAAACGTCTCGTCTTACTCATACCTATCGCTCTGTGGCCCTAGCGTCACTTGTTGCCGCCGAGAATAAGTACATGGCTTACATAATTCAACAACAACATGTGAAAGCACTGAAAGCTAACCAAAATTGATATAATACCAATCTTGCAAATCTTGCGAGATCGCGCATGATTTTGGGTGCGAGATTGATCTTGCAGAATAGGTGTGAGATCTCGGTATTGCAAGATCTTGGTATACGAAGATTGCATTCCCTAGTAACGAAGCATTTGTGCTTGATGATGGCTTGGGGAATCTCTTAAACTTATTCATTTACACCCTGTATATCATAATATTAGGAATTATTTCACCAGTTTCTTTTCGTTTTTGCAGCTTCCAGTTTAGGGACGATCGTACAAAACTCTGTGTCTTCTGAGCATTTAACCATTTTACGTACTGTGCTTTCCTCCAATCTTCATCATCATCATTTGACATTAGCGCACAATCCATATAGTCTACAAATTTAAGTTACTCCCTATTTCATCAATTCGTGTAAATATGACTCTCTGATACGGACCTGTATGTAGCGGAAAAGCGAGGGGAGGATTTTCGGTAGAGATCAACTTTTCAGGGAGAGTTCTTCACCGCGTGCCAATGGGGCCGGGATTTTTCCCGGCACCCCTGTTTTATTTTTTCCTTGCAGGTTGCGTACAGAGCGGGAAAATCCACGATTCCGATAGCTTGCCGGAAATTTATATGAATGTCTTTTTATATGGCCCGCTGCGTTTCCCTCCTTTCGCAAATATGTGGCTCAATTTTTTTAGCCACTGCCTCATTGTGAACACGTGTTGTATATGAAATGTTTGAATTTCGGCTGATTCGGCAATTCGGCATCGCTCAAATAGGGATTTTGGTTTTCGCTTTTGTGAGTTATAGCAGAATTTCTTTCGCAACGTTTCAAAGCTTTCTGTTTGAGGATGTTAGCATTCTACTAGATAAAAAGTTTCATTCAATACGATATGCGCATTTATTATGTTAAGTGCCACAGATTTTTTGAATGATACCATATTTACTCTGTTATCTATGGTGCCAATTCGTTGGAAGATTTATAGGATTTAAACACCTCAAAAATGTCTAGGGAACACTTACCAATATCTTTAAAATATGAATTTGATGATTCGAATTTATAGAAATCTTTCGGTTTTTGTTAGGATGTATTGTATATAATGTATTCTCAAGAAAACAAAATAATATTTGAATTCTCCAAAGCACCTATTATAAAAAAAAAAATTTGAAATTGACGAAATTTGGTAAAACACAAAAAAAAAATCCTGAACTAATATTTTCGAAGCGATATGGAAGCACTTATATTTTTCAGTACCCAGAAGGTCCACCTCTGTTTTTAATGACACTTTGGCATCGTCGCGGCATGCTCAATATTGAATTGTTTATTACATTTTGGCCTAAGTCATTCCAAGACCCCTGAACTGCTAATCGAAGCTCCTGTTCATGATGGAAGACGTTTTGACGCAGGAGATTTCTTTTTAGGGTGTCCCACGCATGCTCGATGGGATTCAGATCTGGGGAGCAGGATGGATACGATATCATTCTCTTCAAGAACGTTCAAGACAACTCTTGCACGATGAGGAGGGGCATTATCTTGTTGGAAGAGTGGATTTTGACCCATTGTTTGGAGATACGGTACCACTACAGGTAAAACTATCTCATTTGCGTACGAATTTCCCGTGAGGTTGTTCTGTATGAAAACGAGGTCAGTTCTTGGCACCAAGCTAAACGAGCAGCGCGACTTCCATGGGTCAGTTGTGGAACTCTTAAAGGACGTCTGGAGTGGAGTTGACCTTCGTGCAGTCGATTTCTTACAGTTTGGTCGGCAATTTGTACATTATGAACTCGTGATAGCTCTTGAGCTAATTGAGATGCTGTGGTAGTACGATCTCTTCTGGCTTGTAAAACCAAAAATCGGTCTTGGGCGACTGTAGTAATCCTGAAACGACCTGTATGGCGTTCTTCTACGCTATCTGTTTCATTGAAACGCGACCATAAACGGTTTATGACACTTGGGCTACTTCCCAGAACCCTGGATACTTCCCGTTGTGAGCTCCCAGCTTGGAGCATGCCAACGGCTCGTAACATCTCTTCTCTAGTCAAATGTCGTCTTTCCATGGTCGAATCACAAAACTTGAATCTTTTATTTGTGCTTACAACAGAAACAAAGTGCCAACTAACTGATTTCAAACACTGAATACATGAAATGATTATAAAGCAGCGTCGCATCTGCTGCATTTTTAGTTTTTTATAAAAAAAACTGAAATCTGTTGCGGCACTCTACATAATTTGGTGAGAAATTGATGCAGGTTTTAATTTCTCAAAAAAATCCTCCATATTGATCGTTTTGGATACGATATATCGATATTCAGAAGTGTTCCCTAAACTTTGCAGAGGTGTTTATAGGGATGAATGTAAAGAAAGCAGCGTAAAGGTACCCATTGGAGCGTTTCGACGTTCGTTTTGGACGTCAAAATGGTCATGAAAAGGGGTTCTCAGCGTCAAATTATGTCATTTGTCACTTATTTTAGGTTAATACACTCAATTGATAAATATGAAAATCACTTTTGATTTAATATAATTACTGTAATCTTTAGTGTATATCGCGCAAAATTCTCTCTATGTTGTCCAAGTATAGAAAGCTAATATTGCTATATAGCTGGACGACTATGAAAAGTGACATAGCCATTTCGTATCGAAACTGGTTGTCTCAGGTTTTTTATTGTCAACCCTTGAAGACCGAAAATATGAACGTCATTTAAAAAATCAAATAAAAAATCTGTATTCATGTAGAAGTACAGAGAATAAAATTAGAAGGTACACCGTTGATATTTTTCACTTCGAAAGATAAGGACCTCCCTAAAGCTTATATAATTTAACAAAAAGGAACAGAAGTATAACTTTGGACACCATTATAGAGAAACGTTATAAACTGTTCCTCTGCCGTCATGTAAATATCGGTGCCACTTTTTGACAGCTGACTCAGGATCAATGCTCTCTAGGGAATTCACAATATTGGTTTGCGAAGTCAACGTTTCAATGACAGTTTCTATCGCTAGTCAGTGGCACTGCTTTCTTAGGAAACAGTACGTTACGATAGGTAAAGTTATAAGAATTGTGCTTTCTGCATGGCGTTTCACATAGTGATTAAAACAGCAACGTATAGCGTGCTTACGATAATGAATATAAACAAAAAATACTTGCTGATTCAAAATTCGCTAGTAACCTCACCTGTTCATTACTTCTTTCAGTACTTGCGGTATATAAATCAATAATTGTGATTAACTCAACATCTCAATTCCAATAAGTCTAATCCACTGTGAAAAGTAAGACTTCATAACAAAAGATAGCCGCCAGTAACAAAGCGGCTAATCCTTCCATAGATCAGATTGACGCGTCTCGTATGTCTGTCTAAGCAAGCATCCATGCTTCTTCACCCCCCAACCAACCCCCGGAATCCCCTTCTCCCAGACCATTTCATACAACAGCCCATTGACGTGATGCTCTCTCTGACTTTTAATAAAACTCTTGTCTGTTTGGATCTGATAGATGACTTCACCCTGGTTAGATATTGAACTGGCACGGAAAACGAGGGAAGAAAACAGGGCTGGATTGAGCATGTATCACTTTTTTTTTATTTTAATCAGTCACTTAGTATTCCAAATATTCCTACTTGTTCTGGAAATATTAAAAAATATACAAGATGCACAGAATGGGTTAGCATCAGTACAGGATGATCATTCAGTTATAATCGATCTATTACCTCGTTTCTTTAGAATATATTGAAAAAATGAATTAAAAAAATTAGAGAGAGAGTTCCTTTTGATAAGTATATGTTTTAACTGAATAATTTCGAGTTGTTTTCCATCTGCTATCATTAAATAGAGGGTGTTCCATTTGGAATAACAAATACAGGGTGCTTCAACGAAAACTAAACAGAGGCTATATCTACCAAGATATTCATTTCTGATCAAAACGCAAAAACAGGTCAATTTTTGTTTCAAGGGGGTACAATACTTGCCTGAAATATCAACCCCTTTGCAATCCTCGAACATTTTTAATAGGGAAGAAGGGTCGAGTGATGACTCAAAAGAAAGGTGATATCTTTGTCTACATTGCCTTGAACGAATTTCCATTTTTAATTGAAAACTGTAAAAGATACAGGGTGAGCAACTGAAAGATAGGGAAGACTATTTCCCTGAGACTATTCAAGCTTCAGTGAGGTAAAATGGAACAGATCCATGCTGATCAATGGCAGTCATCATCAAGTACCATCCTCATCTCGAATTTTAACCCCTGGAGCAGAGGTGACAACCCTTGAAAATTTGGAAGAGAGTAGATGGGTCGAGTGATAACTCGAAAGAGAGGTATTATCTTTGTCTGCATTCCCGTGAAAGAATTTTCATTTTTGATTGAAAACTGTAGATCATGTCATGTAGATTGATCAGAAATTAATATCTTGGTAGATATAGCCTCTGTTTAGTTTTCGTTGAAGCACCCTGTAAAATAAAGTTTGAATTTAAACCAAATTCGACAACCATTACAGAAAATCTTGTATAGCGGTCTCAACGAATATTTTTTGTTCATTAATAAAGGACTCATGAAAATTACTTTGAATCGTGGAAATTTGAAATACCTTCTATCAAAAAAGTACCAGAAAATGGTCAATGAAATACACAATATTTATTTTTCATTTTTTTTATATTTTATAAAAAACTTCGAAAAGTACGTTCGTTCAAAATGTAACCCATATTTTTTCAATTCATTAGATTCGCCGTAGAAAACTAAATGAAGGTCCCCATACATACCCTGTATATGAGATTTCAAGTTCTCAAATTATGGCGAAAAAACGAATTTTACGTACCTACCTGAAGTTGGCAAAGGATTCCTGCACGTGCATAGACAGTTCCCAGAGTATTAACAAATAACTGCTCATTTGTGTAGCTAGCCGTTGTGTTCGAATTAATTCCACTGAGAGTTAAAACAATAATAGTATTTTATCTATGCTCAGAAGACTGTCTATGCTCTGGTATATGTCTATGCACGTGAAGAAATCAAAGCCTTCTTTACCAAGTTCAGGTAGGTACGTAGAATTCGTTTTTTCGCCATAACTCGAAAACTTGAAATCTCAAGAAGGTGCATACATATACATACAGGGTATGTAAAGAAAACTTCATTTAGTTCTTCTCGGCAAATCTAATGAATTGAAACAGAAATTCAAGTAAAACTAGGATATTTCATGAACGAAACAAGCTAGATTTATGTGTTAGCTATTTTTGTAATCAAAATAACAAGTGTCATCGAAACAGTCGTCAAAATACAGGGTGTCCTATATTAAATAACAAAGTTTGTATGCACTTCCGGTATAACCGGAAGTGCTATTGAGGTGTAAATATTTTGAAAATAGAGTTTCAGACATGCTAAATCAATTTCCAAAATTTCAAAACGAAAGCATTATTAGTTCTCCATAAACATCTAATACCCCACTCAACTTGGTATATACCTGTATAAAATTAATGTCAGTGTGTATGTTCCCTATGCATTTCAAAACTACTCGACCCATCGGGATAAAACTTTGGAAATATGTTGTGGGAACATCGGCGAAGGTTTCGGACCAGAAATTTCTTCAAAAGGAAAATTAGATCGTGCCAGGATAATCCATGAACCCCACAACACCTCATCCAAGCCGCTACAGAAGAACGGCAGAATATCACCCCAGATGGGTCGAAAACCTAAACCAAAGTATGCCTAGACGGATTCAGGATTGTATCAGGGCAAGAGGAGGTAATACAAGCTACTGAAGCCGAGAAAAAATACCTACTCCATGACAAAACAATTTTCAATTTTTTTACCACATGCGGAGAGAGTCTCTGATTTCTTTTATTTGTTTCTCTCTTAAAATAAACCTTAATTTATTTCCTTTTTTCAGTTGATATATCTCGAAAAGGATCAATTCTAACAATTCTTCGAAATGTCCAAAATCCTTTGGGTAATATTCAAAATAATAGAGCTTATACTGTATTTAGCCCACCTGCAGCTGAGCATATAAAATTTTAACCTTTTTGCCAGATGCTCGTATGAATTTTTTATTCTGAACTTACTAAGATTTTGTGTATATCACTTGCTAGGCCTATGTTGAAGTTTGGACTCGTTATATTTATGAATTGATCCAGAAAGGGTACAAATATATTTTCGTTATTTTTTCAGTTTCTCTTGAATTTGTAACAAGGTTTTTTGTTGATTGAATAAATAAATGAGAAGAAAACGTTTTTTCATCATCAAACACAAATGTTCGTAAACCATTGACGTATTAGAGAAAATGTTTCTTTAATGAATTAGTTGAGCTATTCCTTTATGGAAAGTAACATTGATTTAATATTTTCTGTGTGAACAATGAGCTAAATATGAAATAACTTTTTTTAAACGCACCTAGTTTTTCGTTTTCGATAAAACATCCTCCAATGTAAACAATTGCGCTTTAAAAGTGATTGTTAAATATCATATTATCCACAACTGACAGCACCCTCCCTATTGCAGTTTCCAGCTCATTTCAGCTGATTAATATGATGCAGTTCAGTGAGTGTGATGTATTCGACCACGTCTACCAACAATGAAATGGTGATATTTTTATTTAGACATAGACAATGACATTTTTGCCACCATCTGAATAATGGATCGTAGAATGCGTTGAACTGTGCAGAATTTGCGTATTGACTGCATGTTTTATTGGTCGACATTGCCCGCATTTTTAACCACATGGCAGACAAATATTGTAACACTAAATAGTTTGAATGTTTCACTAGATGATTGATAATACGTACTTGAAGCTGTATTAGTTTTGGTGGCAATGGATGTGCAAGAGTAAAATACATTCTGTCAAAAACTACCAAGAATCCAATCATATAAATATTTTTCAAACACTTTTGCCTGAATAAATTTTAGTTCTCTCCTGGAATTCTGTTTTAGGTCTTCAATCGATTCAAAACTTCTAAATGTAATTTGAGTTTTGGAAAAAGAAAAAAGCTATATCAGGTGATTACGGTGGTTGTTCGATGGTATCTGCTGAGTTTTTGGTCAGAAATTCATTCACAGTGATAACATTGTGACTCTTTTGGAACTAGTCGAGCGGCAACGCGTTTCATGCCCAAACAATCGTTTAAAATGGTTCGCATTCATTCGTGAGACACAGAAAGTTCATTGCTTATCTTTATCAAACTTAAATAACGACTTTCCTACCATTTACCATTTCCTTCATTTCATTGATGATAACTTCAGTTGAAGATGTTGATTGCCAACCAGAGCCAGGCAAATCTTCCACCACATCTCGGACGCTGTTGAATGCACTGTTCCACTCATATACACATGTTTTTGATAAATTCGATTCACTGAAAGCCTTCTGTAACATTATCAGCGATTCGGCACACGAAATTCTATTTGCAATACAAAATTTGGGACAAATTCTTTGTTTGATATTCTTATTCATTGCAGAAATCACAGAACACACTTGTAAGAACTGACAAAATCGAGCCCTGTAATTTGGTAAAGACGTAGAGTAATAAAAGCTCATAGAGTATGCAAATCAACCAAAGAGCAGTATTTCGACAAGTAATTCTTTGAAAGCATAAGTTTACATAGTGTCAAAGATAACAATAAAAGTTGATCCATTGGAATATAAACCATGAATATTAACAGCTTGATGAATTTTCTAGAATTTTTAATAAATCCAACTTTATCCATGCAAGACAAGCGTATACCTACATAATTTACCCTCAAACTAATGAAATTAGAAAACATCCCGTCAGCAGAGTCTGAGGAAAATATGGCGCCATGGCAGGGGCCGCAATAAGGCTTTATTATCCTTTATAAACAGGTAAAAGTGGTGCAGCGCAGACGTTCTGTCCTCTCTAACGGTTTATGATCGTCGTTGAGAAACTCAAATGACGACGAGGGACTAACCCAAGGGTATTTGAGGGACCAAGGAATATTGAAGGCACCTTCAACTTGGCAGCGTTATAGCAGCACAAATTGAACGTTATGAACTTTGACTACGATATTTCGTTGTTCAAAAGCTCGATCAAATAATTTTTAAGAATACCGATATCTTTCTAAGATTGAGAATTCTATATACATAGCAATCTTTCATAACTAAAGAGTGAAACGTTAAAATATGCTAGTACGTATATATGTAAGGATTCCTCGAAAATATGTAAAGTATAAATATCATTTGAAGGATTTCTTTAAGAACAACAAGAGCTCTTAACGAAGAGTTTATTCATCAAACTTACGATTATTCCGTTCCTCAGGAATTATAGTCTATTTGGTAAAAACGTGAAGTAATAATAGCTCATTAAGTATGCAAATCCTCAGAAGTATGGTAAGTGGACAAATTCAAAAGTAAAAATAGTTTCTATGATTTTGTCTTGGAACAAGTACCAATTTATTGCCGTATCTTTGATAGAAACCATCATACAAATCTTCAGGAAGAACCCGACTACCTGACGACGATTTTCTCTGTTTTTGTTACTTGCGAATATTACTGTCCCCGTTTTAAATAACATTTTTACTTAAGACGTCTAAAATTTGTAGTCAGTAATGTAGACGAGTATGTGTTTTAGGTTCTCTTCGAAAATAAAATTGAATCAATTGAACACTAATTTATTCAAAAACCATAGTAATTTAATGTAAATATCTCGATAGTTACGTTTACTAAAAATAATTATTTCATGAATTTCATGCATACTTAACTTAAGCTAAAATCTATACGTTAAAATATATAATTATTAAATAATATTCATGATATTTCTGACTTAACTTAATAATTTCAGCAAATTATCTTATATTATAGTAGACTTAAACTAGATTTTCCACATGAGTTTTAACATTACCTAACAGAATGTTAAACAATGTTTTGTTACTTCGATTCAAAGGGTGGCAAGGAGAAATTCTCACAAGTTGTAATTTTATAGGAATTTCTTACCATTTTATTCAATCTCAGGGGTTGGTATCAAAATAAAACGAGTTCCTTAGTTAGATCCCAAACTTTAGAATATAAATGATATTGTTCACAGTTCACAGTACCATAAAAACGAAGGGATTATTAATATTTCAGTTTCCCTTAACCAGGACTTTATATAATAATCATGAGATGATACGTATGAGATAAACGTTTATCTCCTCCCAGAAGTTCTTCACATTAGTATATCAAATAAGAGAATAAAGAATGCACCATAAACGCAAATGGTGCAAAATATGTAGATATACCGTTATTGAAATTAACAATACACACGAACCTGGAGTGAATGAAGAAGGAATGAAGTTAAATGAGGTAAAAACACGAGGTTTAACTTTAATCTACACTTTATTTGAAAAAATTCGACGACGTTTCGCTGACACAGCAGCTTTATCAAGAATGACAAACAGAATGAAGAGTATGGTATTATAAACAAATCGTAGAACAAGTTGGATGAATAACAGGAAAATCCACACCGAGCCATTGTACAGTTAGTATGAAAGGTAATAAAAACTAATTAAACAAGTTAAGTAGGGGTGAGTAATTCACATCTACCTGTTCATTCAAAAGCTTGTCCGAATGTTTGTATCTATTTATTTCTAATGATTCTAGGAGATCTAATTTTAAACTTTTGATTTTATATGTAATATGTCAAAGTTTTTATTGAATGAATGGTTTTTTTATTAAGTGGTTTGAATAATTTGAATCAGATTTATTTTTATCGAAGCTACGTTTATGTTCAGATGTTCTTATGCCAAAACTCCTATAGGTCCTACCGATATAAATTTTATCACAAGAACCGCAATTGAGTTTATAGATTCCTGATTTACTTGATTTTTCAACACGAGATTTATTATTTTTAATATGTTCACCTAAGTTATTAGAAGTTTTGAAAGTTATATTAAGATTTTGTTTGACGAGAAAGGATTTAATATTTGTACTTGCAGAACCGCAGAATGTTAAACTGTTGAATATGTTATAGTCTTTATGAATAGGATATACTTCATTTATTGCTTTCTGATACGTTAAACCTTGTGTTTTCATCTCATTTATATCATGGATCTACATCAAATAACGGCCTCCACAATTCAAAAAAAGAATGAAGTTAAATATATGTAATAATCCTAAATGGAAGGGGTGATAATTTGGTACAGGTCAGAAATAACTGAGGTGGCTGAATTGTAGAATAAACTGGAGTTGTGAACGTAGTGTGAATGAAGCAGGTAAGATATGTATGTCATATATGTTCCTTGTAAGTCTAAACTTATTTGAAGGTTATTAATGAATTCTCCTTTCCCTCTAGGTGCGGGAACCCATCAATAGATCTTGTCGATTATTGTGTAAAAGTGGGGACCAATGAACAGCCACAGCGGTGGCAGTGGAGCATTGGATTTCGTCGATTAGGACCTTTCCAACCCAAATAAGGGCGATTTTAGATGAACTGAATGAGAACTATACTCAAGTATAAGAGGCCTGAAATAGATAACCAGTTGGATGTTTGCCACAAGTTTTGATAGTTGACTCATCTTAGATGTTGTGCGGCTTAGAGTGTAAAGTGAGGTTTCTCACTTGTTTGAAATCTTCAAAAATATCAAAAAATCCACAAAATTTGTGAAGCCCAGCTAAAAGCTATAACTCATGCTTAGATTTTTGAAATAATTGAAGATTTTTAGAGAAATACATCCGCCAAAATGCATTTGGTTAACAACCAACTTTTCCTTTCTCTTTCATCAAAACTTCTGACAATTGACTGGGAAACCTATCCTTTGTCTCAGAATGAGAAAATAGAATATGACAATAGCCTGTAGTTCAATTTTAGGACAGTTATAGTTTACAGGTTAGCATGACATTTGTCATTGATTCAGTCCTGTTAATAAACAGAGAGATCTCAAGTAAATGGTAAATGGCCTTGATGTCTTAAAGCATCATATACATTCGATATAATCAATTCTTCACTTTGGGAAAGTGGTATATTTTTAGCACGATTAACACTTTCACCAACTACTAACTTATGTTATAATTACATTTCTTGGGGATAAATTCGGAGAATATATTTCTTAATATTAATCTTTAACCCTTGTCCAAGTGGCACGCATATGATTTATTTCTCTACTGCTTTACCAAATCGACTATAGGTAAATGACGATATATGAAAACTATACCGTGAAATATGAATCTTTGAAATTTGGTGAAATATGTCAAATATGAAAAATATATAATTTATATATAAGGTTACATTTGTTGTCTCGACTTACTCATTTATAATAAAATTATTATCTGAAATATATAATGAAATAAATTATAATGTATCCCACTACGTTCTAGTGGGTACATTAGAAAATTGTGAAGTTATGTTACAACCATACTCCATGCATATATTCTTCATAGACGCTTTTCAATAACAGTAAAACAAACCTTCAGTTTCAATATTTCATATGCCGGATTCATTTCCAATAATGAATTAGCATATCGGAAATATTCAATTGCACAAGTGTGTTCACACTGAGCAAATACTGTTTAATATATCACATTCAGTCCCCTGATATTATACTGTTATAAAGGCAAGTATCTATTTTACGTTGTTCATCATAAATTAAACCCTTCGTGGAAGCTTCAAAGGGATGACTACTCATGTATGAAATTAGGGCAGCCTCTTGTCCATCAGTACCAAGAATTAGTAATATTGATGATTTATTTATTTTATGGAAATTCATTTTCTGTGTGTATCCTACTAAATTTTCATAACAGACATAAAACCAGGATTGAAACATACAGATTATCTAGCACATACAGAATGGGAAAAAAGAAAACTGATTCTAATGAACGCTAAATCAAAAGATATACGGATTAATAAAACTACATAGAGGAAAATCCGCTAGACCAGTAGTGTCATAAATGAATACACCTTCAAGTAAATTAGCAAAGTTGTTAAATCAGGAATTTATTGATCTCACAAAATTCCGTCAAACAAGTTTACTGCACTTGTACAAAGCTTTCTTTTATCAAAATTTTTCATAATTGCATCAACGATAAGAGAACAAATCTGTTGGAAATCGATAAACTTTGCAAAAACTCAAGTGAAATCAGCCTTAATAGCCAGCTAGATATTAATAACTCTCTACTACTTAATATCAAATAAGGCTAGTATAAAAGTAAGTTCATTTCGTATTTGATCATTTGAAAATGAAATAAAATTGTGGAAAGTATAAAATATATTTAAAGAATAGTAATTATAGATACTCTATGAATTTGACATCTATTTTTCAATTTTTTCGCACGAGAATGGATAGAAGTGAAGTCGCAATTTATATCATATGAGATATTTGGAGTAGTTGTAACTACCCAGATTTTCTGTGTCATTTCTTCACAATAAGCGTATATTTCCTATCGAAGATGCTGATCTTACATCTCCACACTTGGTATGTTTAATTTTAAACTATTTGAAGGCTTTGAGATTGAATATTATGGTTTAATAAATTTAATCTTATAACTTGAAATGTTCTAAAGGTATACAAGAAGCAAGACATCCCAGAACCATCATAACTCTCCAAAAATTACAAGTCTCCTCCTCATCAACCCCCGTTACGATCACAGCAACACGCGTCGCCATTTACATGTGAATCATGTCGCCAGTTGTGCGCTGTTTCGGTGCGACTTGCTCACCCCGAGAATTTTAATGGTCTAAAGGGCGAGAAGTCATCCCCGAATCTTGGAGACCGACAGTGGGGGCCTTAACCGCCTCCCACTAGGGTCAATACATTTGGAGTCTTCCAAGGTAGAGATATTTGCCTCAAGGTGAATAAAGGATTGAACTCTGAACTCAGATTGAAGAATATAACGACGAAAAACATTGTTACTTCACATAACTTTTCAATAGATAATTAAGAAATAGACTGTGAGTGAATATTATATGTTGGTGGGGAAGGTCGTTCTTTATCAGGTTATAATTGGGTAATATTCCAAAAGAATCGTTATAAACAATAGAAAATATATATGTCTGCGCATATTAATTATACAGAGTGGTCCAGTGTCTATAGCTGAAAACATAGAGACTAATAGAGAATCGAAAAATTCTCAAGTTTTCAAAATGTTTCAGTATTTTTTTTATAAAAACTACAGTTTTTGAAATTTACAGCCGAAAATTGACGCAAGAGGTATTTTCAGAAAGATACATCTCTGAACAGGCCATACGTTTCTAACAGTATACAGGGTGATGATTTTTCACGACTCAGGCTACATTTCCCCCCCTAACTTTTCCAGTGATTAAATTTTTTCCATATCTGTCACTATTCTTGAGATATTAATTATAGAAAATAATTCAGATATTTTGTCTATAATTCATACGATTGTTGAGATTTTGAGTTTGAATTCGATAAAAAGGGTAATCTACGGAGATCTAAAACACTAGATGGAACTAAATTATGTGAAAGTATACACGGTGATATTTTTTCTGGATCATATGTACTTTTGGCCCCTTAAGCTCTTTTTGATACGCTACTGACATAATTTGTAAACGAAATGTGATTACCAATTCAATTTGAAAACTTTCTTGTCATTAGAGTTTTTTCCGTATCTACTACTGTTTTCGAGATAAAAATTGTCGAAATATCTTTTGAAGTTTAACGCGTAATGAAATGGGAGAGATTTTCGAAGAATCTTCTCTCAAAAACGGTGAGAGATACGGATAAATTACAAAAGATAAAAAAGTTGTCGAATCGAATTATTAATCACATTTTGTTCACAGAATACTTCAGTAGCGTAGCACAAGGCGCTCAAGGGGCCAAAAGTGGGTATGACCCGGAAAAAATATCACCCTGTATATTTTCACATAATTTCGTCTCATCTAGTACTGTATTTCTCCTTAAGTCACTCTTGTATCGAAAAATGTTGTCAGATATGAAAAAAAATTCAATCGTTAAAAAAGTTTACAAAATATTTGATCTATTCAATTCCATTTTTCCAACATGTGCGCCATAAAAATTTGGGGAGGGGGAAATGCATCAAAATATGAATACGAAAAGTTTTATGCACTGTTCAGAGATTGGCAACAAGAAAGGAAAACGAACTCCTTTTGTTAAGATTTTTTTATGATTTATTAAGAGATGGAAATCCACTATTCTATGGAAAATTTATTCAATCCCAAAAGCAACACGATATCGATATTTCAAAATATAAAAATTGTTTGGACGATCTTCTGAAAATTATATAGCTAAGAAACCGAAGATTTTTATAGAAGAAAAAATTAAAAATATTTAGAATGAGGTATATTTCGCGACAAAGGTAAAAATTATAATTTAAATAAAATTTGTTTATATTTATAGGTCGATATTGTCATTGGTCTTTTAGGGACTTAAAATTTCCGATATTGAAGATTTAGGTTCCAAAATGATAATTACAATTTCTACAACAAAAAGCAAAAAATCAAGACAGTTTACAATCATGGGTGATTTTCAGAATATTGGACTCTGAGACCTGAGAAATAAATGTACACGGCAGGTAATTGATATAAATAAGCTTGGTAATATGCTTAAACAAACTGCTACATTTCTGAATCTAAACAAACCAGAAGAACATATTGGACACTCTTTCCGCCGTTCTAAAGGGACAACGTAATTTATTTGTTTTTGATTTATACTTTGCGGTTGTGAAGAAAATACAGTCTGTAAGAATGAAAAACTTATAAACTTGTTTTTTCCTCCATTTGTATCGATTTTGTTCATTCTAACCTAGTTACAGAATATGCTATTCCATGACTTTTTGAGGCGACTAGTGGCGTAATACGATATGATTTTAATGGGTAACATAGCCCTGAAAAAATTAAACCTTGTATATCGTAACTATACATATGGACACATCTAATGAATTGATGGGTGAAAAATGCTTTTCCTGCAAAATTCAGACTAGAGAATGTGGGTAACAAGATTCTGATCAATTCTGTGATCTTACTGAGCGTTCACAGATCAATATCTTGTTCGTTGCTCAGAAGAAACATTGAACAACATTCAATAGCGTAGCAAGTTTGTGAACGATCTACCAATCAACAATTATCCTGCTATAATAAAAAATATTCAATTTTTTGTGCTAAAACTTGTAAACGATTCTTGTGATTTGCTATTTTTCTGTTGTTATAGTGGGTTTGTATATTAAATAGTAAATGTAGTTGAAGGGTGATTTGGCGCCTTGTCGTTACCTATAAGAATAGAAGCCTCTTCTTGGTATTACGTGATCTCCTTCCTCTCTCAGGAAATAACGGTGGACGCCTTTAACTCTGACATGAACTGCGGCATCACGGTCTTAATACGTTACTGCTAGGACTTATGGGGTGCTCGTAAACTTTGAATTATAGTTTTGGCCACGACAATGAGATTTTTGTGAAAGGCGCAAAACGATATCTTTCGTATTCATTTCTATATATCGCTTTCATCTTGAAGAAAAATTATGGAGTGCATCTCTCGAAGAAAAATCATAATACCATTCAAAAACAATCGAAACAGATTGAAGGAAGTGAGAAAAAACTCGTGGAAATATCAATTTCAATACATGTGGGAAAAATTATTGAACATTTTCTGGAAATTTTGTCTGAAAGCTATATGTAGAAAATCATAAAACGTATTCTTTACGCGTAGCTATAAACACGTATTGAATTGGGAATATATAAAACCGCACGCAACTGCTCATAAAAATGACCATATGTGAGAGCTATATCTTAAGTTAATGTTGCGTTTCTGACGCCTTTATTGCTGCTTCGAGACAAGTAATGACGAAATGGGCAAATGAAAATACCGCTTGAACCATTTTCGCGGGATTTGACAAGTTGCAGGAAAATTGTTTCATTTATTTTTATTTCCCAATATACAGTGTAAAACTGGAAAGTTTTTTAGCAAGTCTAGAATTGAAAGTGACATGATCAATGACGCAATATTCATTGCTGATCATCACTAATAAAATAACCTTCCTTGGATTTGATCTCTGGTTAGCCACCAGGTAATATTAACCCATTTGGTTTCACTGTACTCAAATGAAGACATCTTAATCTAAAAGTTGTAACTAGCTTTGATGATTATATGTGGCACTTTTACCTTGTTAAAGAAACTCTGCAATTCTTCCATTCCAGAGACATTGCAGTTACTCTTGTAACCATAAACTATCTCGAACACAGGTTTATAACGTTTCTTGAAATTTTCCAAAGAAACTATCGCTAAGTGGAGAAAAATTTCAAAGCTGCAAAATCTAAAGTTTTTTCTGAGATAAAACCCAGGAGCTAAATAGGCTACCTAGGAAACGTTTGTTTTGGAGTGTAGATAATTATCTGTCTAGATTATCAGTGTCCAAAGCTATGTCAAGAAATCGCTTTCAGGAAATAAAAAAATTCTTGTATTTTGCAGATAATTCAAAACTTGATAGAAATGACAAAATGTTCAAAGTGATACCTCGAAACTTTGAACAGTCTTCTATAGATTAAGCTATGATCAAATATTTTGGTCATCATTCTACGAAAAATTTATTTAAAGAAAACCTGTGTGACTTAGATCCAAAGACTGGATGATCTCCAGAAAATAAAATGAAGAGGTTTTAGGATGACAAAATCATTAGGGATAATCAATTTAAAAAGTACCCTTTATCATCAATTCCGCGAATGAAAAAATAAAAACGTGGGCGTTTGTAATATATTCACGACTCAACAAATAGATAGTTGTTTGTCAGATGGAATGATAACAATATTGTGACAATGAGAACAAATTACGATTTAGTTGAACCACTGTAAGTAGTAAAAAGATGGTTTTCAATTAGAAAGCAAAAGATTGATGTTTCACCGTCTCTTATCTTTTCCATGGGGGTGTTGATCTCCTTGATCAAAGTGTTAGCAAAATATATAGGGTGCCAGAGAAAACCGGACAATTTTTTTCCGTTATAACTTTCGCAATTTTAAAGCTAGATCATTTGTTATTGCTTCATTGGACAGCCAAAGGGCTAGGTTTTTCAGAAATTGTATCGAAATTTCACTTCCAGTGGAATCCAATATGGCTGACTCTTTCGAAAATGAGCAATATTTCAAGATCGCTGGAACATTTTTTTTCACTAAAAAATTCAAATGGGAAATTCAGTCGACAATTAAGTCTTTTTTGAACAATTTGACATATTGCTCTTAAAAATATACCAAGAATTGGTTTAAAAATTAAGGTGAAGAATATTTTTCATTCTGATTTTCAGCTGAAATCGAAATATTTTTTCACCTCATAGCGTTGGCACTCCTGAAGTTGTTGTGTTTTTCATGGATGTCCTAAGAAGACAAAGAACCATATTTTACTAAACTAACTTAAAATTTGATTCCGTTCGAATTCGAAATGGCCGACTTCCTTGAATATTAACAATTTTTCCCTCGCAATAAAAATTATGAATCCACTGCGTAATTCAATCATTAGATTGAACCTTTCCCATCATTTTAAAGGGTCTCGAATATTGATTCAGAATTGTGCCAATTGACGTCAATGTTTCTCTTCTTCGCCATCATATGCACCTCCCGTTTGTGAAATCTCTGAACATAGACTGGATGCATTAACTCTATGATAAACAAAAAATAATGAACTCTCATCGAGTTTTAGACGACATCTGGTTTGAACTCGAATTTTATCTTGGTGTTGCTTGTTTTTGATGTTTGAAATAGTTAACAATGGTTTTAACAAATGAGGATAAGCGTTTCATTGAATGTTTATTTGGGCGTGGCTATACTTCTAGTCAAATATTACGCCAATTTCCAGCCCCTAATTACAAAAGAAGTACAATTTATGATCTTGAGGAAAAATTTCGGACAACAGGATCAATAGAAAAAAGACCGGGTACTGGTACAGCTATAACTGTTAGAACACAGAAATTCGCTGAATGTTATCCTGAAATTGTCTATTAAGTTTGTAATACAAAAAATGTAGAGTTTATCCTTGAAAGAGATTATGAAGAAGGCGAGTGTTCTAACTATTCTAGCTGCACCAGTACCTTCTTCCTAAAGACTCTATTGTCCCAGTCTCACTATGTGCTCCAACACTAGGTCTATGTAATTTCTAGCCGTTACACTTGCAGGAAACGAAATCAGATCTGTTCTGCTTCCTAGTATAATGCCACCCCATAACATCACCCTTGGTATATCGGAATTTGTCTTGCTGCTCGGAGTCTAGCTTGTCTTCTACGATACCAATTCTGAACTCATCCGAAAAAATAACATTTCGCCATTTCTCAATATTCCATTTTTGGTGCTCGATGCACTAATCAAGTCTGTTAATTTTTCGTTGTCTGGTTAGCTCTGGAACTTTTAAGGGCCTTCTGCTATATAAACACCTTGAACGAAGTTTTCGACGGATGGTTTCGACTGATACCAGGCGTAGGTTTTTGAAATCACCCCCTGTGATACCCCATTGTGGCCGCTATATCCCTCTGGGTCACCTCTTCTTCAACGAGAGCAATTATTCGACCCCTCTGCACATCGAACAATCCAACATAAGGCATTTTCAATTATGATTAAAGGCTTTTTTAAATTTTGAAATTCATCATCTAACCGAACATTTTGTGATAATTCAACATTTCTCATCATACTATCCAGTTTTTTTACAACAAAAAAACTTCTTTTTTCACAAATAGTCAAAGATCCATAATCAATAATGTGAAATACCGAGTGATTCCATATAAATTTGGTTGTGTGTATTATACTAGAATTGTGCGGTCATTTTCCAGTAAAAATTGAAAAACAACTACGGTGCAGAGTTGGAAATGTAAAGTCACTTTATAATAAGAACGATATTCTTGTGAAATATATCACACATCCTTTTAACAGAACTTGTTTGGTGACCTTCAATAAACTTTTTTCAAACGAGAATTTCAAGCAAGATATGTCCCAATGGACACCAACTTTTGGTTGACATGACGAAAAAATTTCTTTTCATGTTTATGTTTCAGTTTTACTCCTTAGATGTTCACAATGTGAAAGAAATCATGATTTAATATAAAAAATTGATGGAATCTAATGATTTAGGAAGTGTTACACATTTTTGGCATCCCACGTGAGGTGCATCTTATGAAGCAATGAAAATTGATGAATGGTATTGACACACTTGAATTCTATCATTATTATTGTTTAACTGAAAAATTCATTACCTATCAATTATTAGCTTCAAATAAAATATTCATCAGGATCTTCAGAGGCAGGTACATCCTTCGTATAATTTTTACATGAATTGAATCCCATTCTAGAATTTATAACTCTCCAGATAATTGATTCTAAATCTAAATGAGATAAAAAACACAAGGTTTAACTTTAATCTACACTTTATTTGAAAAAATTCGACGACGTTTCGCTGACACAGCAGCTTTATCAAGAATGACAAACAGAATGAAGAGTATGGTATTATAAACAAATCGTAGAACAAGTTGGATGAATAACAGGAAAATCCACACCGAGCCATTGTACAGTTAGTATGAAAGGTAATAAAACTAATTAAACAAGTTAAGTAGGGGTGAGTAATTCACATCTACCTGTTCATTCAAAAGCTTGTCCGAATGTTTGTATCTATTTATTTCTAATGCTTCTAGGAGATCTAATTTTGAACTTTTGATTTTATATGTAATATGTCAAAGTTTTTATTGAATGAATGTTATCTTTTATTAGGTGGTTTGAATAATTTGAATCAGATTTATTTTTATCGAAGCTACGTTTATGTTCAGATGTTCTTATGCCAAAACTCCTATAGGTCCTACCGATATAAATTTTATCACAAGAACCGCAATTGAGTTTATAGATTCCTGATTCACTTGATTTTTCAACACGAGATTTATTATTTTTAATATGTTTACCTAAATTATTAGAAGTTTTGAAAGTTATATTACGATTTTGTTTGACGAGAAAGGATTTAATATTTGTACTTGCAGAACCGCAGAATGTTAAACTGTTGAATATTTTATAGTCTTTATAAATAGGATATACTTCATTTATTGCTTTCTGATACAGTTTTTACGAATGATTAGATCTATCATATCCGGATTATATGAATTATTAATGGCTATCTGTTTGATGATGTGATTTGTATTCACTCATTAAATTGCATAAAGTAAATAACCCCGTTAGACCAGTCGTATCTTACGTTACAGCCCCAGCCGTGAAATTGTCGCACTACCTTATAGATATCATTAAAATTATTGTTCATTCAAATCAAAAAAAATTTTCTATAAAAATTCTTTCGAATTGATAAATAACATAAAAACGTTAACCTACCACCTAACGCAAAACTTATTTCGTTTGATGTTGAGAATTTATACCCAAGTGTTCCTCCAGGTGATGTCAAAATATTAATCGAAAACATGTTGAATTCGAATCATGTTAACCACATAATTAAATCAGAAATATTGAATCTGTTGGACGTTTGCATTGAACAAAATTATTTTTCTTTCAACAACATCTATTACAGTAGTGAAAATGGTTTGATCATGGGAAATCCTTTGAGTCCACTTTTAGCAGAGATTTTATGAATAATATTGAACAGAAAATTCATACACATCCACTCATTTCCAAATTTCTTTATTGGTATAGATATGTTGACGACATCTTAGTATGTTTCATTGGAACTACTCGTCAATTAGACTTATTTCTTAATTTCATTAATTCCATCCATTTGAACATTAAATTCACGATAGAAATTGAACAGAACGATTCCATTAATTTTTGGACTTAAAATCACTAAACAAAATAATAATCATGTTTTTCGGTCTTTCGTAAACCAACACATACTGATACAATTATACATAACTACTCATTACATCCAATTCAACACAAAGTTGCAGCTTTAAACAGCATGGTACATCGGTTACTCAATTTACCTTTATCAGTAGAAGATTATAATAAAGAGTTAAATATCATCAAACAGACAGCCATTAATAATTCATATAATCCGGATATGATAGATCTAATCATTCGTAAAAACTGTATCAGAAAGCAATGAATGAAGTATATCCTATTCATAAAGACTATAAAATATTCAACATTCTGCGGTTCTGCAAGTACAAATATTAAATCCTTTCTCGTCAAACAAAATCTTAATATAACTTTCAAAACTTCTAATAACTTAGGTAAACATATTAAAAATAATAAATCTCGTGTTGAAAAATCAAGTAAATCAGGAATCTATAAACTCAATTGCGGTTCTTGTGATAAAATTTATATCGGTAGGACCTATAGGAGTTTTGGCATAAGAACATCTGAACATAAACGTAGCTTCGATTCATCTGATTCAAATTATTCAAACCACTTAATAAAAAAACCGAAAACCATTCATTCAATAAAAACTTTGACATATTACATATAAAATGAAAAAATTTCAAAATTAGATTTCCTAGAAGCATTAGAAATAAATAGATACAAACATTCGGACAAGCTTTTGAATGAGCAGGTAGATGTGAATTTTTCAAATTATTCCCTACTTAACTTGTTTAATTAGTTTTTATTACCTTTCATACTAACTGTACAATGGCTCGGTGTGGATTTTCCTGTTATTCATCCAACTTGTTCTACGATTTGTTTATAATACCATACTCTTCATTCTGTTTTTCATTCTTGATAAAGCTGCTGTGTCAGCGAAACGTCGTCGAATTTTTTCAAATAAAGTGTAGATTAAAGTTAAACCTTGTGTTTTTTATCTCATTTATATCATGGATCTACATCAAGTAACGGCCTCCACAATTCAAAAGATTCTAAATCTATTTATTGAGTTCAGGTATTCTCAATTGTGTAATTGTGAACTGTACTATTTCTACATGCATGTACTCACTGAAGCTTAGAAGTTAAAGGGACGAGGTGGTCCACGTTTAACCAAACAAGGGCCAATAATGATTTTACATGTGAGAGGTCTTGTTTATTTAGGGTGGGTCACGGAAACCCTGATATTTCGTGGGGTGGTGAAACGAAGGGACTCATTGTATCGAATTTGGTATGTAATTAATTTCTGATTCGCGGTGCTGCTTATATCCTTGACATACGTGGAATGTCTTTTTAGTTTTGCATTCTGAGATGTATAAAATTTTATGACCCTTTTGTTAACTTGAAAATACAGGGTGTTACATAATAGTATGTCACAACTTGAGTGGTTAAATCTACGTGCAATTTTAAGAAACAAACTTCATATAAACATAGGTACACAAAGCTTCGTTACGGAGCTACAGAGTGTTGAAATTTCCGGAAAAAATTGGTTTTTCCTTCAAAACTCCTGCAGTTCTATGTTGTTCGTTACCGGCCTTCATGGTGGAGCATTGCAGAATTCAGGAAAATTGACTCTTTACGGTAAGAATAAATAAAAGTGGGGATCTCATCTTTAAAACAAACTGAAAAAGCAATACATTACTTGACGAAAAAATTTCCAACACAACATAAAAATTGATCTGTCCGAGCATTTTTCCCATAAACTGAAGTGGAAAAAACGATGAAATCTATTCTGTTCTTTGCACTGTATTCAAGCTTGAAACTTCCACAAATAATCTCCTCGACAAGAATGAATTAATTGGACGAAAGAAAGTTCTTCAAACCAAACCCCAGCAAGAGATAATCATATGTGACTGTTACTTTATTTTCATAACTTTTTCATATTGAATATCTCTATTTGCAAATACTTGATTCGAAATAGCTTACTTGTTGAGGTCTTAGATAAAAGTAGATAAGATATGCGTTTATAATATTATTTACTTGCACAGGTGGGTGGTTAAATTTACATAAAATACACCTGACTAATAATTATGACATCGATAGTATTATATTATTTTCCGTCGATAAACAAAATTAATATAAATTACTTTTTATGAAAGTAAATATATGTTAACAGTTGAATAAATAACGATGCGTATCAAAATCAATACAAAAGCTATAAAATTATTGTTTTATTTTGTTGATTTCTTCCAACAAATTTCAAAAGAATGGGGGTGAATAAAATGCATTCAATTTTGGTCTTCAATTATCGAGCTCTATTACACAAAATGCTTTGTTTTCTATCGGGAAGGTCAAAATGATTATGTCCGATCTTCCAGATGTTCGTATATACACCAAACCAAATTTATATGGAATCACTTGGTATTTCACATTATTGATTGTTTTTAACCATGGATCTTTGACTTCTTGTGACGAATTAAATTTTTTGTGGTAAAAAAACTGGATAGTATGATAAGAAATGTTGAATTATCACCACATGTTCGGGATATTGTACTCTGTCGTTACTGAGATTTGAAACTGTGAATTTCAAAATTTAAAAAATCCTATAATCCTAATTGAAAATTCCGTATGTTGGATTGAATTACTCGTTGAAGAAGGGATGACACAGAGGGATATACAATGGGGGTACCACTCCTGAAGAACAAGACCACTTTTTGTGCCAAATTGCAAGAAGAGACCCTAGTGCGAAACACTCCTTACTCTAAAAGATGACCGCCGGATTCGGGTTTTAAGAGGGGTCCTGGAAGACAAGCTAGACTCCAAGCAGCAAAACGAATTCCGAAATACCAAAAGGGGTTTGTGATATTTTGGGGTGGCGTTATGCTGGCAGGTAAAACAGATTTGATTTCGTTTGCTGCTAGTGTTATGGCTAGAAATTCCGTGGACCTAGTGCTGGAGCCCATAGGGAGACTAGGGCGAGGTGCCCACGGTGAGAATTTCACTTTTATGCAAGATAATGCTCTTCCGCATACCAACAACCTCGCTCGACATTATCTTGGAAGAGAGGGAATCGCTATTTTGGACTGGTCAGCTTAGTCCCATTGAACATTTATGGATAATCTCAAAAGGAAAATAAGATCGCGTCAGGATAATCCAAGAACACCGCAATAGCTCATCCAAGCCGCCGCAGAAGAGTGGCATAATATCACCCCAGAGGAGGTCAAAAACCTAATCCAAAGCATGCCAAGACGGATTCGGGCTTGTATCAGGTCAAGAGGAGACCTGATACGAGCGGAAAGACTCTCTTATTTTCTTTCATTTGTTTTTTCTCAAAATAAACTTTAATTCATTTCTTTTTTCAATTGGAATATCTCAAAAAGGATTAATTCTAACAATCCTTCGAGGTGTCCAAAATTCCTGAATTAATATTCAAAATATCGGTTGATTCCATATAAATTTGGTTATGTGTATGTTTGAGTGTAGAAGCAGAAGAACTGATGGCCCAAAATAAAAGATACCATCTCGATATTTAATTAACCGAAATGAAACTGAAAGCTCACGAAATTCGTTAGAAAAATTCCATTCGCAATTTCGGTAACGTTCGCAGTAAAAGCTTGAATTCACAGATTCTTGGTCATTTTCGGCAGTCAGAACAGACAACAATTTTTTCCACCATGATTTCAATGTATACGGGTTCAGTTCTTCTTCTGACTCTTTTATGTTTAAGATATATTTTGCTACGTCAGAATCATATTCCACATTGTACAATATGATTTTGAATGTTCGTCTTAGGTAATAGAGCTTAAAGATCTGGATTATTCCATGGTCTACAGGTTGAAGCAAATACGTTGAGTTGAGGGGTAAAAATAACACTCTTATATTTGGATGCATAGTTTCAAGTTCGTGAGGATGACCTGGTGAATTGCTCAAAACTAGAACAGCTTTAAAGTCTAAATTCCTTTTTATTAAGTTTCAACTTCGCTTATAACCCACGCTTTCTTATTAGCACGTCAAAACACTGGCAGGTCGTTCTTGTTTTGATTTTTCTAAACACTAGGATTTAATTATCTGCAAAGCATCTGTGGTTCAATGACACAATGTCCAGATCCATTAGTACATAGCAGCTTTATAACTCTATCATTTGCTGCATTTGATCTAGGCCTAGACTTTTCGCTTTTGGAAATGAATGTTTTATTTAGCATTCTCTTCCAAAACAGTGCAGTTTAGTCTGCAATAAGTACGATTTAGTGCTGTCTGGCGCATCAGTTTTTTTCATAGAAGGTTGTATTGTCAGGCTTATGTTCTCTCCTGATTCTTCGTACTGTCTTCATGGTAAAGATATGAATAAGCCAGTAAACTAAAATGGGATCAAGAAATGTTCTTTTGTCTTCACTCAAATTATTTATAGAAGAGAAAATCTGCAAATGATCAACCTTTTATTATATCAGTTAATCGATTTCAATACTTAAAAATCAATCTGCATCTCAAATCTAGACATGATACAAGACTATTTTCAATCTTACAGTAGTAAGACTCAAGTATTTCGACTCTACTGAGCATGATTTCCAGATCGTCATGCAACAATTATAGTTATTATAGCTTGAGGTGTTCTTCGTGGAGCGCCAGCTATAGAAGTTCTTCCCTTTGTAATATGAAGGATGAAATAAGAAAATAAAAAATATTTTAATGCCTTTTATTCTCATAATTATTGCGTTTATGCATATAATAAATAACATAGGTACAAGCAGTCTTACTATATACAAAAATGTTATTATTCCTCAAATACTGAGAAGTAGGGAATATTACCTAATATAAGGCAATTCACAATGGTTGCGAAACAAAATTCAGAAATTTCACATTGCATTTAAATGGATATTTCAAGTAGGGACTCATAGATTTAGATACAAGAAAGTGAGGATATTCTTTATTGCATTTCAAGGGATGAAGAATTTTATCCGAAAAGTTCAATATATTAAAATCAACAATTAAAAGAATAAGAAAGAAAAAATGAGAATGAGGAAAGTTATGTATGAATACTTTGACTAGAAAGGAAATAACTTAGATTAATACGTATGTACAGAAAAATGAGTGATATTACGAGGTGCTATATCGAGTATATAACTTAAAGTTTGATCTCAACAAACTTAGGCAATGAAAAGTTTGAAAATATTCGCAATTAAATTCTGGAGGTTTACGAATATTCTATGATGTGACTACAAGAGTTGGCAAAAATAATAAGAAAGTGGAAAAACTAGGTAATTTTTGTTGGATATGATATACTTTTCTATTGATGATATTTCAAGTACAAAACATAAATAGTAAGGATGAACTAAGGAAGCTTAAGTAAAAAAATTTGTTTGAAAAAAATGTGCTTTAGAGTGTACACTATATATACACTATTCCCATGTTTAGGGCTCTGCAACTACACATTCGTTACATCTATTGGATAGTGTCCAGAACAGAGCAGTGCGCCTAATGGACCAGCAGGAGGACACGCGTAATGTACAGCCTCTAGCTCAAAAGCTTCTTGGGGGTTACTAACCTTGACGAGTGGTGTTTTCGCCAGGTATCAGGTAATAAGATCCACAATAAATCAACTTTCTCTCACTAATGTATAAAAGCAGAGATTTATCTTTAAATGATTATTGAAAGTTCGCGTTCAAGACGCCAGACCCTTTTTAAGGGTCTAGCTCCCCCCAAACCGTATAAGATCAAATCTTCAGAGAGCATATTGCCCACGAATATGACTCAATGTAAAAGATGTTTAATCTACAATTCTCTGTTGGATTGAAAATTTTTATTTGATAATATTAGGAAATATTATCAAGTTCACATTTATTTATTGATCAACAGTAATGTTGATATTTGTAGCATTGATGTCCCATTACATTTAGCATCTTCATTCTCATCGTTTTATCGTCATATCCATTATAACCACAATTTTCATAATTTTCCCAATAAAATACATGATATATCTGCTGATATTTCTGTGAAACATAATCAAGTTAACTTAATTCTTATATAGTATTCAATGAAGAAAGAAAAGTTAGTAAAAAAGTACCTGATGGAGTTTGAATTGTATCACTGACAAAGTTTGGTTATTTATTTTCTTCGAACCACTTGAATGAATACATATTTGTTGCCATTTAATCCCCATCCATAATCTTCTGCCTAGTAGGGGTTAGGTTAGAAAAATGAGAATTAGTTCAAGTACTGGAGATATATTTTTTATCTAAACATGCTGGATGTGTTCACTCTTACAAGGAGGTATTTTAATAAAAACTAAAATGATTGAATGAAAAAATAATAAAAATAGACTCTCTGGATATTATCAAAATAGTTATTGAATAATTCATATACATATATAATATATTGTAATATTATGTCGATTGATAAATAATTGTTAACTCGATGACATTCATTTTGTAATATTAATAAAAAACTTTCAATTCAACAAAGAATTGTAGATTAAACATCTTTTGCATTGAGTCATATGCATGGGCAATACGCTCTGTGGAGATTTAACCTTATACCTGGTCTGGGGGTGTTAGACCATTAAGAAGGGTCTGGCTTCTCAATTATTAGCTTTGAATAGTCATTCGAAGTTGATGTAAAAATTTCAGCTTCTATACCTAACGTGAGAGAGTTGATTTATTTTGGAACTTATTACCTAATACCTGGCGAAGGTACCACTTACCAAGATTAGTAACCTCCAAGAATTGTACAATATACCAGAAAGAATTCCAAAAAAAATTCAGCTATTATACTATGACGTAAGTACAGCAGGCGCTGGCTCTCGCTCTAGAAAGAATCCAGTTCCAACGGAAACCAGGCTTGCGAAAAACTGTCGAATATCTTTCAGCCGATAACTCACAATTTGGCGGGTTAGCACACACATTGAATCATCTTGGGTGGTCACATCTGTGGCTTATGGAATCGACTCCTTTCAAGAGTTTAGATTAAAAAAAAAGGAAAAATTGCAGATATTGTCTCTGGTATTCTGAAGGTCAAAGAAAATTATATCAAATAATTTAACATTCCAAGTAAAGAAGTTAGGAATAAGATAGAAAAATAAAGGATTAATCGGAGATATTTTAGTCTACATCCCCAAATATTGACCATTGCAGATTAAGATAGTAAAATCCAACTTTATCAAATAATGGGGTATACTCCTATATTTCAGGCAATCTATATAATTTGATAATGACAAATAATAAGCACAGTGAATAACATATTCCGTTTAATCGAATAAATAATTGTTCTATTATTATTTCAAACGTTACATAAGCTCAAGGTTCCAACATATTTTCGTCATTCGAACAGAAATACGAATTCTGCATGGAATATAAACGATCAATCGGATTCAAGGTTCCATGCGGATGATTCTGATGAGCTGCTGGTGGATTCAGGAAGAGAGCAGGTGATTGAAAGGAATGAGGAATACCAAACTCGTGGTCTTCATTTGGATTTACAAGACCTGAAAATGAGAACATTTGTTTGATATCTAGATATTTATCACATTTGTATTGTTTCTAAATTGATTGGGAAAATACATGTTTACTGGCGATTTCTATACAGTGAAAGATCCTTATTCGCATTTTCGGCGTTTTCACTATTCGCGGATAAAAAAATGCGACACAATTTCTATATCCGACTTAAGATTTCTTTATTCACGGATCTAATCGGTACATAAATTATAATTCGATACATAAATTACGTCATTCACAATTGCCAAATGAAATAGAAACAATGAAATCATGCTTCATGGGGTTCATTTGGTTATCAATCACGTCAAAAGCTTAATGTATGGACTGTCATATTGTAAGACAAAATGTTTGTTATTCCTTTAACGTGCTCTATTTCCGCCTTTCGGCCAATGACACGCCGAAGAATTCTGTCACCTCACTAACCCGGGAATTTTGCCGAACCCCTCTCGTGTCGAGGGAAGGGATCTGTAAAGTCCAACACATCTCTATTAGACAGGACCGACGTCTTTACTCCGAAAGATGGATTTTCAAGCGATTCCCAGAATCCGAAAAATCGCACCGACTTTGTGGGGATTGAACCCAGGTAACTCTGCGCAGGAGACGAGCAGCATATCCCCTACGCCACCGAGCCGACCAATAAGACAAAATCATCAAATCATCGAACCGTTTTTATTTCCAGAAAATTCCACAGTTTATACTTATTTACCTTTATTGTGTGTTTTCTGTATATTTTTGATATTTCATATTTGGCGGCCACCGTTGACTTGATGCCAAATAAATAAATCATGGAGAAAAATAATTAAACACTATTCTTTCTTCGGTTGGTACCAGGTTTTTCTTCGTTTGAATCATCAGCCAACATAGACATTCTATCAATGTCCTGCTCATTTTCAACAACGCCAAATGAATTATTTTCCCTCGTTTCGAGATCATCATTAACATCATCAACATCAGTATTTGCTGTATTTTCATCATCTTTTGACATTGTGATCAAGTGATAGGCATGATCTCTAAAGTAAGAAGCAGTTGAACATGATAGTTCATCACCTATGGTAAAAATGGTACAATCTCATATTTCAACTTCCTTGGAATTGCGCTCCAAAAATCATCCTATGCAAAATGATCATGACAATGTTTGCTATCTGTAGTCTCACTTATGTTGCAGAAACGCATCGATTTGAGCGCTAGTAATGGGTTTTTACGAGGAAAATAAATGGGTAATTATTTATCATGGTTACAAGATTCAAAACTTAAGTATTACGATATAGAAATATTTTTCTTCATCATAACAGAAAGGAAATTCAAATGGAAATGTAACCAAACCTAATATGACTTACCTAACTCAGCTTTAAACCTAATTTTGAATTGGGTTTTAGATAAAATTAAGTTATATTGCTTTGTTTTCTTATAACATCGTTTTACTTATTAGATTGTATGAATATTTTCATTTTTATTATCTTCATTTTATTTTATGTAAAACCTACCTTGAAATTGTTGAAGATTAAAACCTCTTTTCAAGTAACTCGCATTGTCATCTATTTCTTCTTTTATATATCGTCCTTCCTCTAGTTTCGCAGAATGCAAAATACCGTCAACTTCTCCCGTTGTAGTTTCTGAATCGCTACAACTGTCGTTGAGAAAACTTGAAGACCTAGGACCTGAAGAGAATTTAATTATTTTAATAAATTATATCAAGAATTTGATTTACTTTTATTTACAGCGCCTTTCGATTGTACAGACAAATACAATTGATTCAATCTTATTTTAGAAGAGAACCCTAAAACGCATATTCGTCTACGTTACTGACTACAAATTTCAAAAGTCTAAAGTAAACAGTTTATTTAAAACAAAGACAGCAATATTCGCAAGTAACAAAAAAGACAGAAAAGATCGTAGTCAGGTAGTTGAGGTTCCTGGAGATTTTACGAGGGTTTCTATCAAAGATCCGGCGATAAATTGGTGCCTACTGCAAGACAAAATTATAGAAACTACATTTATTTTTGAATTTGCCCCCAATACTAAGGGATTGGCATACCTAATGAGTTTTTATTACTCTACATCTTTACCAAATAAACTATAGTCCTATCACGCAATGTTTTGGAAAGTGCGTATACCAATAGTTTATTCATCAACACTGTATCAAACCTTGTCGAAGGCATTTGAGATATCAAAAGTGATATTTGTTATAGTTAAATCTGTTGCACCTTAATTTAGTTTTCATTCTGTATTTCTCTGATGAAGGCACAGTGTCGTCGAAACGCATTGCAAATATATGTTAACAAGTGTAATTAAAAATACAATGATATTCGATTAATTCTTTTTTTTAGTTTCTATACAAGGAATACTTCTTAAAAACTTGAAAAATATATTAAAATATGGACAGAACAAAGTTAGTTGATCATCTAGAGTTGAATATAATCCAGTATAATCACACCCTGCTGGGAATTCGCTTAAGATTACTAACAAGTAGACCATCTGCGATACAATTTGAAATATTCGAAAGTCAAATCAACCAGAGTTAATTAAAAAATAATTAATAATGAAACAAAAAGAGGCTACTTGCTTTGTTCCTCCTGTTTGACGTGAAGCGCTTTCTCCTCATTTTCCAGGTCCTTGCCTGCCTCTTTGTTGTCCTGTCGCGCTTTCTTTTGCATTTTCTTCATTTTAGCGCGCTGGTTTTGAAACCAGACCTGTCGGAACAGATTCAATTATTTTCAGATGAGAACCCCCTTTGGTGTATTATGTCAAAGTGAAAGGAATAGTCGAATTGACGGAAGAAATTTGTATATTGAACAGGGGGAAGCGCCGGGCGGAATCAATTTGTAGGGAAAATCTCTTAAACTTAAGCAGGCATTTATTCTCGCCGTTTAGAATTGAAATGGCGCGAACGAAGCAATTAATTAACAACTTATTTGGCTATTGCCTGGTGGTGCATTGGTGTCGACCATTAGGATTTTGGTGTTTGTCCTTGTTACGGACAGATCAACGCTGGAGTGTTCAACAATCAATGGAAACGATCGTGATTCAGTCGATGTCTGTACATCGGTTGAGTGATAATTATACAGGGTATTTATGTAATGCGTAACCATTCCACAATTTTGTTGAATATATTGGCAAATATACAGTATCATACTTCCTAGATTCGCATTTTCACGCGGATAAAAAAAATGCGACCTTATTTCTATATTCGCGGCTTATGATTTCTTTCTCTCTCTTTTTCATCATTTATTTATTTAATCGAAAAACAGTGCTTCTTTATACACATTTTAAAGAACCTGGGGGTAGTTGTGGTAGTGAAGTATTTCAAACAAGAAAAATTCTGTGAAGGAATTTTGTTTAGTTTCAAACGTCATTATTTTTCATCTTTCAACTGGATTGTATTGAGTGTTTGATTTGGTGTTTTATGCTAGTATTGAAAATAAACATTAGAATTACTTATATATTTTAATAAGTATTGGAATTTTTTTATTTGCAGGTACTAGGTACAAGGTGTTTCAGTTGAAATAAGAAAAAAATTAAGTCTGAACCTAATACAAATTCAACATCCATCAAAGAACATCTTGTGTAGCTTCAAAGCTCCTAATTTCGGGTTAACGTATTAAAAAATGATGGGAAATATAGAGTGTTCCATTTCGAAAATATTGTACACATCAATGAGGCATCTTTTGGAAATAATCCGAGATGATAACGGTAGTTTGAACCAGGTGGAGAAGAAGCGACGCGGCGAAAAATCGGGGACCAAAGGACCCCGCGAGTATTTTTTTTCCAGAAGGAAAGGATCTGAGGAAGGTCCGCGATAAATTTGGAGAACCTAGCTCGAACAACGGAGCCCTGAGGATTTTTCGAAAACTTTCGCCGAAACGTCGCCGAGAGCGAACAGAAAGTCGAAACAGCGAGATTTCTTCAGAATCGAAAACTTTGGTCTTTCGGAAGGCGGTCGGAACGATCGACCGAGCGAAAATTCATGAAGAAATCCCCGAAAAAGCGAGTGGAGGGGATTATTTCCTCGGACTTTTATATCTATACAAATTTTTCCATAGCGTTCGATCGTTTCAAAACCTGGACAAAGAGCAATCCTCGAGTTTCGCACGTTGCGCCGCAATAGTTTCATTCCCGTTAAATGACGAAAAAATTGGAAAATCTTCGATTCAACGAAGGGCTATCGGAGGACTCTTACAAAATTTCGCTCCAATTTCCTCATTCCGAATATCTCTTACGGCCAGAAAATAACGAACGTCGAGCTGTCAAAATAAGTGTTTTTCTTTCATCCGTCCTACTTATCCGGGGTACTGGGAGAATGGATTCGGGTGTCGAACGATTCCTATATATCTCGAGATTGGATTTTTTAACGAATCAATTGGGACTATCTTACAAAATGATGGGATATCCTTTGAGTTACTATTAATAGGTATTAAGCTCTTTTGTATAATAATATTTTTTCTGAAAGGAACTCGATACAGTTTTCGTTAGGTCATTTAGAGTATGTATTATATGAATATTGAAAGCTATCCACTAAAGACTATATCTGTATTTAAATATTTCAAACTGGATGTCAATAAAACTGTGCCATTTCAAATTGAATTTTCGTTTCAGTTTATTCAAGAGGAAGTACGTTTCTATTCTACAATTATCCAAATGGAAAGGAAATGAGATTCAATGTGTTTGAAAATATTCAAGTTTGAACCAAAGAAAATAAGACCTCGTAACTCTGTGGTATCTGTACGTATATTTGAAAGGTAACCTAACCTAATATATTTGGAAAATATGAAAGAAATATATGAGAAGTATAATTCATTTCTTTCAGTTGAATGATCATTTTGTCAGTGCTTTGAAGGGGAGCTGTTCATGGTTCGTGAAAACATGTATAAGCATCTTCAGTCGACTTTTCGTCAAGAAAGCTGTTCCAGTCAATATTTTGTAATTCCTTCTTCAACAGATAAGTATTTTTCCGAGTAATTTTTCTACACTTAACAACTTTCCGTTTTTCAGGTGGTGGCTTAAACCAGTTTGTTAAGTCTAAATTCAAGCACTGATCCGAGAGATGGGGTTCAACAGTCCTCTGTGAAGGGGTTTGCTTCAATTCAGCAGAAATGAATATATTATTGATGCAAGACTCTTTAGTTTTTGATACTCTGGACGGTTCCCTGAACATCGAGCTAATTCCATAAGACAAAAACAGATTTATCACCATGTTCAGCTTCTTTGTTAGTTCAAATTATGGAACTGATTAAATGGAAGGAAAAACTGCTCCGGAATTCATTGAAATTGGGACAGAATTGCTGCTAGCAGTATATTTTAAAACAATATCAGTGTGCAATTTATCAATTGAAAATTTAAATTAAGACACAAACGAAAAACTTACTTGAACTATTCTAACACTGAGGCCAGTGTCTTTCGCGAGATTTTCGCGAATCTTTCTGCACGGCTTCGGACTGACTTCGAAGGAAGCTTTGAAAGCTCGTCTTTGCTGCGTCGTTAAAATAGTTCGAGGCCGTTTAGGGCCTCTTCTGCCATCGTGGGATCTATTTGGTTGTAGAACGTCGTCACACGTGAATTCACCTGAAACGGAATATATATTAAAAAGTAAAAATCCATTTGAAATCATGGATGAAAAATTCTCAAAACAGTAGAAATTAGGAGTAAATTAAACTAGTTACCTGATCCGTATCCTTGCATCATTTCAACTTCCTTTTCATAATCGGTTCTGCAGAAAAGCTGCCCTTGTTTAATTACGTAGAGATCTCCTTTCTGTAATTTCAGTCCGCATACAACACAAACAAAACATCGAAGATGAAATATATTTTCTGTAGCTCGCATTACTAGCTCCTCCGGTGATACTCTTTCGGAACATCCAAGACATTTCTTTATGTAGAGTCTGAAATCAAGTCTGAAATAAGTGAACGTGTAATATACAAGGTGTGTAAAAAGACACAGCAATAGTCAAGGAGGTGATTACTGAAGATATCTCATGGAAAACATACTTATAAACATAGGTCCGTAAATACTTCGTTACTGATTTACAGGGTGTTCAAGTATAGTCGACAGATGGAGTAAATTTGAATTTTTAGTAAACCGTTTAAGATATTGAGGTAAAATTTTTGTGCAGTCTGAAACTTTCGAAGACGCATAATTTTTGTTAAGAAATAATATTATAGACCCACCAGTAGCGCGTATGGACACAACGGAGATTATTCTCGAAGAAAAGACTAGGCCACTACTGATTTTTTCAAAAAATGAGAATATTTTTGAATTTTGCAATTATGTTTCAAGAACAAAGCTTTCTTGATATTTTTACACGACACCAAGTTTTTGAGTGAAAAAAATGTTGAAAAGAATAAGAAAACAAAGTCCATACATTTCATTGTACGACAAGTAGTCTTCGATTGAAAGAACCATCGTACTGTATTTCTTATATAATTAAATAACCTTGAATAATTGAAATTGAATCGAATCCCTCATATCACTCGGAATCTGGTTGTAAACTGACCAGGCTTGAGCAATCGGATTTTTAACTCTATAGATGTCCTAACAGGGCTTTGGTGTATGTTATTTTGTGTTCTTTGTTATAGAGGTGTATCTGATTCGATAATTTGATATTCATGTTGCTTTTAAGTCCCTTATTCAGTAATTTGATTGAGGAGGTCGTTACTTGATGAAAATCGATATACCTATTTTCAATGAAATAAAACTATGGTATTTAGATTTTCACTATATCAACACAACTATCTATCTGTGTGGTGAAACCAGTCATAGTTGTGTTGATATAGTGAAAATCCAAATACCATAGTTTTATTTGATTGAAAATATCCCTTATTTAGAATTTGATATATCAATCAATCCATTCAGTTGTTCCATATTAACATAATTTGTTGTAGAACGCGTCATCATAAACATAGAATACATAGAAACAAACAGTGTAAACAGAATAAAGATCTAACAATAAGGGGCGAAATTAGCTGAGACAAATATTGTCCTCGAAATACTCCTAGAGAGTGTAGTATGGTGTCCTCCTAAGATAAGTATTTAATCCTCTTCTCAATTTATTTTGTGGCCACCCTCGTGCCTCCTGTGGAATGTGATTATAAATTTTCACCAAAGCATGAACATAGTTGTCCTGAAGGTAAGTATGCTTAAATCTTAAATGTTCACGTTTAGTCTCCACAAACAGGTCTCTATTTTTAACTATACATGATTACTTCATAAACAAAAAGACTCACAACAGTTAACACTGATCTTTCCACAAAGTGAGCCCTGCATGATTTTGTTTTGCTCAGCTTAAGAATCCCACGAATACATCTCTTCTGTAACAAAAATAGCCTCAAGATATCCGATAATTTATAACTATCCCGTATCCCCGCCTACTATCAATATATGCATTTTATGCGCTAAATGCTGTGGAGACATTCACAAGTTCGGACAGTGTTCTTAGTGCATACACATACCTGACCTTATCATTTGCAAGTTGGTCTAAATGATCACCCCAATCTAGTCGATAGTCAACCGAAACACCCAGGAATTTAAGGCTATTAGATGAAACCATGGCAGTCTTATATCCATGAGATATGGGTATGTGTTCTTTTCCATATGCAAACCTGACAATTTTGGTCTTTTGACTGTTCATTTTCAACTCATTTCGAGAAAACCAAGCATCGAGATCGACAAGCACATCGCCCAGTACCGAATCCAGAGAAACCGGATCGGCGAGCACCGGAGAAGTGTCGTCTGCAAATCGGACCATGAATTCAGTTGTAAAATCAGGTAATTATTGGTGTAAATCAGGTAAAGGAGGGGACCCAAAACCGACCCCTGCGGCACCCCCTATCAATAGCCAACATCGTTGATTGCTGTGTCTTCCCAGTTGTAGGCTCTTTTTCAGCAACACATTGAGATCTTTCTGATAAATTAGACTGAAGCAGATCAAAAGGCCTGCCTCTAATTCCAACCGCATACATCTTCCCAACCTACTTCTCATGGTTGACGGAGTCGAAAGCTTTTCTGAGATCGATACACATCAGTGCTGTTATTTTACCTCTGTTTAAGTAGGAGAGAATCTTCGTTATAGCCTTATATATATATATATATATATATATATATATATATATATATATATATATATATATATATCATTTGGATTGCCCAAGCTTCATCAACTCACTTAGATTGGATATACCTAAGTTAAGTTCACATACAGAAACGTTGTCGTAGTCAATCTATCATAATTGAACTAAATTTTCACTAATTTGTAATCTCTGCGTTTTTGAAAAATTTCCTTTTTTCAGTCAAATAGTGCCTACATTTAAATACAGCCGTTATCATTGGTACGACTTTACTACTAATGATTTCCAAGTGGTTCTCCCAGTGTAGCCTCTCATCTAATAATAAACCCAGGTATTTGAAAATTGGAATTTGCTGTAACCTTACATCATTAACAAATAAATCAATGTTGTTTATAATTTTGTTTCTTTGGGCGAATACCATGGTTTGGTTTCATTGATATTAATTTTCAACTCATTTCCCGAATAGACCAGAACCGTATAATCGGCAAAAGTGAAGTATCTGGTCTTAACGTTAGAATTACTTAAACTAAGCACATAAAGTGAATGAAGAAGGGGCCCCAGGACTCTGCATTGGGGTACCCCATGAGTATTTGTAGCAAAGATACTACTACATTCTCCCAGATCGACATACTACCTACGCTCCTCCAAGTATGACTCAACTAACCCATGCATATTCCCTTTCAGTCCCATTTCATAAAGCTTGTTCAATAAGATATCATTTTCTTCTCTTAAGTCGTCAACGTTTGCCACGGGGGTAATGTAAACCAAAGACTTCAAATGGCCACATAAGAAGAAATCGAGGGGGTTTAAGTTTAGTGACCGTGCAGGCCAAAATTGAGGTCTACCTCGACCAATCCAGCGATTAGTTGCGCCATTGTGCATAAACCACATAGTTTGTCTTGTTGCCAAAGCTACATCCTCCAAAAATTCTGGAAACTTTCCTTGTACAACCGCCGAGTTTCTTATACATTTCTGTCAGCAGTGTTTTTTGAATGGGAAAAGGTACCCCTCTTGAGCCATATGAATTTTTGAGATATTGAGCTCAATTTTTAGGAGAATTTTCTTATCGTGTCAAAGAAACTTTTTAGATATATTTGCTAGTGACAAAAATTTTCTGTTTTGACTTAGTTTAATATGAGTGCTGTATAGACTTAGATAGGAGTCACTAAATACAGGTTGTTTCATTGAGAATAATGCGGTTTGAGCATAAGAAAAATTTGACATTCATTTTAGTTTTTTGAGAAAAATTTGGTATTGAAATTGAAATTACAGAAAAAACTGTAGATGTTCGAAAAAAAGTCATATTTTCACAAATTAGCATTACTTTTATTCATAAAGATTTTTTCAATTCACTCAACAGCAATAAAAAATCTGCTTCAACACAAAATCTAAGTGCTGAAAATATCGATAATGGCAACAGCAATACGATATAGCGAAAATCCCACTTGAACGTTTGACCGCGAAAACGTTAACGAAATTGAAAATTCATGCTCGGTTGATCAAACGGCAGAGTTCCTGGTGTCGAAGATTTTCCCCCAACTTAAATATTGAGACATCTTTGACAAAAACTCATTTCTCCAAGTCGCCTGGAAACTTTTCTAGCGAAAACTCTTCAAATATTTGCCGTCAGTAGACACGACTTGAATGGAGAAGTTTGTTTACCCTCTGAGAATCGGAAATGAAATATGCTTAGGGCTTCCTTCGATCCTTGAAATACGAAGTATGAGTACGAATCGGGAATCCTGAGGTTAAGGAATTTTATTCGGTAAAGCCAGCTTTTCATATCGGAGGAAAAATAACGGGCTGACTTCAACAACTAGCAATAATTGAAAAATTGTTTCGATTGGAAGAACAGACATTGATTGTAAACATGAGTTAAATTTCATATACAGGTGTTACATAATAGTATTCCACAACTTGAGGAGGTAAATCTACATGCAATTTTAAGAAAAAAAGTTCATATAAACATAAGTCCGCAAAAGCTTCGTTACGGAGCTACAGGGTGTTGAAATTTCCGGAAAAAAATGGTTTTTCTTCAAAACTCCTGCAGTTTTTGAGATATTCAGCCCTAATTCTGAATGCAAACTATTTTTATAGCCTCCATCATTGCACGTCCTAGATTTTAACTGAAATTCACAAGGTGTTTTCTTTTCCGAGACTATGCCAGTTTCTTAATCAAGCATCTAAACTCGCACCATGCCTCCTACGATTGCCCCTAAAATGTGAGCACAGGAAATGTACCAGAGAAACCATACTATCTTGCGTATAATTCAATAAACGAGTGAAAAAACCTGTGGAAAAAACTCGTTTCCCTGTCGCTATTGCACTAGCAATAGCTTGTTGTTTATGTTGTGTTAGTGTAGTGTGTACAAAAAGAGTACGAAAAATGTTTCTGCTTAGCAGCTTCATTCCCTCATTGTCATCTTACACTCCAGGATTTCCAGGACTTCTTCACGAATACAAGGGTGAAAAGGAAGGGGGATTGGGACAGGAATAATTCGTAACAATGAAAAAAGAAAACCAGCAGAAAAATATTTCATCAAAACATACCTATTTTTGTCATTTGAATTGTGGAGGCCGTTACTTGATGTAGATCCATGATATAAATGAGATAAAAACACAAGGTTTAACTTTGATCTACACTTTATTTGAAAAAATTCGACGACGTTTCGCTGACACAGCAGCTTTATCAAGAATGAAAAATAGAATGAAGAGTATGGTATTATAAACAAATCGTAGAACAAGTTGGATGAATAACAGGAAAATCCACACCGAGCCATTGTACAGTTAGTATGAAAGGTAATAAAACTAATTAAACAAGTTAAGTAGGGTGAGTAATTCAAATCTACCTGTTCATTCAAAAGCTTGTCCGAATGTTTGTATCTATTTATTTCTAATGCTTCTAGGAGATCTAATTTTGAACTTTTGATTTTATATGTAATATGTCAAAGTTTTTATTGAATGAATGGTTTTCTTTTATTAGGTGGTTTGAATAATTTGAATCAGATTTATTTTATCGAAGCTACGTTTATGTTCAGATGTTCTTATGCCAAAACTATTATAGGTCCTACCGATATAAATTTTATCACAAGAACCGCAATTGAGTTTATAGATTCCTGATTTACTTGATTTTTCAACACGAGATTTATTATTTTAATATGTTTACCTAAGTTATTAGAAGTTTTGAAAGCTATATTAAGATTTTGTTTGACGAGAAAGGATTTAATATTTGTACTTGCAGAACCGCAGAATGTTAAACTGTTGAATATTTTATAGTCTTTATGAATAGGATATACTTCATTTATTGCTTTTTGATAGAGTTTTTACGAATGATTAGGTCTATCATATCCGGATTATATGAATTATTAATGGCTATCTGTTTGATGATGTTTAACTCTTTATTATAATCTTCTACTGATAAAGGTAAATTGAGTAACCGATGTACCATGCTGTTCAAAGCTGCAACTTTGTGTTGAATGGGATGTAATGAGTAGTTATGTATAATTGTATCAGTATGTGTTGGTTTACGAAAGACCGAAAAACATGATTATTATTTTGTTTAGTGATTTTAAGTCCAAAAATTTATGGAATCGTTCTGTTCAATTTCTATCGTGAATTTAATGTTCAAATGGATGGAATTAATGAAATTAACAAATAAGTCTAATTGACGAGTAGTTCCAATGAAACATACTAAGATGTCGTCAACATATCTATACCAATAAAGAAATTTGGAAATGAGTGGATGTGTATGAATTTTCTGTTCAATATTATTCATAAAATCTCTGCTAAAAGTGGACTCAAAGGATTTCCCATGATCAAACCATTTTCACTACTGTAATAGATGTTGTTGAAAGAAAAATAATTTTGTTCAATGCAAACGTCCAACAGATTCAATATTTCTGATTTGATTATGTGGTTAACATGATTCGAATTCAACATGTTTTCGATTAATATTCTGACATCACCTGGAGGAACACTTGGGTATAAATTCTCAACATCAAACGAAATAAGTTACAACATCTATTACAGTAGTGAAAATGGTTTGATCATGGAAATCCTTTGAGTCCACTTTTAGCAGAGATTTTATGAATAATATTGAACAGAAAATTCATACACATCCACTCATTTCCAAATTTCTTTATTGGTATAGATATGTTGACGACATCTTAGTATGTTTCATTGGAACTACTCGTCAATTAGACTTATTTGTTAATTTCATTAATTCCATCCATTTGAACATTAAATTCACGATAGAAATTGAACAGAACGATTCCATAAATTTTTGGACTTAAAAATCACTAAACAAAATAATAATCATGTTTTTCGGTCTTTCGTAAACCAACACATACTGATACAATTATACATAACTACTCATTACATCCCATTCAACACAAAGTTGCAGCTTTGAACAGCATGGTACATCGGTTACTCAATTTACCTTTATCAGTAGAAGATTATAATAAAGAGTTAAACATCATCAAACAGATAGCCATTAATAATTCATATAATCCGGATATGATAGACCTAATCATTCGTAAAAACTCTATCAAAAAGCAATAAATGAAGTATATCCTATTCATAAAGACTATAAAATATTCAACAGTTTAACATTCTGCGGTTCTGCAAGTACAAATATTAAATCCTTTCTCGTCAAACAAAATCTTAATATAGCTTTCAAAACTTCTAATAACTTAGGTAAACATATTAAAAATAATAAATCTCGTGTTGAAAAATCAAGTAAATCAGGAATCTATAAACTCAATTGCGGTTCTTGTGATAAAATTTATATCGGTAGGACCTATAATAGTTTTGGCATAAGAACATCTGAACATAAACGTAGCTTCGATAAAAATAAATCTGATTCAAATTATTCAAACCACCTAATAAAAGAAAACCATTCATTCAATAAAACTTTGACATATTACATATAAAATCAAAAGTTCAAAATTAGATCTCCTAGAAGCATTAGAAATAAATAGATTCAAACATTCGGACAAGCTTTTGAATGAACAGGTGGATTTGAATTACTCACCCTACTTAACTTGTTCAATTAGTTTTTATTACCTTTCATACTAACTGTACAATGGCTCGGTGTGGATTTTCCTGTTATTCATCCAACTTGTTCTACGATTTGTTTATAATACCATACTCTTCATTCTATTTTTCATTCTTGATAAAGCTGCTGTGTCAGCGAAACGTCGTCGAATTTTTTCAAATAAAGTGTAGATCAAAGTTAAACCTTGTGTTTTTATCTCATTTAAAACATACCTAACTCTTATATGTCTAAACTCACTTGAATCTAAGAACTTAAGTAATGCTCCTCTGTTTTTCAACAGGGAACATCTCATACACCATTCGAGGATGTAGCCCATAATCATAATTCAAAAATGAATCTCCTAAATAGACTTAAGGTTTTCTATCCAGTTAATGAAATTATCTGAAACGGAATGAATTTCTTGAAAACCACCCGTAAAATGGTAAATAGGACAATCGAGGACTAATTGTCTTATTGTGTCTTCAGCTGCGCCACATTCGCATGCCGGACTTTCTTCAGTATTCCATTTGAACAACATACTATTATTACGACCATGTCTTGTCCTGATACGATTTAATGAACTCCAATTTTTCCTACTTATATCGAAACCTGCAACCCTTTCGGAAGCATCCTAAATCATAAGCAGAATGTATTTCTCAAAAGAAACTCTCTATTACCAATTTTTCAAAACGAAAATTCTAATGACTCACTTTTTGTGCAAAGTTCAGTTCATTCAATTCTCAAAACACTGATTTCTAGTTCGTCTAATCGCTTTCAAATTGCAACCCACATTTTCTGCTTTGGATTCATCCAACCACTCTCGTTCAATACTTTTACGAAGCAGTAAACTCAAATTCCTTCTACGCAATAAATCGAAAGAAACAAGTGGGATATCTAATTTGATTTCTATATATCTTAATAAAAGGTCAGGTCTATTGTTCATCTCCCCTAGGGGTGCTGTATCCCCCACGTGTGTTCAGAGATTAGGGGATCGCGAATCGGGGCCACAGTTTCAGACGTGCAGCATATTGTAGGTCTCCCCAGGGTAGGCAATATGTTGCCCTCATATTGCGAATCGTGGCTTACAAACGATCTGCGAGGTATGGCGAGCTCTTGATTCCAAGAAAAATATTGACGGAGTTTCACGTCAAATCAAAAATTATAAAAATGATATTGAGTCGGTCGTAACTAAATGATTTCGATCATCACACAGTGATTTTTGCTTCCTATGTAAAGAAAATCACAAAATTAGGTGGAAAATATTTAATTAACAAACTTTATAGCTATTTCGATATTCATATCATCATCAGACGTTTACAAATTGTGAGTTAAAACCAAGGTACAGTTGTACAATTTGTCTTGAATATAGAAAAATAGATAGGTATTCAAGGGTACATCCATAATTACTCGAAAATCCCAAATATTGGGGAATAAAATAGGTCCTGAATTGTTTAATTCGAAAACGGTTGAAGATACGAAAAAATTACAGATGTCAAAAAAGTTTCTGAATTGAACGAAGATTACAAAAACTGATGGTACACTATGAGTGGCGTACAGCAAAAAAGTTTGAAAGGGCAAAAGGAGACATGGCCTCGGAAAAGAAAGCATCTTGTGAATTTCAGTTAAAATCTAGGACGTGTAATGATGGAGGCTGTAAAACATATCTTGCATGTCAAATTTGGGCTGACTATCCCAAAAACTGCAGGAGTTTTGAAGAAAAAAACTATTTTTTCCGGAAATTTCAACACCCTGTAGCTCCATAACGAAGCTTTTGCGGACCTATGTTTATATGATATTTTTTTCTTAAAATTGCACGTAGATTTACCCCTTCAAGTTGTGACATACTATTATGTATACTATTTGGAGCTAACTGTGTTAGTTTTCAAGAACTATTTCGTCTACTATGGGTGGGAGGGTAACCGTTATTAATATCATAGTTTTTATGACGTAAATTCCTTTGGTGATATTTTCAATAGAAAGTAGCAATGAAAATGCTCTGTGAACTATTGAGTTGAAAACGTCTAGTTTTCAAGGGATGAGAAGAGTCATAAGGGATGTGAATATCTGTGCAAGTAACTTTTCGAAATATATCAAATGCAAAAGAGTAATTTTCTCGGGAAATGGTTGTCATGATGAACCAGTGAAGCACGCAAGTACATCATCAATATAACGATACCAAAAAACTATTTGTGCTCTGGGATTCTGTAAAATTCTTTCTTCTATATGACTCATGAATATTTCAGCAAGCCTCCAGACTGTTCAAAAAATTTGTTATCATTATTATTTTTTTTAATACACAAAATCATGTACCAGAAAAGCGAAGAATTTCTTGAGTTAATTCAAGTTTTGCTCAACTAAAAATGAGACTGTAAATGCTCGATTGAATAATTTAAACTAGACTTCTTACACTAGATGCAAAAATTTCATTATACAGGTGAAGAGTAAGGAAAAACTGAAGGTTCTTGAGAACCCCAGCATTATTGAGACGTATCTTGCAGAGAAGCTATATGTCTAGAAATTGAAAAGATTCTACTACAGATGACTGGTACTATATTTGAGCTTTACTTCAAGATCACCCGAAAAGGTAACCTCAAAAGTCTGGTTTCTACAGTAGCCTTGTTTTCACCAACCGAAATTGCAGAAAATCAATCTCGTCCAAATGAAGTATCTGTTTCTTTTGGGGTCTATAATGTTTCAGCTTCTACATTCACCCCTCATGAGAATGATGATATTTTCATTGGAGAAATGGCTTGAATCGCCTTAATCATTCAATCAATAAATGAATGTTATATGAAATTATTTGCTAGAATTGTTAATTTCCCCATCCAAATTATTCATTTATTCTTCTTGTTTGTTTCAGAGAAAATGGGAGGATTCGTTCCGTTACAGTCACGCCCAATACAGCATCTGAATCCGCCAATAATACAGAGATTCAAAGCAATTAGATCCCCTATCCAAAAAACAACCAACAAAATACTAACTTCTCATTCTGTTTCGTTTTCCAATTGAATTGAATCCAGTATCAAGAATGGCATGCCCCGAAGGAGAACTCTTTCTAAAATCAACTATAGATCACGTGTGCTCCCTGAGCCATCTAAGATATTGAAGTGAGGGTCAACATGAGGCAAACGTTCCAACGTTGTGTCGTTCTTGAATAAATATTAGCTGTGATTTCAGCCAGCGAACCGAATGGGATTACGGAATTTATACAGTTCTATTGTGAGAACGGCTCCGAAACACAGTTATTGAAAGTTTCATTAAACTGAAATTCGCTACTAAGACGACAAATGTAAACAAGAAATGAAAGAAACGTATTCAAGATTCTGACGTTATCTGAAGTAGGCTGAATCATTCCTTCATTACTCCGTTTGGACACTATTCTAGTCAGTAGAAATGGAAACCTGCTACTTAGAAAAAATTATCTGAAAATAGCCTTAAATAGTCTATTTCGAATGAAATATACAGGTCTCTATAAAAAAAAAATACGAGATACTTCAACCTCTAATCTCAAAAATTTTATCTGACTGAAATAGTAGAAGAAAAACACAGAAGATTTTGATTTCAAACTAATACAAAGTTTATTATTAAATAGTACAAAATGGTGCAGCGAAGAATTCTAGAACGTATCATTTTGATGAAGATTGGGAGGAAGAATTTTTCTTTTGTATGGTGAAGGATGATTGGATTTGTCTTATTTGTCGTGCGTCAGTTGCAATACCTAAGCGTGGTAACTTAGAGAGGCATCATAAAACGGTTCATAAAAACTATGAAAAAGATTTTCCACCACAGAGTGAATTAAGAAAACGAAAAGTACGTGATTTGATATCTTGTTTGAAAAAGGAACAAACCATGCTCACAAGACCAACCAAAGAACCAAAAGCTGCTATGATCGCGTCATTTAAATATCTCATATATTGGCAAAACACAAGAAACCATTCGAAGATGGATCGGTTGTGAAGGAAGCATTTATTGAAGCGAGTGAGAATTTGGAAATTTCAAAAATAAAACAGAAATCATGTCTGCTATTAGAGAACTTCAGTTATCTCGTCCTACTGTCACAAGACGTATAGAAGTCATGAGTCAAGACATGGCAGATAAACTAAAACATGAAATGTACATACTCTTCTTTACTTCTTCTTACGGTGCCTTATCCATAAGGACGTTGGCGATTACATTTGCCCATCTTATTTTATTTGTTGCAGCTCTGAACAATTCTATAGAGCTCATATTAGTCCATTGACGTAAGTTCTTAAGCCAGGAGTTGCGTCTTCTTCCCGGTCCCCTTTTGACATTGATTTTTCTTTCGATGATAAGTTGAAGCAGTTCTTACTTTTGGTTTCTCATAATGTGACCGAAATATTGCGTCTTTCTTTCTTTTATTACCTGCACAAGTTCTCGATCCTTTCTTATCCTCTGCATAACTTCTACGTTTGTCGTATGACTCATGTAAGATATTCTGAGCATTCTACGGTAGCACCAAAGTTCGAACGATTCTATTCTTTTTTGTGTTGTTTCCGTCATTGTCCATGCTTCAACGCCATATAGCACGGTGGAGAAAACGTAGCATTTCAGTATTCGAACTCTTAATGAGATATTTAGTTGGCAGTTGCATAGTATTTTTTGCATTTTATAAAATATAGCTCGTGCTTTTTCCAGGCGTGTTTTTATCTCTAGTGAGTGATCCCAAGTTTCATCAAGGCTACTTCCTAGGTATGTTATTTTTGTTACTTGTTCTAATTCTGTTCCGTTGACCCTAATTCCGACCTTTCTGTTTTGGTGTTTGCTGATAGCCATCGTTTTGTTTTCTTTGTATTTAGTTTCATTCCAAATTCTTTACATGTTATCATCACTCGGTTCATTAGGCGTTGTAGTGCTTCAGCGCTATCTGCTAGAATAACCGTGTCATCTGCGTATCGCAAGTTGTTAATGCATTGTCCATTTATTATTATGCCATCCGAGGTATCCTGTAGTGCCTTCCTAAATAACTCTTCCGAAAAAACGTTAAACAACAACGGGGAAAGAACACATCCTTGCCTTACTCCTTTCTCGATGTTAATGTCTTCAGATGTTTCTCCATTGATTCTAATTTTAGCCTTTTGGTCTTGGTAAAGGTTTGTTATGATTCTCAAGTCTTTGTCGTCTATGTTACAAGACCTCAGAATTTCTATTAGTTTATCGTGTTTCACCAGGTCGAAAGCCTTTTGAAAGTCTATGAAACACAGATATACATCAGAGTCTACATCCCCTCTTCTTTACAGTTCGACGAATCTACCGATATGACACTGCCCAGCTGTGTATTTTTATTCGGATGGTATTCAATGACATGTGGGCTAAGGAAGAATTTTTGATAATCATTCCTCTGTAGGGGAAACCCGTGGCAAAAATATATATGACGTTTTCTTCAATTTTGTAAAAAACTATAAGCTACCAATATATAAATTAGTGTGCATTGCACCAGCAATGACTGAAAACAAAAACGGTTTTGTGGCATTGTGTCGAGCTAATGAAGATTTCCCTTCATTTTTTCCATTCCATTGCATTAATCAACAAGTTTTGTGTTCACTACACACTAGGGAAATTATGGGCATTGCAACAAAAATTTTGAATACCATCCGTGCACGTAGCTTGCAACGGCGGCTCTTTAAGTTGCAGTTGGAAGATAGGGAGTCAGCTGAACACACTGATTTAGTTCTACACACGGACGTCAGGCGGTGAGTCGCAGAAAATTCCTAGAAAGGTTTCAAGAATTATTGGCCGAAATAATAGCTCTTCTAGACGAAAGAGGTGATGACACTCAGATGTTGAAAAACGAAAAATAGCTGGCTAATTTGGCATTTTTGACTGACATCACAATGCACTTAAACACCATTAACTTGGAGCTTCAAGGTGAAGGAAAAACTATTATTGTAAACGCATTCAAAAGTAATTTGCAAATAATGATAGATCAATTGAAAAGAAAGGATCTGAAACATTTTCCGTCTTTGGAAGCAAGGATGCTGAGTTGAATTATGATGCGTATGAGGCTGAATTATCAAATATTTTGGGACACTTCGAAATGCGTTTTTATGATTTAGTAAATTGGCAAATATAGCATCATTTATGATTTATCCTTTTTCATGTAAAAACATTGAGGAATTAGTTACTGAAATAGCAAGTCAGTTTAATATGAACTCATTCTGTTGAAAATGAGTTGGTGCAGATTATATCGTCGATCGTAAGTAGTCTAAAAATATTGAGGTAGATCGCCAGCAGTTCAAGTTTGAGTACCCCTGATCTACCGTATAGTTACATATTTTCGTCATTTACCTGGATTTCATAGATCTTGTTCCCTTCAAAGGATGTGAATCAAATAATTGAAAGCCCATTAGGATATTTGTGTTGTAAATAGAAATGATTGTTGAACTATGATTCGAAAACTTTTTCTTCAATTCAAATTACTAGATAGATGGTAATAGATTAGCAGCATATTTAAGCTTTTTCAAATTTTCACTACAACTATTTCGAATCATGTGAAATCAGTTTGAAAATGCCGAAAGTGCAGTTTAACGCGAAGTGGATCGAACCAATCGAACACATTTTTCATTGAAAAAATTCGACATACTTTTCATTATACCTCTCACCTTTATCATGAAAACAGAATGAAGAGTATGGTATTATAAACAAATCGTAGAACAAGTTGATGAATAACAGGAAAATCCACACCAGCCATTGTACAGTTAGGGTAATAAGAACTAATTAAACAAGTTAAGTAGGGTGAGTAATTCACATCTACCTGTTTATTCAAAAGCTTGTCCGAATGTTTGTATCTATTTCTTTCTATCGTTCTATCATTCTATCATTTTATCATTCTATCATTCGGACAAGCTTTTGAATGAACAGATAGATGTGAATTATTCACCCTACTTAACTTGTTTAGGGTTTTTATTACCTTTCATACTAAGTGTACAATGGCTCGGTGAATTTTCCTGTTATTCATCCAACTTGTTCTACGATTTGTTTATAATACCATACTCTTCATTCTGTTTTTCATTCTTGATAAAGCTGCTGTGTCAGCGAAACGTCGTCGAATTTTTCAAATAAAGTTAAATTAAAGTTAAACCTTGTGTTTTTTATCTCATTTATATCATGGATCTACATCAAGTAACGGCCTCCAAATTCTAATTTAAAAAGCCTATAATCATAATTGAAAATGCCTTATGTTGGATTTTCCGATGTATAGAGGGGTCGAATTATTGCTCTCGTTGAAGAAGGGATGACACAGAGGGATATACAATGGGGATATCACAGGGGTGATTTCAAAAACCTACACCCGATACGTGGATCTACAATCTCTGCAAAATAGGCCTAGATGAAGTCGTAGGAGGATCACTTCTCAAGAACAAGACCGCTTTTTGTACCAAATTGCAAGAAGAGACCCTAGTGCGAAACACCTCATACTCCAAAGGCAATTTCTGGAACCATCAGTGTATCAATCGAAACGATACGTCAAAGACTTAGTTCAAGGGGCTTATACTGCAGAAGGCTCTTAAGAGTACCAGAGCTATCCAGACAACAAAAAATTAACAGATTTAATTAGTGTATCGAGCACCAGAATCGAAATATGGAGAATTGGCGAAATGTTCTTTTTTCGGATGAGACCTGAATTGGTGTTTGATCAGATGACCGCCAGATGAGATTTGATTTCGTTTCCTGCGAGTGTAACGGCAAGAAATTACGTGGACCTAGTGCTAGAGCCCAAAGTGAGACTCTGGCGAGAAGCCCACGTTGGAAATTTCACTTTTATGCAAGATAATGCTCATTCGCATTCCAGCAACCTCGCGCGACTTTATCTTGAAAGAGAGGGACCTAAATCCTATCGAACATTTATGGGATAATGTCAAAAGGAAAGTTAGATCACGCCAGGATAATCCAAGAACCCTACAACAGCTCATCCAAGCCGCCACAGAAGAGTGGCAGAATATCACCCCAGAGAAGGTCGAAAACCTAATCCAAAGCATGCCTAGACGGATTCAGGCTTGTATCAGGGCAAGAGGAGATAATACAAGCTACTGAGGTCGAGAAAAAACACCTACTCCGTGAGAAAACAATTTTCAATTTTTTTACTACATCCGGAAAGAGTCTCTTATTTTCTTATATTCGTTTCTTTCTCAAAATAAACCTCAATACATTCATTTTTCAATTTAAATATCTCAAAAAGGATCAATTTTAACAATCTTTCGAAACTTCCAAAATCTCTGAGCTAATATTCAAAATATCGGGTGATTTAGATATTGAAGACTTACCTATCGTAGTCGATTCGACAGTACAACTTTGCATCCCTGACAAAACAAGTATAGTGTAATCTATCACCACATGCACAACATTGAACACAATGTTCGTGGTAAGACATTTCCATTATTCTCAGGAGATATCGATCTATGATTGGTAAGCAGCATATACCACATAGCGGGACCAAACCAGCAGCTGAAATACAAAGTTTAGTTAAAATTAATTATAATTAGCGTAAAATTGAGGTACAATTCGCTCAATTTTTTTGATGTTAGTTTTTTGTTCATTTCAGAACGTGTTTTCACAATTTCTTTTTTTATCGTACACCATATCAAATTCACTATTAATTTTACATTACATTACATTGGAGGGGATCGTTTGGCTTTGCAATCCTTCCGAACTGCGACCAGGTTGATCTTTTGTTCGTAACCCTTCTTATTCATTTCTCTGTAGATCTAGTTCCCTTACAAAATTAAGAAACTCCCTGGGAGCTTTCGATTTTACTTCGTGCGGCTGTAGCTTGTCCGAATTATATATGTCTTTAAATTGCGATGCAACTGCAAAGAATATGTTCAGCAGTTTCATCGCAATCTTTACACATTCTGCATGTTGCCGTTTCCGATTTGCACATTTTACTGAGACGGTATCTCAGTGGACAGTTTCGAGTAAGGAGGCCTGTTATAGTCCTCAGCTCGTCCCTAGAGTGATCGAGAAGCTGTTTTGTCTTCTTTGGTGAATAGTCAATAAACTTTTACGCTTGCCTTTGGCTTGGAGTTTTCCTCCAGTATTCTTTTTGCTAGAATCTTCCCACCGTTCCTGTGTATGTACAGCTTGCTTAGACCGCAAAACGGTTCAGGTCCTATGGGTGGGATTCCAGCAGCTGATCTAGCCAGTTTGTCAGCGGCTTCCTTTCCTTGTATGCCTTCGTGACCAGGCACCCACCACAGGAAAAGTTCGCTCCCCTCAGCAAGTTGCTTCAAGGATTGACGGCATTCCCAGATAGAGATGCTCCGATAACTGTAAGAGTTTAGAGCTTTAATCACTGCATGACTTCCCGTTAAAATGTAAATCTTTGCACCTTTGAGTTTCCTTCGTAGTTTCTCCTGGCAGCACAGGTTTACAGCAAATGTTTCTGCTTGCATGATTGTGGGAGTAGAGCCCTGAGGCACTATTAATAGTTTTCATGCAACTTCACGGTAGACCGGAAACAATAACATACATTGTGATGAAAAACTATCCGGAAATTTGAAATAGAACGCAAAAATCTCAATCTACTTCAATATTTATTGAATCTTCTTCAGAATATGCTCCATTTGAAGCGATACACATGTGCCGACGTTTTTTTCAATCATCGAAACATTTTTTACAGGCGCTTTAAGGGATGGCCTTCAGCTCCTTCAGCGAATTTTCTTTTCTAACGTCTATGGAATCAAATCTGGTTTCCCAGTCTGGAGAAAAGTCACACGGAGCCATATCAAGCGGATAAGGCGGCTACTAAATGGTATTTATCTAGTGTTTGGTCTTGAAGTCGCTAATAACCGTGGCTGCGTTATCGTCGTTCAAAATCTAAATTGTTGTACCACAAATCCGGCCGTTCACGGCGAATTTTTCCACGCAAACATCTCGAAACGGTAAAGTGGAAGTTCTTATTGACCGTTCGACCTTGCGAAACGAATTCATGATGAACCCCACCACGAATATCGAAGAAAACAATCAGCGTCATCTTCATTTTCGAACGATTTTGGCGAGGTTTTTTCCCACCCATTCCGATGATTGTTGGCTCATTAGTGTGTCGTATTCATAGACCCTTCTCCCGTCACCAGTTATGATCCGTTCCATGAGCGTGGAATTAGAATTCGCACGATCCAGCATGTCTGCATCCGGTACTGTTTCTGCAGAAAATTCAGCACTATCGGAACGAGCAGAGCGGCGATGCGCTGCATGCCCAATTGGTTCACCAAAATCAAACGAGCGGTTTCACGAGAGATGTTGAGATCACAAACTACCTCTCTAATACTGGCATGACGATTTTCGAGGAGCATTTCTTTGGTTTTTTTTGGAAGTTATCGTCGAATGAAGAGGTCGAAGGTCGTCCGAAACGAAGCAAATCTTTGACGATCTCCCCACAGTCTTTAAAAGTTTTGTACCACTCATACACTTGGGTTTTCGATAAAACAGAGTCTCCATAAGCCTTTTACAGCATTCTAAACGTTTCAGCACACAGAATTTGGTTCAAAACACAATATTTTTTTCCATTGTAAAATATGCAAAGTACCACTGAGGTTAGGTTGACAGATCACGCTCATGTTTGGCATAGTAATTAAGAACAGTCCTGCCAACATACAGAAACTTAAAACACTTAAAAATACTCAACGCGGGCAATTTAAATAAGAATTGGATACTTTTTTGTCAATAGGTACCTCGCGAATGAAGAGTTAATTCTGTATTGAATTATTCTCATAAACCTTAATATTCATTAATGCTAATACAGGTATACAGACTGATCTATGATGGAGTCAAATTTTGTTTACCTTCAAACCTCATTATTACACTTATTTCAAATGATACACCCTGTATTCAGTGATTGAAAATGAAAGACAATTCCAATATCTACTGAAAAGTGTTAGGCATCCCTATACCTATTTTCAATAGATTTAGAATTAAAATTGATTTTCTATTTTATGCTAGAATTTCATGTAAACATCAAATTCTCGAATGAAATCGCACAAGATTTTTCCTCACACTATTAAGCGATATTATTGAATGCATCTCGAATTCTTTGCATCATCCTGTAGTTCCTTTATACTGGTGAATTTTAGTTCTCTTTATGAATTATAAATTCGTTTCAGAAGTGCCTAATAATAATTTTCCTGTAAATTTCAATTCGAAGAATATGTTGAATCTGTAATATCTGATTTGTAATAATTAATTTCATGCGTCTATAGATTCCGACTGTCAAATTCACCCTTGATAAATGTGTTCCAGTGAATTTAAACCACGCAAAAATTAATAGGGTATAGCGGACTCCGCAACGTAGAAGGTCGAACACTTGTTCATCTCTGCATTGTTCGCTCTTCGCGCTAGGGTCCGATCTGAACTGGCTAAACTTTAATAAGTATGACATTGCATGAAATTGTGATTAAAGAGTTAAAATGGGTAACAAAGGATTTACGTGCTGGATTAACACCCTAAAACTGCTAAATGTATTCTGACGGCCTTGTCGCGCAGTCTGCCTCTGTGTCACAGCCAAAGCTGAAGATTGATGAAGTCATACCGCAGGTGGTATGTTATACAAACTGGAAGATTTGTTGGAATAATCGCATTCATCAATTAGTTTAGCATTTAAACAATGCTGGAGTATATGGATATAAGGAAACAATAGGATATCCGTAATCTGAGCATCTGATAATAAATAACACTGGTCGACAAATCAGATCTTCATTTTTTAAATGGAAATATTCTTATCCATAGGAAAAATACTAAATAGGTAAATGATACACTATATTTTATTAAATTTTCACTATTCATTGTTTGGGTTCTTCAATTACTTTATTAGATGTATCTTCACGTAGCTCCCTAACGCAGTTCCAGAGGCTTTAGCGTTATTGCTGTTATCAACAATTTTTGATCTCATACATGCATTCTTCGTTGATTTAATCAACTCATGGAGATAGTTCCGGTGTTTCTTATATTCAGCTTTCAAATATAGGTCTGACGGCTTTGCAATTGTGTCTCTGTATAAAGTGATTTTGTACATTATAGATTTTAAAACCTAACCAAACCCACGGTTAGGTTAGGTTAGGTCCAATTTCTTGAGTTTGATTTTTTTAGTGCATGAGCTGATATGCAGTTTGAGTTTACGAATTTTTCTGAGGATAGTTCCAATCACTGGTATTGTATTATATATAACCTAACCCACGTGAGGTATATATATATATATATATATATATATATATATATATATATATATATATATATATATATATATATATATATATATATATATATATATATATATATATATATATATATATATATATATATATATATATATATATATATATATATATATATATATATATATATATATATATATATCTGAAACTAGTAACTCAAGTATTTACGAGTAAGATGAATGTAAACCCCATCGATCGTAAATATGATACAAGGGGAAAAGACTCAGACTACAAAACACTACGCTCGAATAAAAGAATAGGACAAAGATCCAGCAAATATCTGGCACCACGAGTATATTCGCTTATACAGAATACAGAATAGAAATAGACAACTTAATTAATCAGCGGATAAACGAAAGTGCCTAGCTTAAATACTGAGTTCAGAAATTTCGCGGAGTGACTTAAAAAGAAGGAAAAAATATCTAAAATGTGAGAAAAAAAACCTAAATTGTGATTTAAATACCCTAAATTGTGAATAAAATACCGGATTTGACTAACGCCCGATTGCGAAAAAAAATAAACCTATCGTGACGAACAATTCAAGAAACATAGTGACTTTTTGTTTCGTAATTACGCGCTGTGAAACTAACTTTACTTTTAAATAGAAAAAAAACATTCCACGCAAATGAAGTTATTATAAATTCAAATTTAACAAAATATACCTATCTCAAAGGCGAACAGGCGAGACATTCTTCGGAATGATTAAGCCTCTGCTTTTTCATTGTTTATTACTCTGTATATGAAATCAATTGTAATAAACTTTATTATTATTATTATTAAGAAGTGTCTTGTATTCAGTTTCATTTGTTTGTATTGACATATTGAGAAATTAATTATATTGAATATATACGATGTTTTGAGGCATCACGGCCCTTTCATTCTCATTTTTCAATCGATGAAAATGTTAAAATGTGTTTTGAGATGACGGGAATTGAACAGTCCACAATATACAACTTTTCAAGGAAAGAAAATCTGAAAATGGATTTATATTGAAACCTCCACAAACTGTACATTCTTTTTATTTTCTGAAAGAAATAATTGTATTTACAATAAATGCTTATATCTATAATTTTGGTGTGTGTTAGAAAAACACAAGTGTGAGCTCAGGAAATGTAACAGGGAACCATACTATCTTGCATATGATTCAATAAACGAAAGAAAAAACCTGAGGAAAAATTCTTCTCCCTGTTGCTATTGCACTAGCAATAGCTTGTCTGTTTATGTTGTGTTAGTGTCGTGGTAAATAAAGGGTACCAAAGATTTTTCTGCTTAGCAGCTTCAGTCTCTCATTCTCATCTCGCACTCCATGATTTCCAGATGAAGACAAGGGTGAAAGGAAGGGGGTTTGGGACAGGAATCTGTAACAATGAAAAAGAAAACCAGCAGAAAATATTTCAACAATCATACCTGATTCTTATATGTCTTAACTCACTTGAATCTAAGAAAAGATTTCACATAGCAAGCAAGACTATAAAAAGGACTAAGGAGATAATCAAAAAGTACATAACCTGCGATATAACCTCTTTCGCGGAGATGTCCTTCTGTTGCAGTGTGAGTCTCTCGAAACATAATCACTTCCATGTTCATGCTTGCCAATTTCGAAGTATAATCGCAAAATCCCTTCAATATTCAAACTCAACAAAACAATTCCCTCTCTGTTTGACCGAGAGGGCCCCGATAGCTAGGTTCGGTCTTCTAAGTGATGCCGATTATGATCTATAGATGTTCTAGAATCATTATGAACCCAATAATTTGGGTTGACATCTCCCATATATTATTTCTTCGTAGATCTTGTTTAATTTAAAGAATGATAAAAACATGAAAGACAAGCCTTGCACTTATTTGTTTAGATTCTCCAACTTGCCTTAAGGCCATACGTACTGGCAACAGTAATAATTCTTTCATTAACGCCATAAGAAACCAATTGTTCAGCACACAGAATGAAATTACCTTTCTATATACTCCAGCTCACTGCGGGATTCAGGAAAATGAAGAGGTCGACACCGCAGCCAAATACGCAGTAAGATTAAGTTTCCTTGCTGAGATCCCAAGTCCTCAGAAAGATTCGCTACGAAATTCACAAGCTGAACTGAATCTTTCTTGGAATAAAGATTGGACCTCCATGGCAAATACTTACTCAAGAAAAATAAGATGTAGTTTCAGCGATAACAATCCCGCTAAACAGTTTACCAGAAGAGACCAAATCGTTATCAACAGGCTAAGAAACGGCTACACTATTATGACTCATGTTTATCTGATCAACAAAGAAGAGAAGCCTGTCTGAGAATTTTGCCAGTTGAATTTGGGCGTCAGTCACATATTGATAGAATGTCACAGGTTTGAGAACGAAACAAGAGATCTGAAATCCTTGCTAGGCACCCACTCTAGGTGTTCCAAGGTTATATCCTTCCTCAAAGCATGTAACTTTTATAATACAATTTGATATATTACTGACAGGTAATCTATATAAGTGCTTTCCTTCACTCATTTTACTGATATGTAAATTCCGAAATGTACCTTAATCTTATAGTAGTCGCTAATATTCAAATGAGGCATGCGACTCTAAATAAAGAAAAAAAAATGCCTTCCTCCAAGGATTGTCTACAGGATTTCAGGCTCCGCCAGGAAAAAGACGAGGTATAATACTAACGCCTATAGGTAGTGTTAACCGTTTTGTGGATGTGGGGTTATTATCATATCAAAGTAAAAGTACTGGGGACTATCAAGAGGACATAAATGCGGATGTTTTCGAAGAATATTTTGAACAGTTGTTGGATTTGATTCCACTAAGATCTGCTATAGTAGTTGATAACGCAAGCTAGCATTCACGGCAGATTGAATTAACGCCAACATCTTCATGGCGTAAAGCAGACATAATCAGATGGCTCCACACAAAAATTGTTGCATCACCCTACTTTCACGACAATAATATATGAACTTTTAGGTTGGTCATTCAAGAGTCGCTTGGTAACTTTCAGAAGTGTAAAATAAGAAGATATCATTCAAAAGAGATGAGTTTATGATGGAAAATATCAACAATTTTTGACTTAATGAAAAATTAAAAAAATTCTACCATCTTCAAACATTCGCGAAGAGACCAATCAACTAGCATCGAATGGTTACTAATCATTTTCAAAATCGAGTGTTTCCTCCCCGGGCCCTAATTACTGCCAGTATACGTCTCGGAAGCCCCTCCAACAAATTTTGGATGTACTGACTGAGTTCCAAATTTCAGGAAGCAGATTTTCTAGTTATTGGAGGGTTCTACAAGGCATCCTACGTTGCTGAATTTGCCACCCCATGTTGTCCCAAACATGTTCTATGGGATTCAAGTCGGTACTTCTAGCTGGCCATCTTAAAATATCAATTTCGGCATTTTGCAGAAATTCTGTAAATACTCTAGCTGCATGAGGCAGAGCATTATCATGCATATAAATGAGTTTTCGCCAATCAATGGGCCAAAGGGTACAACATGGGGTTCAGGGAAATCTGCGATGTATCTGGCCGCTGTTATTCTTCTATTATTCACTAGGACTAACTAACTGAATTCTTGCAACTTGATGCTCTCTGGTGAGACGCGGGCCGGTAGAAGCCACCCTCGGTCTGATATCGTTTTCTCTGAGCCTATTCGTAACAGTTTGTAATGAAATATGCACATTTCTGGAAAGTGCAAGTTCATTTTGTAGCATTCTAGTCGTACAGCGCCGAACTCTTAGTGCAGTTGAACGAAGCCAACGATCATCAACTGGTGTTGTCATGCGATTTCTTCCCTATCCGGCCCTTCTTCCATATTCCTCTGTTTCGTGATACCGATTAATTGCTCTTGAAATAGTGCTTTGGTTAACATTCAACAATTAAGCCACGTAACGTTGGCTTCGCCCCTCCTCTAGAAGTATTACAATTCTTACCACTTCATGATCACTCAAATAGCGTCCAGGACGTTCAGCAGCCATTACAATAAATTCAAAGATTGGAAAATCAACAAGAAAAACAGAAAACTTGCATTAATTTAGCGTGAAAACTGAAGCGAAATTGAATGAATACTGATAGTCAAATAAACTCATTCTGGTTTCAGACGTGTTTGAGATCATATGGAAACAGATGTTACTCCAAAGATAAGATTTTTCCCCTCATATGTCCAAAATCATATGTTGACAAAGAAACTGCCATCGAGCTGCTTAATCGATTGTGGAAGTCAGAATACCAGCTTTGATTGATGCGACAATTTTTGTGGTGTGTATTTCTTTTGAAGAAAATATGGAAAAAATGAATTTTTATCAATTGTAAAATCACATTAAAATTCATACAAAAAATATAAGATTGACGAAATGGCAAAAAAAAACGGGAAGTTAGTATACTCCGCCTTCCACCTTACCATTGCGAATTGAATCAGATTGAACTGATATGGGCACAGGTAAATGATGGGTGTAAAAGTGAATGAAGACAATATATAGTGTTGAAACAACTGAAATTCTTCTATACACATTAGATATTGTAACATTGAATGTGTTTCTATAAATGAAAGGGATAACCGTACGAGTAACAACTTTTTTTTTTTCATTTTTGTATTTGGAATTTAGGTTACATCCACAACAATTAATAGAGGTGAAGGGCTTAAATCGACTTGTTCATTGATGAGTCTACCTGAGTGTTTGTATTTATTTATTTCTAAAGTTTCCCAAAGATCTACCTTCCAATATTTATTATCTGTATGCAAAATTTCAAACTGTGGGTCGAAAGAATGATTATTTTCTAAGAGATGTTTCGCGTAATTTGAATCTGATTTTTATTTGAAAAACTGCGTTTATGTTCCGATATTCTAATATTAAAATTTCTATGTGTTCTACCAATGTAGAAATTATCACAGTCATTGCAATTCAATCTATAAACACCTGATTTATTGTTTTTACCTGGTTTGGTTTTATTATTTTTTATATATTTGCCTAAATTATTATTAGTTTGGAAAGCTATGTTGAAATTATTGCTACTTAAGAATGATTTCAGTTTCTCACTTGTAATGCCAACGTAGGTTAAGGTGTTGAATTTTTGTTTCAATTTATCGACAGGGTAAACTTCATTCAATGCGATTCTACTTTGTTTTTTATTTAAAATATTATTTATTAGTTTGGGATTGTAACCATTATTTTTGGCTATTTGTTTAATCAAATTTAGTTCTTTGTTGAAATTTTCTGGTGATAGCGGGATGTTAATCAATCTATGAATAAAACTATTGAATGCTGACATTTTATGTTGATATGGATGACACGACGAGTTATGTATTATAATATCTGTATGTGACGGCTTATGGTAAATTGCGAAAACATGTTTTCCATTTTCATTCGAAATTGTTACGTCTAAGAAATTTATCGAATTATTGCTTTCTATTTCGGTTGTGAATGCAATTTTTGGATGTAATGAATTTATATGATTTTCGAAAATTTTCAACTGTCTATCTGTTCCTGTGAAGCAAATAATGATATCGTCTACATAGCGATATCAGTATAAACAATATTTACTGAGTGGATGATTATGAATTAATTTCTCTAAGTTATTCATGAAAATTTCTGCTAACAAAGGACTCAACGGATTGCCCATAATCAAGCCGTCTTCAATAGTATAATATTTGTAATTGAAATGGAAATAATTTTGATCTAAACAAATTTTTAATAATGAAAGAATATCTGATTTAAAGATAGTATTGACATGATTCCTTTCTAATAATTCTTCAACTAAGTAATACGTATCTTTTGGAGGAATGTTGGGAAATAGATTCTTAACATCGAAAGAAATAAGTTTGGAATTAGGTGGTATAATGGTATCTTTGATATTGGCAATAAGTTCGTATGAATTTTTGACCGAAAATTCAGATTTAAAATTGCAATGTTTTATTAGCAAGTCGTTGAGGAATTTTGAAAGTTTGAACGAAGGTGCCGTTACATAAGAAACAACAGGTCTAATAGGGTAATTAGGTTTATGAAGTTTTATCAACGAATATAATTCGGGGGATTGTGGATTGGAGTTAATGAATTTATATTTTTCTTGGTCTGTAATTAATGATTTTGCTGTCGAAATTATGTTTTTAACAACTTTCTGAAATTTTGCGGTAGGATCCTTAGTTGATGTTATATTGTTTCCGGCTGTTAAGAATTCTTCAGTTTTAGAAATATAATCGGTTTTACTAATCGCAATGACGGTGTTACCTTTATCTGCTTTAGTGAATACCAAATCGTTCTTGGTACTATTTTCACGAATTGTTTTTATTATCTTATAATCGGAATTGCAATGAGGTGATAATTTCGAAAAGTCTTCTTTGATGATTTTTGCTATTTGATGTTTGGCTAAAATATTATCTTTGGAGTTTTGAGAATAATTTCGAGTCTATGCCTAACTGTTCAAATTTAGTTTTATTATGTTTTGGATGTAAATTATGTTTGAATCCTTTTTCTAATAGATCTTTTTGTGGTTGTGTAAAATCGGTATCAGTTAAATTAGTGAATCTTTCAAAAAATTTATGGTCTGAAAATTTATCAGTTGAAGGTTTGGGTGGAGAAATTTTGAATTTAAGTGAATTCAACTTTTTCTGTTGTTGCTGAAACTTTTTATGAATTAAAATTTTGACATCGTATCTGGATTCAGAGTCTAAAATATCAAACTCAACAGGGTGCAATCTAAACAATAATTCCGTATGGATTACCTTCAAATATATGTTTGCAACGTCCCTCCTGTTGTACTGGATCTTCATATCCTCTTTGAGCCATATGCGTTGGCCTTTCTCAATTGCTCTTCTTGCTGGTCCACTGTTGTTATGTGTCTTCAACCGTATGTAATTGGGATTCAACCTGTTTTACAAGCACATTGAGTAGAACCATATATTCTGCGTGTGAACTGCACATCTTAGTAGTATTTTGAAATACCACAAAGCCAAAAAGCCGGTATCAGCTTTCTTTAACATTTGAATTTTAATATTAGAATATCGGAACATAAACGCAGTTTTTCAAATAAAAAATCAGATTCAAATTACGCGAATCATCTCTTAGAAAATAATCATTCTTTCGACCCACAGTTTGAAATTTTGCATACAGATAATAAATATTGGAAGGTAGATCTTTGGGAAACTTTAGAAATAAATAAATACAAACACTCAGGTAGACTCATCAATGATCAAGTCGATTTAAGCCCTTCACCTCTATTGAATCTTTTCGGGGAGCAATCTATTCCTTACTTTTATTGGATATACCTGTCATAAATAACCACTTAGGAGGAGGCGACCAATAAGCTTTTAATTACTCAAGAACATTTATAGTTATATTCTCATTTACATTTTTCTGCATAATCATTCGTCTGAAGAAGCTACGGTGTAGTGAAACACGTTACGAATCGCAATTATTAAGTAAAATTCCTTAAAACACAGTACTTGTTTTTTATTATTGATAATGGAATTTTACCAAGTAAAAGCCTCCCAAATTCAAATGAACAACAATTTTTCGTCGAATTAGCTGCCTAACAAAACGAAATTTGAAATGAACAACGGAAAACTAAACATCAATATTTTAGTAAAATCTTTCTTTTTGTAAGATGCATGATACTTTGAAATATCATAAAACTATTTTTGAATCAATTCCTTATCAAATTTCAAGATGAAGAATGCGGTAGAGACATATTTAAAATATTTGTGCATCCCAAACCCCATTTAATATTCGACAGGGCTAGGGAGTTAATCCTAATAGGCAAAGAGCCATATAATCGGATCTTAGGGAGCTTATTGAGATTACGCGATGCGTGATTAATTGATTCATATAGCAGTGGTCCATGTTATTGCTAAGGAGATGAAAATATAACGCCAGAGAACTTTGGATACTCAAGGCTATGATCATTAGACATTGATTTATGTATTATAACAATCCTTTATCTTAATCTAGTGGAATGGATTGTATTTAATCAATTCAAGCATTTCAGTGAGGTACAAATTTGTGTGCAGATTTTTCTCTTTTTACTTTCTGATTGAATCCATTCAGAGTAAAGGGCAATTTTGTAATTCACTGTTCAAGAAAAATTGAAATAACAGGATCATATTGAAAAGTTATGTAATGGTGGAAGATCGAAATATAACGTCAGTTGGCAACTTGCACTTGGTACGGCAATGGGTCATACGTTTGAGGAAACAAAGCTACATCCTTTCAAAACTACCCCTGTACAAGAATCAGATGAGGATTATGTCGATCAAAAATTTTACCAAACCTTGCAACCTAATTGTGATCGAGAGAATCTTTTGCTGAATGGTGCCGTAACTAGACAAAATTGATGAAACTGGTTCAAAAAAATCCACATTGGATTCAAGAATCTCAATGTCAATCACTCAAAACAACATACAGTGTGTTCCAACGAAAATTTGACCCCCTATAACTCCGAAATGAGTAACATTAGCGAAAAACACCAAGACACGTCGATTTTTGTTTCGAGGGGAGCATTTTCTAAATAATTCGAAACTTGTCAGATCAACCCCTACCCCCAGCAACCCTAATTTCGAAATTCATCATAGGGAATAAGGGTCGAGTGGCACCTTACTGTAAAGGTCTGTCAATTCTCCATTCTGATTTGTCATTTTAGAATTTTAAATTAACATACAGGTGTCCCAACCGAGGGTAAAGTTGAATTCCTGCAAATCCCAAATACTAAATGAAATCGATTTATTTTGGCATAATGCAAGCGCACCAGATTTAAATCCCTAGATTTTTTTTTGTGGGGCCATCTAAAATCTAAAGTTTATGCCACAAGACCAGAAAACCTGGAGGAGCTGCGGATAAGGATTATCACAGAATGCCAACTTTTGACTCCTGAAGTTTTCGCTAATGTGAGAAGAGAGTTCGAAAATCGTCTGTATAACTGTATGGAGGTGGGCGGAGGTCATTTTGAACAATTGTTGTAATAATCAAGTTAGTTTTTGTTTTCAATTGAATACAAGTTCAATAAATCTCGTTTTCCTGTTTAGATGAGCATCCAATCAGTTTCTCCATCATCCCTCATCCTGATCCTCACGCCAGAAAACCTCGATTGCCAAACTGAAACCAATGCCTCAGTGATTCAGAAAATAGAAAAATCTTTCTGGAACTTTGCCACTCAACCTGTAATCACTTGTATGATTTTTTGAGTTGGGGATGCTGAATGGAAGAGATTGATTGCAAAATTCCATATTCACGCAAGAGAGTCTTATTCTCGAATCAAACATAAACATGTTCTCGTATTATACCGAAATGAACCAGTTTCAAAAAGTTATTTGGGTTTTCAGTGTTCCTGCTCCGGGACACCCTGTATGCTGATTCTGAATTTCGAAGAGAAAATGAAATACGTTTCCAACGAGGTGCCACTTGACCTATTTTCGATCGAATGATTTTTGAGTTGGGGATGCTGGAAATAGGGGTTGATTGCACCAACTCCAAATTCACAAGTGTAGGTCGTTTTTCTAGACCGAGCATAAACCTGCGCTTGCATTATGCCAAAATAAATCTATTTCATTTAGTATTTGGGATTTCCAGAATTCAACTTCACCCTTGGTTGGGACACCCTGTATGTTAATTTAAAATTCTAAAATGACAAATCAAGGTGGAGAATTGACAGACCTTTTCAGTAAGGTGCCACTCGACCCTTATTCCTATGATGAATTTCAAAGTTAGGGTTGCTGGGGGTAGGGGTTGATCTGAGAAGTTTCGAATTATTTCGAAAATGCTCCCCTCGAAACAAAAATCGACGTGTCTTGGTGTTTTTCGCTAATGTTACTCATTTCGGAGTTAGAGGGGGGGTCAAATTTTCGTTGGAACACACTGTATTTGGGCCAGTACATATTGAAAAATTCTCTCTTTCTGATCGGATCATTTTTGGAAGAAATTTATTACTTGAAGGCTTACTTCTTAAACCCTTACAAACCTAATTTTTGTTTTTCGAAATTTGTAAGATGTACTATTGAGTTTTTTTTCAATATTCACGAAAGGATTGATTTTTTATGTCCTCAAATGTGAACATTCGGCCTAAATGATTATAACAACCAATGTAGGGACTCTATGTAAATAAATGAAAGATAATGATTTCATAACGTTTTTATTAGAAAAATATGATGAAAATTTACAAAATCAAAGTTAACTTCTTCAAAACAAAAATAAATTTTCTAAAACAATGAAAAACATAATAAATCTGGTTAGACACAAGTGCATATTTATGCATTAGTAGTAGGTGCTTTTTGCTCGACCTCAGTTGCTTGTATTACCTCCTCTTGCCCTGATACAAGCCTGAATCTGTCTAGGCATGCTTTGGATTACGTTTTCAACCTCCTCTGGGGTGATATTCTGCCATTCTTCTGTGGCGGCTTGGATGAGCCGTTGTGGGGTTCTTGGGTTATCCTGCCGCGATCTAATTTTCCTTTTGAGATTATCCCATAAATGTTCAATAGGATTTAGGCCTGGAGAACAAGCTGACCAGTCCAAAATAGAGGTTCCTTCTGTTTCAAAATCAAGCGAGGTTGCTGGGGTACGAAGGAGCATTATCTTGCATAAACGTGAAATTCTCACCGTGGGCACCTCGCCAGAGTTTCACTATGGGCTCCAGCACTAGGTCCATGTAACTTTCAGCCGTTACACTCGCAGGAAACGAAATCAAATCTGTTTAGCCTCCCAGCATAATGCCACCCCAAAACATCACACTGCCCCCTTGGTATTTCGGAATTTGTCTTGCTGCTCGGAGTCTAGCTTGTCTTCCACGACCCCCTAAAACTCGAATACATCAGATCGAACACCAATTCGGGTCTCATCCGAAAAAATAACATTTTCCCAATATTCCAGATTTCGTGCTCGATACACCAATTAAGTCTATTGATTTTTTGTTATCTGGTTTGTTCTGGAACTCTTAAGGGCCTTCTGCTGTATAAACCCCTTGAACGAAGTCTTTGACGTTTCATTTCGACTAATACACTGATGCCTGTTGCTTCCAGAAATTGCCTTTGGAGTATGGGGTGCGACGTACTAGGATCTGTTCTTGCAATTTTGCACAAAAAGCGGTCTTGTTCTTCAGGAGTGATCTTCCTACGACTTCTTCAAGGCCTATTTTGCAGAGATTGTAGCTCCACGTATTGGACGTAGGTTTTTGAAATCACCCTCTGTGATACCTCCATTGTGGCCGCTATATCCCTCTGAGTTACCCCTTCTTCAACAGGGCATTTTCAATTATGATTATAGGCTTTTTTCACCCTTGAAATTCACAATTTCAAATGTCATTGACGACTCAGTGCAATATCCCGAACATGTGGAGATAATTCAACATTTTTTATCATACTATCCACTTTTTTTACAATAAAAACTTCACACACAAGTAGTCAAAGATCCATGGTTAAAAACAATCAATAATGTGAAATACCGAGTGATTCCATGTGAATTTGGTTGTGTGTATTATAGAATCATAGGCTCGACCATTCTTTCCATGGACAAGGTTTGTGTTTTACATATTGTTTAGCAGAAGGCTTTCCTGTAAAAGGAAATAATTGTTCATCGACACACAGTTCTCTCTCTAATGGTAGTTCCAAGCAAAAACTTCGAATTCCATCGTAGATTGGTCGTACTTTGTAAAACACAAATAAAGATTGTGATGGAGTTAAAAAAATCTCTCTCTTGACATATTGTGCATAAAAAGAGAAATACTTATGTTATTTTTCCAGTACATTTTTAAAACTGGATGATTGAATACTCCAGTTGCCATATGTAAGCCAAATAAAATTTTTATTTCGTTGCTGGACGTAGGCTTGTACCAGGTTTTTTCTGGCTGCACATCATATGAATTTGTCATTTCAACCAACTGTATGAAAATCTGTTTAGAGACATATTTATAATATTAATCAAGAGAGTCTTGCACAACGGATATTATTTAATCGTCTCTGTTTCCACTTAGTGTTCAGTTTTATATAAGATAATCGAAATTCTTACAGTTCAACGTAGCTGGCTTTTATTCGCCCTCTTCAATATCCATCTGCTCTGGTTCTTCGTTCTCAAGCTCAAAATGATGTATCTTCATCTTCATCTATTCTCTTTAGTTATGTGTTATTATATCAGGAGTCAATAGAACATGTCTCGTACTCGGGATATTACTATTATTTCCTACTTTCTCATCATTCAAAGACAGTTTCAACTCCAACAGGTGTCCATTTTCCAAACTTTTAAAGCGTCCCTCGAGAACATAAATTCATTGCAAATTAGGCTGCTTATAAAAACATTTCAAAATACAAAATTTGCATTAAAGGTTCATCGAATAATATATAACTTCAGGTATTCACTAAGTGTCTATCAATGGTTGGAAAAAATATCTAAACGAAACCTATTGTCCGCGTTTGAAGACAAAGAATATTCTCGATTTATTATACAAATCACTAAATAATTTTTGAATTTGGGAGGCTTTTACTTGGTAAAATTCCATTATCAATAATAAAAACAGGTACTGTGTTTTAAGGAATTTTACTTAATAATTGCGATTCGTAACGCGTTTCACTACACCGTAGCCTCTTCAGACGAATGAATAAACAGAAAAATATAAATGAGAATATAACAATAAATGTTCTTGAGTAATTAAAAGTTTATTGGGTTGCTTCTTCTTAATTGGTTATTTATGACAGGTATATCCAATAAAATTAAGGAATAGATTGCTCCCCGAAGAATTATATTCGTTGATAAAACTTCATAAACCTAATTACCCTATTAGACCTGTTGTTTCTTATGTAACGGTACCTTCGTTCAAACTTTCAAAATTCCTCAACGACTTGCTAATAAAACATTGCAATTTTAAATCTAAATTTTCGGTCAAAAATTCATACGAACTTATTGCCAATATCAAATATACCATTATACCACCTAATTCCAAACTCATTTCTTTCGATGTTAAGAATCTATTTCCCAACATTCCTCCGAAAGATACGTATTACTTAGTTGAAGAATTATTAGAAAAGAATCATGTCAATACTATCATTAAATCAGATATTCTTGCATTATTACAAATTTGTTTAGATCAAAATTATTTCCATTTCAATAACAAATATTATACTATTGAAGACGGCTTGATTATGGGCAATCCGTTAAGTCCTTTGTTAGCAGAAATATTCATGAATAACTTAGAGAAATTAATTCATAATCATCCACCCAGTAAATATTGTTTATACTGGTATCGCTATGTACACGATATCATTATTTGCTTCACAGGAACAGATAGACAGTTGAAAATTTTTGAAAATCATATAAATTCATTACATCCAAAAATTGCATTCACAACCGAAATAGAAAGCAATAATTCGATAAATTTCTTAGACGTAACAATTTCGAATGAAAATGGAAAACATGTTTTCGCAATTTACCATAAGCCGTCACATACAGATATTATAATACATAACTCCTCGTGTCATCCATATCAACATAAAATGTCAGCATTCAATAGTTTTATTCATAGATTGATTAACATCCTGTTATCACCAGAAAATTTCAACAAAGAACTGAATTTGATTAAACAAATAGCCAAAAATAATGATTACAATCCCAAACTAATAAATAATATTTTAAACAAAAACAAAGTAGAATCGCATTGAATGAAGTTTACCCTGTCGATAAGTTGAAACAAAAATTGAACACCTTAACCTACGTTGGCATTACAAGTGAGAAACTGAAATCATTCTTAAGTAGCAATAATTTCAACATAGCTTTCCAAACTAATAATAATTTAGGCAAATATATAAAAATAATGAAACCAAACCAGGTAAAAACAATAAATCAGGTGTTTATAGATTGAATTGCAATGACTGTGATAATTTCTACATTGGTAGAACACATAGAAATTTTAATATAAGAATATCGGAACATAAACGCAGTTTCTCAAATAAAAAATCAGATTCAAATTACAGGAATCATCTCTTAGAAATAATCATTCTTTCGACCCACAGTTTGAAATTTTGCATACAGATAGTAAATATTGGAAGGTAGATCTTTGGGAAACTTTAGAAATCAATAAATACAAACACTCAGGTAGACTCATCAATGAACAAGTCGATTTAAGCCCTTCACCTCTATTGAATCTCTTCGGGGAGCAATCTATTCCTTAATTTTATTGGATATACCTGTCATAAGTAACCACTTAAGAAGAAGCAACCCAATAAACTTTTAATTACTCAAGAACATTTATTGTTATATTCTCATTTATATTTTTTCTGTATATTCATTCGTCTGAAGAAGCTACGGTGTAGTGAAGCGCGTTACGAATTGCAATTATTAAGTAAAATTCCTTAAAACACAGTACCTGTTTTTATTATCACTAAATAATTGTTTGTAAAATATGATTGTCTTTGTTTTTTTCATAACTTATCGATATATATTCATTTCAAGACATATTCAACTAAATAACTTGAAAATTTTAAAGCTGAATTTTAGTTCAGTAGGATATTTTCCCAGAAAATTGTCCTCAATTTCGCATGGTTAAAATATCAAATGTGGTATATGCCTGATGTCGTCCCAGTACATTAAATGGATGAAACGGGGTGGATCTCAGCCATGGCCCCTTTAGGAACACCTTGTATAGAGATTTTGTGTGATAATTTGATCAAATAAAAAGTGAGATCTGTTTTCTTGATATTCCCGGCAGAACCTTTCTGTTTTTGTGCTCATCCATATGTGAGAACTAAATATTTGACATTTTAAATATCCTGTTAACATTCTTATATCGTCAACTAATGTTAGGGTCTAGGACTAAATTTAGTACCTTCCAGAGTGTCGATTCATTTACAACTACTTAAAGAAATAATAATCGTTCTTTCTGCGCCTCTTAGAATATTTACTCTGTTTAAAAATGAGCTTTTGAACTCAATAACCAATAATTGTATATGGTCAATTGACAATGCTTTCCCACAAACCGAGTTTCCTAAAACAAGCAAGAAACAACGGCCTACAGACCCATCAGTTTAGTGAATGCTATTTCGAAACTTCTTGTATTTTTAAAATCGTTATCAAGTGCAGTGAACAGCAACGCGTTTTGAGGTCTCGAAGCCCAGCTCTAACCGTAGTACATCGAAGAGACCTTTTGAATTTTGGCACGGAATATGTCGGTTGGTTAGAGCGAGTTTTGTTTACAGAAGAGTCGAGATTTTGTCTTTTTCATTGCGATAGACATTCCCTAGTGTAATGACGTCGAAACCTCCCATGGTTTTCGTGGAGGTTAGATGTTATACCATTTGCGGCAAATACCAAGCTCTCATCGTTAGAAACTACCTTTAAGATCACAAAATCACAGTGAAGCGGCCTGCACAAAGTACAGATCTCAATTCTATCGAATATGTCTGCATCATTCTCAATTAAAGATGAAAAAGCCATTAAAACCAGCCTGCTATCGTAATAGATAGTTAGATAGATAGATTTTATTAGTTTCATAAATGTAAATGTAAAAATACAGTGAATGTGTCAAAACAAGATTCAAAAGGTGCAACTGACTACAAATTTATCATTCAAACTTGTCCTCTATGAAATCCTTTATCGTGCATGCCACCAGGTGTTTGAATGCCACGACTGGTAATGCTCGAATTGCTATAGGTATTGTATAATTGTATCGAGGTGAATCCTAGTTCTTCTGCAGATAGGTGTAGCTATGCATGTAGGTTGTTAGGTTATTCTTGAATCTTGTAGAGTATTGATGTTCAGGTTCAGGTTCAGGTCAAATGAGTTGAAGAGGTTTAGATTCTTCCTCACATAAAACCAGCACTCTGTAATATAGATACATGGGAGTGCAAGGATCTTTCAGCAATAAATTGACCTTTACAAATTTCCCTAACGTTTAATAGGTTTCTCAAACGCCTTTTTCAAATATAAGGGTGTAGCATGCCTTCTTAAATATTTTGTTATATGATCCACCTGAGTCCAGCCTGGAGTCGATTCTGACCCCAAGAAACTAACTGTATCTTCAGGTTTGCTGATTCCATTTCTTTCAATCAATGAAAAGTTGTTCTGATGGTTTTTTGTATCCAAAGAAAATTATCTGGGTATTTTCTGTATTTAGTTCAAGATTATTCTGGGTGAAATACTTTTCTAATGCACGCAAGGTGTTGGCAGCATTTTCTTTGATGATTTCATAATTCTGCACATATAGCACCAAAGACGTGCCATCAGCATACTGTTGGACAGTAGGTTCTAGTTCTTCTGGTATGTAATTTGTGTATAGGATGTACAAAAGAGAACCCAATATGGATCCCTGTGGTAATCCCCTCCAAACAGCTTCCGCCACATATTGCCGACGGTAAGATAAGATTAAATTCAGAGGCACTCTGCGGATACCATACCCTTCTAGTTTTTTCAGTTTTATATCCAAAAACATTGCGAGTGTACATTTTCCATCGTTCGGCGACTTGATTATCTTATTGACAGCTGAATATATCGCGTCAATAGTGGATCTCTGTTTACTGAAGCCATACTGTGCAAAATGTTCCAAGAAGCTTATCATTCTCTTGAGTATAACACGTTCAATTATATGTCGTTCTTTTCCCGACTGAGCTTGAAATCCTGTAGGCAATCCTTGAAGGAAAGCTTGTCGATAATCTTTTCTCCTTTATCTATGAGAACTGACTTCCTGTTTTGCTTTTCCTATGAGAAATTCTATTCATGCAAAACTTGCCACAATTTGTTTTTTGATATTAAAGGCAAGTCCTCATCTCCTACGAGCACAGCGTGTATTTTTTTCCACAGTGGAAATTTCTTCATCAATAGCCATGCTGGGCGATCCTGGAGAAGTTTTTGGAGCTTTCACTATAAATCCATTATCAGATTTTCTTTTCTTGAAAAGCTTGTATATTGTGAACTGTCCAATTTCTGCCATCTCAGAACACATTTTAACATTTTCATCGATTGAAGGTGAATGGCCTTGAGGCCTAAAAGCATCGTACACCCAATATAATCAATTTTTCACTTTAGGAAAGTGGTATATTCTTAGCACATTTAACAGGGGTAAAATTAAATGAATAAAATACTTTCACCAACTACTAACAGATGCATACAAATGATAAAACTGATGCAAGAATTCTTCTTAATATCTATCTATGTAATAATCACCTTTCTTGAGGTTAAATTCGGAGTTTATAGTCAATAAAACGCTTTAACCCTTGTCCGAATGGCTCGCCCATGACTATCCTATCACCTAAAAATGTATTACTCTACGGTTCTATCAAATCGACTATAATAAGTGGCATTCGACAATATACTTTATGCATTGTGTAATAAAGTGGTTTTACTTAAAGATCGTCCGCGGCGAAGGCGGCTTATGTCAAAGGAAAAGCCGAACCATTGCAGTGGAAAATAATTTAGGATTACTAGTAATAAGGTCTATTTTACTTTTCAATTAGTCGATTTGATGACGTGTTTTCAAAGGATACTGAATCCTATTTATTAATACATATATATGTACGTAATAGAAGCGCGAATGAACGAATAATAATTATTCTTTACTGTACTTCAAAGCTACGTTTTATTGACTTCGCTAACTCGCTTTATCGATTTTACCTCTATTGAATATATTCAATTGAAATTTCAGTTTTTATTCCATTTATTCAGAAGTGAGAAATTCTATTCAGTTTCATCTAAACGTAGTTAACTCGATTCACATGAATAGAGAAATGGTCTGGGCCTTCTGGCGGGTGCCGGTAAATACGAGTTCGAAAACAACATAAAGGCCCCCATGAGAGTTGAAAGGAATATTGCTCCTCTCGCGTGCCCCTCATTTGTTTTCTTGGCTGAATAAATATTTATTTACTCTGAAATAATGAAAGATGCAAGTGATTTAGTGTTATGGCTTGGGAATTCTCTTCTAATGTCAGAAGGTGAGAAGTTGAACATGTCTGAACTGTGTCATTTAAATTATTCCCAACAGAGCTCTGAATAAGTCAGTTGTAAAAGTGATATTTCTTTAATTACTCTAGGTGGCCATATTAATAGGGATCGTATTTCTGCATTTATAACATCAACTGGTTGTTGATGGGAATTATATTGGAATCATAAAAACAACACAAATGTAGGTCAAATCATTTATTATTTATCATAACATTAATTTGAGTAGTAAGAAATATCTGATTAAACAAATTTATCAGATGATAATAAGAAATTGAGCTATGTATTATACTATCACACTACTTTTGATCACAGGAAAAATGTATATTTGTAAGTCGTGGTTATGACTACCCTGAACTTGAACTGAACTTGTCGGTGCAATGAATGTTGGAAGAATGAGAACTTAATGAGTGAGGCAAATCTCTTTTGAATCAATAAGTCTGGCCTATATACGCCACCGACTGAATTGACCTGGACAAAGTTTCTTTTGAAATACATATGTTTCTCACAAAGTGTGGGGGTCACAGGCGCCACATAATTCATGGTTGAGATGACAAGAATTCTCTAGTTTTTAAAGTTCTGGATTATATGTTTCCATTATTCCAGTGTACACCATTAAAATATTCTGAGTGGCTCGATTTTACATGTTATGCCACGTAATATGATAACCCGTACAAATTCAATGAAAGAAAGATTCCTTTTCATTACATAGTAGATAGGTGGTCCAAATCCGAGTGATTTGTTTTTTTGTTTAATCCCTATAGCAAAGCATAGGCGTAACATAGAATTGAAAAAGTGATAGGAGATGTATAACAGAGTACAGATACATTACACATACATATACAGGGTGCTTCAACGAAAACTAAACAGAGGCTATATCTACCAAGATATTCATTTCTGATCAAAATGCAAAAACATGTCAATTTCTGTTTCAAGCGGGACATCTTTTGGAGTACAATACTTGCCTGAAATATCAACCCCCTAAGCGGGGGTTGCAATCCTTGAACATTTTGAATAGGGAAGATGGATCGAGTGATAACTCGAAAGAAAGGTATTATCTTTGTCTGCATTCCCGTGAAAGAATTTTCATTTTTGATTGAAAACTGTAGAAGATACAGAGTAAGCCACTGAAAAATAGAGAAGACTATCGCCCCGAGACTATTGGAGAATCAGTGCGAAAAACTGGAATAGATTCATCAAAAGCTGTCATCTTCCGAAATCACCCTCATCTCGAATTTCAACCCCTAGAGCAGAGGAAATATTTCGATCCAGTGATACCTTTCAAGTAAAGGATTTCGATTGTCTTCATGACTGCTCGCAATAATTCTATTCTCATTGAGTTCCATAGGAGTTAGAGGATGCAAAACGGAAAAGTGACTAAAGATGCAATGTATGGTATACCGTCTATCTTCGACCAGTATCAAACAGTTTTTCAATTCTATGTTACGCCTATGGTTTGCTATAGGAATTAAACAAAAAAAACAAATCACTTCGGATTCGAGCCACTCAGAATATTTTAATGGTGTACACTGAAATAAGGGAAACATATAATTTTAATTTGTCTGGTTTATTTAGAACTAAATCGTTGCTTTGAATTTTTTGTTTTAAATTTGCTACAGTATCTGTGATTTTTCGATTTGGTTTTTAGTGATATTTGTTAGAATATCGGCAATTTTGAATAATATTAAACGAGGCTCATCAAGTTGTCTTAATGTAATTGCGGATTCTGCAGTCAAGATTTCTTTCACGTTTTCGAATGAGATGTTGGGGTTGAATTTGTGCCTTTTCTCTAACCAACTGGGTTCAGAAGTTGATAAATCAAAATCTAAATAATTTATACCTCTACTATTGAATGATCTAACGGATGCCGTATTCTAAAAATTATCTGAATTTTTTGTAAAACGTGAATTTTGTGCTTCTAGTTTTCTTTTTTTCAGTGTTTTTAATTTCTTGGATTTATTTTTAAATTTTTCGTGAATGAGTTGAATATCGATTTTCATTAAATCATTGTGATAGTATAATACATAGTTTTATTTATTATTATCATCATGATTAATTATCACGTTCTAAAGGCGAAATCAATTAACTACACACAACCAAATTTATATGGAATCACTCGGTGTTTCACATTATTGATTGTTTTTAACCATGGATTTTTGACTATTTGTGAAGAATTGAGTTTTTGTTGTAAAAAACTGGATAGTATGATAAGAAATGTTGAATTATCACCACATGTTCGGGATATTGTACCCAGTCGTCACTGAGGTTTGAAACTGTAAATTTAAAAAAGCCTATAATTATAATTGAAAATGCCTTACGGTGTCCGATGTGCAGAGGTGTCGAATTATGGCTCTCGTTGAAGAAGGGGTGACACAGGGGGATATAGCGGCAACATAAAGCAAGAGCAAGATAAAGCTCCTCCGCATTCCAGCAACCTCGCGCCACATTATCTTTAAACAGAGGAAATCGTTATTTTGGACTGGTCAGCTTGCTCTCCAGACCTAAATCCTATTGAAAATTCATGGGATAATCGCAAAAGGAAAATTAGATCGCTCCAGGATAATCCAAGAACCCCACAACAGCTCATCCAAGCCGCCACAGGGGAATGGCAGAATATAACTCTAGAGGAGGTCGAAACCCTAATCCAAAGCATGCCTAGACGGATTCAGGTTTGTATCGGGGCAAGAGGAGGTAATACAAGCTACTGAGGTTGAGAAAAAACACCTATTCCATGATAAAACAATTTTCAATTTTTTTACTACATGCGGAAAGAGTCTCTTATTTTCTTATATTTGTTTGTTTCTTAAAATAAACCTTAATTTATTTCCTTTTTTAATTGAAATATCTCAAAAAGGATCAATTCTAACAATCCTTCCAAATTTCCAAAATATATCCATATAAATTTCGTTGTGTGTATTTAAATTTATTAGATGTATCTCTTGAAAACCTTTTTTTTGGTTCAAGTTAAGCCTTTAATTCAAGAAAATTAATACAGACACCATCCATCAAAGTATTGACCATTATCTATTATAACTTTTTCCCATTTTTCAGGGAGGAGACGAATGCCACGACGATAAAATGACTCATTTTTGGATTCAACCCATTTAATGACCCATTTGTCGACATAATCGAAACAATTGAAGTGCTGCTCTGAAAGTCCATGAGCCATTGACGTCCCATCGAAGCGCTTCAAATGTTTCTTTGAGGGCCTTTGTGGTATGCGGAAGAGCCTTATCATGCAACAGGATGAAAAAAATAGTGAGCATTACCTTGACTTCCCATCGATTTCGAAATGGTTTTTTCGTTTCGGCTCAGGTTGAAGGCGCCATTCCGAATCTTGTTGACTGATTTACATGTCAAACTCATGAACCCATGCCTCATCACCAGTTACAATGCGTTTTATGAATGTGTGGTCGAAATTGACTCGTTCCAGCAATTTTTACATCATTCAATTTTTGAAGAAAATTCAGGTCTTTTGGAACTAGTCGAGCGGCAACGCGTTTCATGCCCAAACAATCGTTTAAAATAATCATTGCCTATCTCTCTCATACTGAAATGCCGATTTTCAACTACCATTTCCTTTACTTACCGATGTTAACTTCAGTTGAAGATATTGATCGCCGACCAGAGAAAACTTACCAACAAAAATTTTGACAATCGTTTAGAGCATTTTTAAATAATCCATTACCGGTACTTTCTGGACTGAATGTTTATTTATAAGAGCCCCTTAAAATTTGCCACACTTATTTCTTTACCCTCTGTAAAGACCAGGAAGAGTAAAGATTGATATACTAATTGAACAAATGTACCCCTTATGGTTTCGGCTTAGGGATATGGAAAATGAAAAGGTGTAGACAATTTCTAATATTGTACAGCACCTTTTTCTCAATCATTATGAGGTTTCATACTTTTTAGTTTAAAATTACCTGAGCAAAGTAAGTACAATTTTTAACTTGTCACACCCTGAAAGTAAGAATCTACACTAAAATCATAAACTTTCAACAAAATATAACCTTATAATAACGTCTTAAGCAGTTTTTGTCTATATTTGTTTATATAAAGAAAACATGTGAATACAAATGTGCCAGAAACTAAAACAATTAATCAGCTTCTCTACCGTTTATAGAGAAGTAAATATACCCGTATCGGTAGCATGTATCAACAATAATTAAATTAACATCAAACTTTACCCATGATCATCAAAAACCGAGTCCTTTCAGATTTCCAAAAATAACCACCTATCAATCACAATCCGTTAGCTTTAACCGAACAGCTTCAGATAAAACTCAGCTTATTGATAAACAAAAATATAGATCGAGTTTCTAGATGATACAACGTTCACGTTCGTATTCGGTCCCTCTAGCGGCTATTGAGCGCACTATTTGGAGGTATAAACCTACGCCAACTTTAGGGCGGGACATATTGACATGCTTGCTTCTATTCCCGCCTTTTATATAGGGGATCTAGACTCCTAACGGGGGAAGGAAGCCCTATAAAACTTACTTGGAAGACGAAGGGGAAGAAAGATGGTGAACTTAAGTTCAAAGATGGGGTGATAGATTGATCCAATTCGTTAAATTCGAGATATCTATGCGTATTTAGAAGGTTTGTAGAGAATCGTAAGAAAAAAATTGGTCTTAGAGAAGTTATTGATGAAAGGGATATTAGATATTCCTACGTATATATGAAAAAAACCTGAGAAAATGATTTGGGATTACGAGAAATATATATCTTCCCATCCAATTTATACAGTGAAATTCAAATTTAATGGTTCAAGTAGGTAGGGGAAGTACGTCCAAAATGACGTTTTATTAATTATCCATTCATTTTGGAAGAATTTGATAGAAGTTTCTTAGGAATATTGAACTCTACTGCTGTCACACTACAAAGAGAGGTAGAGGAGAGATATCTTAAAGACTTTGTATCTTCCTGACTCGAGAAGAAATCAAGATAATACCTGAGGCACAGCGGAAAATTTTAGATATTTCGCCACAGACAACATGCGTCCAATCAAAGCAATAATAATAGTAAATTAAGCAGTACAAATAACCGGGACCAATCGACCGATTCTTCAGGCCTCTTCATGAAAACTATCCCTCCATAACCCACATCTATACCTAATCGTGCACAGATGTCTGCTCATGTTTCAGATGAGTCTTACAAACACCCTCGGATTGGTACTTCACCCTCGTAAGAGTATTCCAGTGAGATATCAAAGATTTTGGTTTCCTGATAAGGATTAGAAAAATCTTCGAAGAGATGCAACCTGTCTACAGAGTTTCAGACCACAGGCTATAGCCTCTATACAGGAAGAATAGCATTAGATGAGAAGATTGAACTCAACATACTTTCATTGAGATTAGGCTTGAAAACTTATGAAAAGATCCCGATTGAGAGATGTATCTTAAAGTGTTTTGTCTTGATGTGATCTTCTTGATGATTGGGAAAGAAAGAATGGGAGGAATTTGGGATATTACGAAGAAGCAGAGCGATTTCAGATATTTCTCCAGAGAAAACATCTGGCTAATATTTTTCTATCTAATTGTAGCAATAAGCATATCATATAATGCAATACAAGTGAAGAAAAAACAACCGGGGCCAATCGACCGATTCTTCAGGCCTCTTCATGAAAACTATCCTCCATAACCCACATCTATACCTAATCGTGCACAGATGTCTGCTCATGTTTCAGATGAGTCTTACAAACACCCTCGGATTGGTACTTCACCCTCGTAAGAGTATTCCAGTGAGATATCAAGGATTTTTGTTTCATGATAAGGATTAGAAAACCTTCGAAGAGAATCAACCTGTCTACAGAGTTTCAGACCACAGGCTATAGCCACCATACAGGAAGAAGTAGCATTAGATGAGAAGATTGAACTCAACATACTTTCATTGAGATTAGGCTTGAAAACTTATGATAAGATCCCGATTGAGAGATGTATCTTAAAGTGTTTTGTCTTGATGTGATCTTCTTGATGATTGGGAAAGAAAGAATGGGAGGAATTTGGGATATTACGAAGAAGCAGAGCGATTTCAGATATTTCTCCAGAGAAAACATCTGGCTAATATTTTTCTATCTAATTGTAGCAATAAGCATATCATATAATGCAATACAAGTGAAGAAAAAACAACCGGGGCCAATCGACCGATTCTTCAGGCCTCTTCATGAAAACTATCCTCCATAACCCACATCTATACCTAATCGTGCACAGATGTCTGCTCATGTTTCAGATGAGTCTTACAAACACCCTCGGATTGGTACTTCACCCTCGTAAGAGTATTCCAGTGAGATATCAAAGATTTTGGTTTCCTGATAAGGATTAGAAAAATCTTCGAAGAGATGCAACCTGTCTACAGAGTTTCAGACCACAGGCTATAGCCTCTATACAAGAAGAATATGCGTTAGATGAGAAGATTGAACTCAACATACTTTCATTGAGATTAGGCTTGAAAACTTATGAAAAGATCCCGATTGAGAGATGTATCTTAAAGTGTTTTGTCTTGATGTGATCTTCTTGATGATTGGGAAAGAAAGAATGGGAGGAATTTGGGATATTACGAAGAAGCAGAGCGATTTCAGATGTTTCCCCAGAGAAAACATCTGGCTACTATTTTTCTATCTAATTGTAGCAATAAGCATATCATATAATGCAATACAAGTGAAGAAAAAACAACCGGGGCCAATCGACCGATTCTTCAGGCCTCTTCATGAAAACTATCCCTCCATAACCCACATCTATACCTAATCGTGCACAGATGTCTGCTCATGTTTCAGATGAGTCTTACAAACACCCTCGGATTGGTACTTCACCCTCGTAAGAGTATTCCAGTGAGATATCAAGGATTTTTGTTTCATGATAAGGATTAGATAAACCTTCGAAGAGAATCAACCTGTCTACAGAGTTTGAGACCACAGGCTATAGCCACCATACAGGAAGAAGTAGCATTAGATGAGAAGATTGAACTCAACATACTTTCATTGAGATTAGGCTTGAAAACTTATGATAAAATCCCGATTGAGAGATGTATCTTAAAGTGTTTTGTCTTGATGTGATCTTCTTGATGATTGGGAAAGAAAGAATGGGAGGAATTTGGGATATTACGAAGAAGCAGAGCGATTTCAGATGTTTCCCCAGAGAAAACATCTGGCTACTATTTTTCTATCTAATTGTAGCAATAAGCATATCATATAATGCAATACAAGTGAAGAAAAAACAACCGGGGCCAATCGACCGATTCTTCAGGTCTCTTCATGAAAACTATCCCTCCATAACCCACATCTATACCTAATCGTGCACAGATGTCTGCTCATGTTTCAGATGAGTCTTACAAACACCCTCGGATTGGTACTTCACCCTCGTAAGAGTATTCCAGTGAGATATCAAGGATTTTTGTTTCATGATAAGGATTAGAAAAATCTTCGAAGAGAAGCAACCTGTCTACAGAGTTCCAGACCGCAGGCTATTGCTTCCATACAGGAAGAATATGCGTTAGATGGAAAGATTCCTGTTGAGAGATGAATCCTAAAGTGTTTTGTCTTGGTGGGAGCTTCCTGATGATCAAAGGTGACACGTCTTTCCCTGTCGAACGCTCAAATACGAATTACTCGACTCTGACGACCTGACGTCGACCATGAATTTGTTCTGTGACGTAGTGGAACATAGAAAGTTGTGGGGAAGAACATGAGCGTAGGCATTAGGTGAAGTGAAGGCAAGCAATTTTGTTTGCTATTATGTCAGAAAAATTACATATCTAATACTGGTATCCGGAAATTCATAAAATAAACTATAGGATGTGATATTATAATGAAAATTTCATATGCCATTGAGAATTGAAGGATATGGGATAACTAAAATATTGTTCTCATTTTTCTGCATTGCTTAAAGCAACAAGTCACACGATGAACGAAAAGGTTGATATGTCAAGTTTGGCTTAGTATATACGTGTTTCAAGGTGAATTTGAGCTCCCCCTCTAACTCTAGAAAGTTTAATTCTAGCAAAAATAACGAGACAGAACAATTTTTGATTCGTTGTTGATTCAAAGCATGTGAAATCAATAAGCACCTCCCAATTCAGAATTAGTTATTTGTTAAACTTGCTTGCAAATGATAATCGCTGATGAAAATGAACCTGTGATAATGATGAGTGAAGAGGCTCATTTTCTTTTGAACTGTTCGGTTATAAACAGAACTGCCGAAATTGGGCAACAGAAAACCACCGAGAACTGTATCGATCCCCACTTCACAGTGAGAAAATCACCGTTTGGATCGCTATGAGCCATCTTGGGGTGATTGGACTGTAGTTTTTTTGAGTATGAGATAATGGCAATCGTTACTATAAACTCTGAGCGATATGTTTTCACGTTGGAGAATTTTTTCATCTCAGAATTGCGGCGAGGAAGAATGAACAGAAGAAATGATAGATTCCAACAGGATGGTGCCACGGCACCTACAACCAGAGCCTAAATGGAACTTGTTCGTCGCATCTTTCCTGGTCATGTAACCTTTCGTTCTGGTGATGTGCTGTGGCCCCCTCGTTCCCCGGATCTCACTGCTTGTGTTTATTTTTTGTGGAAAACCTAAAGGCTAAAGTCTACGTCGATAAACCTCGAAAGAGTTGAAAGAAGCCATCACAAGAGAAGTTAGCACAATCGACACCGATTTGTAAGAGCGGGTGATGCAGAAGATTGAGGATCGACTACAGCAATACATTGAGGAACACGGACGTCATCTGCCTGATGTCATTTTCAGAACAAGATCCTTTTCACTTTTCTACACTAAATGGCAACATTTAAGCATTCGTTTTGCGTAATTTAAAATGTTCTACGTTGAAAAACATCTGTGTTATCCTCTTTTCATGAACGCGTTTCCATTACCCCCACCCTATTTTCGGGTCGAGGGAAAGATCAGAACGAAGTTGTGGTTATAACTTCAGATATTACGGGGAAGCAGAGCGGGAAAATACAGTCTTTGTAGCAACAGTATTTATATTTAGCATTTCTAATGATAAAAAGCAATTTTTTTTCAAATAGAGGAAAATCTGCGAAAAAATGTACCCCAGGAACGTGGCCAATGTCGGATTCTTACCGACTAAATACCTCCTGTTGGAGTTCCAGCCTGTAGGCTATACTCTCCATGTATAGAGAAAAATGGCAGAAGATGGGAGAGTTTGATCTAAGTCAAATATGCTTTTTTAACCAAGGCAACCCCAAAGCACATATGTATACTTAATTCTTTATGAATAATTGCTCACGTTTTGACAAATTCTATACCAAACACAAAAAAGTTTAAAACTCAATTATTTTAAATCCTTATGATTTTTCAAAGCCAAACACAATACAGGCAATAATAATTAAATATTACTTAACGACCTGACTGATATATGTTATTCCCCAATATTTGGGATTTTAAGTAGTTCTCAATTATATATTAGCCAATGTTAAGCTCTAATGTGTATTTTACCTGTTCTGTTAACGCTTTTCTCTGTACCTATATATAAGAAAATTGCTAACTTTGTATTTTACTGTCAAACTCATACTTGTCTGGTGATAAGCGAAAGTTCGAATTATCTATAACGTTGAATAAACTTTTCCATCTTAAACAGTGATATTTTTTACGTAGTAATATTCGCAATCCTCATTATGAAACTATTTTGAATTTTTAAAGTTGACTTCTAAAAAGGCATTCTATAATTTTCTTAAAAAGTCATATCTCTATTTTTGTAATGAGAATCTAAGTGTTTACTTATTGGAGTCTGTTCTATCTACTGTATAAGAAAAAGAACGCCCATGGATTATTGTGAAATATCTTTGAAATTTTTAGCAGCCATCTGATGGTTGTAATTGAAAATAAAAATTTATAGTATTCTGTTTTATCATTTATGAACCTCAACTCAATTTTTCGATCCTGATCTATCCTAATCAACCAGAATTAGCGATTCTGGCTGGCATAGAAATTTCAACTAACTCTCTAGGGTGCGTTGTCTACCAGTATACTCAGTCAATGGTTTAGGTTGAAATAAAGTTATCATAGTAAAGCCTGTCTCTAGTCTTCTTTTCCAGTGATTAGGAGCTAAGCTCTGTCAGTGATCAGTTGCTCCCTCTGACGCTATAAATATTAATTCTAGCGAAAACCCCCGATACACTCTAAGCAGAAATAAACATTGTCATCACGGAATACAGATTTCTGAGATTTAAGAAAACAAACAGAACGTTACAGCTATCTTCTGTTTCTTTAATCATAACAACTGAATACCTCTCGCCAAGTTGTTTCGTATCGATTGTCCTGAACACACCATTGGCTCTCTATTTGCACTACTGTAATTCACATAGTATAATTTCTCTTAGCAATTACAGAATTTTATCTTTCATAACAGACACTGTGAATGCGGCATCTAGGGAGAAAACAGCAAACTCAGAATAGTTGACATAAAGAAAACTATATTTATTCCAATGGGTTCGACTACTATACATCAGAGTTCCATCTTATAACGAAAATAATTATAATTTTCTATATATCAACTATTCAGAGTATACTATATCAATTATGTTTCAGTATCTGTTTCCTTCAATTTAATAATGGTATATTTGCACATATTGTTTATCAATAAAAATATGAAATATGTCATAACGTGACTTCGTAAAATTATAGTTAAACACGTAGATTATTTATTATTACAACCATTCAATTGAAATTAACATTTCTTATGAAAGAAACGTCGTTTTTCGATGAAATTTCCAGAATGTATTATAATCCATATAATCTTCCCATTGAAATTGAAAGAGATAATAGAACATACGAAAATAGAACTTCACTCCTTATAACGATTTAATTCAGTATCTTTATGGACAATGTTACTGAATTTCTTTTGTTATTATTTTTGTATTGGTGTGATGTAACCCATATCAATGTCCATATAAGTGTTATATTGTTGATAGCAAAAAAGTAGAATGGTTTTTCGTTGTAATTTGCCATATCAAATTTCTGTCACGGAATAAGTAACTTGACATATCGCGATCAGTGTTCTTGGGTGCACATAGATGAATAACTAACTATTCTGTGATAGTATATCAGACAGACTTGCAGTGACAAAGCATTATCCGGCAAAGCAAAAACACCGAGATCGAATTGCAACTTTTTTGAGTTATTATCCGTTATTTATATTTTCTCGTTGCATCAAAATGTTTCGGAATCAATATGATAGTGATGTGACCGTTTGGAGTCCTCAGGGCCGCTTACATCAAGTAGAATATGCTATGGAAGCAGTTAACCAAGGCTCTGCAACAGTGGGTCTGAAAAGCAAATCTCATGCTGTATTAATTGCTCTGAAGAGAGCTTCTTCAGAATTATCTGCTTATCAGAAAAAAGTAATCAACATAGATGACCATGTTGGTATCACTATTTCTGGTCTTACTGCCGATGCAAGAATTTTGAGTCGTTATATGCGTACTGAATGCTTGAATTATAAGTATTCCCATGATACATACCTTCCATTGAATAGGCTCATAAGCCAACTGGGAAATAAAATGCAGGTGTGCACACAACGATATGATAGAAGACCGTATGGAGTAGGTTTATTAGTAGCTGGATATGACGATCTAGGAGCACATATTTTTCAAACTTGTCCTTCAGCTAACTATTATGATTGTAAGGCGATGTCTATAGGTGCAAGATCACAATCTGCTAGAACATACTTAGAGAAACATATAGATGAGTTTCCAAGTGCTCCTCTTGAAGAGCTGATTAAACATGGACTCAGGGCTTTGAGAGATACTCTACCTCCTGAAAACGATTTGAACAACAAGAATGTCTCTATAGGCTATGTTGGAAAAGGTCAACCATTCAAGATATTAAATGAGAATGAAATTTCATCTTTTCTAACCTTAATCTCAGGTATGTGAGAGTCATTAAATCCTTAATTCTCATTTTAATGTATTCAAGCAATATTTTTGGGATATGCATCCTCAAGTATATGAAAATAGGGTAATCTTGCTGTTTACGCTGACCAGTTTTGCACATCCTGTTTCGAGTCAGCTCAATGTTTCCCGAAGGATTCAAATTTCAGCCAGTGTTGCCAGATCCCATTTTCTGATGGATTTTTCAACTTCTGTAATTTTTGAGTTATTCAATATCTCAGTTATTATTGAAGTGACATATTCATATTGTTCAGCCACTTTTTGAATAGATTGCAGTGGATGGACCGAAATTTTTTTTTCTATTTGGCCTGACAGACATAAAAGTATAATTTAAATTTTTGTCATTGAATGTCTGATTTTGGGCCTTTTCACGGTGATCTCGAAAGATTTTCACTTGATATTCAACCTCTAGCTGCCGTAGACATCTTCCGAGCCTGTGTAGAGAGTTTTATCGAGAATTCTATTCTTTTTATTTCAATACTGACAGAGGTGTTGATGCTCATCTTTTAACCCATCTTGTTATGCAAAAACAAAATTCCCCACGAATTGATAACCTCCTCTTTTTGTTTGATTGTTTTATGGACCTACAGTTTATAGTGGACTCTGAACCACTCACCTAGACCGTGCAATGGTAACTGTCAGTTATCTGGCCTTTCGGAGGTTATGGACTCAACCTTTCAGTTATGTATCCAGTCTCATGTAATATATATATATATATATATATATATATATATATATATATATATATATATATATATATATATATATATATATATATATATATATATATATATATACATGGGAGAAACACACCAACATTCATATCTTACCTAGGATTCAAACCCGACCCTCGGCATGGGAGTCAGTACTTCTACTGACTTACCCACGGAAGGAAATCTCCTTTTTTATATTTTTTTTATAGTCGGTTGAAAAGAAGAAGTAGCTTTCAGAACCATAGAACATTGAGAATCATGTAATAGCAATGAGCAAAATGATTCAATAAAAGCTTTAATTTCTATTAGATTGTGGAAAACAACTCAGTCCATACAATCTCGCAAATTGTATTATAACGATCGCTATCCATTGAAGAAATCTTGAAGTTCGAAAGTCAACATTCAATTTTGCGGGAGGAAATGCGAAAACTATTGAGTTTTTTCATGGAAAATATGTGATGAAAATAATATGATTATGTTAGATATTTCTTAAATGAGTGTGAGTCTTCTCAAAAAAATATATATATCTATGTCTTTATCTGTCAAACTAAGGAAGAAAAGAAATTTCGACAATTCACAAAAAAGTCCAAATAATGTGAAAGCATTTTCGACTTAAATTTTATAACCAATATATCGAGTATGGGTGAAATTAGGAAGTTATTAAAATTCCTGAATAACTCAAAAACCACATCAGAAGTTAGAAAAATCTTATTAGATCTATGAATACTAATGAATGATTAATGAATAATATTGTGCGGTATAGAATTCTCAATTTATTGCCCTGTAGTATTAGCTAAATAATATAGGTTCTAGCTTACAGAAAAACTCTGAAGAAATTCATATTCTGCATTGAGATTGTCAAAAAATGTATACCAAACAAGGGGAAATATTTTCCCTCAACCTCATCCATCATGTTGAACTTATTGAATTACTGAAATGAGAGGTCTGGTTGGAATATCATCATTTTGGAAACTCTTTAGATTCTGAAAACATCTTGTGCTATACCGCACTACCCTTTCTGAAAGAAGTCAAGATATGTATCTATTTAGATAATCAAGCGTGTTTCTGAGCCCAATTGCGAAAAATACGAGTCACACATCCCTTCCTCTGCCGACAAGTTACGCCACTGCTTAGGAGTTTTTCGCCATCGGTTTTCACGTCAATAGTATATCTAATCCTTCGTTTTTTCAATTTCAACGATAGGTAATCAAATCTCCAACTTGAGATAAATTGTGGCAACACTGGCTACAATTCGAATACTTTCGGGAAACATCTGTTCGACTCGGTACTGAATACGCGAAAGTGGTCAGCGTGAACAGCAAGATTACCGAAAATAGTTCTAATCCTATTATGGGCATTTAGGTTTTGAACAACTTTGTAATTTGTAGTCGGAAAAAATTTCAAAATTCTCTGTAAAAATATTTTGAATGAAAAAATCCTTTGTAGAATTACTTAAGTTTTAGAAAATATTTTCTTATAAGGCCATATTGCATGTTTGGGATCATAGAATCTACTAATTGTTAATGAAATTTTTCTCACAGGAGAAGAGCGCAGAGGTGGTGGAGCTGCAGGTCCTGATCAGGCTCCTAGTGCAGCCCGCGAAGATCCAGCGGGGGACGAGGGCCCAAGAGATCCAGTCCCTGCAGTGGCAATGGATACAGAATGATAGAAGATGTAATGACTTCATCAATCACTGTATTAAGCATTATCTGCAACGCTTACCTTTTGCCTTCAATAGTGTATATTGGTTAGTTGCCGTGGCTGTCTTGAACTTTAGATATTTCCTAATCTTTTTTTCAAGGCAGCCACGGCAGGAAGGCTTGAAAACTTTATATATTTAATATTAAGTAAGCTTCAAAATACATCATTTTTTAATCCCAGATAGAATTTTTATTTCAATATTGGCGCTTGAAATCTATCGTATGCGCCAATACGCAAACTGAATTTATTATTTTGAAAATTTTGAAGAAAATTTAGGTCTTTCGGAACTAGTCGAGTGGCAACGCGTTTCATGCCCAACCAATCGTTTTAATTGGTACGAATTGATTCATGGGACAGAAATTTCTTTGCATATCGTTCTCCAACTTCTTCAGTTTATCAATGTGAACTTCAGTTGAAGTTCCCTTTTGGCATCAATGTCAAGAAAATATCGGAATGTTATCTAAAATATTTTATCTCTTAGTACTCAGTCAGAGATGTTGACTTTTTGTAGAGATCTGAAAAATGGCTAAATAATAACTTTTCATGAAAGTTTCTATGACTTCTAAAAGATAACTTTCTAATGAACATTAACTGAGTATATATGAAGACAACGTTCTCTGTAGAGGTTGAAGTTTCTAAGCCAACTAGAATCGCCAATTCTGGTCGGTTATGATGATCATGATTGAAAGATTGAGGCGAAGTTCATAGATGACTTGATAATACAGAATACTATAAATTTTCGGTTGGCTCCGGTTGTTTTTTCCTTATTTGCAATGCATTATATACTATGCTTATTGCTAAAATTAGATAGAAAAATATTAGCCAGTCGCTGTTTCTTCGTAATATCTCAAATTCCACCCAATCTTTCTTTTCTAATCAGGAAGTTCACATCAAGACAAAACACTTCAAGATTCATCTCTCAATCATGATCTTATTTTAAGGTCTCAAGGCTAATCTCAGTGAAAGTATGTTGAGTTCAATCTTTCCATCTAACGCCAATTCTTCCTGTATGGAGGTCTGGAACTCTGTAGATAGGTTACATCTCTTCAAAGATTTTTCTACCACTAATGATAAAACAAAAATCCTTGATATCTCACTGGAATACTCTTACGAGGATGAAGTACCAATCCGAGGGTGTTTGTAAGACTCATCTGAAACATGAGCAGACATCTGTGCACGATTAGGTATAGATGTGAGTTATGGGGGGGATAGTTTACATGAATGGCCTTAAGAATCGGTCATTTGGCCCTGGTTGTTTCTTCTTTATTTTCAATGCACTATAGACTATACTCATTGCTACAATTGGTTAGAAAAATATTAGCCAGATGTTTTCTTCTGATGATTTTTGCATAAAATTGTGAATACCGTTGAGGTTCCTTTTCATTAGTGCGTTTTGACGCCGATTCGGATGGTCACGTGATTTTCAGCGTTGACGCTAGAATGTTGAGATTTCTGCACTTCATAGCGTCAGGCGCTAGAAGATACAAGTGAAAAGTTTATATTTTCCGTCTTCAAGGGTTGCCAATAAAAACCCTGAGTCAACCAGTTTTCTTCGATACAAAATGGTGTACTCTCTTTTTACAGTCATCTAGTTATTGCGTCATATTAGCTTTCGATACTCGAACAACATAATTAGAGGTCTTGAAAAAAGAATTTCGCAATATATAACATTAAAGATTCCAGAAATGATACCAAATCAATGAAAAATATACTTTATATTCATCAATTAAGTGTTATAACCTACATTAAGTGATAAATGACATATTTTGACGCTGAAAACCCTTTTTCATGGGAGCGTCAAGACGCTCCAATGAAAATGCACCTTTACACTGTCATATTACACTCCCCACAAAAATTGTTGTATCACCTTACTTTTACGACAATACTATATAAACTTTCAGGTTGGTCACTCAAGAGTCGCTTGGTAACTTTCAGAAGTGTAAAATAAGAAGATATCATTCAAAAGAGATGATGGAAAATATCAACAATTTTCGATTTAATGAAAAATTAAAAAATTCTACCATCTTCGAACATTCGCGAAGAGACCAATCAACTAGCATCGAATGGTTACTAATCATTTTCAAAATCGAGTGTTTCCTCCCCGGGCCCTAATTACTGCCAGTATACGTCTCGGAAGCCCCTCACACAAAATTTGAATGTATTCGTGAGTCACTGAAATCCGAATTTCAGGAAGCAGATTTTCTAGTTGTTGGAGTGTTCTACAAGACATCCTACGTTGCTGAATTTGCCACCCCATGTTCTATGGGATTTAATTCGGGACTTCTGGCTGGCCATCTTAAAATATCAATTTCGACATTTTGCAGAAATTCTGTAGCTACTCTAGCTGCATGAGGCAGAGCATTTTCATGCACATAAACGAAGTTTTCGCCAATCAATTGGCCAAAGGGTACAACATGGGGTTCAAGGATATCTGCGATTTATCTAGCCGCTGTTATTCTTTCATTATTCACTAGGACTTACTCAGTTCGAACATGGAAAGAAATGCTTCTCCACACCATTACTGAGCGCCCTCCGAAGTTTTCGGTTTGCCGGATATTGCATTGCAGATACCGTTCCTCAGGTCGTCTGTATACAGGCATGCGTCTATCATTTGATACTAGACAGAACCTGGACTCGTCGGAAAAGAGAACATTCGACCATTCTGGAATACCCCAATTTGCATGTTCCCTCGCAAACTGAAGTCTAGCAACTCGATGCTCTCTGGAGACGCGGGCCGGTAGAAGCCACCCTTGGTCTGATATCGTCTTCTCTGAGCCTGTTCCTAACAGTTTGCAATGAAATATGCACATTTATTTTGTAGCATTCTGGCCGTACAGTGCCGAACTCTTAGTGCAGTTAAACGAAGCCAACGATCACCAACTGGTGTTGTTATCCGATTTCTTCCCTGTCCGGCCCCTCTTCCATATTCTTCTGTTTCGTGGTACCGATTAATTTCTCTTGAAATAACGCCTCCGTTAACATTGAACAAGTTAGCCACGTAACGTTGGCTTGGCTCCTCCTCTAGAAGTGTTACAATTCTTACCACTTCATGATCACTCAAATAGCGCCCAGGATGTTCAGCAACCATTACGATAAATTCAAAGATTCCAAAACCAACAAAAAACACAGAAAACTTGCATTAATTTAGCGTGAAAACTGAAGAGAAATTGAATGAACACTGATAGTTAAATAAACTGATTCATGTTTCAGACGTGTTTGAGATCATATGGAAACAAATGTTACTACATAGATAAGATTTTTCCCCTCATATTTCCAAAAACATATGTTGTGATGGAGCTACTTAATCGATTGTGGAATTCAGAATTCCAGGTGATGTGACAATTTTTGTGGTGTGTGTATATATGGTAAGACCAGCTTCTGTGATTTCTATTTTTTAAAATTATCTGGTGAAAACGTTAATTGAACGAATATTGAATCTAGAACATTTTTGGGAAAGTATGGACAGCTATTATAAATTAAAACTGAAATTTTCTCATTCTGCTGAATTGTTGTCGCATACCTATTGAAAATGTATTATTATGCTATATTCTTGAATTATAAATTGTTAGAAATGGAGATAACAAAATGACGATTATGATTCTAAAGACAACACGAGAATCATTCCAATCGAAGAAGAATATTTCAAAAATCTGACAACACAGTTTAAAATTCAAATGCATTCGGCAAACAGATCATTGACTCGTTTTGGGTGCGCAGAACTCGTCATAATACTTGACAAGATTACCAACATTATTCATGATTAAACATGAGAAATCTCCCAATTTGCAAAAGATATTACAACAATTATTTTGTACCATCCAGTAACCATTAAAATAAAATGGTATGTCACTAATATATAATCAAAGCTTGTTCTCAAATATTAAATTGTTTTAGACTTTGATGTTATTGAAATTCACCCAATATTAATCTATTATTTCAAGCATATGTTATGGGGTCAATTGTGAGTGGATTATATGTGTGTATGTATGATTTTACCTATTACAAAATTCATAAAGCAAAAAACTACTGGTAATAATCAAAGTATTATAATGAAGAGTACAGTTTCAAAAATAATTTAGTTTTAATTGCATATAATTTATTCTCCAGTTAACTCCTTTTGTTTACTCTGCAGTATTTGTTCTCCCTCCATGATATATTTATCTGCTAAGGCCTTCAACTGTTGCTCCATGTTACGTAATAAATCTTCAGACACACCTTCCTTCTTCTTCATAGATTTTGTATATTTACTCTGAATCTCTCTTATATTGTCTTTACACTTAGTGAAGAACTGCTTGGCATTTTTTGAGAGATTTTCTCTATGTTCTTTGGTGACCCTGTTAAAAATATAACACATAAGACTACTAATTGTTTGAACAAGTTGATTGACTGTAATTGGATTTTGAATCTGTTCTGAAACTGACATATATAACACAAATATAAAATTTCTCTAGTGACGAAAACTATAGCAAATTACCTCATCAAAAGTAAAAATTAAAATTAGCTTTCATATAGAACTCACTTAGGAATAGGAATATAAATTGTTGTTCCATCTTGTTGCGGATTTAGATTTAATCCAGACTTCTGTATAACTTTCATTGCTTCTGGAATCGCTTGAGGAAAAATGGCCATGTTGATGATTGTAGTTTTGGGATTTTTTCTACTTATTTGAGCAAGTTCTTGAAGCGTATGTTCTTCTCCATCTACTGTTACTAATAGGGATTCAATGGAACCTACAACCAACGAAACAAAATTTTTTTTAAAGGAAAAATATATACCATTTAATTTTTACCACTAAATCATATACTATCCGATAGCAATAGTGAGCAAAAAGCTTTCTGAAATAAGAAAAATGAGTTAAATTACGTAAGTAATGAAAAGCAAATGCACCTTTTGAAATATAGAAGATGGACTTCATTTCTGGTTTAAAATGTTTTTCAAAATACAAAGTGAATGTATAAAAAGTTACATAAGTGCAAGTTAATTGATAAGGGAAGGTTAAACTGATTAAAAATTCATTTCACTGGTGTTTCCAGGTGACCTGCATGTCAAGTCAGTGTCGCTATGAATATGGAATTTTTCATATAGACAAAAATAATCCGCTGAAATTAAAATGCTATGCTGAATAAAAAAAGGAGTGTATTGAACAACATCAATGACTGAATTACATGTGATATTGATAAAAGGTTGTATAAGGTGAAAGGAAACAGAGAACTCTTGTTTAACGACATTACCTGTTGCAGATCTGATAGATAAATGCTTTATAAAGTCGTCTTTCATTTGCTCAATCGAATTGTTCATTTGAGTCTTGATTGAATCTACATTTAAAAGCTCTGCCATTTGGACTTCATTGATAACCACCTTAGTTTTACCTAAAAGTCAATACTTAAACGAAATTCTTTGCATACCTTTCCTTGCTATTACCTTTTTCCTTCTTTTTATCTTTTCCTTTCGCATAATGCCTTACTATAATAGAGTTATATGTAGGTATACAACAATGTATTTTTTCACAACTCAAAGAATTTGAATGTTGTATTTGAGGGACTGCATGAAATTTCTTCGTATTTTGTATGAGATTCTGCCAATAAGCTTTTATTTTCAATTCATTGATAACAGTACGAATTAAAATTGTATTCATATTCAATAAATGAAGATTTCGAATACGAGAATTGAATGTGAGGTTAGGCCACAGAAATTGAAGCTGCAGTTGTCATTATTAATTGCACCATCGAATATTTCTAATATGACATCACCTAGGAGATATAGGAGCTCAAGGGTAAGTTACGAATTGTAAACCAAATATGATGAAGTTATTCGTCAAGTTACAGTCTACACAGTTGAGCATTGATTTGACTCTGGAGTGTTGGATTCATGTTTCATCCATTATCTTGAAGAAAAACTTTTTATTCCTTTAGAATAGCAGTGAACATATTGTCGATTCAAAGTAATTTGTGAACCAACTTTCTTATGGACAAACATATTCATGTAATCTAGAGCATAGACTCCATTTCAATATCTTTGAATTGTTACTTATGGTACATTATTATAGTAATTAGTTCATTGACTATTGTCAAAAAATTATTTTCAATGTTAAATATTTCATGCTCAATTTTTTTGAATGTTTAGTTTGCTTTGTTGATTGAATATGGGGAATGTTAACCCTTATTTTGGGACCATTTTGCTACTTCTTTTTCAAACAATTTAAAAACTGTTTCATACCTCTCTGGAACATTGTTGATGTTGTATCACAGCAAGCTTAGGCATATTTTGCGATGATTGTTGAGTCTTGTCGAGTTTCAAAATATATAAATTTTTCAATTTCATTCGGAAGGTATGTAATAACAATAGATCTTCATCTTCATCTAGAACAACATTCATATCAGTTGCATTGGAATGATTTATTTATCCTATAATGAGTACATTAGTGTCATTGTCAGTTTGCTTGGCTGAAAGATTTTCAGCGGTAAGTTTTTCTTTTGAAATTAACCGCGACTTATTTTGAATGTTTCACAAAAATTGTTGTTGGCTTTCTGGAATTGCTATAAATTGGTCGAAGAGAATATCAGAAGATGGTAACTTTTTTGCAATACGTCAACGTTATTAATGTATTAGTCAAGTAAACTAATAGTTTTATTAATATAATAAGACCAATGATGGACTCATACGTATTATGGAGAATACAGCTAAAGTAAACTATAGATCGCTTTTTCGCAGAAATGGTTGATGGTCTGAAAAAGTGTAAGGACAATTTTTGTTGATAACTGCATGATTGCAGGTATTTTTATCACAAAATCAACCGTTTTGTTAAAAACCCAAAAACCTATTTTTGGCAACTCTCACCTTTCAGAAATCTGAATCGATAAAGACTTTTCACGATTTCATCACAATGGTGTCCCTATCGTTTAGGGAAACCTACTCTATTATTTTTCGGCTAAATTGACGGAGTTATATCTCTGATAATAATAATTTGTTATTTTGTATGTTTTACGTACATTCTGTCTAAAAAATACCGAAAATTGGTCAATGAAATAACCATTGTATCTCTTTCAAAGTAGGCCTGTCCGAAAATAATACATTTACGTCAAAGACTGATGATCATTTGATGGCAGACCCGAGCGAAACAAATCTGTAACATTTTCTGCGATTTGGCACACGAAATGCAAAATTCCAGACAAATTCCTTGTTCGATATTTTAATCCATTGAAAAAATCGCAGAACACACTTGTGAGAACTGACAAAATCCAGCACTGTAAGCAAAGTAAATGATATATCGCGTTCAAAATTCGTGACAGCATAAAAAACAGTTGTGCCAACATAGCAACCATAAAAATGTTGACAATCGTTATAAGCAGATTTTTAGATAGAAAATTCCCGGTATTTTTTTGACAGAATGTATGAAATCCCATCAGAGAAGTGTTTCAGCCTGTATATTTTTCATTGTCACATTACACACGAACAGAAGTTCTTGCTTATTATAATTTCAGAATAATGTTGGAAGTGCAGAAAAAGAAGCAAAATTCGAAAATTATGCAAATTACTGGTGATCTTAATTGACTCTTGGCACGTCTTCCATCAGATCGTTGACGTTAAGTAGGTAAAAATTAGCCGGTGGAGGAAGATGAAACTGTAATAGACTGAGAGGCCGTCTGCATATTAAAAACTGAAGTCAAGAATTGCCGACTACAGGAAATAATACAGTGTCAGGAAATTATAACCTTGTAGCTAATATGAGCATATCTTTGAAATAAAATCGTGTTACAGTTGAGTACTTAAGTGTATATTTCATGCGTTTTACAAGAACACATGTTTAAGTAGATTCATCCAATTAATTTTTTTTTAATGAACGGAATAACTTATACAGGGTGAGATTATTGAATAATTCAAAATTTTCTAAGAACGATTTATGAAATCGAAAATTTTCGTGCACTGAGTAAACTTTGATCAGATTTTCTAAATAGGGTTCCGTAAAAACAATTCAATTTTAATTTGATTTCCTTTTCAATGCATCTTCGCATATGTTTGTAGAATCTTTTAAGTTTCGTATTCCGTCCTCTTGTAATGGGTCGGAAAGAACAACGGGCAATGTTTACGGTGCAGACATGACTGTCGTCGTGACCGTGCAATGTCGATTTCAGAAGTCCTTTGGGACTTAAAGAAAAGTTTCATTAGAGGGTCGCCGCGTTATAACGTCAGTACTTTACTGGCCCGTCGATTAGGTAGCAGATCGTCGATCTTCGACAAATGGACGTTAATTTAATATGAACTTTCATCCTCGCTTTGACATAGGGCTTCTTTCAAGACTCTTTCATCATATACAGGGGGTGTTTGAAAAGAAACAGCTATACTGTTGAAGGCATTTTATGAAAAACGTTCATAGAAACATAGGTCCGCAAACACTTCGTTAGCGATTTACAGGGTGTTAAAGTTTGATCGAAAGATGTAGTTAAATTTGAATTTTTCGTAAACCGCTTGAGATATTAAAGTAAGATTTTTGAGGTGTCGAAAACTTTCGAAGATGTAGAATTTTCAGGAATAATACCTGTTCTATGCTGTCATAGGTGTGTTCAAAAATGATTACGTCAGTGTCATCTGCGTATTTCTGTTTTTCAATAACTTTGAATCTATTGAATTTGATTTTCAAATCTTTTTATGAATGCTGAAATGACCGACGTGCACTTCATTTATGGACGTGCTGACGGAAATGCATTAGAAGCTCGGCGGTTGTACATTGAAAGGTTTCCAAATCGTATTATTCCTGATAGAAAAACTTTTGAAAGCTTCCATCGACGCCTACATGAAAAAGGCACATTAAGACGATATGAAGGAGGAGGAAGACCAAGGGAAGTAAGAACAGTAGTGCCGGTTCTTGCAATAATTCAAGAAGATCCTTGTACATCTTCTCGAAAAATGGCTGACGCTTTAAGTGTTGAGATTTGTGTACCATCTTGTTCATATTGAGAAAAGATTCAAAACGATTCATATATTAGGTCCGCAACTAAGTTTTCGCTGCCTTTTTTCATGAAAATACAACTTTATTGTGAAAAATGATTACAAATGAATCATTCAAAATATTGCCCATCTCTAGCTACAACTTTTTCCCATCTTTCTGGCAGAGCTCGAATACCGTGATGGTAGAAGTGTTCGTCTTTTGAGGCTATCCACGAATCAAGCCATTTTTCGAGCTCGTCATACGTGGAGAACTGCTGATCAGCCAGACCATGTGCCATCGAACGAAACAAGTAATAATCGGATGGTGCAATATCTGGGGAATATAACGGGTGGGGTAGGACTTCCCATTTGAGCGTTTCAAGTAGGTTTTAACGGGTTTGGCAACGTGAGACCGAGCGTTGTCATGTTGTATTGACATCCCCGTTTTTATTTTTATTCCCATAAAAAATAACTTTGAACACACTTTGCATTATTGTGAAGATTTCAGATAGTGAGTCAGGTTTTTGAGTTGTGTGCGTAAAGTTAAATAGTTAAACATAGTTTTGTGATCATTCAGACGTCTTATAATAGCGCTATCTCTTTTTAAATGAGAACGAAAATGCGATTTCTGAAAAAGCTGCTCGGAATGACAGAGAGCCTTTTTCCCCTGTGTTCTTCACATGCAATCTACGGTCTTAGGTTCCCTGTGGTAATGCCGAGCTAAACCATTGATGATCGTTCTTTCACGCGCTACTTGTAAGTCCAAACATGCAGATGATTAATTTTCCCGAGAAAGAAAAGTTAGGGTAAAACCTGTTGTAGGCCCCTCAAAGTCAATCCTAACGAAAACAAAGAAGTGTGTTCAGCTTTCAATTCTTGCGAATAAACTGAAGGGAATCAGACTGACCGATGACACCAAATGAAGATTGTGCAGGAAATGACCAGAATGTACTCCACAAGGGTATTGCAAAAAGAAAGAACCCCTCATAATGTCATAGTCGTAGAAGTGATCTGAAGGGTACAGACCTTTGTCTTTGCTCAATATATTTTTGCACAATGAAAGAACTAGTTTAGCTCTTGAACCTGTCTGAATTGCGACTATTGTCCATAATTTGCTTTAAACACTTTCAGAAGATGAAGTGATAACCTCGGTCGTGTGACGGTTGGGATTTCATCCTCAAAGTGATTCATTTCTCACAGAGAAACTTCAGTTCGAATTATCTGTCGATATATCAGAAGCGGTCAGAATATCGCCGTGTTAAACTGGCAAAAAATATCAAATAAAGTAAATAAACTCGATATTCGATGGATAAAAGAGCAGTATGTATGTTTCCGTTCTGAAAGTCATATAGCAAATTTAAGGTTAATGAAAATCTGAGTTACGTTTCTAATGATGATTCTTTTCTAGCAAAAATAAATACAATATTATTCAAATATTTGGTCGTCAAAAAGAATAACTTCAAAGAACATAATTTAAGGATGCAATAAATTTATGTGATCAAATTTGATTAGTATCCTTCACGTCCCATTTTTATCTTCATTCAATATATTCCTTCCACCCTACAAGCTGATGATTCAGATACATAGACGCCATACTTTCTAAACGACCGTCGTTTGTTTTGTGGACGTTTTTGCCAGAGGAAAACTCGAAGTAGGCCATGCACTAACCAGAATAGGTCATTTTACATCCTATGTCTACTGAAAAATTTACGCTCTACGGCCATTTTCTACATTCGTTCCGGGGTATGCTTCCAGGTGCTCGATGCAATATGAAATAGGAGACAAACGGTTCACTACGTTTGAGGGAAACTTATCGAAATATTTGTGTCTTCTTCAAATGAAATAGAGGATCAGGTGAGACGTAGCTAGAATTATTCTAGCTAATTCTTTATAGAAGATCAGTAAGACACCATGAAATGCTAGTTCATCGTGGCTATGAGTTCATTATTGTAAAAAAATAATTCGTGGTCGACGGTAAGGACCCTATAAGTTTTGATACAATTGCACATGTGAAAATATGCAGCAGAATGCTATATGAACATATTTTCGTTTCAAGTTGACTCAAAAGTTTGATTTTTCCACAGCCTCCAAGTATTGCAGATTTGAGTATATGGTTTCAATCGCAATACCATAACTTCTCGTCAAATCTCCTGTTCATGTAACAGGAATCGTCCTATAAATTTTAATTGTAGTTTACAACTGCTAAAATATGCCACTTCCTTTGATTGAGTTGACTTAGTAATATGATTTTATCACTCATCCACGAAATTGCTGACCTGAGTTTATAGTATTAATCTTAAATCTGTAGCTACAAGTGTTCTTGGGAAGATAATATTAATATATAGACGGGCAACGAAGTTTGTTTGTTATTCCTTTAACGTGCTCTATTTTCGGCTTTTGGCCAATGACACGCCGGGAATTTTGCCGAAGCCCCCTTGTGTCGAGGAAAGGGATCTTTAATATCCAACACATCTCTGTTAGACAGGACCGACGGCCTTACATCTCCTCCGAAAGATGGATACTCAAGCGATTCCCAGAATCCGAAAATTGAACCCAGGTAACTCTGCGCAGGAGACGAGCATCATACCTACGCCACCGAGCCAGTAAGGGCAACGAAGTGATCTCATAAGATATGAGAATCTCCGAAAAACCTGTAAAAAGAAATCCCTGGTATACATAATGCCGGAAAGAACCAACAGTATTACTATTGTCATCTGTTTTCATATTGTACCCGTGGGTAACTTGGTAGTTCATTGACATTTGTATGTAAGCAACTTGAGTCACATCTGTCGGTAGAAGAGCTGCAATTGAGTTTTGTGTTACACTTCGTAAATGTTTTACCGATATTCTACAAACTGCATATGGTAATTGGGATTGTATATCTCGTACGCAAGTGTACGAGTGTTTGAAGCGATCTGAATCAGGTAGAAAGTGCCCGCAAGGACTCAAACTTCTTATATATATTCTTTTGAAAAGAGAGGATTTACAAAAATTCAAATAATTGTATTTACAATAAGTGCTTATATCTATAATTTTGGTGTGTGTCAGAAAAAACACAAGTGTGAGCTCAGGAAATGTAACAGGGGAACCATACTATCTTGTATATGATTAAATAAACGAGTGAAAAAACCTGAGGAAAAAACTCGTTTCCCTGTCCCTATTGCACTAGCAATAGCTTGTCTGTTTATGATGTGTTAGTCTCCTGTGTACATAAAGAGTACTTCTTATAAACTGGTGACTGGTGAAGAGACTTGGTGTTCTCAGTATATTTTAAAAAATCACATGAAAACGATATGAAGGAGCAGCAAGGCCAAGGGAAGCAGGAACGGTAGTGTTGGACTCTTGGGGACTTGGTGTTCTCAGTATGAGACCGAAACAAAGCAGCGTGCTAAACGGAGAGCGTTGGATGAAGGAAAATCAAAAAAAGTTTGAAGAAGTCAAAAGTGAAGGTTATGCTGATTTGTTTTTACGATTGTGAAGGAATTATCATCATAGAATTTGTTCCACGTGGACAGACAGTCACATGAAACTTTAATTTGGCGCTATGAAGCGATTGTTGGCAAGAATTGATCTTATTCGGACAGATTATCGAGAAAACCGGCAGTTGGACTCATTTGCACGATAATCCATCACATCGTTCAAGAATTGTAACTGAATTTTTGATTGAAAATCATATTATTCCTTGTAACATAAACCCAATTCATCTGATCTGGCACCGGGCAACCACTATCTGTTCCCTTAGCTGCATTTGACGATAAAAAAAAGCAGCACGATGCACTAAAGACCATTCCAAAAGAGGAGATAGAGAAGACGCGTGCAAATTTGTGTATCAATGCAGAAGGTGAATAAATTGATTGATGAAAAAGGTTTGTATCAAAATTAATAGTGGTTGTTTCTATTTTCAAAAGTTAGGTTACGTTTAGAATTGAGGGTGTACTTCGTCTGTAATGCCAAATGTTTCTTCATAAACATAGTCATCTGCATACACAATCAGAGATAGATTGGATTTTCGTGTATTAATTTTTTCTGGTCGTACCAGGTGGATGGAAACAGCGAGATTGAGTTTTACTTTTTCATCCATTACCGTATTGCTTCGCTATATTTTCGAAATGGTATCAGTTTATAGTATCTTTCATTGAGTTGTTGGGTGATCTGATATTCTCGCGAATAAATATTTACTATTTCGAAGTTTTTAAATGGAAGTTTTTTCAAACGAAATGGTCATCGTGAAATGTTTTAATTTTTCTCGAAATTAACTTTGTTAAATACACACAGCGGTGTACATCGCGATACTACTGGGTCCAAAAAGTATGGTGACATTCATTTCAAAAAAATATTTGTTTTTCTCTCAAATAAATTTCATGGCCTTCAAAGTAATCCCCTCTCCAGATGCAATACACGTATGCCAACGAATTTTCCAATCTTCAACAGTTTAACAGTTGTTAAAGTCGATTTCCAGCTCTCTTTTCGATGCGGCTTATATCTCTTCTATTGACTCAAAACGATGTCCTCGAAGCGGTTTTTGAGTTTGTTGAATAACCAAAAGTCACAGGGTGCCAAATCAGGTGAATACGGCGGTTGTGGAACAATATGGGTCGAGTTTTTGGCGAAATGGTCACGAAGAATCAATGCAGTGTGAGATGGTTCACCCAAACGGCGCACAACGCTCAAAAATATTCTTTGTTGATGGTTTGAACCAGCGGAAGGGACTCTAAAAACAACAAGCACCAAGTCTTCGATTTTTAGGAAATGAGCTTTATCGGTCGAGGTTGATAGTCCACCGGAATGGTCTCCGTCTTCTACACGTTATCGACCATTTTGGAACTCTTTATACCACTTTGGCACCTAACGATTCCTTTTTGTTTGTGCACATCAAGAAACAACTGCGTGGGCAACGATTTTGACGGCAGAGGAGACTGTTTAATATACTTGAATAATATAGTAGTTCAGTTGAATTTTTGGGTCTATACTAAATTGATTTTAAAAAAAATCTTTTCGGATCACAGAAAAATCACGTTCACAATAAGAACTGAAATGTTCTCGAAGCTTAATTTTATTACATTGGAATGTTCAGAAAATAATTAGACTCAAAGCCAGTTTTTATCCAATCAAAAACGTTATGGCTTCACTGAATAAACAAACACTCGTTATCTGATCTCAAGGACCAAATTTAATAATATACTTCGAAGAGATGCTTTCAATGTAGGAACGAGTGAAACGACATATAACCATGGCGCCTGTAGAGGCATTTTCAATCACCAAAAGCATCCACTCTTATGAATTATTACAGGGTTAATTAAAACCAAGAAAATGAGACACCCAGGAAATCAATTTCACCGCAAGATACTTTACATGATGATCCCACCCTTTCGAAAGGTGAGCAATTAACAAAATCAATAAGTCAAAACATTATACCACCCAAGATGCTCGCGAGGAAACGGAAAAAGAACAGAGGCGGAATTGGTATTGTTTTCTATGAATCAGGAGTTTCAAACTGAGGGACATATATTGAAATACATTGCCTTATGTTTTACCGAATGTCATATTTTTTGTTTTTAGGTAATTCAATTGTTGTAAAATTCATCCGTTTTATAGATTCATTTATTTCAATTGGGAGGGTCAAAATTATCAGGTTCGATCATCCAAATATTACCTATGTACCTCCAAAAGAAGGGGTACAATCCCCATATTCAATTAATAAATATTAATAATAAAAATGAGTAATGTTTTTGAGTAATTTTACTGAATAATTGTGATTCGTAACGCGTTTCAGCTTATTCAGACGAATGAATGTACAGAAATTATGACAACTATATATAGATACAACTGAGAATATAAATACAAATGTTCTTAAGTAATTAAAAGCTTATGGAGTTGCTTCTTTTTGAATGGATATTGATGACAGGTATATTCAATAGAATTAAGGAATAGATTGCTCTCTGAAGTGATTCAATAGAGATGAAGGGCTTAAATCGACTTGTTCATTAAAGAGTCTACCTGGGTGTTTGTGTTTGTTGATTTCTCGAGTTTCCCAAAGATATACTTTCCAATATTTATTGTCTGTATGCATAATTGTAAACTGTGGGTCGAAAAAGTGATTATTTTCTAGGAGATGATTCGTGTAATTTGAATCTGATTTTATATTTGAAAAACTGCGTTTATGTTCCGATATTCTAATATTGAAATTTCTATGTGTTTTACAAATGTAGAAATTATTACAGTCATTGCAATTCAATCTATAAATACCTGGTTTAATATCTTTATCTGATTTGGTTTTATTGTTTTTGATATATTTGCCTGAGCTCTTATTAGTTTGGAAAGCTATGTTCAAATTATTTCTACTCATGAATGATTTCAGTTCTTCACTTGTAATGCCAACGTAGGTTAGGTAAGGTTCTTTTTTTCCATTCGGTACAAAAATTGTAATCGAGTAATACGTCGCTACCGTTATAATTTCTAATTTATTATGTCATCTAAAAAAATTGTTTCGATATAAAAAAACCAGTATTACCGCTTAAAGTGAAAATAGAAATGCTTGATCGTTCACGCTTTGGGAAGTCGTTTGTATACATATCACGCTCATTCAATGTTAACGAATCAAATGTAAGATCGATAGAAAAATCCGAAGTTAAAATAAGGTCGTCTGTAGTTTCTACTTTACTGACAGCGAAAGATGTTCGTGATCCAGCAATAGGCAAAATGGAAATGGCGTTGTCATTAAAGATCGAAGACTGCAACTGAAAAAGAGTGCCCCTGAGTGATCCAATTATCCAGGAGAAAGCAAATCATCTTCAAGCACATTTTAAAGAACCTGATGGTAGTTGTGCTAGTGGAAGGTTTCAAGCATGAGATGGTTGGTTCTGTTGTCGTGTTCAATATGCTTTCAAACAATATATCGCTCTAGTCCCCTCCTACCAAGCTGAGCACAGAACGTATTATGTGCCTTCTTGACTAGAGGGTTTAGATATCGGTGCTGGTACGAAAAAAAAACACTAATGGATTGCTTTAACAATGACCGCAACCGGTTAGTGGCGTGGTTCTAGATTCGGGTTATACTCATAAATGATCAATGTATGTTTACAAACTTCAAAATAATTACCCCTTTTTACAATTATATGTTGAGCGCTACTACTTTTGTTTTATTTGAATATGAAGAAAAAATAACTAGCAAAAAAATCAGAGTTCAGTTAAAGTTCTTATATTACCCAAGTAATTGACATGAGAAAAAAACAATCTATCAATTCTTGATATCATTACATACCCTTACTTACCACTTACTTGGTTTTGGCCAAACCCCTTACATTAAATATGACAAAATCCCAAGAAACTGAGCATATAAGAAAATGAATAACTTAAATCAGATTAAAATGCAGCGTATCTACCTTCTAGAATATTCCGATACCCCAAAAATTAAGAACACCTGGTGGTGATGACTTGTTCTCCGCGTTAAACATCGCTCATGTTCATCACCCGTAGTAATGCGATTCAATCGGCAAATTGAACCTCCTCGAAAACCAGATGATATGCAACCTATGAGTCATTTTAAAATGAACTCGTACTATATGTTAGTTTAAAAAATTAATGTGTAGATTCGCGCGAATTCGAATTTTTTAAACGTAACAGTGCATTTTCGAGATTCTCTCTGTCTTTTCCTTCGATGACTTCATCGAGGTCACATCGTCTCCGTAGATCGTCTGCAGCACGCGTTGCCACTTACCTAAGACACGTCTGCCCCTGGATTTAAGGTACCAAAGGATAGAGATACACCGCTGCTATATTCTAATCCATCTGGAGATTGTGTCTTTGAAAAACTTATGCTTTACAGATCGTTAAATGCTTAAAAAAATCGAAACAATAAGAATCCGTGGGTTACAAGCGCTATTTTTGTGACAGGTTCCGGAATTATTTTGTTTCAGGAGTTGAAACTTATTAAAAAAAAGGATTCAGACTTTAAAGCTGTTCTTGTTTTGGACAATGTACCATTCTCGCGAAAATAAAACTATGCATCCAAATATAAAAGTGACTTTTTTACCACCCAAAACGACTTATTTGTTTCAATCTAATACAGGCCTTCAAGCTGTATTACATTAGATGAACCTTCAAAATCATATTGGATAATATGAAATGTGGTCCTGATATAACTATTATCAAATACTGGAAGAAAGTTGCTTGAATTGGCTGAAACCGACTCGGAGAAATGTTAAATTCACAGCTTTTGAAGACGAGCCTTCAACAAGCACTGGAAACGTGACATTTAAATTGAAAATCTTAATGAAGGTTTGAGAATGGCAAGCTTTGTGACTTTATGAAAATTGATCTGTCTATGGAATGAAGTCTTATTTCTGAATTGCTAATATCACACTGTATATCAGTTTGAATTGAAGAAACTTCCAAAAACTGACAAGCAAGAAAAAATTACAAAATTCTTCAAACCATTGCCTAAGCGCAAAGATAATTATTAATCAATATAAATTATCATTTCATATTTCTGTTTAGTATTTGAGGCATATTTACGGAGTATATACCCAGCGAATAAAGAGCTTATACTGTATTCTGAAAGCAAATAATTCTGAGTTAGTCTCTGTTATCTGTAGATATCACATTAATAAGGGAAGAGAACAACTTCGTGGCTACCTGTGTCCGAGCAGGGGGTATCGATGAACAGGCAGTTAGTGTCGTCAGACATATCTGATTTATAAATGCAGCAGAGGATTAGTATTAGATGAATTTATAGAAGCTCATAAATACCGGATTTAAGTTGATTTAGGATCGAACGTAATCGAGGCAATCATATCCTGTTGGAAGATAAAGTATTTGTGTACTTTGTTTCAACAAATATTTAACCTCTTGTAAATTTGTGTAACGTTCAGTCTTTAAAGAAATTATTGCGAAATGTATAGAATCACTCCAAATGTTGAGATACAAGAGTAATTCAAAGTAATCCCCACTTGCATCAATACACTTTTGTTACCGAAACTTCCGCAACTGAAATACTTGAAGGCATCTTGGGATTGATATCGAAAAAATGATGAATTGCCTTATCGATCACCATCCCCGTTGAAACGTCGATCACGTAAATGTTTTTTTCAGACTACAAAACATTCAGAAATTACATCTTTCTCCTTATGTTCATGTGAAAGGTCATTCGATACTAGACAGAACCTGGACTCGTCGGAAAAGAGAACATTCGACCATTCTGAAATACCCCAATTTACATGTTCCCTCGCAAAATGAAGTCTTGCAACCTGACGCTCTATGGTGAGATGCGGGCAGGTAGAAGCCACCCTTGGTCTGATATCGTCTTCTCTGAGCCTGTTCCTAACAGTTTGCAATGAAATATGCACATTTCTGGAAAGTGCAAGTTCATTTTTTAGCATTCTAGCCGTACAGTGCTGAACTCTTAGTGCAGTTAAACGAAGCCAACGATCATCAACTGGTGTTGTTATCCGATTTCTTCCCTGTCCGGCCCTTCTTCCATATTCCCCTGACTACAAATTTTAGACGTTTAAAGTAAACATTTTAATCAAAATGAGATCAGCAATATTCACAAGCAACAAAAACGACAGAGAAGGTCGTAGTCGTGTAGTTGGGTTCTTTGTGGAGATTTGTACTACGGTTTTTATCAACGCCAAACTCATTGAAACTACATTTATTTTTGAATGTGCCCATGTACCACATTTCTAAGGGATTTGCATACTTAATGAGCTTTGATTACTGTACGTCTTTACCAAATAGACTATAATTGATGGCGTTTGTTCGTATTCTGAATTAGTGTTTTATAATCAATGAGTGTTGTGAAATTCATTGCATTTTATGAGACAGTTATATTGATTTTGAGAAAAAGGGGCCCTACTCTCCCCGACTTAGCCTAATGAATGTTAGGGTGCGGAGCCCCATACATGGGCACGCTATTTTAGACCAGGTCACACCTGTGCTAGGTATAACAGCATTAGCTGTAATGGAGTACTTCTTGGCCCTGAAAAAAAATGAGTTTAGCAGAAGCAGATTTGGTGATGGCTGAGTCATGGTTATGCCAGCAAACTTCGATATTGACTCTTCGTTTCTGAAGCAATTTGATGTTCAAAATTTATTTGAGCACAAACATAAAAACACTCACTGTTTTATTACTGTTTCTTTGTGGAAATTTGATGGCAAACATCGTTATAACTCAGCGAATTTCACGAGTAATTGAATTTGAATTGTCAATTTTCCATGCATAATCCCGCAAATTCTCAATAGAATGAAAGGCATCTGAATCGAGATGTTCAAATGCGAATAGAAGTATTCAATTCGAATTCTGTCAACGATATGTAGCTGCTGCTAGCGCGGTCGAAATGCCTGAAATCTCCAACAATTTCCGTGAGGTTTTTATTAGGGTAAGTATACACGTTAGAGTTTACTATACGTTCTGAACTCGATTGTGTGGATCAGATGAAATGAGACTAGTATTGTTATATGAAAATTATTGATGAAAAGCACTCAAGAATTTGAAGAAAATTCAGATAATTCCTCAAGTTTCCAGGTCTGTTAAATCTTCATACAGTGTGATACAATTTGAATAGACACCCTTCCTTAACTCAGCTTTGTATTGATTCTGTTTCAGAAAACAATGACTGCAGTCGAATGACTGATTAAAGTCGGAATCGAAACATCATCGAAAAAAAAAATTATTCTCTATACCAAATAAGGAACAAAGGTGAGATATCCACGGAGTACTATAAGACATATGCTAACGTATTGAAGAGGGTTGTTGTGAAGGCAAAGCAAATGGCAGAAGAAAAGTATATTTGTAACTCGAGAAACAAAAGTATTGCAACGTGGAATATTATAAAACAACCGACAGCTGAAATGAACAGAGAAAAATTTCAATCCTTCAGGAGATTGGTGGAAACTGCAAGGAAATCCTTGATACTGTAAATAACTTCTTAAATCAGGCACATACCTTGAAGAATGGCACAAAAACTACACACAGAGTAAGTTCAGTTTGTAAGAGTATCATGTTCGATCTTGTTGATGCATTGCAAGTAAACAAAATTATTCACTCGCTTAAAAATACGAACTCTACTGGATTTGACGAATACCCACCAAATTGTTGAAGCATGTAGCGCAAGAAATATCTGAACCATTGGCATTCATAATAAATATATGCTTCACCTCTGGAATCTTCCCTGATCAATTGAAGCAAGCACATGTTAGGCCTATTTACAAAAAAGGACAGAAAGATCAGATTGGAAATTATAGGCCTATTACACTTTCATCTAATATTAGTAAGATATTTGAAAAGGCTATTAATGATAGAGTTTTGGACCTTCTTGATACGTTCAAACTCCTCACTGAGTTTCAAAACGGTTTCAGAAAGGGAAAGTCCACCCAAGTGCTATTTATCAGGCTCTTGATAAGATAATAAGAGCCATCAATTAGAGAGGGAGTGTACTGTTCTGCTGTGACTCGACCTAAGCAAAGCGTTCAATAGCGTGAATCATGTACAATCATGAATAAGACCAAGTTACTGGTGAACTGATCAAGTCTTCGGAAATGGTGTTGAAGAGGGGGGTACCTCAGGGGTCAATTCTTGGACCATTGCTCTATATTATATAAGTGAATGACCTACCTGAAAGTATACCTGAGAAACTGGTTCTATTTGCAGATGATACGTCCTTGTGCTGTCAGATAATGTGGAGAAACAAACTCTGAAATATCCAAATCATTAGAAAGGCTTGAGCAATAGTTCACTGAAAATGAACTCTAGTTGAATACTGGAAAGACGCAGATTATAATTATGGCACAGGGTTTAAGAGAATAACATACACCAATGACAAACAAGCATCGCTTAAAACTTCTGAAAATGTATGCTTTTTAGGTATACACTTGGACCACAGACCAAATTGGAAATCTCATGTAGATGTTTTATGCAAGCATATGGCGAGCTATACTTATGCGATGAGGACTCTAGCATATTCAGTGAGTGTCATGCGGCTCTACAGGCATATCATTCTTACGTGCAGGCTAAATTGTGGTATGGGATTATATTTTGGGGAATTCTTCAGAGATAGACAGAATTCTAATTTTGCAGAAACGATGTCTTCGCAGTATTTTCAGGTTGCCTTACGGTGTGAGCTTTAGAAGCATATTTGTGGAAAAGTGAGTACTTACTGTTGCTTACCTTTAAATTTATGAGAGTGTTCTATTTGTGGCCGGAAATCCTGATCTCTTTCTGCAATCGGGAACCAGGTATAAATATGACACAAGAGAGAAAGATAACTTGGAAATCCCTAAACTGCACTTCACCTACCTTCAGAAAAATGCTCTGAATATGGTGGTTAAAATATTCAATAAAATACCAGAAGAAATGAAATACCTCCTGAGGAAGAAACTGAAGAGCAGATTTTTGGTTATTTAAAAGAAAGACCACTTTATACATAGGCATAATATCAGATGTATATATATTTTAATGTGTTTTCGGTTTTATTCCCAATTTAATGTTTATATTTGTATTATTTATTGTTCATTAATTCGTTAATTTTATTTTACCACTTTCACTGACTTCATTAGTATTTGAATTATATTGACATGTTCAATACCCTACTGGGGTCAATAATGAACTAATAAAGAATATTATTATAATCCGCCATATCCTCGAATCAAAAATACCAAAATTCAAAAAGATTCTATTGTGTAGCCTCTAATTTCTGCCACCAGAAGTTAGATATTCAATCAATTCCTAGTGATGTCCAGTTTGGAGAGTTATTGAATGCTCATTCAATTCGCTTTATATTGGAAGTCTTTTCATAATCTTCAACAATCCAATCTACTGTTTTTCTTTGGAAAGCATCTTTTTTCCATGTATTTCTCTTATATTGTTGGAGGTACTCTTTATTAGGCATATCTTCCACTTAGTTTTTCCTAAAAGAATATTAATTTACAAAATTTATTCGCACTTTCTGAGAACTGCTTATTTCGTTACTTCTTTCTGTTTTTATTTTTATTCTGTATGATTTCACTGCTATTTGTTGTTTCAGTTCCTTTCAACATGTTCTTTTTGGGTTTCCTTATGATATTTAGTCTGACTTTTGTCAGATGTGATAGATTCTTTCTTGGTTCATTTGTTTCCGTTTGAATTTATTATTATTACCATTATTATAGAGTTAGGTTAGTTTATGTAGAGCCTATAAACTTAAGAATACAAAGCTGAGATCAAATGTGCTCAGCAACAGAAAATGCCAACTAGACATCAGAGTCAGTTCACTCTTGCTGTTGATTAGAATTGTTAATAGGATTGTTGAAGATTTTTCTGTCGTTAGCGAATTGTGAGCAGGGAGATTTGAGTATCATTGGATGATCGGTTGAATATATTGGAAACAATACAGGACCGAGAACCGATCCTTGCGGTACGTCACTTGTAAAATTTCTATAAGAAGATGACTTGTCTATCAAGGTAAATGATATCGATGGCGCATTCACACATCGGTCCAAGATGAAACGCACTTAAGGAGATTCGTTATGACTGAAAGGATTATCCTCTTCTCCGAAAAAAATCGAGCATCTGTTCAAGGAAATTTTTTTGAGGATTTTGGATGCAACTGGAGTCAAACTAATGTTTGTAGTTGTTCGGAGATGTTTTGTCACCTCTCTTGAAAATTGGTGTAACAGGGGCCTTCAACCATGATGAAGGTAAACTGTGGGACTGAAATTAATTTTTGAAAATCAGGAACATGGGATATGAGAGTGATTTGGCGCAGGAGTTTGTGGTTCAGAACCAGTGGACAACGGTTATGAGAATGTTAGGCATTTGACCTATAGTCTCACCGGTAAAGAAAGCTCAAAAATGATCTACTAGGACATTGGAGGTTTCTAGAGAATTTTATGAAATAATTAGTAGGACTCCCGGCCAGAGGCGCAGTAAAGTGTGTGAATCATCACGTCCAAGTTGAAGATATTATCGCCAGACAATAAATATTAACGCTGGGGTTATTCTTGCCCATATGAAGTAGACATTTTGTTTAATTAAGTGGAAAAAGTTACTGATTCTGTGCCACTGTAAAGAGAAGCTGCGTCTAACTGGACAAATTAAAGAAAAAATAATAAATCAGCAATGCTGTAGAATTTAGAAAATCGGAACAAAGTGCAGGAATTTTATTTTCTCATGCACTCTCGACCTCAACTGATCTTATGGACGACATATTTGAATAATTCTTATGTTTATTCTTCAGTCTAAAATTTGAAAGTTTGGAAATTCATTGAAATTTGAAAGAACATATGTCGTCTCAGATGATTGTTCACTCATCAAGCCAAAAATGAATTACTCGGTAATTTAATATATAAATGAGATAAAAAACACAAGGTTTAACTTTAATCTACACTTTATTTGAAAAAATTCGACGACGTTTCGCTGACACAGCAGCTTTATCAAGAATGAAAAACAGAATGAATGGTATTATAAACAAATCGTAGAACAAGTTGGATGAATAACAGGAAAATCCACACCGAGCCATTGTACAGTTAGTATGAAAGGTAATAAAAACTAATTAAACAAGTTAAGTAGGGGTGAATAATTCACATCTACCTGCTCATTCAAAAGCTTGTCCGAATTTTTGTATCTATTTATTTCTAATGCTTCTAGGAGATCTAATTTTGAAATTTTGATTTTATATGTAATATGTCAAAGTTTTTATTGAATGAATGGTTTTCTTTTATTAGGTGGTTTGTGAATAATTTGAATCAGATTTATTTTTATCGAAGCTACGTTTATGTTCAGATATTCTTATGCCAAAACTCCTATAGGTCCTACCGATATAAATTTTATCACAAGAACCGCAATTGAGTTTATAGATTCCTGATTTACTTGATTTTTCAACACGAGATTTATTATTTTAATATGTTTACCTAAGTTATTAGAAGTTTTGAAAGTTATAGTAAGATTTTGTCTAATAATATTAATAATAGACAAAATCTTATATATAACTTTCAAATAATTCAAAATTCATAAAATGAAAATAAATCGGAATTCAAATTTATTGGATCTACATCAAGTAACGTTCTACATAATTCAAAAAAATTTAATATATATTTTTCAGTCTTGGATCTGAGAAATTCTATTGTCTCGATCCCGTAACTTTAAATGAATCGATACATTGACAAAAATGTTGTTTAGTCTGGAATCATTCAGTAAACGATTAAGTTTTTTGTTGCTCGTTAAGTATCTATTATTTCTGTCAGAAAGGTTGTTATTTATAATCAGATTACGGAATACTTCGATATAAATGTAATTATTTGTGTAAATAGTTTATTTGATGGAGAAACGTAACAGAATGGCAACTTTTATGTTCGTTTAAGAATTACGATTTTATTGCTAGAAATAAGACTACTTTCAATATAACCTATAATAACTGAAAAAACGTAGAACGAGTAATGGAATCAAGATACTCGTAAATTCAAACAAGAATGCCATGTATGTATCGTTTGCGAATGATAATAGCTTAGGAAGAAAATCTTCAGTTTCTTTGTACGGGGTAGTCCAAAAATTGCATATTTCAAACATTTTTATTAACACCTGCCAGTTCTTCTGTTCGAGCAAATTTTTTTAACACTGGGCTCATATGATCGTATTTGTGAGCAGCATTCAACACTGAAAATCACCAAAAATAAAGGAACTGCAAAGGATGATATGATGCAAAAAATTCGAGATGCATTCCGGACAACCTCAACAACGAGAGAAGACATTCAGTGTGGCGAATTGAAAGGAGGGTCCGAGAAGAACGAAGAATGACAACATTCTTATAGTATGCACGATTTTCAATTATAGAGAAGTTATTCAATAATGATTGATAGAAACTAACTCGATACAACTAGATGATGAAAAATGAAAAGCGTGGATTGCTAGAGATGCCTGTCCTACCATGAATGTGCCCGCTTAAGATGATTTAATGTGTGGTTACTCGCTTCTTGAACAAAAAAGAAAAAGATCAGAAACCTGCCGTCTCTGAGCGAGAGGCGTGATCTCTGGGTGGTGGATAAGGCTCACTACTCTCTTCTGGACTGTATTCTATAGATGTGATGAATGTTTAGGTGCGGAGACCCACACATGAGAACATTATTCCCGACCAGGTCACACCTGTACTTTGATGGCGTGAAATACTGCTTAGTCCTGAAAAAAAAATTGGTTTCAGCAGAAGCAGATTTGGCAATTGCTGATACTAGGCCATGTCAGAAAACACCGGCATCGGCTGTGACGATAAGTAGATGTATGTTCTTTCAGAGGAAATTTGATGTCCTTGCATGATTAAAAAGGGTTCTCCAGTAGTAACTTTAAAACGTTGTCTTTTTCGCATTAAAATTTACCACGTTCAACCGGCCCCACTCTGATATCGTCTCCAAGTCTGAATTCAGTAACATGCTCTGTTGGAATCTTCGTCGGTGTGATTTCTTCTGAATAGAAAATGATAACACCAGAGTACAATCGTCCGCATACCCAAATATCTGTTTTCGGTGGTGTGGAGCCGATAATTGATCTGACCTGGGGTACTCCTGCATTATTCTGAAAGGGATTCACTCATTTCACTATCAACAACCACCCGAATCGATCTACTGAAGAGAATGCGACCAATGCAACCACGCAATTTCTCAGAAAATTCATATGGTATCAGTTTATTCATCAAGGTTGCGTGCCGAAGGCAAGAGCAATGACTCTAAGTTTGTTATGTTTCTCTTACAGTTATGTTTTGGAAGAACCGTATGCACTCTGAATTTTACTTCAGACATATTCGATTATATATTCTTTTGAAAAGAGAGGATTTATAAATATTCGAATAATTTTATTTATAGTAAATGCTTGTATCTATAATTTTGGTGTGTGTCAGAAAAACCACAAGTGCGAGCTCAGGAAATGTAACAGGGGACCCAAACTATCTTGCATATGATTCAATAAACGAGTGAAAAAACCTGAGGAAAAAACTCGTTTCCCTGTCGCTATTGCACAAGCAATAGCTTGTCTGATTATGTTGTGTTAGTGTCGTGTGTACAAAAAGAGTACCAAGAATTTTTCTGCTTAGCCACTTGATTCTCTCCAGCACTCCATGATTTACAGACAAGAAGACAAGGGTGAAAGGAAGGGGATTTGGGATAGGAATCTGTAACATTGGAAAAAGAAAACCAGCAGAAAGATACTTCAACAATCATACCTCTTATATGTCTAAACAAATCTAAGAAAAGATTTTACATAGAAACAAAGGCCATAAAAAGGACTAAGGAGATAATCAAAAAGTACATAACCTGCGATATTTCCTCTTTCCGGAGATGTTCTGCCGTCGCAGTGTGAGTTTCCTAAAACATAATCACTTCCTCGTCCTTGCTTGCCAATTTTAAAGTATAATCGCGAAAAACCCTTCAATATTCAAACTCAACAAAACAATTCCCTCTCTGTTTGATCGAGACAGCCCCGATGGCCAGGTTCTTCCAAGTCATATAGATTATGATCTATAGATGTTTTAGAATCATTATGGACTCAACAATTTGGGTTGACATCGCCCATATATTATTTCATCGTGGATACTGTTTAATTTAAAGAAACATTTGCGAAAAAATTTCGACAGTCGTTTTAAAAATATGACAAATGTCATGATTGAACACGTAAGATGCTTTGTGGCACAGCTTAATCAGAGTTTTGCTCAAACATTTTTGCAATGATCCCCTTCGTTTAAGGTGATAATGCGATAGATCCGTAATCTCTTATCAAAGTTGTTGCCGACTGCCTTCGTCATAGACCAAAACTGACGAATCCCACTGGTCTGCTATGAGAGTCTATTCCTGATTCTTTCCTGAAGTAGGTTTTCCCTTTATCATTCGTTAAGTTACAAATGTTCCATCATCAGATGGCTGATGGATAAAAATATTTCTCCTGAAGAAAATATGGTGAACGAAGAATTATTATCAATTGTAAATTTACATGAAAAATCATATTGAAATATAAGATTGACGAAATGGCAAAAAACCGGGAAGTAAGTATACTCTGATTGAACTAATATGGGCTCAGGTACAGGCTGAAGTGGCTAGAAAGAACACAAGTTTTGAAATAAAAGACGTCGAACCTCATTTCAACAGTGCAAACTATTGATTTGTCTGTCTGTGCCAATGCAAATACTGAAGATATCATCTACATATCTTTTCTATAAAAATATATTATTAATTAGGATGTTGGAGGAACTAAAAATTCTATTTTCTAAATTTGTCATAAATATTTCACTTAATAACGAAGACAATGGAGAGCCCATAGGTAAACCAACTAACCTAACCATCTTCATGGAAAATATATGTGGATGATATCTTCTGTATTTGGATTGGTTCACAACTCAATAGTTTTTTACAGTTTTCAAATTATTTCCATCGATTGATTCAATTTATGATGGAAAATGAAAATAATGAAAAATCTTCGAATTTCTTGGACTTGTAGATTAGTAGGGCTCATGGCTCACTCGCCTTTAAAATATACAGAAAACCAACCTATTCGGATACTCTGATTCATAACAGTGGTTCCCAATCCCATAGAATCAAATTGAGTGCTTTTCATTCATTTGTGCACAGATTGCTTTCCTTTGTCAGCTGTCGATTTTGAGAATGAAGTTCAAGTCTTGAAATTAATCGCTAAGAACAACGGCTATCAACCAAAATTAATTGATACCTTAAAAAGACAAAGACGACATAAACTTATACTGCAGAGCATTTATCTGTTGCATACTGAGAAATCTAACAGAAAATTTCCAATTAACTATATTTCTAATATTAACAACAAGATATGTAACAGATTACACAGAAATAATATTAACACCATCAGCACTAATAAAAAGAATCTGGATTCATTATTGTTTAATAATAAAGATAGAACAAAATTACTGGATAAAAGCGGAGTATATAAAATACACTGCAGTGAATGTGAGATATTCTATATAGGCCAAACCGGAAGATGAATCGGGAAGAGAGTTGAAGAACATAAAAGATCTATTCTCTGAAATGAAAATTCTACAGGTTTTTCGGACCACTGCATCAACGAGAATCATTTCATAGATTTCGAGAATATTGAACTCATGCATCCAGGTAATAAAGGGAAAAGGATGAACATCTTGGAGATTATTGAAATTACTACGCTTATAGGAAAAACCTGCCAATTTGCAACGGCCAACTAGACTTCAATTTACCTCTTGTTGTGAAATAACTCATTTAGAATTAGTATTGTATTACTCTTGATAATGGGCTAACAACCCGAAACGTATGTCGAGTATTTTAATAAATATTTGTGAAACCATTACTAAGTAAGAAACCAATCATTTATTCATTATGTTTCACCAAGTGTTAAGCGATAATTCCGTACATATTATAAAAATCTCTAATAATTACTATTTGCGAGATTATCGCAATGTGTACACATTGAAGAATTTCTATTATTCAAGATACAATATTCAACCTTGTCGAAGTGTTATTATTATTATTATTATTACTGAAATTATTTAAGGCTGAGGACAAGTCCTATAAAAGCCTAATAAAAAAAAATAATTTCTATAGTATTGCAAGCACAGCTTAGCCATAGTTAAATATGCACACATATATAATAACTAAATCCACTTATGTCAAAAACGAAATCTAATTAAACAAAAGAAAGTCCAACTTATTTTTGAATTCATTAACCGAATTTGAGTCCACCACATCACTAGAAAACCTGTTCCAATCATCGAACACCCTATTCACAAGAAAATACTGTCTTTGTCTCGACGAAAATTTTTCTTTTTTCAGCTTCAGATAATGACCACGCAAACGAGTATCAGCACCCAAACTAAACAAACATCTCAGGTTGGCGTAATTGTGTTTAATTATACGATAGCACAAGATTAGATCTCCGCGATGTCTTCGCTGCTCGAAGGTTATGAGACCAGCTCTAGCCAATCTTTCATTATATGAAGGACGAACGACCCCAAAAGTCATACGTGTAGCACGGCGCTGGACACCCTCAAGCATGCTTTTGTCCCGAGCGAGCACCGGGCACCAAACCGAGCCTGCATACTCCAAAATAGGACGCACATAAGTTTTATAAAGTGTAACCGAACTAGAGAAGGACAACAACGAACGATCTACGAATGAGATAAATTAAAGAATTAGCACGTTTACAAACACTTAGGACATGTTCCGACCACGTAAGGTTTGAAGTAACGGTTACTCCTAGATCTACATGTGAAGTAACTGAGCGAAGTGGATGATTGTCAATCGAGTATTGACGGGATGGATTATTGGGTCCTATATGGAGCACAACACATTTATCAACATTTAGTGGTAGGAGCCAGTCGTTGCACCATCGGTTTATTGCGTCAAGATCGTCCTGGAGAATCTGTCTCTCGGTGAGCGGGTTTGCATACAACTTGGTGTCAGCGAAGAATGACTTGCGAGATTTAATGTGTAATGAAAGATCGCTGGCGAAAATGACAAATAAAAGTGGCCCCAGGACGGATCCCTGAGGCACTCCGCTCACAACCGGTCTTTCCGACGAAAGAACCCCACCAACCCTCACCACGAATGTTCGCTGCGACATATAATTAGTAGTCCAGAGAAGCAACTTCCCGCGAATACCAACGATGTCCAATTTGTGAACTAATCTTCTTACTGTGACTCTGTCAAAAGCCTTGGCGAAATCGAGGTAAATGACATCAGTAGGGATCCTTTGATCATAAGCATGCGTCCAATCATTAATGCAAGACAAAAGATTTGTGGTAGTTGACTTTCCCTTTACGAAGCCATGTTGTTCTGACGGAATGATAAAGTTTTTTGTCAAGAACTCGGTTGTCACTTCGACTATTATGGATTCCATCACTTTTGATGCAACAGACAGAAGGCTTATTGGTCTATAGTTACATGGGTCCAGTTTATCACCTTTTTAAATATAGGAGTGACACTTGATTTCTTCCAGTCCAGAGGAACGCGGGAGGTCTCGAAAGATGTTCTCATAATCAAGGCCAAAGGATGAGAAAGGACGTCGGCAAACTTCTTCAAGAAAAAAGGACTGATACCATCAAGTCCTGGAGACGAATGATTTTTTAGCTTGAGTAGGTGCTGTTTTACTGTGCAAGAATCAAACTCTACGTGTGTTAGACTATTCTCAAGACGTCTAGTTGCAGAGTGGGGCATCTGATCGTTATTGGGCTCAGTTGTGAAGCAACTGGCAAATGCATCTGCCAAAATTTCCGCCGATTCGGCATCAGAGCCACACATGCTCCCATCGACTTTTCGTAGCAAAGGGCACTGACCTTCGATTGCAAATTGGCACGAATAAATTTGTAAAGTTTTCTGTTATTGTCGGAGGCAGCAATTGATTCCTCATATTCACAGCGTGCAGAGCGCAGAGCATAGGTCACGTGACTAGAAAAATCTCTATGACTTGTTACTGCTTGATGTTTTCCTATTTATCTACGCTTTGTATCACGGTTTTCCGGTGGCAATGGTGAAGTGGCTTCTGTCTTGGTTCGTTGGGGGGCGCAGTAACATTAACATTACCTAGCGCTCCAACGAATTGAGATGAGTAAGTGGCAGTCTGGCCTGATGTTGTGAATCGACATGAAATACTGACGAAGTCAAATGAGACCGAAACTTCAGTCCATTGATCCTATTCATGACATCCGACCGAGCTGTACCACTGCTGTGTGTTCCTGATTGATGGAGATTATGAAGGGTGGATCGAAAAACGAGCTCCTTCAAGGAAAGATAATTAACATTCTACAGAAGGTTGAACATTGTTCCTCGAATAATTTCTTCAAATAGACTATAGTAATATAGTAAAAAAATGTTCAAATTTTGGTCGATTTTCATCTGTTCAATACATCGTATCGTGTACATAACCCTTTGAATTTCCATATTACATATTTCATATTTTCATTCAGTTACGTTTCTCGGGAAATTTCCCTTGTATATCCGGCGTCTATATTCCATTTTCGGGCGTTCGAAATACCCCAATTCCGAATGTAGTGCGCCACTCATGCGACAAACATTTCTTTATTTGCATTATTTGTATTTTTCCAGCTCCAAGCTGCTATACTCGAAATCGACCTCGATAATTCTAGCATCTGGGCACATAATATTACGTGGGTTCATTGAATATGTTCCTGAGCATGGCAATGTGTTGGATTTGGAATTTGTTACTTCAATATTGCATGTAAAGCACACATTTATTTTTATAGGTTGGTAGTTCTCTTGAAAATTTTCGTTTTTGAATTTTATTCAACCAAGTTGTTCCACAATATGAAATGATATCGATAATTCCCTATTGCAATGTATAAATTCGTATTGTTTAATATACAAAAACATTGTAGCCTATGCTTGTAGATAAGAGTTTTGTGCTTTTTACTACCAATAATAATAATAATTTTTACTACAACAACCAAATGGTCAACTCATATTAGGAATTATATTCTGTCAAAAAAGTACAGCTACATTGGCACAACTATTTTCTATACTGACGTGGAGTTTGAACGCAATCTCTCATTTACTTCGTTTACAGATATAGATTTTCTCACAAGTGTGTTCTGCGATTTTTACAAAGTATCGAACAAAGAATTCGTGTCAAATTTTGTTTTGCAAATGGTGTAATTTGGTGTGCGGAATCGATGAAATTGTTACAGAAGGCTTACGGTGAATCAAAAACACGTGCATATGAATGGTACAATGCATTCAACAGTGGCCGAGATGTGGTGGAAGATTTGCCTCGCTCTGATTGGCCATTAATATCTCCAACTGAAGTTAACGTCGATAAGGTGAAGTTAATGGTAGTTCAAAATCGTCATTTGAGTTCGAGAGAGATATTCCATGAACTTTCTGTGCCTCACGACTCACGAATCAATTTGTACCATTTTAAACGATTGTTTGGACATGAAACGAGTTGCCGCTCAGCTAGTACCAAAAGACCTGAATTTTCATGCTAGAACGAGTATATTATCGAAATTCCTTTAATCATCTGAAATGGTGTTGGGTCTACATTATATTATATTATTATTGTCCCAATATTTCCGCTATTACTCCATCCCATGTTTGTCGTGATCTACCTCTTTTCATGTTTCCGTTAGTTTTTGTCTCCCATATACGTTTGACTTGCCGTGTATTATCCACCACCAGCTGAGCTGCCTTCTCTCAATACAGTGTGTTCCAACGAAAATTTGACCCCCCCTATAACTCCGAAATGAGTAACATTAGCGAAAAACACCAAGACACGTCGATTTTTGTTTCGAGGGGGAGCATTTTTCGAAATAATTCGAAACTTGTCAGATCAACCCCTACCCCAACAACCCTAATTTCGAAATTTATCATAGGGAATAAGGGTCGAGTGGCACCTTACTGTAAAGGTCTGTCAATTCTCCAATCTGATTTGTCATTTTAGAATTTTAAATTATCATACAGGGTGTCCCAACCGAGGGTAAATTGAATTCCTGCAAATCCCAAATACTAAATGAAATCGATTTATTTTGGCATAATGCAAGCGCAGGTTTATGCTCGGTCTAGAAAAACGACCTACACTTGTGAATTTGGAGTTGGTGCAATCAACCCCTATTTCCAGCATCCCCAACTCAAAAATCATTCGATCGAAAATAGGTCAAGTGGCACCTCGTTGGAAAGGTATTTCAATTTTCTCTTCGAATTTGGTATTTTCGAAATTCAGAATCAGCATACAGAGTGTCCCGGAGCAGGAACACTGAAAACCCAAATAACTTTTGAAACTGGTTCATTTCGGTATAATACGAGAACATGTTTATGTTTGATTCGAGAATAAGACGCTCTTGCGTGAATATGGAATTTTGCAATCAATCTCTTCCATTCAGCATCCCCAACTCAAAAATCATACAAGTGATTACAGGTTGAGTGGCCAAGTTCCAGAAAGATTTTTCTATTTTCTGAATCACTGAGGCATTGGTTTCAGTTTGGCAATCGAGGTTTTCTGGCGTGAGGATCAGGATGAGGGATGATGGAGAAACTGATTGGATGCTCATCTAAACAGGAAAACGAGATTTATTGAACTTGTATTCAATTGAAAACAAAAACTAACTTGATTATTACAACAATTGTTCAAAATGACCTCCGCCCACCTCCATACAGTTATACAGACGATTTTCGAACTCTCTTCTCACATTAGCGAAAACTTCAGGAGTCAAAAGTCGGCATTCTGTGATAATCCTCATCCGCAGCTCCTCCAGGTTTTCTGGTCTTGTGGCATAAACTTTTGATTTTAGATGGCCCCACAAAAAAAATCTAGGGGATTTAAATCTGGTGACCTGGATGGCCACTCAACAGGTCCTCTTCTACCAATCCACCTTCCTGGGAAATTTTCGTCTAAATATTGGCGCACCCGAGCATCATAATGCGGAGGAGCACCGTCTTGTTGAAAACGCATTTCGTCCTCAGAAAGAGTTGGATCGTTCTGTAAAATTTCTGTCAATCTAGGATGTATGTGTTCCTCTTACAACTGTAGGTAGCCATTTCCATTCAGATTACCCTCAATAAAGAAAGGCCCAACTAGATGATTGCCAAAATTCCTGCCCAAACGTTCAACTTCTGAGGCCTTTGCGTGTGGGCCTCTCTAAACCAATGAGGATTCTGTGTGTCCCAATATCGACAATTATGTCTATTCACTTCACCACTGAGCATAAAGGTGCTTTCATCAGAAAAACAGATGTTATTCAGAAAATTTGGATTAGCGTTTAGGTTTTCACTTAGATTTTCACAAAACTGTAAACGACGATCTGGATCATCTTCGTTTATTTCATGCACTAATTTTACCTTGTAGGGGTGAAATTTGAGATGTTTCACGATTCTATGGACAGTTGTAGCTGACACACCAGTCAGACGAGATAGTTTTCTGATCGAAGTAGTATTCTCCATTTGTAGATGACCCACTACTGCCACTTCCGTTGCCTCATTCCTGACAGGACATGCCACTTCATGTTTTTGTTTGCCACCGAACCCGTAGCTAGGAATTTGTCAACCAAATATTTAACGTACTGGTAACTGACTCCCTTTCTCTTTCAGGATGGTTCCTATCGAATATCCTTGCCGTTTCTTTGGCACAACTGTTATTTCGAAAATACGTCGATACAATTTCGACCCTTTCCTCAGTGGAATAAACCATTTTCAGATTAATTTCAACTGACGAACAACAACAATAATGAGGAACTGATCTGAATAATAATAATATTTCATTGCAAAATGAGAAATAACAGATGACTGCACGCCAGATGGAAATGAAAAAATGTGAACATTTTAAATGCAGAAATCAGCTTTATTTATTCGTAATTGATGCTCAACACATCGTACCCCAATACTTTTAACAGTTTCGAATTAATTTCAGTTGATAATTTCAAATGACGATATTGAATTTTTCGAAAGCGACATCCTGTATGGAGAGCCGAACTGAAGGAAATGCTTTAATCATTCTGGAATTCAAAAACCTTTCTGAAGATATGCCACTTGAATTATTTGTATGATTTTCAAGTTGGGGATGCTGAATGGAAGGGTTGATTGCAAAAATTCTATAACCACACAAGAAAGTCCTATTCTCGGATCAAACATGTTCTCGTATACCGAAATGAACCAGTTTCAACAAGTTATTTGGATTTTCAATGTTCCTGCTTCGGGACACCCTGTATGATGATTCTGAATTTCGAAAATACCAAATTCGAAGAAAAATTGCAGTACCTTTCCAACGAGGTGCCACTTGACCTATTATCGATCGAATGATTTTTGAGTTGGGGATGCTGGAAATAGGGGTTGATTGCACCAACTCCAAATTCACAAGTGTAGGTGGTTTTTCTAGACCGAGCATAAACCTGCGCTTGCATTATGCCAAAATGAATCTATTTCATTTAGTATTTGGGATTTCAGGAATTCAACTTCACCCTTGGTTGGGACACCCTGTATGTTAATTTAAAATTCTAAAAATGACAAATCAAGGTGGAGAATTGACAGACCTTTTCAGTAAGGTGCCATTCGACCCTTATTCCTATGATGAATTTCAGAGTTAGGGTTGCTGGGGGTAGGGGGTTGATCTGAGAAGTTTCGAATTATTTCGAAAAATGCTCCCCCTCGAAACAAAAATCGACGTGTCTTGGTGTTTTTCGCTAATGTTACTCATTTCGGAGTTATAGGGAGGGTCAAATTTTCGTTGGAACACACTGTATATATCAGAGTTGATTCAATTCCTAATTCCTTACGTATGTCAATATTCTTTAGTTTATCTCTCTTTGTGATTCCCTTTACCCTCCTAAGATATTTCATTTCGATAGCTTGATTTTTACTTTTTTGGTTTTTATCTAGAACCCATGACTCACATCCAAATGTCAGTATTGGTCTATGGATAGATGTGAATACTTTCATTTTTATGGCTCTTGACAGTTCTTTCTTATTTATGACATTGTTGCATAATATGCCTTCATGGTCTTTTCTATCCTATCATAAATTTCAGCATCTTGCTTTCGTGATTCTTCGAGTTCAACTCCTAAGTACTTATATTTTTCCACTTGTTCTATTTTCGTCCCCTCTATCTGTATATTTATGTCTTCCTTTCCTGTGAGATATTCAATGAACTTTCTGTGCCTCACGAATCAATTTGTACCATTTTAAACGATTGTGACATCCTCCAGCTCGGATGGAAGATTTCAGTCTTCTCCTCATTCATTGTCGAACTCTTTCAAAAACACCAGGATCTGTTCTTATCGAGTAGAACCCATTGATGATTCCTCCATATTTGTCATGGGGGTCGTAGGAACCAAAAACTTCAAATAACTCCACAGGAAGAAATCGAGGGGGCTTAAGTCTGGGGCCATGTAGGCCAAAATTGGCACCTTGACTAATCCAGCGATTTCCATACTCTTGAGTTAGGAAGTCACGAGCAAGTTGACTAAAATATGTAGGTGTGGCATCGTGCATAAACCAAACCGTTTGTCTTATTACAAAGGTACATCCTCCGAAAATTCTTTGAGTGTGTTCCAAAGAGAGGTAGAAATAATAGGCTAATTAGGTAGTCACCCATAATGCCGATCTAAACGTTCAACGAGAACTGATGTTTAAATCTATTTTCATATGTTTGATGGGGATTTTCTTCACACCACATATAATTATTATGAAAATTCCTCATGGAATCACTTGAAAATGTTTCATCAGTGAACAGGCTCAGCATAAGAAATTGATGAATTTAAATCAGCTTACGCAAAGCCATTGACAATATGCAATACGGTTAGGAAAATCGGTAAGAAGAAGTGCTCAAAAACAGGGCATCGTTCAAAAAATATTAAGAGAGCTTCTTTCTTGAAAAATAATTGAAAACTTATTGAATGAAACAAAAAGTTGATTTTCGTTAAGTATCAATCGCATGAATCCAATTGCTAAATCATCTTTACAGTTCGCTCTAATGAAATACTTTTAGCAATCTGTTCATCGGAGAAACGGTATAGACTTATAATAAATTACCTGTTGTAATTTCTGTTGAAAGTTTCTTACCCTTTGTTTACTCATGAAGAAAATAGCGACCAACATAATAGCATAAACGTCAGAAATTTCATTAATAACGAACGACCATATTGTTTCTGTTTTTACTGGTGGAGCAAAGCCAACTTCGAAAGCCTTTATGAATGCTAATGAGGACAGAACGGCTTCAATTTCTGGGCATTATGTATGCAAGTGCATTTTGAATACGGTTTTATGTGTTTTTATTTCTCTCTTTCATAACTTCATGCTGGGTTCTACGTAATAACTTTGTAGATTTAATCGATTTCGGAGTTGATATTACAATACGATTAAATTTATAATTGAATGAAACGTTAATTTCACGTTTAATCTGCTACGTCAAATCGGATTCTTTTGAAATGAACTATGAATTGATTGAAAACAAAAGTTTCTGAAGGTAATCTGCCGTTTTGTTCAGGTGATATTTATTAAATGAGATTTTATTCAATTTTAACTTATTAAAACACTGAAACAACAATTGGAGATGACAATTCTACATATTTTGGAATAGAAAATTCGAAATCTTTTGAACGACCAGAATGGCTCAGCTCATTTGTTTATATTTGATGTCTTCGAAGAATACCTGCTTTTAACATAATTCATTTATTACCTCTTGTTTTCACCCTTATTAATTTTGTATCTATCTATTTATGTATGTTTGTATTTCAACTTTAATTTCATATTATCATCATAATTAACATAGTTTAATTTCATATTATCATCATAATTAACTATCATGTAAGCGGAATCAACTAATTAATAGAAATTTATGTAAGCCACTATTGAAGAGTTTGTATTAGAAAGTGGCTAAAGAGATCTTTCAGTCGTATAAGTTTTACAGAAATTATACAAATAAAAATGATATTTGAAGCATATAACTTTGCTATATTATAGCTTCAACCGGTCAAATTTAGACTGGTATATATCTCTTTCAAAGTTTCAAATCTCGTTGCTCGGAAAAAGCTCATATCGTAGGAAATATTTCCTCATTTTCACGATGTTCGCTTCCTGAGCATTTCATTAATTTCTAGCTTTGAGGAATAAAGTTTCCGAATGACTTATTTCATATTCGACGTATTAAATTGGACATCCAGGAGACATAAGAGAAGTTGGTATATAATAGTAAAGGGGGAGATATATATTTAAGTTTTTAAAGGTCAACTGTATCTTATCAATACAGATAAGCTATTTATTGGCAGGGTATACTACGGTAGTGTTTGCTTTGCTAAGTCGAGCGCGAAGCAGACACCATTCTTTACTAGAACGGCCCCTATTTGATAATCTCTGAATAAGACCAGAACGCAGAAATTTTCTCAATCTAGTCAGCTATAATCATATATTCAAAATCCAAAATTTCAAGCAAGTAGGTCATATAGTTCCGAAGTTAAGCGTAAGCAAAGTTTCGCATGTATGACACTCACTCACTCACTCATGATTATCAGAATAGAACTAGTACCCATAAACTCAGAGAGCTGAAATTTGGTACAGAGTTAGGGTATGATGGCAACATGAAGGAAAACTATAAAAACTAAGATAATAGTGCCTTCCATGCACGCAGCCCCCAAGAGGCATAATAGTGCAACTAAGCAGGATGCCGAGAAACGAAGCGGCAGACTGCAGTTTTTCCCTTATTAGGAGCTCATCAGTGTCGCATATCACTTCTCAGCATCCTATCAAGCTACATCGGGGTACCCTATCGATTCCAGAAAGGACGAACCTCGTACATATGTACGAGAGTCGCCCTCTATGGACCGGTATCCTGCTTAGTTGCACTATTGTGGCTCTTGGGGGCTGCGAGTATGGCAGGCAGATTTGGGAACTAGCTCTTGTCAGGAAGGATTATTCATTGATCTACAGATTTTGAATAGTTCTTATATATATCTATATATATATATATATATATATATATATATATATATATATATATATATATATATATATATATATATATATATATATATATATATATATATATATATATATATATATATATATATATATAATATATATATATATATATATATATATTTTCAATACATTCATCAAATTCACCCCAAAAATGTTTCTCTGTTGCTTTTCATTTGCACATATTTCAACTCAATTTATTTTACGCAGCCATTAAAAAAGAATTATTTGAAATATTTCGGACCTCAAAATGTCGCATATTCTCTTGCACAAACATCGAGCCGTTTCATAAACTAACTCAATTAATCAACCGCCTTGCAGTTCTCAAACCGCGAAATAATAATCTGAGTTACGGAACTATTTTCCCAGAATCGCTCGACGGTTCTTCTACTTGCCCAGGCGGCGGTCGGGTCAGTGTTATTGTTGGCTATAATGCTGTAAGACCCCCAATACACCCTTTCAGACTCCCTTGGAGTTAGCTAGGAAGGGGACGAACTGGGTTCATGTAATATTGAGGGAGGGTCAGTCTGGATCCGAGAATTATGCCTGCTATAGTTCATTTATAATGAATAAGACAGAGGCGGATGACCTGTCACATATGAGGTATTTCGTTAGTAATAAAAAAGGAGTGGGGATCACTGAAGCATAACTGAACTATGACATCAGTTATAGTGTTTCGATTAGTTAAATTATGTGTTCATAGCTGGCCATTTCCCTGGTCTGTACCAGTACTAGCCAACCTTTTCAAAGAATTGATCAATTTTGACAATACATACATCTTACTAATGAAATAATAATTCATTCTAATAAACTACTACCAGAAAAACTATCATTACTATACATACTATTCAATATACCATTCTTACGAAACCATATTGTGAAGCGGAAGAGGAAAAATTATAAAATTTTAATCACTACAAATTCAAAATCATATGTACGTAGGTTTCCTCTAAAATTTTGCGCCTTTGGCACTTTTACTGTTGACAGCTTTTATCTGACAACTGCGTCGTGTATTTTGGCATATTTTAATGTAAACATTCTTACAATACTTCGATATTCGACTTTAGGGTACGACGTTCCTTCATGAAAAATAATAAAGCTATTTTGTCCCTAAGTTACTTGTATTTTTTCGTCAGGCGCCAAATTTGAAAGGCAACCTTCGTATAGATATAAACAACTTATCAAAAACGATTTTAAAAGATAAACATTTTAATTAATCTGAAATAACTTGTGTTAATCCACCGATTTAGATAATTATCGTACAAATATTGACGAAACGAAAGCCGAACTGTGGAGGAGCACCATCCTGCTGAAAACGTACTTCACTCTTCAAAAAGTAAAAAGGGGTACACCAATCTTTCAAAACAAGATGCGAAACATGCATGAATGCTGAGGGGACAAAAAATGTGTTTTTTTCTTGTTAAACAAAGGAAACCAAAAGGCTTTTTTGAAACATGAAAATTGAAATTATACTTTCCAAAATGAAATTAATGATAAAACGAAAAGGGGATGCTAAAATAAGTTTATTTGGGAAACTTTTCGCATTTTAGGTGTGGAATCTCCTGAAGTAGTACTTAGCTAGTACTTGATAAAAACTGAATGCTCATGTTGAGCGTTTGGCTTCTAAGATAGGTAATAATGTATATGTTCTTAGACGTCTAGATTCATCTGTTTCTCCAATGATTCTGAGGATGGTTTATTTTCCGTTGATCGAGTCTTCCCTTAGATATTGTGTGGTAATGTGGGTGGTTGTTCTGGGCTTGAATGCTGGCTTGGCATACTTACCTTTCCTTCTCTTTATGTACTTGAGTATCTAGTGTATGTCCACAGCAACTTAGCAACTTTTAAAATAAACTCTGATGTTCATTCTCACAACACAAGAAATTTTCATTCTGCTGATTTCTTCAATAGGCTGCCCGATTCCATAATATGTCTAAATCAGACGGCTTCAAGAAAAAGCTCAGCAGATTCTTGCTCGGGAGGTTTTATAATCAGTTGATGAGTTTTATACTTTTATTCTATTTTAATTCAAGTCATTTCAAATTGATAACATTCATCCTATTACTTTTTGTATTTTATCTGAGGTTTTATTTATACAAATTCACTTGTTCTTTTTGTCCTTTGATATGTATTGTAATCAATCCACTGACCCGTGCAAACACTTTCATATTATGTGTAAGGCATTAACAAGTGAAAACTGAATACTGAAAAGCATAAGTTATCATGTTTTTCCTAAGTATCTAGTATCTTTGTGATAATTCGATGGGTTTATATAGGATTAACAACATAACATAATTCGGTCCTGTTTTCTTGGCTCTTCTTAAAGCTTCAAAGGTTAATTGAGAACTGAGCTCTTGTCCACGTGACCGGCAAAATTAACGCGCAACAAGAGGTGGGACTATTTCATCCGCACATATACTCTTGTCGACCTGTATATTTATACATCAAAATACTCCGAAAATTGCCTACCATTAGGTTGATTTTAAACAGAATGAATGTATATGAGCGTGATACTGAATTTTTCATGCTCATGATAAATTCAATTTCATCAAATTACGACTGAAAACGGCAATGCCCATGTTGGCTTTCTTCAAACAGAGGAAAAACGTCAGTTGAATGAAATTCAGTATATTTTTAATCTTCCTGCTTTCGATCTCTTTTTTGTTGGCACATTCATCTCATTCTGGATTCACCGCAATGAAAAGTTCATCAAGTTATTTTATCATGGAAATAATAATCAACGATCAAGGGGTTGAGTTGAGGAATTGTCGGTCACAGAAATTCGAACACGAGAATGGGTCTCACCATTTTCAGTTTATATTAGAAAAAGCGTGCTCTGATTTAACGAAATGGAATTTTCGAATATCTCATTAAAGATTTGTTCTTAATTAAATTCGCTTTACGTTTCCGCTATATTCCTGCTGGTATTTTAATTTGTGATTAGGAGATGCTGGATTTTCCGTTTGAATTATTTATTATTCAGAATGGAAGAACATTCAGGAAATTTCTGACAATTACACTTTTACTACTGCGGCTAAAAAGTAAGATGAATTTTTAATTTAATCTTTGTGAGCTAACCAGGTAAATTCTTCAATATCTATGTTGGTCAATGCCATTATTCGTCACAGTTACATTTGTGTTTCTTAACCACTCAAGCGAATTAGGCGATTTCTACAATCTCTGATTCTGTACTAGTAAGTAATGATTTTTTATGAATATTCTAACCATCTCAAGTGACTACCGAAACATTGAAATAAGTTCACTTAACTTTTAAAATTTAAATGCTACAATAAAAATAACGTAGATCATATTGTGACACAATAATCCATATTGTCACCAAACTTTCGGAAGAATTTGGCTCAAGTAGGACATGAGGAAGTGGGAAAGAATTTGATGATTCTGATTCTTTCTTTGAAAATCTAGGTCCCATATTCAAATTGAGTCGTGAAACAACGAGTTTTTTCACGGATCTTTTGCTGAGATTCTACGAATCTTAGAATACGCGAATCATATCTCCCGGTAACCATATATAAGTAGGACGAATGAAGGAAATACGATAATTCTAGTTCTGACAGCTCGACTATCCCTAATTTCGTCAATTTCTAGACGTGAAAATTTGATCTAGAAATACGTTTCGAATGCATATATATATATATATATATATATATATATATATATATATATATATATATATATATATATATATATATATATATATATATATATATATATATATATATATATATATATATCGGGTGCTTAAATGAAAACTAAATAGAGACTATATCTACCAAGATATTCATTTCTGATCAAAACCCAAAAACAGGTCAATTTTTGTTTCAAGGGAGACATCTTTTGGGGTACAATACTTGCCTGAAATATCAACCTCCTAAGCGGGGGTTGCAATCCTTGAACATTTTGAATAGGGACGATGGGTCGAGGGATGACCCAAAAGAAAGGCGGTATCTTTGTTTATATTGCCTTGAACAAATTTCCATTTTTGATTGAAAACTGTGAAAATACAGGGTGAGCAACTGAAACATAGGGAAGACTATTTCCCTGAGAATATTCAATTTTCAGTGAGATAAAATGAAACAGATCCATGCTGATCAATGGCAGTCATCATCAAGTACCATCCTCATCTCGAATTTCAACCCCTGGAGCAGGGGTGACAACCCTTGAGAATTTGGAAGAGGGTAAATGGGTCGAGTGATAACTCGAAAGGAAGGTATTATCTTTGTCTGCATTCCCGAGAAAGAATTGTCATTTTTGATTGAAAACTGTAGAAGATACAGAGTGAGCCACTGAAAAATAGAGAAGACTATTGCCCCAAGACTATTGGAGTATTAGTGCGAAAAACTGGAATAGATTCATTTTAGATCAAAAGCTGTCATCTTCCGAAATCACCCTCATCAGCCTCTGATCTGGAATGGATGTGTTCCATTTTTTTGCATTAATACTTGAATAGCTCAGGGCGATAGATAGTCTCCTCTATTTTTCAGTAGCTCACTCTGTATCTTCTACAGTTTTCAATCAAAAATAAAAATTCGTTCACGGGGATGCAGACAAAGATAATACCTTCCTTTCGGGGTATCACTCGACCCATCTACCCCCTTCCAAAATTTTCAAGGGTGGTCACCCCTGCTCTAGGGGTTGAAATTCGAGATGAGGATGGTACTTGATGATGACTGCTATTGATCAGCATGGATCTGTTCCATTTTACTTCACTGAAACTTGAATGGTCGCATGGAAATAGTCTTCCCTATCTTTCAGTTGCTAACCCTGTATCTTTTACAGTTTTCAATTAAAAATGGAAATTCTTTCAAGGCGATGTAGACAAAGTATTGTACCCCAAAAGATGTCCCCCTTAAAACAAAAATTGACCTGTTTTTGCGTTTTGATCAGGAATGAGTATCTTAGTAGGTATAGCCTCTGTTTAGTTTTTGTTTATCAATGAATTAAATATATAACTCATTCTTATTATTCTTCTTTAACAAACAAATTAACAAAGGGTGAATCATTTGTAGTCGGTTTCACTTAGTAAATTCAACTTTCAAACAAACTTCTGTGTCAGATACAAGAGCTACGAATTTCCCAACGTTAGCGATGTTTTCTGTACAATTAGTTTATGTCATTCACAAACATTTGACCGTTACTAAATAAAAATAATTCATCTACCTCATTTTCATGGAAACCATCTCTTTCCAATTATAATTTCACTTTTCTAAATAGTCTTCGTTGTTTATCTGACTACGACAAGTGACATCTGGAAAATGCAATTACAAGTTCCATTTTCATACAACTCCAAATTTCTCTTATCCTTCACGTCAGAGAACTTTATCGTTGATAATTCCTTCTTTTGTGTGGGAGACAGAAAGATATTGCCTTTATTAATTCCCACAGCCTGAATACTCGAGGGATGGTCACTATTGTGTAAATATATGGGGCATTTTATATGAAATTGCGAAATGTGCATTAGACTTCTGTTATGAAATATTTCTTGCATTACATCACGAAGATGTCTAGTTTCAGTGGGCAAGTTGAAAATGGTGAAAAATAATGAAACTGCTTTTAAAGTAATGTGCGAAAGCTTATTGATGACAAAGTTATGAAATTAGGAAATGATATTGCTACCACATCCACCATATTTTCCTGACCTGGGTACCAGTGATCACTATTTCTTTCCAAACATGATGATATGGCCTGAAAGACAGAGTAATAACATATTTGCAGAGCCCCCAAGAACTGCATCGAGATCGGCTGCATGCATCGACAATGTTTTACGAATAATAAACCAGACTGTCACCAAAGGCCACAATAAATCCTCACATCTTAGATCACCTTGTGTAAAGAAGGAAACTCCGCTTACTCCGGACCCTTGAGAGAAAAGAGATTTAGGTGGAACATATAAATGACGTAAATACCTACCGCTTTAGCCAGCGTCTAGAAAAGGTGGATTTTGGGCCCTTTGAACAGAGGTTCCATGACATATTGATGAGCTGCTACAATGAATGTTTCCTAAAAACCCCATAAAAGGCCTTGACTCCTTCCATTGCCTCCTCGGAATCCATTACTTTCGCACGAAGATCTGCCATTAGTGTTGAAGTATAATGGCATTACATGATACTCTTCCTAAAGAAGTGGAGTTGGTTATCAGAAGACTAAAAAGTAAGGTATCTATGGACGTTTATGAGCTAAAAGAAGTGCCGCTAAAAAATCGGACACGCTATTGTTCAGCCTCTATGCTGATAAACAGATGCTTCGAACAGGGGTTGTTCCCGAAGAAGTTAAAGATGGCTAGAGTAGTACCGTTTCATAAAAAGGGAGACACGATAGACTCAAATACTATAGACCTGTCTCTGTACTGCCTGTCGTCTCCAGAGTGCTGATGACTCTGCTCAGGGATAGGATTATATGTTACCTGGAAACCGCATCTATTATAAGTGATTGCCAACTTGGATTTCTAAGTGGCAGGTCTACAATGGGCATTGGCCCGCATAGTTGAATATCTTATGGAGGTTCTCGATAACGAGGAGAAGGGGGATGGCGACAGTTACGATTTGAGCAAGGCCTTCGACCTCATGCTGCGGCAGACGTTGATAATGAAGATGGAATGATACTGAATCAGAGGAAGAGCACTGAGAGTTGTGGAACCGATACCAGGTGGTGTCGTGGAACTACTCAATTTCATCTCCTAAACAAGTGGACACTGGGGTTTCTCAGGGTTCACTTCTCGGTCGTCTCCTCTACGTGCTATATATGAATGACCTTTCCACCTGTGTTACATCTGGAAGATCTTGCACTTACCCAAATAATACGACCTTCATACATGAAGCTAGCACCAGGCGGGAGATATCGAGACATCTTGGGGGAGCTGAGAGGTGGCTGGAACTGGACCTGGGCGCAGATGGGAGCACGGGTGATCAAGTAACGAAGGTCTTGGGCTTCTTTGTAGAGGGTCACTCATATGTGGAGGATACAGTGAGAAATTTACTTCATTCGCGACATTGTGGACAAGAATGCAGCCGTCATGACATACCACGCTCATTTCCATATTGTGGCGAATATTGCTGTATTGCTGCTTATTCATGCGTCGCCCACAGAATATTCCTTTAGCAAAAAAGGGCAATTAGTTCGATGGTGGGGGTGCCACAGACCCACAGCTGTAGGGTACTCTTCAGGACGTATGCGATACTCACCATACCCTCAACCTTCATACTTAATGCTTTGTGCTATATAAATCAGCACAAGCATGACTATCAGACGCACGTAGTGGTTCACCATCATGGCACGCGAAGGATACATATACATAATTCTTTCAAAATGCCAGAAGACTCGTAAAAAGAAAGGTTCCAAATATGTTGGAATGAAGTTATATAACGGATTACTAGAAAGTTTTAGAAAAAAGGATATCCGTTACTTCAGTGCGAGACTGAGGCGTGTACTGGTAAGGGAGGTCGGCTACTCGGTGGAGGAGGCCTCAGTGGCCTTTTCAATGATGTCGCAATGTGTATACTGTGTTTGAATTTAGTGGCATGTTTGTTGGTATCTTTGTCAGTTCGACTCCTTAGCAGTTATAGGACGCTGACTAGGAGATGAGGAGACCAGATTATAGTCGTCTGCTAACCCAAATATTATGTTCTAGGTTGATAGGCGCAGAACGTTAATTTGCAACAGAAAAAGCAAGAGTTTGGAGCCCTTCAATATAACAACATTCTGAAATGATTTCATTTTTGCGATATGTCCGAACATTAAAACACAAAGCTCCTCATCAATAAACCATAATTCCTCTGCATTAATACTGCAATTAGATCGTTCTAATTTTCAAACAAATCCACATAAACGTGTATGTACCGTGAAACAATTTGAACTTCACCTCATGCAGCGTCATAAATTATGCCGGTCTGGTCTTACCGCGAACATACACATGATCATCGGGTGAAATGAATAGGAATAGTATTTTCAGGATCAAATAGTTTCATAAACTATCGGTAGCTGTCAACACATTGTAATTGTCGCCGGCGATCGATCGATTTATATGTGTTAGTTCAATCCGAGCGACAAATTTGGTCAAATCTGGAATTTCACATTGTCTGCGGTTTCGGACAACTGAACAGTGTTTACTTTGAATCTATTTTCACTGTTGTAATAATAGCTTGTGATAATATTGCATTCCGTACATTGATTATAAAAGGCGAATCTTTTTGTGTTAGCGATAATATTGGATGAATTTAATTGAAATTTGCAATCGTGTTCATTTCGGTGGAAACCCATAAAATGAAATTCATATTTCGATTTCATGAGGGTTATTTGATAAGTCAGATTAAAATGAAACAAGAACTCATAACTCTCTATGTGATATCATTTTTTTCATTGCAAATAGCGGTATCAATCAAGGGTTATTAGAAGAGAATATACAAGGTTAGGCAAAAGTACCGGAACGGTTAATAATCTCAATTATTTACCGAGTGATTTTAAAAAAAATTGGTATTCCTACCTTGCAAAATATAAAGATTTCATTGTTGATATTTTGTGTTCGCTAGTTATATGTAACACCCTATATGTTTATTTTTGAATTCAGAGAAAAACTTTTTCAGAAACAGTCAACAAAAACATTTCCTTTCATGTCGAGTTCATAAAAATTAAAATAATAAAAATTATATCACCTAAATCAAATTACTTTTGCATTAATAATCAACAGGACAGGATGACAAATAATGTCAAGTATTTGTATTTCTCTCGTTCGTTCAAAAATCAAAACTTCAACAGATAATTGTCAACCTGACAAGGTGATTATGATTTCGAGAGTAATTTGATTTAGGTGATAATATTGTCATTTTGATTTTTTATGAACACGTCAATTTCATTTTTTTGATTGTTTCTGAGGAAGTTTTTCCTCTGAATCTAAAAATGAATAAACATACAGGATGTTATATTTGAAATTTTCATGTTGTGTTCATTTTCGGCTACACCAGAAACACTATTGAGCACAAAATATCAACACTGAATTCTTTATGCTTCACAATGTAAGAATGCCAATTTTCCAAAAATTCGTTCGGTAAATAACTGAGATAATTAGCCGTTCCGGTACTTTTGCGTAACCCTGTATATATTAATAGTTCGGTCAATCTAGAATTTCAAAGATACATAAATTATCATGCAGCTAAAAATTCTTGAAATAGTTCAGAACGTGATTAGAAACACCATTTGGAAATTCCGAATCGTTCCGGTCAAAAAAGTAGGTTTTTCGCGATTTTCACCAAAACAGTAAATTTTATCGTAAAATTACCTCAGACAAAAATTGTAGATCATAAAATTTTCCATGAAAAAAGTAATAATATTTTTTTCTAAGAGTCACCATTTCTGAGATATAATGATTAAAATAGTGGCGATCATCATAATACGCACACATGTCCACGCCACCTATGAGGTACTGTACATACTACGTTTTTTAGGTTCCTCCAGTAGGCCTATTCCACAGGTCTGTTATGATTTTGTTTAATTTGAAACTATTGAATGATAATAACAGCTATCAGCAAGGGTTGGAAAAATGATAAAAGTGATATTCATCTGATTCATACTCATCAAACACATCTTCTAGATCTTCTTCTTCTTCTTGATTTTCTTCTTCTTGATTTTTTTCTTCTTGATCTTCTTCTTTTCGATTCTCTTCTTCTTTATTCTGAGTATAATTCAACATTAGAACACGACCGGCCTTGACAATGTGTACAAGCCAGAAAATAAAACAGTCGAACTTTTTTGCAACCAAATTTAGTACTGCATTTTTTCCGGCGTAAAAGATTTTGTGAGCGGCAAGTGAGGTTGGAGGAAGCCAAGCTAATTGCGTTTTTCTTATTTTGAATGTTTTTAACGAAACATGCACATCGATACTTATCTGAGTAGGTAGTTTTTTAGGGGATGATGTGAGTCCTTGACCACTCGGGCATTAAGGGCAAAGAAAAGGCGGATACATTTGCCGCTCTAACCATATTCTAGGCTTGGAATTCCTTTGGAGACCGCATGGATCAAAATAAACCGGTGGTTGGACCTGAAGGTAAGAAAGTACTGGCCTTTCAGGTCTCAGACACTCTCGACTTGCTATAAGTGAATCTTTTACTTCGAGGGCTAAGGCTTGTTTCTAACTCTCCAGGCTAGACGTGAGAGTTCTAATTGCCATACGAACAGGGTACTACCGCCTCAATAATCTCCTAAATAAGTTAGAATTGATCATGGACACTTCATACAGACTATGTGAGTAAGGAAGAGATAGAATCAACGGAAAACGTCATGTGCAAACGCCCAGCAAGTGACAAAATCAGACTTGAGGAGCTTACATTTAACAAACTGGAGCTAATTAAGTTTTTACCCATAAAGCTTATAGCCTTCACAAGAAGCTTGGAACTGGTAGATGAATTTTAGGATAGTGTGTCAAAATAGACCACTGAGTAGCATTCATACGGCTGTCAAACGGCCCACTCTCAATTTTATTGTCTGTAGAATGACTAAAATACTTATTGAGAAATCTTTTAGTTTCTGTAATAGTTTTCTTGAGCAAAAAGTGTTATGTTAGCACTCGATATACACTTTTTTCCTGTAACGTGCTAAAATCCCGTCACAACAATTTGAGTTAAAACACCTGATTCCAGTCAACCCTCTATATGTGTCACGTCACTGGTTAACAGTATGATACGCATAATCCGGCTATCAGATGATATATCCTACCAGCTTCGCTTCAGAATCTTCATTTTGCTTTCTTCTCTTTGCCGACCTTTGGACTTATTAGTTGAACTTGAAAATCATCGTTGATTGTATTTGAAATAATTAATTTATATAAAAGTTTTCTAGTAAAAATTAGAGATTTACCTTTATCTAAAATATTGTGTAGTGACCTATATCAAAAATATAGGTCCTAGGTGGAGAATCGTAGATAGAGATTCCTAGATGGAGATTTCTAGGTGGAAAGCCGTAGATGGAAAGTCGTAGGTGGAGCTCAGAGGTTGAGATATAACTTCTATCTGGCGTCCACAAATCCAGTTGCATCCGAAGCTGAAATAGAGGTTTTCCCTATATGAAGCAGTAGAATACAATTTTGGAATTTGAACTCCCTGAGTTATTGGAGACTTTAACATAGACGACCTCTACCTCATCTATTTCACCAAGATGAGTCTTATTGACTGTATATATAGAAAGAAACATTTGTTGACATTATTTACCATAATTATAATATGTAATTAAATATTTGAGCAAAACCGTGACTTTCCTTTCAAGACCTCAGTGACAAATATTGCTCATATTTCCCTGTGCTTAACCGGTAAAGTTAACTTTGTTACATTCTATTTAGGACAGAATAACTAACTCGTCCAGTTTGATTCACTATCAAATCAATACTTATTAACATATCACTATAGAATTTCACGTCTGAATTTTTAAGGCATAGTATTGTATAATCATGTTATAACAAGTATATTAAAACCTGACTCATTAATTCACCCAGAAACTCATTATGATTGAAGTTCGAAACCATTTAATACCTTGCACATTATTCTTGCCATTTTAATACAACAGAAATGAGACATTATTGATAAAATAATCACAATTCCCAGATGATGAAATATGGAATGTTTCCACATTCCTATTTATATAACTGCGAGGCTGCAGGACGACGCAATTGCTCAATTGAATGTCAGGAAAACACAAGAATGGCGTAATTCACACGACCCTGGCTGTCCTTCGCGGACCGTATGAAGATTAATGGACAACCTCAACCTCCCTCGACATCATTGTGCTTCCGCGGAAGTGCCCTTATGGAAGGGAACACCCTGTGTAATTACCGAGCAATACATCATGTTCTTGTCATCGTTTTTCGATAAGATTCCGTTCCGCGATAGAAATTCTGTGAATTTGTGGAAAGATTTATTGCTTATTGCATGTGCGTTATAGAGGAGAATGGTCCGAAATTTAATAGTATTTTTTCAATTATCATGATTTTATTATGGGAAAAACTTTTATATTTTATATAAGAGTATGCAATGTAAGTTGAAATGTTGTTCAGCTTCATGATTCCTTATATACCTAGTGTAATACATAATTCTGTTTATGGTAAATATATTGATAAATTGTTGGTTTTGTTCAATTTGGTAAATAAAGAACTAATGCCAACCTCAATCAATATTCTTGCTGAAACCACTGATTTTTTTCCTAAATTAGAATTAGACGATGAAGAATCTTCCTATGGGTAGCACTCAGACCTTTTGGCTTGCCGTTTCAAGTTGGTATTATCAGTCTTGCAGAAACTTTTCAATAAAGTTTGCTAGACTATTGTACGGCTCCTCCTGGATCATAAGGCACTATGGGATGTGTCAAGTGAGGCCTCAAGATCTGTTGCAGACATATTCAATAAAGACCATGTGTAGAAGAGATAGCATCAATTGAACACGTTATTTGCCTGAGTCAGGCAAAAAGAACTTGGATCTGCCAAACTTAAGCTGATGAGCTTATTAAGTTCGTAACCGTTAATTGTTATATCCTTCACAAGAAAGATGGAGCTTATGGATGCCACAATATTCCTGAGCGTTGTAGAGGCCAGGCACTCTGGTGTTGTGAATGGGTATGCAATACTGACGAGGTCAAATGAGACCGAAACTGCAGTCTATTGCTCCTATTCATGACATCTGACCGAACTGTACCACTGCTGGGGTGGCCTTGGTTGACGATGATTATGAAGGTTGGATCAGAAAACCAGCTCGTTCAGGGAACGGTACTCAACATTCTATGGAAGGTTGAATATTGTTCTTTGAATAGAATTCTTCAATCTGTCTACACGTATAGCGATAATTCCGCATGTTGTCATTGTTGATATATGATGTATACCTGATTGACAACCAGACAAGAATAGGGAGCGTTAGTCTTTCGAGAGATCGCTTTCTTGCAGGCACAGTGTGTCTTCTTGAGGTTATCTGTTTGATATATATCCTTAGCCTATCCATAATTCAAGCATCCCTTCACTAAGAAATTCTCAAGCCTGAAACAAGATATGTCATCGAAAAGTTCCTGCTTATATTTTCATCAAAAAAAATCACTCAGCATCACGTAACATTATTACGAAAAATAAAAGATCACAATAGACACAGTCTCTTGAAAACCCCCATGTTTGATTTAAATTCACCCATCACAGAATAGAAACGTAGCGTCTCGAGGATTTAGCCACAAAACCGACGGCAACGGGACGGGACAAATCGAATAAGGACTCAGGATCGGTATGTTCGTCAAGAACCAGCACAATTCAATCATCGAATTTCATCTTGTATGACGTTAAACGGATTTCAACTCTGATCTGTTGCCGACTTTCAGCGGAATTGTGTTTAAGCGATAATATTTCCGGCGAAGATTTGACCAACAAATGTATTTATCTATAAGAGTCGGAGCTTATATTTTCATTCTGTTATGAAGGGTGATAATTGGTTCATCATTTTCGTGAAGGGGTATATTCTACAGGGGCTGTTGCGCTTTCAAAACTTGATGGGCTTCGTTCATACAAAGTGTTATCAAGTGGAAGTTTTTAAGGTGACGTCACCAGAGAAGTCGAGAAAATGAACCGCAACAAATCTTATTATAAGAGGTCACTCAGATGGTTGTTGTGAAATGTGTGACATCACATTTCCACAGCCACAACAGCTGTTTTCAATAAAGTGGCTACAAAAATCATTAATGAGTAATTAATCATACTGTTTGTTTGCTTGTTTTTTCCCTTTAACTTGTTCTATTGCTGCCTTTTCGGCTAATGACACGCCGATTCTATCAATTCACAAACCCGGGAATTTTTGTAAACCTTCATGGGACTGTTGATGGATTTATTTTATGGAAATTCATTTCAATATAAATAGAAAGACTTTAGTATTTCTCCAACAATGTTTATTGTGAAAAAACCAATTAGAACGTGAAATAGGAATGATTCTTAAACTATAATTCGATAACCTGTCATGCCTTTCTCTTCAATTCAAATGACTCGATAGTGGTAAGAGATTAGCTGCATATTTGTGCTTTCTCTGATTTCAAGTATTTCGAATCAGTCAAAATTGAAACCAGTAGTGTCAAGACAGACAAAATGTAGTTCACATCACATACTTGGCTGATGGAGTTAACAGAGTAGCAGAAATAATTCGAGAAAAATTTCCACTCATGAACTATTCAATAAGTAACAAAAAACAGTTTTCCTCAAAGCTCTCCTTCGAAAACAGTTAAATAGAGAAAGATTGCCTAGTCTGCAGCTACCAGACGCTGAAAAAAAATCATCGACAAAATGTCAGATTCTTCCTCTTCAAAAGTATCATCGACAAATTTATTAGGAAATAAAGGAATGCATAGAAATCTTCTATTCATTAAACATTTTAATTGTTGCTTCATTTTTTTTTGAATTTGGGAGCCTTTTACTTGGTAAAATTCCATTATCAATAATAGAAAACAAGTACTGTGTTTTAAGGAATTTTACTTAATAATTGCGATGCGTAACGCGTTTCACTACACCGTAGCTTCTTCAGACGAATGAATATACAGAAAAATATAAATGAGAATATAACTATAAATGTTCTTGAGTAAGAAGAAGCAACCCAATATGCTTTTAATTGGTTATTTATGACAGGTATATCCAATAAAATTAAGGAATAGATTGCTCCCCGAAAAGATTCAATAGAGGTGAAGGGCTTAAATCGACTTGTTCATTGATGAGTCTACCTGAGTGTTTGTATTTATTGATTTCTAAAGTTTCCCAAAGATCTACCTTCCAATATTTATTATCTGTATGCAAAATTTCAAACTGTGGGTCGAAAGAATGATTATTTTCTAAGAGATGATTCGCGTAATTTGAATCTGATTTTTTATTTGAAAAACTGCGTTTATGTTCCGATATTCTAATATTAAAATTTCTATGTGTTCTACCAATGTAGAAATTATCACAGTCATTGCAACTCAATCGATAAACACCTGATTTATTGTTTTTACCTGGTTTGGTTTTATTATTTTTTATATATTCGCCTAAATTATTATTAGTTTGGAAATATATGTTGAAATTATTGCTACTTAAGAATGATTTTAGTTTTTCACTTGTAATGCCAACCTACGTTGGCATTACGTTTTTCGACAAATTTTCTCTCTCAAACGTCGCATAACGCTCAGTTAATATTTAATTTGCCGTCTGACCCTCTGGGAAGAATTCTGAGTACACAACAACACGATAATTGCCTTGATTATTGACGTCTTCTTCGAAGAAAATTCAGCCATTCTGGAACTGATCGAGCGGCAACGCTTTTCTTGCCCAAACAATCGTTTAAAATGGTACGAATTGATTCGTGAGTCACAGAAAATTGCCGCCTATGTCAAACTTAACTGACGATTTTCAATTACAATTTTCTTCAATTTATCAATGTTAATTTCTGTTGAAGATGTTGATAACCGAAAGAATATTTCATTTTTCGTATCTTGAACTTGTTTTGTGATGTATTCATTAATAACAAGTTTCAATTCAATTTTTTAATTGATTCAGCCGTTCGTCTTGGATTAAAAGCAAACTTTAATATTTTCTTTATTCAGTAATGAACCACAAAAAGAGTGCCTCACGTTGATTCCTACTGCTTTTAATGAGAAAGCAGCTTAGACATCAAAAATAAGGGTATTTTCCTGAGGCGGTCTTTAAATACAAAGCCTTGGCGGTGGTACAAAAATGTTTAATTAAATTAAAGGGAGACTGATGTGGTATACAATAGACTTCAGTAATTAACTAGTTTTGTTGGGTGGAAATAGCCAGAGACTGAATAAATATGCTAAAGCAAACTGTTTTTGTTGGTTATTCATTTTGGGTAGCAAACAAATCATTTTACGCAATTGAATTTCTTTGCTCATACATTGTTTCAAAAATACAATTATTTGAAAGACTAATTGAAAACACTGTTTTGAGTAAATTATCGGATATTAACTTGCGGTTGGAGTAAAATTGTGGTGGGGCATTTTCATTGAATAAAAACACATTAGATATCGTAACATTAAATGTGGTTCTATAAATGTAACGAGAGAACCTTAGGTATTACAACTTTTACTTTTCATTTTGTATATTTTGTTACATCCACAACAATTTTTTTTGCGGCCAGTTAAATCTTCATTAGAATAGAAGCTTTCCAATACAATTAAGCATTAGCTTCAATATCAATTGTCTCAGATTTACAAACCTGTTATCTGAAAATATATTTTAATTTTCTATAGTTCCTTCTGATATAAAGATGAGCTCGTTGCTTTCAAGTATCTTCATCAAAGCCGCAAAATTGATTATTAATAGCGTAATTTCAGCTACAAAGAACATTTTTCCAGGGAAAGTTGGGCAAAATCGGTTGATAATTTGAATTCAATTTAATTAGGTAATAGAGAAGGAAATGTTGGCTGGGATAAGCAGGTAGTAGACTGATCAGTTTCAGGTATGTAGTGTTCTATGTAGATATTTCAAGGAGGGGAGATACAAAATGAGACATTGGAAATTTTTCTGATTGAATACTCGACCACTGTTACTGAGGGTGCAACGCAAATTATGAATCTGCTGAAGTTTCTTTTGCTTTTTGCTTTTCTAGCCATCTCATTGGTGATTCTTTCGGGCGACAAACCTGGGTCGGACGGAATTATATCGATACTAACCTCATTACAGCCTTCATCGAAAGTGTCACTTGCAGCAGGTATTTCGGTAGCTGACATTACCAAACTTTTTACACAAGCTGAATTACCTGAAGTGGATTGTTCAAGTGCTGTAGACGAGGATGATGTCATCGCTTCATCGGGCTCTGCATCAGTAGAAGCTGTTTTGCTACTACAACTGCTGCCACTTGTTGCAGGACCTGATGTTACTGTTGAAATTTCAGATGGTCCACTCACGGTTATTGATATTACGGATTTAGAATCTTGAAATCCGGACGATACGGTCGCACCAACATCGATAGTATCCGTGGAATCTCGATTGTTTTGCAAGAAATGCTTTAAAGGTCCAACCATTTTCCCCCTTTCTTGTAGCACTTCGCACCTGAAGGTCTCTTTCTTTTATCCTGAAAAAACAAATAAATAATTAGTACTCATGGGAATTAGGAATTAACTTCTAAAGTAACCACAATAATAAGCATCATGTGAGTAGGGTAGGAAATATTCTTAAAAATTCAACTAAGTAGCCAATAGTTTTTAACCCTTTATAGGGCAGATTATTATCAAGTACTATATGGCCGATTAAAGTTTGCATACTTGAGTAAAAAGCAATTTGTTCAAGCCTTTTCGGCTTAAATCCTTTCAAAAATGAAGGCAAAAATGAAATTAAACTAATTTGATCTTATGGCCCTTAAAAAACCTACAAAATGGTTTTTTAAAAAGATTAATAGCATTGAAACTAAGCGAGTTATGGATAAAACAAGTTACTTTTTTAAAGACGTACCTGACATTTCAGTTAATAAGCAGATGTTTGGCTAAAAAAATTAATTATAACCAGTATCCTATAAAGGGTTAATATTGATAGTATAAAGTAGGGAACACTTACCATTTTATGAAAAATCAAGCCGTTGAAATAGCAGTCAGCAGGTATTCGGCACTTGATTAAAAAAAGTAGTAAACAAAATATTACACAACACAACACCACACTTGACAAAATAAAAATAACTTTATATGTAAAAACTAATAGGACGCTCCAGGCGTTATTCATGTCTGAACAGGAAAAATCAAGTAACTGCCGCCTGACATGTTCTCGCAACATAGGAATCGGTAGTAACTGGAAGATATACTAATAAAATTTCATGTGTATTTATACTTAATCCTATTTAATTTCTCAACTTTTATTTCAATTTTTTTTTTGGACCCAGGGTTTAGGCTCCCCTAAAGGATGGCGCCCGTGTGTATTGCACACTTTGCACATATGGCTGCCGGAGCCCTGTACTAGGGAAAACATAATAATAATAATAATTTATTGATCGCTTAAGACATCACAAGTATGTATAGGACAGGTCAATAGAAAAGACATTTAGACATTATCTAAATCAACACATAGAAACTCATTCACAGTATAAAAACATTCTGCTAAAAGTAAATTCTTAACTGCTACCTTAAATCTATTTACACTTAGACCCTGTATATGCCGTGGAAGATGATTGAACAATCTGATACCCTGGTACAGGGGCGACATTTCAAATCTAGAAGTTCTGTGTTTAGGGATACATAATGTTTCCTTATTTCTAGTATTGTGGGAATGAAAGTTAGAAAGTTTAGTCATGTTACTTTCATTCTCTTTAATATAAACGAGGCATCTCAAAATGAAAATAGACGCCAATGTGAGGATACCATTCTTCAGGAACAACGGTCTACATGAAGATTGTGGAGCTGTATCGAACATCATTCGCAGAATTCTTTTCTGGATGATGAAAACTCTACCTACGTCTGAGGAATTTCCCCACAGTAAGATATTATAGGACAGGTGACTATATACCAAACTGTAATAAACGTTCACAAGGGAACTTAGAGGTAGTGAACTCTTGATTCTATTTAGGGCATAATAGGAACTATTCAGCCTCTTACAAATCGCATCGATATGTGCACTACACTTCAGATTCCTATCGATGTGAACGCCGAGGAATTTAGTGGTGTCCTTCGAAGAGATGACTGTATCTAAATACCTTATTGTTATGCTACCCTGATCACAAGACGACAGAGTGAAGTGAATGCATTCCGTCCTGTTGACATTGATCATAATAGCATTAAAATGGCACCATTCTACGAAACTCTCCACCAGCAGCTCGCATAACTTTTGAAGCTCCTCAAGAGTCTCAGCAGTAATAGCTATGGAAGAGTCATCAGCGAACAGTATCAACCAGATTATTTTTGATAATAAATTGCGAATATTAGATTTTCTGTAGAATATTTTTTTCAAATTTGGTGGCAGATCGTTGATGAATAACAGAAATAGAAGTGGCCCCAAGACAGAACCCTGGGGTACTCCTAATTTACAGTACTGTTCATTTGAGAACGAGTAGTGAACCCTGATTGAGGCAGTTCTGTCCTCCAGATAACTACGAATCCAGTTCAAGAACACGCCTCTGAATCCAAGATTATAACATTTATCCAATATAAACTGGATAGCAAGACTATCAAACGCTTTAGACAAGTCAAAGAACAATCCAGCAACATATTGACCATTATCAAGGCAACGATAGACGAACTCCACGAACTGCAATGCTCCAGTTTGAGTCGAGCGGCCGGTTCTGAAACCATGTTGTGCAGTATCAAGTATTTGAAATTTATCTAGGTACTTCATCATTCTATCAAACACTATTCTTTCAAAAACCTTGGAAAAGACACTTAAGATAGATATAGGTCTATAGTTCATGATATCGTGTACATCATCCTTTTATGAATAGGAATGACGATTGCTTTTTCAGAATACGAGGAAATACGCCTGTGCTAATTGACAGGTTAATAACATGAGCGAAATGTCGGCTGATATCGGTACCTATCATCTTCAGAATTCGTGCTAAGATGAAATCAACACTAGAACCTTTGTTGTTTTTGAGTGATCTTATAACATCATGGATTTCATGCTCCAGGACTGGGTGGAAGAAAAGGTTGTGTCTAACATACGTGACGTCGTACATGAGGATGACATTGAGTCTTTATAATAACTGTTGAGGGAAGATTCGGCAACTGTAGTGAAATGATTAGCGAAAATCTCAGCCAAATCCTTGGGATCGTTATGCGTAACATTATCAATAACCAGTGCAATAGAATTTTGTTCCATACGTTTTCGACCAGTCATAGTATTTACTAGATTCCACACAGTTCTATTTTTATTTGCAGATTTATCAATAAGTTCACTGTGAAAATTGTATTTGGTTCTTAGGATTAAGGATTTATAATAGGATTTGGCTTTCTTATATAAATCATTAGAGGATTGAGTTTTTATATTAGAATGTAACCAATGAAGATTTTGTAGGTCACATTTGGCCAAAACAATTTCTGGAGTAATCCAGTTTTTCCTGTTATGAGTATAATTGGTACTACGCATAAGAGGGCAACAAATTTCAAAGATATGTTGAATGGTATCTACAAATGCCCCAAAACATTCATCAACATCAGAATCTATGTATAAGTTCTGAAAATTACATTGAGAAATACTCGATGCAAACTTATTAAGATTTTGATCGTTTAAATTTCTGACCATTCTTATAGTTCATAGTTACTAATCCTTTGTCTCAAACCCCTATTGAATATCAACCTTCAATTACTATATTTCATTATATTGTACAGATTCCAGGCGTTCTTGAACATTTGAATTATAAGAAGAAAACAATAGTAACCATTATGAAGGTTAAGGAAGAAAAACCATTGCCTCGAAAATTTCCTGTAGTCTTACTGTTAATGAGTCTGTGACTCACTTCTTTGTTATCGAAATTAAAATGATCGAGTACCTTGAAATGCCATATGCCTAAGAGGGATAGTTTTCTCAAAACGTCCTTACGCCGACCCTGATAGCTCTTTGACACCACATTGCAGAACGTATTATTCATCTTACTTTCTCCGCTTGCTATCTCTTTTGTTCTTCGTGCATCTCACGAGAATCTTAACTGCACAGATATTTTTGTCGACTTGTAAGTAGGTTCGTTTCCTGTAGTTGACCACTTGAAAATGAAATGACAGTCGAAACCGGTAGTGTTTGTGATAATGAAATTGTGGAAAGTATAAAATATATTTTATTTCAAATTCGCCTATTTTTGTGCTTTACTGTCTCGACTACGTACAGCATGTCCCATTTTGGGGGTGCCACCAGGAGCATCTCTGTTATTATTTAGAATAGAGAGATGGGGTTTTCACGACCCTTGGCTACTTTTTCGAGACAAATTCATAGAGCTAATCAGAATTATTCTAACTTCAGTGGTTTTTGAGTTATTCGCGAATCTTGAAAATTTCCGGATTTCTTTTTTTCTCGATATCTCGGTTCTTATAGAAGATAATTGAAATCTGTTTTTACGTTTCTAAAACGGTTTTCTGAGTAGATTTCAGTGACGTACTCGAAGTTTTTTTTTTTCATTAATTATGACAGATATGACATAAAGTTGCATTTTTTTAAATACGAACATAGTTTTTTTTGGCATATTCCGATTGCCGTTTTTTTTCCTTTTCAAAAATATATAACATGATGACAAAATTTCCACCCAATTTGAAGAAAATAACGGAATAATGATTTACCCCTAATGGCTGGGCAAAGGAACACACGTGAGCGGACGAACCATAGAACATTTGTAGTTATTCGATGAAAACGATCAAAACAATGCAAAATCTTCTTGACCGAAATAATGGAGCTAGGCTGCTCCTAAGATTCCATCGTTATTTATGACATCCGCAATTTCCGCTTTTTATTTTAGTTTTGAGATTGTCGTTTAGTTTCTAGAGTTCTCTGAGAAATACCTACATGAGAAAAATAATAGGCACCTAATAATTTACTCAAATTTACTTCTCATAATGATTTACATATACTGCTCGAACTGATTTCCATCATGTTGTAAACATAAAGTGCATCTTCGGATTATATCTTCTATGTCTGAATGCTCTCTGTGAACACAGAAGTCTTCATCTATGCACGTTCATTAGAAACCATAGAACGACCAATAATTATTATTATTCATTATCTGTGGATATATTGGCTTCGTGTCTATTTGAATTCGTAAAATTAGTGTTCGTTGTTGAATTTGGATTGTTTAGTTAATTTCTGCAATTCACACTATGGAACAAAATAGAAGATACGAAAATTTCGAAAAAGTTGATACGCTGAAGGTCTACTTTCAGTGTCACTGTAACGCAGTCCGTGCATCAGAAGAATATTTGAATAGGTAAGTTCGACAATGGAAATGGAAGTAGTAATTCTAATCAATATTAAATACCTGACTGACACTCTGCAATAGATTTCCTCAAAGAATTCAACCAAACAGGAAGTTCTTTGCCAAAATGGAAGCAAATCTTTCCAATTATGGTTCGTTCGAGAAACCAAGAAGTAAAAACTACAATAAATGGAATAGAGGTGATAATGAACTTGACGTGTTAGCAGCTGTTGAGGCTAACCATTCTACATCGTGTCGGCAAATTGAGAGCGAAGTGGTGTGTCAAAAGCAGAGCCCAAAGAATTTTGAGAAAGTATAAATATCATCCCTATAAACATAAAATAATTCATCATCTCAATGCCGGGGATGCAGAGAGGAGAACGGCGTTCTGCAATTGGTATTTAGGGAGAATCAGAGGTGAAGCTCGTTTTGGGCGACATATCATTTGGTCTGATGAGTCAAGAATCAGCAGTGCCGGAATCTTTAATCGCCATACGAATAGATTCTGGGCAAATGAAAACCAACACGAAGCAGTAGCTCGACGGCAGCAGGGGAGGTTCGGTTTCAATGTGTCGTGTTTCGTAATGGGCAACAAATCAGCCTACTATATTTTTGATGGCAACTTGAATGCACAGAGATATCTCGAAATTTTAAATATTTGTCTGCCACAACTGCAAGATGACATTCCTCTTGCTCAATTCAACACATATTACTTCCAACAAGACGGTGCTCCTTGCCATAATTCGGCCGTGGTGAGGAACTACTTGGATTTAAATTTTGAAAATAAATGGATCGGTACCAATGGCCCAATTCAATGGCCACCTAGGTCTCCTGACCTATCCGTTTTAGATTTTTTCTTTGGGGTTATTTAAAAATAAGATATATAGGAGGCAATACGCCAATTACGATCAATTGAAGAATGCAACAATGAAGCATTCGAAGATCTGAGGAGATCCTCGCTACATTTGACTAGGGCCATAGAAGATATAATCAGAAGATGCACTTTATGTTTACAACATGATGGAAATCAGTTCGAGCAATATATGTAAATCATTATGAGAAGTAAATTTGAGTAAATTATTAGGTGCCTATTATTTTTCTCATGTAGGTATTTCTCAGAGAACTGTAGAAACTAAACGACAATCTCAAAAATAAAATAAAAAGCGGAAATTGCGGATGTCATAAATAACGATGGAATCTTAGGAGCAGCCTAGCTCCATTATTTCGGTCAAGAAGATTTTGCATTGTTTTGATCGTTTTCATCGAATAACTACAAATGTTCTATGGTTCGTCCGCTCACGTGTGTTCCTTCGCCCAGCCATTAGGGGTAAATCATTATTCCGTTATTTTCTTCAAATTGGGTGGAAATTTTGTCATCATGTTATATATTTTGAAAAGGAGAAAAACGGCAATCGGAATATGCCAAAAAAACTATGTTCGTATTTAAAAATGCAACTTTATGTCATATCTGTCATAATTAATGGAAAAAAAACTTCGAGTATGTCACTGAATCTACTCAGAAAACCGTTTTAGAAACGTAAAACAGATTTCAATTATCTTCTATAAGAACCGAGATATCGAGAAAAAAAGAAATCCGGAAATTTTCAAGATTCGCGAATAACTCAAAAACCACTGAAGTTAGAATAATTCTGATTAGCTCTATGAATTTGTCTCGAAAAAGTAGGCAAGGGTCGTGAGAACCCCATCTCTCTATCTTAAATAATAACAGAGATGCTCCTGGTGGCACCCCCAAAATGGGACATACTGTACTTGTAAGCTAAAATACTGATACCTTTGTTAAAGTATAACGATGATCAGAATCTACACTAAATTGCCAACGATAACGATCCTCGACAGACCTAAAAACTTCGAACAGAAAACTGTTCGACTAATTACAACAAAACCTACACGCCAAATTTCATTCAAGCGATCACGCGTCGAGATAGGGGTGCCGTGTTAAGCTGGACAAAAAATCATTTTCATCAGTCCAACTTGTGTACATACATACAGTCCGTTTTTCAGTTAATTATGTAATTATTCATGGCCTGCTGCAATTCGGCCGAATAAGGTTCGGCCTAAACAAATATGTGCATACGGCGGGAATGGAACGGGTAGAATCCTGACAAATAGCGGAGATTTATTTGCGCAAAACAGTGTTATAATGCAGGTATAAATAAGTTAAATGTGGATATTGTGTGGGAAATACGATGCTTTACATTTGAATTCCGAAAGTTATACCATGTCCTTTGGAAATATATCTGCTGATGACGCGCGACGAAGTGCTAATGATTTTTACCTTCCCTGTTGATTTAGGAACTTTTTTTAAGTATATACAGGTTGCCTTTCAAATTTTGCGCCTGACAGACAAAAATGTAGCTTGGGGGAAAATGATACACTACTTCATGCGCTTAACCCAATTTTCGAAACACTTTTACCATTCCGAATGAGATACCTTGGAAACATGGTTTTGAAAGACATCAACCGAATGTTCTACCATCCAAAATCGTTGCCCACGCAGATTTTTCTTGATGTTCGCTAACGAAAAGAAGACATTTGGTGTCAAATCGGGACTGTAAGGCGGATGGCATATTAACTCAATGTTTTGGGTGTTCAAACACTCCATCGGGCTGATGTGTGTGAGCTTGCATCATCATTGATGTTTAGAGAACTTAACGTATGATGCTTCATGCATCACAGGATACGAAAGCCTTCTCCTCGCCTTTCTTTACGAATAAAAAATGCGATATCTGAAAAAGACTTTACATATTCTGATGACACTACTATATATGTACCTAGTGATAGTTTGGTGGATAGATTGAGTAATTGAGAGGTAATATGTTGTTATTCGCGTTTAATGATTGTATTTAGAAAATGTTGTGGTATGTTGTTATTTGAGGCAATTTTTCTGATGATATTAAGTTCAGTTTGAAAAATTTTTATCAAAAGGGGAACAGAGTAAGCTCTATGAATCATGGAGTTATATGCAGCTAGTTTGTGGCTTAAATCATTAACGAGTCCATTGGAATCGATGCGTCTGTGAATGTTTCCTTTCTGTAAATTTTATAAGTGAGTTGGTTATCTGAATTTGTAATGGCTAAGTCGAGGAAATTAATTGAGTTATTATTTTCTAATTCAGAAGTGAAGCTGATGCGGCAATGTATTTTATTCACGAAATTTAAAAATTGTTGAATTTGTCTGTTTGAACCACGAAAACCAACTAAAATATCATCTACATATCTATGCCAAAAAGTGTGTTTTTTAGCGAAATCTGTGTTTAATATTGAGTTTTTCCCTAAATTATTCATGAAAATGTCAGCTAGTAGAGAGCTGAGAGGTGAACCCATTGGAAGACCTGAATTTTGTTTAAAGAATTTAGATTGAAATTGAAAGTAACTTTGAGATGGGCATATTTAAAGAAGAGTGCTAAATTCATTAGTGATATATGGCGGTGTGTTAGACTCGGATAAGATATCTGTAACAAGGGGAAGATACTCATTCGTTGGAATGTTCGGGTACATATTTTTGACATCGAAAGAGAATAACTTAATATCTTGGAGATTGTGAGATTTGAAAGTATGAGATCTACAGAATTAGAGATAGTGAATTCGAAAATTCGAAAGGTCTAGAAATTTTAGGTTCAAGAATTTAGCTAGTTTATCTGATGTGTGTTTATATATGAAGGAAGAAAAATCTGCAAGATCTGTAGTGTCATATATATACACACCATCAGGTAAACTAGCAAAATTCTTGAATACACACTTTCTCTAATTCTGTAGATTTCATACATAAACTTTCAAATCTCACAATCTCCCAAGATGTTAAGTTTGTCTCTTTCATTGTCAAAAATATGTACCCGAACATTCCAGCGAATGAGTGCACATTCGAGCAATCGTCCCAATAACCAAAGATCTAGCATTTCAAAGATATTGTAATACTCTATTTGATTTTTCAAATATGGTCGCCTATTTATTTTCTATCCATAGGGATGTCTACATTATTGGCTTTGGCTCCCCCAATATTATAACACAAGTATTATTTGATGAAGGAAAGTTTTCCGGTAATCAATCAAATAAATAGCTGGCGTTCATTTCAATGCAATTTCATATTTCAATTGATGCAATAACAGCTGTTGTTTACCACTGTCATATAATTCCATCATGAAGGGGGTGCATATTTAGTCGTTGATGAGGGACGGCAAATGCGCTTCAATGGTTACACGAAAGTGGAAATTACTTCCATTGAATTACCAATCATAGACAAAATTTCGAAACTATTGACTACCGAAAGATGAAACTACACTGTTGCAGATTCATATCTTCTTTTTATTCTCATCTCTTCGAAGAAGGCAAGATGATTCAATGTGTATGCTCACTTGCTCTAGAAATGAACCAAATTATAAGTTATCGGAAAGATATTCGATAGAAGCGAGTTCCACAATGCACTAGCCCTGTAAAAAAAGATTTTTTATAGAGAAAGGTACGTGGCATTACTAGTTGAACTGGGTTCTTTCCAGAACCAGATCAGCTACCTCCCACCTTTGAACGAGAGGCTGGAGAACACACGTGATCTCTGGGTGATCCATGAGGCCTACTGTTCTCTTCTGAACAATATCTACTATAGTCGATTGGGTAAAGCCGTAGAGTAATAAATCTTCAGGTGAAAGGACCGTCATAGACGTGCGATAAATCATATTCTTCTTATATATTATTATTTACATGGTTTTCGTCTCTATTTTTCCCAAAAACTCATTAGCACAGTGAAATACCCATTAACTGGTATTGAAACCATTTTCATCTTACATAACAACCTGTATATGAGATCATTATAGATGTAAATTTGATGAGTAATTCCTATCATGAATGGTTTACAATGAACAAAATAGTTTGGATTACTCACTGGTTCACAGGTACCACGCCCCGTCAAGTATGTTGAGAATTTAACCCCAAGTAAGGTAATTATTACATAGATATATTAAGAAGAGTTCTCGAAGTAGTTTTATCATTTGTATGCATCAGTTAATAGTTGGTGAAAGTGTTTTGTTTATTTCACAAATAATGTAAAAGTTTTCTACTTCTACTCCTGTTAAAAGTGCTAAAAATATACCACTTTCCCAATGTGAAAAATTATTTATACTGAATGTATAGGATGCCTTAAGGCATCAAGGCCATTCATCTTCAATCGATAAAAATTTTCAAATGTCTCCTGTGATGGCGGGAATTGGATAGTCCACAATGCATAAGCTTCTAAAGGAAAGAATATCTGAAAAAGGATTTATAGTGAAGTTCCATAAACATTTCCAGGAAGGTCCCAAACGGTGAAAACTTTAGGAATACTATTCGAAAAACTGAGCATTCTTTCTATTTTCGGAAAGAAGTACCTTTAATATAAAAAAATTGTGGCATGTTTTGCATGAATTGAATTTCTCAAAAGCACAACAGGAAGTCAGTTCTCATAGATGAAGAATAAATCGTTTGCTGGAAAAGAAACTATTTAAGAGCAATAAAAAAATATCATGCTCAAAATAAGGATATTTTTAGCTGGAAGAAACTTGGATTGAACAAGTGTACTCGGTTCAGAAAACTTGGAACGATAAGAGCATAAAAGATTGTCGACAAGTCTTTTTCCAAGGATTGTGAAGACATCTATATATGTCAGACTGGTCGTTCATTCGAAACTAGATACAAAGAGCATCAATCAGATCACAATAGCCAGAGAACCAACTTCAAATTATTCAAATTTCTCAGAATCTATCGAAATTTTCAAACTCCAACAAACTCCCTTCAGAGATAATCTTTTGAACGACCAGTATGGCCATATTTCATACCTTCTGCTTTTATTATAATTCGTTTATTACCTCTCGTTTGTACCCTTATTGGTTTTGTATCTACCTGTTAATATATGTATGTATTTTCAATTTTAGTTCAATACTTGCTGTCAGCTGAAGATAGTCGAGAGACTGAAATTGCAATCTTGATTTCGAGAAATCTCTTGTGATAGTATTACACATAGTTCAATTTCTTATTGTCATCATGATTAACTATCAAGTAGTAACGGCGGAATCAATTAACTATTTGAATATTCAAGTCGTTTATTCAAATATATTTATTTGAGAAAATATAATAGGATGATTGTCATAAATTGATCGAATTGAGTATATAAACCACAATAGGCACTTCTTAGATTAGGCCAATGAGCTCTGCACTATTCATCAATTCAGAATTCAGATTCCCCAATAATTACCGAAAGATCCACAAATCCTATTTTCCGCGAAATACGTAGCTAGAGAACGTTAATTAATTGGAGCTTCAACTTGGCTCAGCCATATCATATTATATCATTTCTCCCATTACCATGCTGCCAAAACTTTGAACAATGGCCTTGGAAAATATACCAATTGGTGCGACTTTACCCCGTAGTTTCTCTAATTATGGCTGGATTCAGTTAAGAAATCTTCATTCTCTCCTGAGAGAGAAGTTGACGAACAAAGAGGTATTATTATAAACTTGGTAAACAGTTCTTTGAAATGGAGCTTATTATGGAGTAATGTTACAATAGCTGTGTCCCCTTTTTCGTTGACTAATAAATAGTATTGTCTCGAGTAGACCGTTTTCTGTTTACTACAAGGGAGTAGATACTAGATTCTGCAGGTTAATAAAAGGAACTTTATCGCGGGATGTCATGGAATCAATTGTTTGTTTAATTGACTATTTCAATTTTCACCCTTTGAATTTACGAGAGTGCAAAGTGGAAAACTTTATTCATCACAAAATTAATTACTCAGAATTATTCTATGATAATTAAATGGTTCAATAAATAGGAAATCCATTCATGAATTAATTGGATCCTTTCAAGATTTCTGAAATAATTTCAGATGGAATATAACGTATCAAAGAAGGTATGAATGATATAGCGGAAGATATTCGTTTTATCAAATGTTAACCGATAGGAGATTTTTTTTCTGAAAACGAGGTCTAGAGCGCCGAAGACAGCGGGACCATTTCGCTTTTGAACCATGATGTGATTCATGGGGCGTCGAAAGATACAAGGGTTGGAAATTTTCATCTCAATTCTGTTTGTTATTGTTCGTTACTTTTACCAAGTCTGGTAGCGGGTTCACCGTCTCGATCCATAGAGGGCGACTCTCGTATGAAGGTACGAGATACGTCTTTTCTGGACTCGTTGGGGTATTCCAATGTAGTTGGTTAGCGTGATGAAAAGAGATATGCGACCCCGATGAGTTCCTTATAAGGACGAAACTGCAGTCTGATACTTCGTTTTCCGTCAATATGTTTAATTGTACAAATGAATAAAATATGAAATAAGATTCTGAGCAGTATAAACTAAAGAGAAAACCTATGAGTCTACCTCATTATTTCTATTGGAAAGAAACCTACGAAGAATATCACAAGATTTGATGACTGTTATCTATATGAGTGATTCACCAGTGGCGCGGTGCTCTTGAAGATTTCATTTTTGTTCGAACGGTATTGTATTTAGAAAGTGAAAATCTACTTCAGCAATTTATTTTGAAGTAAACAGGGTGTCCCAATTTTCTATAAAAAAATCTTGGGAGGTTTTTTCAGATTGGAAGACACTTTTCTGTTGAAGATTCAAGAGTGTCCTAAACTCTGCTATAATGTTTTTAAGTAATAAGATTTTTGGTGAGTAGTTTCGTCACAATATTTTTTTTTTCCGTGAAAATTCATGAAAATAGGCTTCCACATCATCGCATGCTCCTTCGGTCAGAGAGGATGAACACTTTTACCCTTTCGTTTACTCATTGCTAAAGAATAGCTCCTTTGATGAATTGAAATAGATTATCCTCCTTTTATACAGGAGTGGCTAAAAAAATTGAATATTGTAATTTTAAAAATACCATATCTTGATTTTTTCAAATGGAACATCCTGTATTTTATTATTCATGTCAACGCATAAAATATTGTGACATATTTTTGCAGAACGAACCTTATCTTTATTTATTTTAAGTAACCTTATTATTATTTATCTTTAGTACGGATACCACTGATAAAATTAAAATAATATTTTCATGGCAAAATATACTCCCTAGAAGGCAGTTTATTATTAATTACAATTATTAAAATTGTACTTCTTTTTCGAATATACTTTATATAGCAAACTTATATTACTTTTCGATTCTCTATTGGTCTCTTAATTTGCTGCTATAGAAACTGGGCCACCTTGTATATAACCTTACGTCTTCCTCTAAGATGCTGTAGTATTCATAATAGGAGGAAATTATTTGAAATACAGTCCCTATCCAACCACATTTGATACGATAGATGGTGACATCCATCCATCAAAAATAACATACAGCGCTTCACGTCAACTTAAAATCGTTATTTTCCTGTTACCTCACCCAGACATAACTGTCACTTCACGGGATCCTGCAGGAATCGTTCATGATAAATGATATATGTCTCTAAATAAGCTTCTGTTTTTCAATTATTGTTTTCGTGAGTGTTTTCGCTTTGAATTTATAACCGGATTAAATCGATAATACGAGTTGTATCATGGAATCTTTGTGCAGCATATGATTTAATCGAAAAAACTACATAAAAGTATACAGGGTGTCATTTGAAATTTTGGAGTCTAGGTCAAATTTATCGAGAAGGCTACAACATTTTTGTTGCTATTACTCCAACTGATTATCAGAAAATGTTATGATGAGTAATATTGATGATTTATTTATTTTATGGAATTGAAAGTAATAATAAATTGAGAATAATTTTGAAATAGGCAGAATGAATTAGAAATAAAGATACAAACATTCGGACAAGCTTTTGAATGAACAGGTAGATTTGAATTATCACCCTACTTAACTTGTTTAATTAGTTTTATTACCTTCATACTAACTGTACAATGTTCTAGTGTTTTTATCTCATTTATGAGTAATATTGATGATTTATTTATTTTATGGAATTGAAAGTAATAATAAATTGAGAATAATTTCGAAATAGGCAGAGTTCTAGAAGGTTATAAAATCCCACAGCAATGTGTGGCAGCGTCTTACTTTTGGTAAATATTTCTCTGACTATCAGAGGACCTTCACATGTTGAAATATTTGGATACATGTTCTTTGTATATTATTGATTATATTCCAACAGTTGAATGCCCTCCGATAGTCATAAAAATATTCACCAAAAATAAGATGCTGCCACACGTTGCTTTGTAACTATATGAAAACCTGCCTATCTCAAAATTATTTTTAATTTCAATCAAAATTATACCAACAAACATCAGAACTTTCTATACGATCACCTCTTAGCCCCCTTTTACCTTATATATTCATGGATAACTTAGAAAGAAGAGTCATATTAAATACACGAAATTATCCAATGTAAAGAAAAACATCAAATAACACAATTATTATATTCCAAAGAAGATACTTCCTTGAAAGAGTACGCTAGTTTTAACCACATTGGTCCTGTCACCAACACCATGAGAAACTATCTTTCTAAATTTAAAATAACCTCCTCTTCCTTAAGTGATCTGAGCTACTCAATGTTAAATAAAATTGATTGCCATGAGTGTGGGGAAGCTTATATTGGGAAGACAGACAGAATTTTGGAACCAAATTCAAAGAACATTAATTCTCTGATGAAATTCTCCAATAAATGCTACAAAACATTAACTAACATTAGATAGTATCGAAATTCTGCATAATTGCGATAAAGGAAAGAAAATGAATCTATTGAAGTGGTAGGAAACAAATAAACTCTGTAAAAACCCAATTGACATCACCCTTAAAGTAGGAAAGTAGGAATCTACTTCAGCAATTTATTTTGCAGTAAACAGGGTGTCCCAATTTTCTATAAAAAAATCGTGGGTGGTGTTTTTAGATTGGAAGACCAATTTTTTGTTCAAGATTCAGGAGCGGCTTAAACTCTGCTATAATGTCTTCAAGTTATAAGTTTTTTTGGTGAGTAGTTTCGTCACAAATTTTTTCTTCCGTAAAAATTCTTGAAAATAGGTTCTCACATCGACGCATGCTCCTTCGACCAGAGTAGTAAAAAATGAAACCTAAACAAGATAATTCTTTTAACGAATGATAAAATCAAGATGATTAAAACGTGATTCGAGGTATGTGTTGACATTTTTTTTATTTGTGCCTTCTGTCAGGTGTCCGGACATATCATATTCTGCATTTTACATGGTGAACTTATCAGTGTTTCGTTATTAAACATTGTCAAACTTATTACTTAAAGACATTATAGCAAATATTAGGACGCTCTTGAATCTTCAACAAAAAAGTGGTCTTCCAATCTGAAAAAATCTCCCAATATTTTTTTATAGAAAATTGGGGAACCCTGATTAGTTCAAAAGAAATTGCTGAAGTAGATTTTTACTTTCTAAATACAATCCCGTTCGAAAAACATGAAATCTTCAAGAGTGTACGAGTTACAGAGCACCGCGCTACTGGTGAATCACCCAGTATAAGTAAGTTCATTTTCTGTAGTTGACCATTCGAAAATAGCCTGACAGTCGAAACAGGTCGTTTTCGTAAAAATAAAATTGTGAAAAGCATGAACTATATTTCACTTCATGCTCACACAAAATCTCAAAGAACTAGAGCCTTTCTAAATCTGTTAGAGAAACCCTGTATACCTACCGAAGAAAAACGTAGCAGAACGTCCCACTCGCTTTATTATGCAAATGAAAATAAAGTGGAAATTGGACATCATGTAAATTTTAATACTATACAGTGTAGGAGTAAAACATGGTATCAGGTTATTACAAACAGGAAATAAACAAATGCCCCCGGGTGTGTTGTAAAATTTTCATCGACTCTTTCCAGTGCTGCATCCATTTAGATGCTTCCGCAGTTCTGTGGTCTATCCGTAGAACGACCGCGCACAAACCGACAACAGTTGGTTGTTTTGCCGGTTTGCTACCTGTTCTCGTAATGCAGCCTCATTCATTTTACATCCATTCTCGGTACAGCTTGTAGCTACATCACAGAGTTAACAGAAAGAGGGGAAAGCTTCATATTCTCGAACGTTGATATTACTAATGACAATTTTCCAAATTGACTTAATTTTTAGAGCAAAAATAATATTAATATTTTTTGTAACATATTCTGGCTATTTTAGTTCAGAAGAGGCCACAGTTTTTTCCAATATTTGTATGGGTTGCTCATAGATGGCCCTAGCTGTCGATGTGGTTACCAAAGACCGCGTTATGTGCGCCATTTTATTGTTTTGACATAAGACAAATATTTTCAACTCATGACAGTACACGTTTCTTAGACAGTGTGTTATATCGTTAAACATGTCAAATTTTGTACCCGGAAAGTACGAATTGTGGATAAAATTGGTTTTCTGTTATCATTCGAAGAAAACTGCTGCAGATTCGCATCCAATGCTTATCGAAGCTTACGGTGGGTATGCTCTTGATAAATCACAGTTTCTTTGAGTGGTTTAAGAAATTCAAAAATAGAGATTTCGACGTGAAAAGAAGAAAGTGGAAAACCACCGAAAAAGTTTGAAGACAACGAGTCGCAAGCATTCTTGGATGAGGATGATACTCAAACTAAAAAACAACTCGCGGATCGATTAAATGTTATACGAGAAGCCGTCTATATACGTTTGAAAGCCATCGGAAAGTTCCAGAAGATGAAAAAAAGGGTTCCACATGAACCGACTGAAGGAACATGAACATGAAAGACAGCAGGAAAATCGAAAACCATTTGCGAGATGCTGTTCGCCAGGTAAAATGAAAGTCATTTCTCCATCGAATTGTGATTAGCAATGAAATGTGGGTATATTCCGAGAATCCCAAACATAAAAGATCATGGGTCACTCCAGACGTACCAAATGGCTATGGTGGGATTAAACATTTCGTTTGTTTACATTCTCAAAAACATCGACCGCGGCGTAGCGGTTTATACCAAAGGAACAGCCGAACCAATGCGGCGACAATATTATTTACAATCATTATTCAGGCGTAAAATTAATGAGGTTCCTTATAATTCTCTATAATCGTTCTCGATAACTGTGAAGACATCCTAATACAAATGAGTTATAAAAATAAGATTTTGAACAGTTGCAATATAAAAAATATAATGTTTTTGTTAATCTTTACCTGATTATCATCTGGCTGGCTAAAGTTATTGCCTTTCTCAAACCTGGGAAAAATACAGAACTTCCTAGTAGTTATCGACCTATCAGCTTACTTTCTGTTTTTTTTCAAAATTTTAGAAAGACTTCTTTATCAGATGTTAGAACCAATCATTGACAGAGCTCTGTCCACTTCTCAGGAGGTTTTCGAAAAAACTGGAATTGTTCTGATCAGGTTTTGGGTTTTTCCACTTTCATTGAGACAGGATTTCAAGGTAAACTTAAAATAGGCGCTGTATTTGTAGATCTCTCTTCGGCATATGACACAGTTTGGAAGGATGGTTTAGTTTTTAAACTCTTTGAAGTAGTTCAATGTGGAAAAATTGTGAAGTTGATTGAAAATATGTTATCTGATAAAAGACTTCGAGTTTTTATCGGTGAAAAAAGCAGTAGATTTTACACTCTAAATGGTGGCCTACCTCAGGGATCTGTTCTTGCACCTCTTCTCTTCAATTTGTATATGTCCCTTAAACTTTCTCTACAAAGTTTATTTATGCTGATGTTATTGCCTTGGTTTTCCGACACTATGACTTCCGATTTAGAAATTCTGCACATTTTCTTCAAAAATGGCGTTTATGTCCAAATCCTTCGAAAACTGAAGTTTCTTGTTTTCATCTGAATAATCATGAAACGGATAAGCAACTCAGAGTATTCTTCAATCAATAACTATTAACTCATAATTTCACTCCAACATATCTTGGTGTAAAGCTAGATCGTTCTTTGACTTTCAAATTTCATATTGATAAATTATGTCAGAAGTTGAAAACAAGAAACAATATACTACATAAACTAGCTGGATCTAATTGGGGCGCCGGAGTCTACTTTGGGAACTAATTTCATTAACTGGGTAGAGAACTTCAAGACTATTTAGGAGATTATTTTTTTGAATATTGAGGTTATTATGGGCTACACCCCCGAATGCGATGTTCCCTGTTGAAAAACAGCAGATCATTAGTTAAGTTCTTAGATAAGGCTAGGATTTATCCCCCTTAGGGCTTTATTCTCATGGTGAATGTTGATAAGGCAAGAGGTGCACCCCCGTAGGGATTCATTTCCAAAAGGTGTAAGAGATGTGCCCTGTTGAAAAACAGAGGAGCATTAGTTGAATTCTTAGATTCAGGTGAGTTTAGACATATAAGAGTTAGGTATGTTTGATGAAATATTTTTCTGCTGGTTTTCTTTTTCCATTGATACAGATTTTTGCTGTCCCAAACCCCCTTCCTTTTCACCCTCGTCTTCGTGAAGAAGTCCTGGAAATCATTGAGAGCAAGATGAGAATGGGAGAATGAAGCTGTTGAGCAGAAAAATTCTTGGTACTCTTTTCATACACACGACACTAACACAACATAAACAGATAAGCTAGTGCTAATGCAACAGCGACAGGGAAACAAGATTTTTCCTCAAGTTTTTTCACTCGTTTGTTGAATCATACGCAAGATAGTATGGTTCCCCTTTTAAATTTCCTGTGCTTACAGCTTAGGGGCAATCGTAGGAGGCATGATTCGAGTTTAGCTGCCTGATTAAGGAACGGGCATGGTCTATTTTTCCACTGGTATTCTATTTATTCGCTTGTTTTTACGATTGTGTTTTTTCTGACACATACATATATTATAGATATAAGCATTTATTTTAAATCATTCAAATTTTTGTAAATCCTTCTTTTCAAAATAATATATATATATATATATATATATATATATATATATATATATATATATATATATATATATATATATATATATATATATATATCTGAGATATCAAATAATAAGATACTTGACCTCCAAGATTACATTGAATTTATACTCACAGTTGAATCCGATACTACAATAATCTTTTGTTCGAGATCCTAATACTTTCTATTATATGATGGCACCCCTCATGAAAACGACCACCTGCTTGCAGGTTGTTCTTTATAAATCTTATTGCGTGTTCCACAAAATTTATCTGGAAAGACTTCTTCATTCAGAATAATATATTTCTCCTTCATCTCACGGATGATTTCCCTATACACTTACAAATGTCTGTCTCTTCTCATTTAAATTTCTCCATCTCGTCTGGATGGTTCAGGACTCTGTGTGCGCCCACCTAACAATCTTAATAATTCAGGAAATAGACTTGCAGAATGTTTCATTAATAATAATACCTGCTTGCTGATATGCACTCACTTAAGTAGTCTCGAACTATGCAATAAATCGAGAAGATGGGATGATAATTTTCAAACGTGCGCTAAGGGAATGAATAAAATAGTATATGGAATAAGACAATAGGTACTTCAGGAAGCCATCTTAAAATAATTCATCCGCATATTAAATGCAACACACCTAACACGCTACTTAAAAGGGAACACATCGCTTAATAACTACATAAAATATATTTCGTAGTATATTCTGTCGAAAAAGTACCGAAATTGGTGATTGAAAATCATTATTCAAACATTTCAACGATTACTGGGGCATAAAACTTGTTGTCGCTTCACTACTTTCAACAAATCAGGAATTCATCGCATAGAGGACGCTAAAGACGTGCTAGAATGAGTCAACTGCGATTTCACATTTATGAAACGCATTGTAACTGGTGACGAGACATGGGTTTATGGGTTTGACATATGAACCAGTCAACAAGCTTCGGAATAGCGCCTTTCAACTGAACCGAACCAGAAAAAAATCACGTCACATCGGATTAAAAGTCACGGTAATATTGACTGTATTCTTTAATTATCGCGGTGTTGTGGACTTGGAATTATTTCCAGAAGGTCAAACGATAAATAAAAAATATTAGTTCAGCAATTTGCAGCGATTGAGAGAGAGAAAAAGGCCAGATTTGTGGAAAGACAAGTCCTGAACGATAATGTATAATCTCACAAAGCTATTGTTTCAAGAAATACCTGATATGGCTCCGGTCGACTCTTTTCTCTTTCTAAAACTGAAATTATCACTTTGGGGTATCCATTTTGAATCGATAGAAGACATGGAACAGAATTCGTGGCTAGAATGAAATCAATTTTTTTGACAGAATCTATACTTCATCTACGACCATGAAAGTTCATAGGAGTTCTCAATTTTTGAAGATTTATCAATATTTGTTTGCAATGAATCATCAACATGACTTTTTACTACTGCTGAGGAGTTCCAGCCGTATCAAACACAGAAAATCTCCATCAGTATTTAATCGAATGAAGGCAGACGAGAGCCGAAAAGAATTCCTGTATATTGTTTTGCATCGAGAAAACCTGATTTGGGTTAGATCTTCTGAATCTTATTGTTAGTAATTTTCTGTCTTGTACAATTTCAATTTGGATAATTGATATTGACGAATGTTTCTTACTTTGTTAATACAGATCCATATATATTTTGCAGTATAAAAATTTTTGACGCGATGAAGTAACTATTAATAATTTTCTAGTATTCTCAATTTGTTCCAATTTAATGTTATATTCTTTTATACTACAAGCATCATTTAAGTGTTTCATATCTTTAATTGTATTCTCAGATACGTACCTTATTTTAGTCGGGTTTATTTTTCAGGAAACACTCAATCATCAGAATAGAAAATTTCAAATCAGATTACCTCGAAAAAAAGTTAAGGATTTTGCGATTACTAGAGATGTTCATTCTATTTTCGTTTATATGCTGTGTCGACCTTCCCAAGAGTTGAAGGCGTCATTTATTCAAACTTCTTGAAAATTTGCAAAATATCACCTTTCGAAAACGATTTAATTTCTTCCAGTATTCTCCATGAATTTACTTTATATGAGATCGTATCGTTTCCTTCCGTCATCTGGTGGCAGTATTTTCCAACAATTCGAATCTTAGTTGTTACTCGACATCGTCAATTTCTGAAAAAGTTGATTATTTACAAATAACAATAATTCCACTTATTTTAAACCGAACTAAAATTGACATTTAGAATATTACTTGACCTTGAGTTGATGTTGATTTCTTTTTCTGTGGTTGGATTTCAACGAGATGGGAGTTGGTTCATCATACCTACTATGATTAATGTGAGTAAATCTCTAGTGCTGAGCATAGATTCATGTATAAAGTAAATCACGATATCAATCGATGATCACCATAGAAAACGGATGCTTCATCTGGAATTTATGCAGTTTTCGATGATAGTTGTAGATAAAATACTTTTAATGGCAATATTGGGTTTGATATGATAAATATAATACTTTATGTTTCAGAGAAAATTTAAGAGTTGGCTGAATTTGCTGCAAAATAGTATGAATTATCTGGATAAACTGATAACGACAGAGGATGTTCCACAAACATGAAGTGTATAGTTATTTTTCTACAAAATGAGACCAAGATGAGTTAAGTATATCCTCGAACCTATAAAATTTAATTTTTGAATTAATTAACCGAATATTGATGAAATATTTGAGAATATGCAAAAAGGTAAAGTAAATCAGATTGTTTTCAGGTGAATGAACTATTTTTTAAGTTCTGAAGTCATTAGCCAGAATTAAAGAAAATTCTAGTTGATTGCAAAAGTCCATAATGAGTAAACAAGAGTTAGGAAAAATAAGGATATGGTACAAAATAAACTGCTAAAATTGGAACTCAATAATTGGATTTATTGAAAATAATATTGTACTTACAATTGGATTTCTTTACTCATCCAAACAATCTACTCACTCTTGCTGAAGACTTGATTTCTCTAAGGTATGACCAACATTGTAAGCATGTGCATGATGAAGGAACCAAGTAACACTATTTGAACCAAGCAGTGTTTACTGTTTGAAATTCTCTTATATAAGGTCATTTCCAAAATAAGCGATACAAAAATTGACTTGTATATTCAAATTAATCAAGAACATTTTAAAACAAATACTAACTAGTTTTTACAAATTTTAGAGGATTCCTTGGTTGTTTTAGATGTTAATTGAGAAATTCGTTGGTGGGACTGGCGCCTTCACCAATTTGTTCTACTAGGGTTTGAACTTGTTTCCTCTACTTATTCTGTATGTACACACAACCAAATTTATATGGAATCACCCGATATTTTGAATACTACATCAGGAATTTCGGATTTCGAAGGGTTGTTAGAATTGATCCTATTTGAGATATTTCAATTGAAGAAAGAAATAAATTAAGATTTATTGTAAGAAAGAAACATATGAAAGATAATGAGAGACTCTTTCCGTATGAAGTAAAAAAATTGAATGTTGTTTTCTCACGGAGTAGGTGTTTTTCTCGACCTCGGTAGCTTGTATTACCTCCTCTTGCCCTGATATAACAATCCGTCTAGGCATGCTTGGGATTAGGTTTTCCGATCTCCTCTGGGGTGATATTCTGCCAATCTTTTGTGGCGGCTTGGATGAGCTGTGGGGTTCTTGGATTATTATTCCTTTTGAGATTATCCCATAAATGTGCAATAGGATTTAGATCTGGAGAGCAAGCTGGCCAGTCCAAAATAGCGATTCCCTCTGTTTCAAAATGATGTCGCGCGAAGTTGCGGAGGAGCATTATCCTGCATAAAAGTGAAATTCTCACCATGGGCACCTCGTCAGAGTCTCACTATGAGCTCCAGCACTAGGTCCACGTAATTTCTAGCCGTTACACTCGCAGTGAACGAAATCAAATCTGTTTTGCCACCCAGCATAATACCACCCCAGAACATCACACTGCCCCCTTGGTATTTCGGAAACCGGCAGTCATCTGATTGAACACCAATTCTGGTTTCATCCGGAAAAAGTACATTTCGCCAATTCTCAATATTCCAATTTCGGTACTTGATGCACCAATTAAGTATGTTAATTTTTTGTTGTCTGGATAGCTCTGGAACTCTTAAGGGCTTTCTGCTGTAATAACCCCTTGAACGAAATCTTTGACCTATCGTTTCGACTGATACACTGTTAACTGTTGCTTCCAGAAATTGTCTTTGGAGTATGGGGTGCGACGCACTAGGAAATAATGCCTTTCAAAATGTTCATATATATTTTAAGCTGCAATACTTTCATAATTCATTTTCTTATGATGTATCTTTATTACCTAAATTCACTATAACAGGATCTATCAAGGCATCCATAATATGATATGATGATAATATCCACAAAACCGTTAACCGTTATTATTATAAATCGTCCTTTTCCTGTTAACAATCTTCAAGGGAACTTTCATCCAGATAAAAAATTTTCTTACTTTGAGCACGATATTTTTTAATTGGTCTCAAATAATTTCTTCTCCAACAAACGATTTCTTCTTTATCTAAGAGAACTGACTTCTTGTAGTGTTTTCTCATGAGAAATTCAATTCATAACAAACTTGTCACAATTTGTTTTTCGATATTAAAGATCTGTTCTCCTACGAGCACAGCGTGTATTTTTTCCACAGTGCGAACACAGTTTTTCGAATAGTATTCCTAAAGTCTTCATCAATAACCATTCGGGGACTTCATGGAGAAGATTGTGAAGGTTTCACTATAAATCAATTTTCAGGTTTTCTTTCTTTGAGAAGCTTGAATATTGTGGACTATCCAATTCCTGTCGTCTCAGAACACATTTTAACATTCTCATCGATTAAATACCTTAAAGCATCGTATATATATATATCATATAATTAATTTTCCACTTTGGGAAAGTGTTATATATTTATCACGTTAATATGGGTAGAATTAGAAAACTTTTCCATTATTTTAGGAAGAACAAAACATTTTTACCAACTACTAGTTGATGCCTACAAATGATAAAAACTCTTCTTAATATATATTTATGCAATAAATACCTTTCTTGGGGTTGAATTTGGAAAATACACTTAACAATATGCTTTAACCCTTATCCGAGTGACACGCCCATGACCATCCGTCATCCCTTCAAATCATATTTATACTTTACATATTTTCGAATTATCATTACATATGTATGTACATATTTTCCCATTTCGGCCTTACATACAATCTGCCCGTTACGTATTATTATATTGCATGAAAACAATGATGCATATACTGTGTTTCAGAAAAATTCAATAGATTCGATTATGGATAATAAGAAATATTTAATGAGAAAATTCTTGAACTCGAAAATTTTTTATTTTTGCATTTTTTTAACAATAACGTTTTGTACTGGGTGTTATGTTACACAGTCGAAATAATTTCCTAATTTAAAACACAATACCTGCTTTATGAATTGATTTTTGGGTTGTTGGGGAAATTCTAGGCATTTCATATATAGGGCAAATTTCGAATTCATCTTCCAATTCAGAAGCCTGGCAAAAACGCTCCAGTATGGAAAAGCAGTGAATGGTTCTCGAATTCCATTTCTTCCCAGAGTGTGGAAAGCAATCTAGTTTGCAACGATCGGCTTCAATAGGTTTGTGATGGAACATTTTATAGAATATGCGGCATTCGGCATTTTGTGACAAGAGCATGTCTGTGAACGAAACAGTGCGTCCATTTCACATGCGGCATAATATATTTCAATTTTACTATCACGCCATTATTATTGGTTTCGCATCGTCAGCACATGCTGCAGGCTTTGTGCTGTTTCAATAAATGCGTAAATAAGTCGTTCCTCTGATACTCGACCAGGATTTGATTAGCAAAAAACCATATTTCCTTTTATAGACTCCTCATATTTATACCGAACAAAAATTGTGCCGAGCTCGAAATGCTTGTACGTGTCAAACTGAATTTTCACTGTTTTCATGAAGAGTTTCACGACACTGTGGTTTCATCAGACGAGTAATACATTTGAAAAGAAGATACAATGGTGAAAGCAGGTACTTAGGTCAAAAGCTGGAAAATCCTACCCAGGTCTTCCACCTCACTATCCATTAGAATTAATCAACTTGACTTATATTTATTCTTAATAACATATTTCCTGATACTCACCTTTGCTTTTTTCATTCATTCATTTCCATATATTGCGCATTTTCTTCAGTAAATATTCGTTGATAAAATACAGACCAATATAAGCAATCATTTCAAGTAGAATTTGTGCACACAAGAGAACGACATTGTCTACGTAGTAACGCAATTCCGAGATATTTACAATAGCCTGTTGCACCCGCCGGCTCCCCGTAAATCAATAACAATACAGAGGAGGGAATCATTCACTCCGCTTGCAGGAAAAAGGGAACTTCCGTTATTTTAGCGCTCGTGTTCAGCCTTTTTATTTATTAAAGGTTGCAGCTTGCAAAATAATGCGGTTTCCGTTGTTGTTTAATTTTGAATATGCACTTTTTAAATTATACATCCACCGGTTAACAGAATTTTTGCATATTACTTTAATATTTGTATTTAGATATAGAAGTATCGGTTAATATTTCTACTGAATAATTGGTCATAGGCGTACCACTCGTATAGGGGTTAAAGTGTATTATTAAGTATATCCTCCAAATTTAAGGGTTAGGTGTAGTCAAAGGCATGAAAAAATGACAATTTTCAATAATTATTTTTGCCAGTAAATTATTTCATTTCATGAAAGTAAAAACATTGCATCATTTAATAAGATTTCGACTTGACTTGACATAAATTTCAGAAGGAAAAATTGATAAATTTCAAAAGTAATGGCTGTTTATGTTGATCCAGTTTCAACCAAAGCTCCTTGAAGTGGTCATCACTTATCCTTGGAGGTTCATTTAAAATCAATTATGCCAAAAAATTCAGTTTTTTTAATAGATAATCTAGAGCTTGATCGAAGCATTCTTTTTAATTTCTGAAAAGGCAACGTCAAGAAATTTTTTTCCAGATTCTAGGGAAAAACCAACAGATAATTGTTTATAAAAATCGAAATTAAAAGAAAAATCCTTCGATCAGGCTCTAGTTATTTATGTTTTGAAGAAGCTGTATAAATTTCATTGAAATCTATCAAGCGGTTTTCGACCAGTTTAGAAAACATTGTTTTGAGAAAAACGCATTTGAAGTTTTACACTCAACGTTTCGGAGCGCTCGAGAACCACTGGTTAATTTATCGAATACCTCAAAAAGTATTTGTCGGATTAACTTCAAATTTTCAGGTAATATTTCTGAGATATTATACTTTATGAAAATGATTTTTTGAACCTCTCCAAGGAAAGTGTTTATTACATAGAAATATATTGAGAAATGGTCTTGGAGTGGTTCTATCATTTGTATGCATCAGTTAGTAGTTGGTGAAAGAGTTTTATTCTTCCTGAAATAATGGAAAAGTTTTCTAATTTTTCCCCTTATAATCGCGCTAAAAATATGTCACCTTCTCAAAGAGAAAAATTAATTATATTAAATGTATACCATGCCTTAAGGCATGAAGGACATTTCCCTTCAATCGATGAAAATGTTAAAATGTGTTCTGAGACCACAAGAATTGGAAAGTCCACAATATACCAGCTTTAAGAGGAAAGAAAATCTAAAATGAATTTATAGTGAAACCTCCAAAAACTTCTACAAGGAAAGCTCGAATGGTTATCGATAAAATACTATTCGAAAAACTGTGTATTCTTTTTATTTTCGGAAAGAAATTCCCACTGCGGAAGAAATACACGCTGTGCTCGTAGGAGGTCGGGACTTGCCTTCAATATCAAAAAACAAATAGTGACAAGTTTTGCAAACATTGAATTTCTTATGGAAAAAGCACAACAGGAAATCAGTTTTCATAGATGGATAAATAATCGTTTGCTGGAGAAGAAATTATTTGAGAGCAATTAAAAAATATTGTGCTCAAAGTAAGAAAACTTTTTATCGCAGACATCATCAAATGTCTGACGGATATAATTAAGGTAAAGAAAGAATTATAATCAATTGTAAATCTACATGAAAAAGTTAGTTTACTCCGCCTTCCACCTTACCACTGCGAATTGAATCCGATTGAACTAAAATGGGCAGAGGTAAAGCGTGAAATGGATAGAAATAACACACGTCTTAAGATAGCAGACCTCGAACTTCATTTCAACAATGCAATAAAAAGTGTTACATCCCCACCGAAAAATTGTATAAATGACGTCATTAAAGAAGAAAATAAAATGTGGGAACTGGATCACATGGATGTCATGATAGATCCTATTATAGTCAATTTAGGTAAAGAAGATACATCATCAGATGATGAACTATAAATGTTTTATGAAAATATCCAGCTCGAAATATATATGAACATTTTCACAAGCATAATTTTGATTTTTATAGTCTGGAAGTGTAGAAAGAAATTGAATTTAAGACTAGACGTTTTATAAAGTAATAACATTGTTCAACATTCTGTTAGGTAATGTTAAAATTCATGTTAAAAATTTAGCTTGAATTTACTTTAGAATAAAATAAATCTTAATTCTCAAAATTTACTAAAATTATTATCTGAAGTATCATAAACATTAGTTAATTATTATAAATTTTAACGAATAGAATTAAGCGCAAGTTGAGTATGCATGGAATTTATGAAGTAATTATTTCTAGATATTCACATTAAATTATTGTTTTTAATACGTTAGTTTTCAATTAATTCAATTTTCTTTTCGAAGATAACCCAAAAACACATATTCATCTACGTTACTGACTACAAATATCAGACATATAAAGTGAACATTTCATTTAAAACGAGGACAGCAATATTCGCAATCAACAGGAAAGACAGAGAAGATCGTAGTCAGGTACTTGGGTTTCTCCTGGAGATTTGTACGAGATTTCCATCCATCCAGCAATAAATTGGTTCCTGCTTCAAGAAAAAATCATAGAAACTACATTTATCTTAGGATTTTCCCACGTACCACATTTCTAAGGGATTTGCATACTTTATGAGCTTCTATTACTGTACGTCTCTACTAAATAGGCTATAGACTATTATTATTATTATTCAACAATCCGGTCAACGAACGTTGCTACAACCGTATAAAATGAAATTTACCCTATATGTAAGAGGTAATGGAAGAATTACTCAAATTACTATACTACCCCTTCGAATATTATTGTGGATGAAGCACAATGAAAAGAAAAAAAATCTAATTCAACCAATACCGTCTATTATTCTGAAATTAGAATACCACGCACCAAATACGCAACAAATTAGCGCAAGTACGAACGGACACCTAACGAAACCTGTAATGATGAAAATATGATCAATATGACCTCGATCCTACGTAATTGGCGCAGTCTGTTGGATATTCATGCTTATTATGTTACATTGAAATTTTCGGACCAGTTTCTCAAAAGGACTTCTTCAATTATCAAATTTCCTCGTAAGGAAATATTACGGTTATTATTGTGGAAAACAGATATGCGCAACGATGAGATATATACTCTTGCGTTGTCCGGGACGCAGTGGGGTGGAAGAGGGGATGAATTCGCGAGGGGTGGGGTTGAAACTCCGGGTTCGAATCGGTCCGTGCAGCATCACGATCAACACGTACGAGTTCAGTCGGCAGATGACCGTGTCGTTTCTATCATTGGATGGTAAAAGACGTTGGCAGATTTTGCGGACGAAAAATTTGTGTTGACAGGTTGATGATCGGTTCGTGTTAACACTATCGGCGATTTGTGACATAACTGTAACTCTGTATGAGCAAAGTGATTAATTGTGGTTTGATTAGTGTCAGTTGTTGATCTCTTATTGGAAAAATTGATCTAGTGTAAAGGTAAGGTGCTATATATTAATTGGAGCTTTTTATTACATGTTGCTTTAAAGAAGAATTACAGTTTCATCAGGCTTAAGATTGTACTGGTTAGTTACCTGATTAGGGGCTGCTTTTTTTTGCGAATCAATATTAATGAAATGAAATTGATTGGGGGTTGATTTAAAGGAAAATCAGAATCTAGACGCTCTAGTTGTTTTTTCTATAAATTTCGTCTCCTTGACATTTAAAGAGAATTATTTGATTTAAGAAATTTAAATACGTATGATCATTGGAATCAAACAGACAGTCGAAGTTCTGGAAAAAGGAACTGAAAATTGAATTTAGGGAGATTAAAATGCATCACCCGGTGAAATAGTATCGAAAAGAACCTGCCCAAATTATAGTTACAGGTTACTGAATTCGAGAGAATAAAGATTTGGAAATGAACGAAGAGAACAATCAGAAACATCATAATTTTAAATAAATGCTATTTAAACTATTATCGAAGGAGTCAATAAATAATCCGAAAATTTTCAGAAATATAGATTTATAGAATTCTGATTATTATTGTGTGCAAAAGTTTTGAAGAATATTAACCTTACAGATTTCGATTAGTTTTAAAATTCTTCTTCTCATTATTTAAAATTTTGGTAATAAAAGAATCAGAATAAACTTCAAAATGAATGTCAACAAAGTTAATGGTCATATACAGGCTGTTTCCTCAAGTGGCCCATGAGAATTTTGTTGACTTCTTCAGAGTTAAACTGAAAAACTTGTGGAAAATATTTTCACAATTGGGGCACATCCGGTTATACTGGAACGTGACTGCAATTTGGTAATTTCAAATACAAGGTGTTTTTGAGTTTTTTGCTTTACGAGAATCAATATCCGAACAACTTTATCTTTTTGAAAAAATTTTATAACCTTTCGAGAAACAATTCTTTGAAGTATTGATTTTCTATCTAGTCAACTGAACAAGGATGGTTAATTCGAAATGTCAAACCCATCGAGTTGTTCACAACACAAAGTGTTCGAAAATCACTCGTCAACTTGTCCTCCTGCAACATCAAATTGTCTGAGCTTTCAAGTCTAACCAGATTTTCGTCTTCACATTGTTGGAATCCTTTTCAAAAATAGAATCATCCTGTATCTGATTCACGAGAAATTGATCGTTTATCCACTTTACCTCTCGAATGAAATAGATATAACTAATAAATACGAAAAAATTCAGATCTCTATGAAATTATGAAATAGAAAAATTATATTGAGATGGGAATCTCTCAGATATATTAATTTTTATCAAAATTTAATACAGTACACATTAAATTATAGAATCTGTTTAATGTAGCCACCGTTTGCATTCAAATACAAATTGATTCTCTCATAATTTGCCGTGGCTCTTCATATTGCGTGGAGATCAAGATACTATATACAATATTGATACTCTGGATCAAATCGTACAGATGTCTGGATTCACTCCCATAACCTTTTACTATTATTTGATCCCACAGAAGAGAATCTAGAGATATCAAATCAGGGGAAGGAGAGGGCCAGATACACGGTCCATTATTTCCGAAATAATAGTATCCCAGTAATCAAGGCTCGGATGTTATTTATTCTGCAACATAATTTTCTTTAAAGGATAACCACTTGCTTAGGCGATGCTGAAGGTTTTCGGGCCCTTTTTGTAGTAGTCTTTCCCAAGGTCTTCCAAGTATGCTTTTGTTTCGGAGATGAATTCCAAGTCTCTTGAAGATCTTCGTCCACCAAGCCATATTTTCATGTTTGGAAATGAAAAGAAAACAGGAGACAGGTCAGGATAATATGATGAGGTAGTAATTCATATGGTCATTTCACTATTCTATCAAACTAACAATAAAAGTCCTCAGAGAAGAAATTAAAATTCGAATTTGAGGAGGAAAAATTGTATTACCCTGTGAAATATCAAAAAGAACCTGTCCAAATTATAGTGAGAGGTTTCTGAATTCATGAGATTAACGATTTGGAAGAAAAAACAAGCAAAAACTTCTCAATTCTGATTATTAAATTATTATCGAATATTCATGAATCTAGGAAAGACTTTCGTGACATCAAATCGAATTCAAAGGAGTCAATAGATAATCCACAAGTTTTCTGAAGTATATGATCTTTTTGAAGAAATTCAACCTTAATGATTTTAACCGGTTCTCCAATCTTTCTTCTCATTATTTCATGTTTTGGCAATGTAAAAATGGATTTGACTTCGTTGTTAATTCAAGCAATGTCAATGAATATATATAGGGTGATTCTTTCAAGTGAACCAGTAGAATTGACAACTGATTTCATTGAACTCTGCAACCTTGTATACGGTCTCAAGTTATGCAAAGAAGTTGGTGAAAAATATTTTCATAGTCCAGACCATTTCCGGTTACATCAGAAGCTAACTGCAACTTTAATACTTCAAATGTCAAACTACCTTTTTTCGTGATGAGAATAATTTTCTGAACAAGTTCATCTCTTATTTGTCATATATATTTTTTTCGAAAAGTTTTTATCACATTCCGAATTTTTTACAACACAGGATGTTCGAAAATTACCTGCCAACTTGACCAGCTTCGAACATCCCGCGAATTTTCAAATCTAACTACAACCTTTTCTTCACATAGTTGGTTGATCTGGCTTGCGCGTGTTACGAAATACAATAAAACGAATGGATACAAAAAAATAATCATATCCATATGGAAAATAACGAAATGCGATATATTCGTAGCAATATTGATACTCTGGATCAAATCTTACAGGTGAAATCTATCTCATAAATTTTTTCTTTTATTGGACGCCAGAGCAGAGAATCTAGAGATGTCAAATCAAGGGATCGAGATGGCCAGAGGCAGGGTCCATCAATTCCGACATAATAATGATAATATCCCTGCAATCGAGGCTCCTTTTCTCTGTTGGATGTTACTTTTTTTGCAACATATTCTTCTTTAATTGCTTAGGCGATGCTGAAGGGCTGAAGGTTTTTGCTGGCTTCTTTGTAGTCCCAAGGTTTTCGAAATATGCTTTTATTTCGGCGATAAATTACAAATCTGTTGAAAATCTCCGTCCTCTAAGCCATATTTTCATCTTCGAAAAAAAAATCACTAGAGACAGGTTGGGGTGATATGGGGGATGAGGTAGTAAAAAGAGACAATCAAAATTCTAAGAGACGAAAATTTGATTTAAAGAGGGAAAATATATTACTAGATGAAATAATATCGAAAAAGAACCTGTTCAAATTATAGTTGGGGGTTTCTAAATTCGTGAGACATACTATTTGAAAAAACAATTAGAAACATCTAAATTTTGACATCCTCAACTATAATTCTACACTCATAAATATGTGGAAGATTCACGTGACAAAGGAGCCAATAAAAAATAAGAAGTTTTCGAAATATTTGATTTATTTTTGTGTCAATAATTCTTAAAGAATTATAACCTCACTGATTTCAACTAGTTTTGCAAGCTTTCTTATCTTTATTTTATATTTTGGCAATGAAGAAATGAATTGGAGTTTATTGCCAATTTTCTCAGAGTCATATACAGGGTGGTTTTTTCAAGTGGATCAGTAGAATTGACTTTTCATAGTCGTAGAACTTTGCAACCTTGCATACGGTCTCAAGGGGTTTGTGGAAGTTATTTTCATAATCGATATACTTCTGGTTACTTCTTGATGAGAATGTTTTCTTCATATAGTTGGGCTATTGCTAATCGAACTGTATCTAATTCACGGGAAATTGATGGATAATGACAAAATAGAAAAACTACATTATTACATGATTACATATCAACACAGATCATATCATCATGAAAGATGTTTGACGAATCAGTTTGGATTCCATCACAGGTTGATTCTTTCTTGAATTACCGTATAAGTGGCTCATCTTATTTCATGGAGATCGAGGGAATTTCACTGCAATATTGATACTCTGGATCAAATCTCACAGTTGTTTAGGTTCACTCTCATAAACCCCTTTTTTCATTGGATCTCACAGAGTATAATTTAGAGATATCAAATCAGCGAGATACAGGGTTTATAAATTCCGAAATAATAATATAAATATCCCTGCAATCGTGACAACTTTTCCCTACTGGGTATTACTTATTCTGCAATATAATATTGTTTAAGGGATAACCACTTACTGAGGTGATGATGAAGGTTCTTGGTACCGTTTTGTAGTAGTCTTTCCAAATGTCTTCGAAGTATTCTTTTGTTTCTGAAATGAATTCCAAATTACTTGAAAAACTGCGGGCACCAAGCCATATTTTCATATTTGAAAATGAAAAGAATGCACTGGAGATAGGTCCAGCAGCTTGGCTGGTACAATGGAGGGGATATGGTGAAACAGAATTTTCTTCTCGGAACATTCAACCGCTTCGTTTTGACTTCTTGGTTTGTCAAGCAGTGATGTCTAATACTCTCTATTTATAGTCTTTCATTTTCAGAGAAAATGCTCTATGCATCACAGATTATGAAGGTCATCTTCTCGCCTTCCGATGGAACCAGCATAAGGGCATTGTCACTGGCCTTCACCGACTGTTTGAATAGCTTCTTCAAATTGGCATATTTGTTGTTTCCGTTTCATCTTTCAACTTGACTCGGTGATCGTCAGACATAAGATAGTGAACTTTTGCGTATCATTTGCAAATTCATCCAAAGTCTTAACATCGAAAAAGCTGCAAAAGCACTCGATACTGTGTGAGATGAAAATATTCTTTTAAGCCTGACCTGATTCGCTCTTTTATTCGAATACACGTGAATCCATTCGTGGAAAGTCTAGTTGAAAAAGGGAACATAACAGAAGTTTTCTTCTCGTATACCGCTCATAAAAACCTCACGGATTAGTTTCTTGTTCAGTGGAGAGTGGGATGACAGCCATTAGGGAGGCAACTAATCATTTATTCATATGTAATTCCATTCAGGCAAAATTAGCCTGCATTATACATTAAACTGTTAATCTCAGGAGGTTCTTCCAGACCGGAACTCAAGTGAAATTCGCTGACTATACCTATTCATTATTCCGTTTCTCCTTGATTTTTAGGTAGCGTCCATTAAAAGAAACCATTTTATCATTTTCCTTTCTTCATCATAAGAACACGGGGTCGCGATTCGAAATTCTTGCTAAATGCTGGTATATGTTATTAAATTTTGACACTAATAAGAAAGAAGAAATATATCACACGTCATTCCGAACCTCATGAACATATAAATGAGATAAAAAACACAAGGTTTAACTTTAATCTACACTTTATTTGAAAAAATTCGACGACGTTTCGCTGACACAGCAGCTTTATCAAGAATGACAAACAGAATGAAGAGTATGGTATTATAAACAAATCGTAGAACAAGTTGGATGAATAACAGGAAAATCCACACCGAGCCATTGTACAGTTAGTATGAAAGGTAATAAAAACTAATTAAACAAGTTAAGTAGGGGTGAATAATTCACATCTACCTGCTCATTCAAAAGCTTGTCCGAATGTTTGTATCTATTTATTTCTAATGCTTCTAGGAGATCTAATTTTGAACTTTCTGATTTTATATGTAATATGTCAAAGTTTTTATTGAATGAATGGTTTTCTTTTATTAGGTGGATTGAATAATTTGAATCAGATTTATTTTTATCGAAGCTACGTTTATGTTCAGATGTTCTTATGCCAAAACTCCTATAGGTCCTACCGATATAAATTTTATCACAAGAACCGCAATTGAGTTTATAGATTCCTAATTTACTTGATTTTTCATCACGAGATTTATTATTTTAATATATTTACCTAAGTTATTAGAAGTTTTGAAAGTTATATTAAGATTTTGTTTGACGAGAAATGGTTTAATATTTGTACTTGCAGAACCGCAGAATGTTAAACTGTTGAATATTTTATAATCTTTATGAATAGATCTATACTTCATTCGTGCTTTCTGTATCAGAAAGCAATAAATGAAGTATATCTATCATAAAGACTATAAAATATTCAACAGTTTAACATTCTGCGGTTCTGCAAGTACAAATATTAAATCCTTTCTCGTCAAACAAAATCTTAATATAACTTACATCAAGTAACGGCCTCCACAATTCAAATCATGAACATATGTCTCATCACCTGTTACAATGCGTTTTGTAAATGTGGAGTCAGAATTGACTCGTTCTAGCATATCTTCAGAAATCTTTACGTCTTTTAACAATCTTTTAAAATAGTACAAATTGATTCGGTGACACAGAAAATTCATTGCCTATCTCTCTCAAACTTAAATGACGATTTTCAATCACAATTTCCTTCTCTTGATGCTTAGACTTTTATAGGTTAGACTTTTTATAGGAAAAATTCAAGAAATTATGCAGAACTGACATTAGCTGGCGAGTTCTCTGTAAGAATTACCAAAATTCTACCTGTTCTCAATATAAGTACTAGGGACGTGTATCACAAAACATAGCTGTCTGTGTATACTTTGAATATTTACGTTCTTGTCTCCAACAAAAGTATTTTCTATACATACTTCAGACTGGTAGGCAAAAGGAGCAGATGATGTTACATCCATGTTATACAATTTCGTCCACAACATTTTTGTGGGGGGCAAAATAAAAATTACACCGCGATTAGATTTGTGTACAATCTTGTTCATATCGAGAAAACATCCAAAACTCTTTATATAGTTTCTCGAATTAGAGTGCACTCGTACATGGAAACTGATAGAAATATGGAAATAATCAACCAAAAGATGAAAATAGAAGTTTTCCCAAACACCTTCCTTTCGAAGTGGTCGAGGCCAATCACGAGTTTGTCAGAGGTTGGACAGACTGTTTCAAACCAAAATTTGTGAAGAAATGTCTTTTCCAAAATCGTCCCATCAAAGTTTCGAAAGTTGATCAAAAGAAACCCTTCCTCAGTTTTCACCGTTTCACTTACTAGGGGTGTACTTTTCTGTTAGGGTCATCCCTGAAAACACTAATGACTGATAGGCTTCCACATCCTTCCAACTAGTTTTCACCCATTCTGAAGGAACAATGTGAATATAAAACACCTGAGCGAATTTTGTTGGTATGAGGCTCAACAATTTTTTTGTCACTACCTCATGAATGAGTACATTGCTGTACGCAAGTATTCATTACTTTATTTCTTGAAGCTGAATTTTCAAATTAGTAATGTTTTCATGAAAACTGTATTGACATTTTTCCTTCATTTCCATGAAAAAATAACTGAATATATTTCGCAACATTATGAAGCTTTTACATAGGGAATCAGATTTCAGAGTTGTGTGCGTAAAGTTTGATAGTTAAACATTATTTCGTGATCATTCAGAAGTTTTACAAGAGCGCTAGCCTTTTCTACAAACCAATTCGAACAAAAAAATGTGATTTCCGAAAGAGTTGCTTGAAATAATAGTGTGTCTTCTCCTCCTGTACCCTTCAGATATTAATGACATCAACTGTGGCAAGTCTTGTGTATGTTATTGAAAATAATAGCAAAATGCGATTTTATTTGAAACTATTTATAATACTATGGCTCAAAAAGTTACAGGTGATTTGAATTTCCACTAAATCAGGGGATCAAGATGGCCAGACATGGTGTATTATTTCCGAATTAATAATATCCTTGCAAATCAATGATCCTCTTCCCTGCTGGGTATTATTTACTTTGCAATAAAATTTTCTTTAAGGGTTACCACTTGTTCAGGTAAAGCTGAAGGTTTTGCTGCCCTTTTGCACTTGACTTGCACGAAATATCTTTTATTTGACTCCATAGTAGAGAATATAGAGATGCCAAATCGAGATTTTTAGAGACAAGGTTCATTATTTCCGAAACAATAATAATATTCCTGCAATCAAGGTTCACTTCCTCACTAGAAGTCATTTATTTTGGTAGGATTATCTACTACTTGCTGGGGTTTTCTATCTATCCCTTTAATCACAAATATAGTTAGTAAGTTAGTTAAGTCTTTCAGGAAGTGGCAAAATACGAAATTGATAAATGTGCTCTAACAGAAACAAAATAAAAGGGCGAGGGTAAGGAAATGAAAGGAGATTTAGTACACATTTACAGTGGTGTGCCAGAAGAAGAGAGAGCCAAATGTGGAGTCTCCTTTATCCTCCACAAAAAGTATAAAAAGCATATCATATCACGGGACTGAATAAATGAGAGAATTCTACTTGTAGAGATGGAACTGGAAAAGTATCCAGTTGTGGTTGTGGCAGTATACGGACCAAATGACAATGCTTCTGCTTCCGAAAAAGATAAATTTTATAATGATTGGACCAGGTTACTTGATTGCACCAGTATCCGGAAAGAAATATTTTTAATGGAAGACATTAATGGGAGAACAGGAAGCAGAGCAGATGATCCTGTAATAGGGCGCTATGGGGAGGTCACAAACGGCTGGTTGCAGCACAAATATATTTACCGTTTCACCTGGACACAACTAACTCGCAATCAATCTGAAGAGTATAATCGATTATATCGTTGTGAAACAGGATTCCGCTCTCAAGCTATCGCCGTCCGAGCTATGAGGGAACCAGATTGTGGTATTACCTTTAATTTCGAAACTTTATTTCCCATATAAAAATCCTTGAAAGAGCCTTCAATAGAACATTGCTATCTTGAGAAGCTTGAAAACGGCTCTATCAAATTCTCATACCAACTAAACATAGCAGATAGATTGAGGAACTTACAACAACAAACACCAACCGATATATACGAAGCGCTAAAAATAATAATTCATGAAGCTGCTCACGAAGTACTAGGTGAAAAACCTATGGAGAAAAGGGTAGTAAAGCAACCCACCTTGGTGGAATGATGATCTAGAAACAGCTGTAATAAAAAGGAAGCTTATAGCAAATGTCTCCCTACCAAAACAGTGGAACATGAAAATATCCATAAAAAAGCTAGGCGTAGAGTTGAAGAAGACATCAGAATATATAAGAACTTGTTCTGGGAAAAACCACTGCACAAATTAACATATGTGATAAGGCTGATAAGGCTTGGGAAACATTGAAAAGCATGAGAATACAGATCGAGGACAGACCAGGTATAAACTTGATAAGTATGAAGGAGTGGACTGACCATTTTGAAAATCTCCTCACACAAGATAGAGAAGAAATCATGAGGAGTAACGACTGAACACAAGAAGACACAAATAGACATATGACATTGGTGGAACAACCGGAAATATCAACTGAAGATGTAAGAGTAGCTTTGTCTAACATGAAAAATGGAAAAGCGACTGGAATAGGAAATATACATGTAGAATGATTGAAAGCTGCTTCTAGCGGAATGCTTGATGTTTTGACACAAGTATTCTATGAATGTTTAAGAGGAAGTAAAAGTGCCAGAGACGCAAAATTTAAAAGGAAACCTACGTATTTTCCTAGATTTCTTGAGGACGGTTTCGATATCTTCTTCGTATATTAGATTATTGACCATCACTTCAGTGGATTAAAAAACTCTACCTTCTCAATAAAAAATAAATCATTGTTAATTCAAAACATTAAGAATTTACGATTGGTAAATCCTTCCGATAAATAATTTAGAAAATACCAGTAGCGCACTATACTATGATTTTGATGAGGTCGAAGGTAGCATGACCCTAAAAAGAATATCACCCTGTATATTTTCACAACTACTGGATACATCTGATGAATAGAAGAGAACAAAAATTCTTTTTCTGCAAATTGCAGCTTGACAACTACAAGAATAATCAATAGAACCATGAGGAAAAATCTGAACTTAAAAAACCCTGTTAATCGATAACGACATATGTTTATGGAATACATACTTTAAACACCTTGAATAATGATTTAATTGCACCTTTAAAATCAAGATATCAAGAATGCTTCAGTCAATTCTCACGAGTCGCTTGGTTGGTTTGATTTCAACGATTTCATACACTTAAAATATTTTGGTGCACAATTTGCTGTACATAATGACTTATAATGGTTCCTCAGATATCGTAGTGTCTTTTTCATTCATATCCAAGTGGCATACAATCCGCTCGTAAAATTCCTCTACGCAAAAAGATGGACCTAATAAAAATACGACGATAGAAGGTAGAATTTTACAATCACTACAAAAAACGTAATTGATTGGAGCATTCGCCGTGAAATGAGCTGGCGAAAAAGGAATAAGGACGGCGAGACCAGACGAATATCTTAAATTCCTTTTGACCCCTGAATGAGAAATGTTGAGATAATACCTTTAATTCGCCTCTTGCTGCTCCAAGTTTTCTTAAAAAGTCTGCTATAAATATTTATAGCCGTTATTTGAGATTGGGAAGGAATATAACAGGGAATTTGAGACTTTCGCGCTGGCAAAAAATTCCGGTTGATGTCTGTCTCCGAAATGTGCAGAATGGTAACAACCAGTTTAACACGATCTAAGGGTATTTTAGTGGTATTACATATGCTTAAAACATGTTATGATTATAGGGGTTCGGAATTATTCATGCAGTCGAGACTTTAAATCTTTGCCGTGATATGAAAGTTACTCGCTTTACTGGGTTGGGAATTTTTTGATTTTCTTCGAGAAAAAAGGAACCCCTTATTTGGAATTCTAAATAAGAATACTATCATTGTATAAAAATTGAACGAGCTTCAAGAATGAATTGCAAAAATGTGTCAAATGAATAAATGTTCGATTTTGAACAATTTTAATCCATGAAATTAATCACAAATGATATTTAAACATTTGGAGAAGGTTTCACGAGCATTTTTTATTTTTGATTCATAGGTGATTCCTTAGAAACACCATATTATGGCCTTGACTATAGTAATTATTGGTTCAAATCAGTATTAGAAGCATTTTCATAAAAAATGCTTCCATAATCTATTATCGATCTAACAAAACTACGATAGAGTAGTAAATACGTATTTTGGTCGGCACCCCAACTATTTCGGCAAACATATCTCAAAATTTGAAGTTTATTTTCAGCTTTTCGTGTCAAATGAATGATGTGATCCTTCCACGTTAATTTTTTGTCCGAGTGCTTCTTCTTTTTCTTCTTCACCGTGTGGAAGGCGTAGCGCCTGTTCAGTTCCGGTTTCCCTGCAGCAGTTCTTGTGAAGTTGATTGCCAACTGTCCCGCCATCGTTTTGGTGGTCGTCCAACGGGTCTTCTTCCGTGTGGTATGTTGTTATATACGATTTTGGCTATTCTATCTGTGATCATTCTGTTTACATGCTGGTTCCATTCTCTTCTTCTTTTTCTTACCCATCTTACAATATCGTCTGTTTCACATTTTTCCCTTATGTCGGTATTTCTTTGTCTGTCATTCAATGTGTAACCGGTTATAGTTCTTAGCGTTTTCATTTCTGTTGTTCTTAGTATCCTCTTTGTTACCGACGTTTCCGCTATTGTTTCTGCCCCGTATGTCATAATTGGTCGCATACATGTTTTGTAGATTCTGGATTTGCATGGTATACTGAGGTGTTGATTTCTCCAAATTGGTTGTTTAAGATGTCCCGATACTGCAGCTGCTTTGTTCACGTGTCTCCTCACTTCATCTTCACGGTATCCTGTGCTTGTTATTTTGCACCCTAAGTATTCGAATGACATGACTCGGTCTATAGTGGCGTTGTCTATTGTTAACTTGCAGCGCAGAGGTTCCTTAGCTATGGTCATGCATTTTTTCTTACTTGATGAGATTTCCATATTGAAATTTTTTGCGCGTTTGCTAAAGGCGTATAACATTCTTTGTAGGTCGTCTTCTGATTCTGCAATGAGTACGGCGTCATCGGTATAGCATAAGATGTTAATTTTGTAGGTTCCCATGCGGTATCCTAGTCCCAAGTTTTTAACGGTCTCTAGAAGTTGGTCCATAACAGTATTAAATAGTAGAGGGCTAAGACTATCACCTTGGCGGATGCCCGACGTTGTTCCGAAATGCTGCGTTAGGGTGTGGTTTGTTCGCATTTGCGTTGTTGTATTAGTGTTCAGATCTTTTATGAGTCTTATATATTTTTTGGGTACCTCTTTGTTTTCCAGTATCTTGATTACACCCTTCAGTTGGACTCTGTGGAAGGCCTTCGTTAAGTCTATGAAACAAAGATATGCTGGAGTGTTATATTCAAGAGACTTTTCTACTAATTGCCTTGTTATAAATAGTGCATCGACCGTGGACCGGTTTTTTCGAAAGCCTTGTTGCTCTTCGCTGATTGGCATTGTTGACGTTATGTCATCGGCAAGAATCTTTGTAAGCAGTTTCAAAGAGGTGCTTAATAAGGTTATTCCGCGATAGTTGGCAGGATTTGTTTTATCTCCTTTTTCAAAGATAGGCACTGTTACACTTCTTTTCCATTCTTCTGGTATTTTCCGTGTTGAATTATGATGTTAAACAGTTTTGTGTACTGTCCGAGTGCATGCTTAAAAATTTAACAGAACTTCTTTGTTTGAAAGTGTTATTACCCAATATAAAATGATCTGAAAAAGCAACTCACCTCTCTTCGGCACAATTAAATGGATTTATTAGCAATGTAAAAACATACATCTTCAGCATATTGAAGGGTTTTTATATTTGGGTTATTGAAATACTTTTCTAAACGATGATAATAAATGATGTATAATAAAGGAGATAGGATAGCTTCTTGAGGAAGTCTTTGGTTGGAAAATCTAGGACCTTGTGAAGTTTTATTTAGTTTATATACAATTTATAAATAATATTTGCGAATCTTGTGCTGAGCCCTATTTCGATAATTTCTTTCCTGAGTATTTTCAAATGGATATTATCATAAGCACCTACAACATCAACGAAAAGAGCTATAAGAATTTGTTTGTTAGTAAAAGCTTATATCAGTAACCAATTGACATATGTTATTATAAGTGCCGTGATCTTTACGAAGCCATATTGTGTATCAGAAAATTTTTCATAAAATTCTTACCGAAATTTCACCATTCTCTCGAAAGTCTTCATGATACATGATCCTAAAGAAATAGGCCTATACGAATTTTCAAGGTTAGGGTTTTAATTGGGTTTCCGAATAGGAAAAATGACATAATTTTTCGAATTTTCAGGAAATATGCCTATTTTCAAAATTGTGTTGTGCGAAACAACAATAAGATGCAAAAACACTCGCAGAGGTCGATTTTTAATACCTAACTTTTCATGATAAATTGTGGAGTTCACATTGAACCCCCATCTCACCATCTCTTTTTATCTTCAAATGGCAACCACCATCTTGTGATTGCTATTTTGAAGCTTCTTAATAACTGTGCAAAACATTTCAGAAAAAACGACTGCCTTCTAGAATATAGGGTGTAGTCACAAATGTGTTTCGGGATTTTTACAATTGATAAAAATATCGACCGAAGACTTTGTCTCAAATTTTGTATTGCAAATGGGATTTCGTGTGCCGAATTGCTGGAAATATCACAGAAGGCTTACGGTGAATCAACTCTATCAAAAACATGTGCATATGAGTGGACAATTCATTCAACAGCGTTCAAGATGTGATGGGAGATTTTTCTCGCTCAGATCGGCCATCAACATCTTCAACTGCCATAAGCATCGATAGCGTGAAGAAAATGGTAATTAAAAATCATCATTCGAGTTCAAAGGAGATAGGCAATTAACTTTCCGAGTCTCACGAATCAATTTCTACCATTTTGAACGATTGTTTGGGCATGAAACGCGTAGCCGCTCGACTAGTTTCAAGTCCTGAATTTTCTTCAAAAATTAAATCGCGGAAAGATCTCTGAAGGCATGCCAATTTTGACCTCACATTAATAAAACGCATTATAACTGGTGATGAGATATGAGTTCATGAGTTTGAAGATTATCTATACTAGATAGCGGTAGTTGTTATCTAGGCAATGCTGTGTGATGGTGAAGTCACTTTTGTTTTTTACAGAAGGAAGAGTGATGTTCTTTTTATCTAACGCGAAAAGATCTTTCTGTCTGGCCTATGTATATACCGTTATGTATATACTCCTGAATTATCTTATTTGTAGGTTTGTCCTTGGCGTTAGATACAAAGAACATCGCTCTCCCTTTTGTAAAAACACCATATCACAATATTGCCTAAGAAATATTCTTATAAAGTAAATCAAAATAACCGTATGAAAAATTGTAAATCAGTTTCCGTTGGTCACTATTACATTTTTAGGATAATATACTACAAAACTCGTATTTCAAAAAAAAAATGTTTCCACTCTTTGACACATTCCATTTACCCGACCGAAAAAGCATTCAAAAGATTTTGCGGAACAATATTCGCACAAATTGTAGGCGAGAAATCGTTTCAGAATCTCTCTAAACTCCATAAATTCATTTCTAACACCCCCGGAATAAACTGCAAGGTGGCCTTTCCGCTGGTTAATAACGGAAATTGAATTAGTTTTCGGATTCGCGCCGTTCAGCTTGCCAGTCAGCGCATAACTTTTCACTGAACATCAAACTAATTCAAAAATTCCTAACTCCCACTCGCTTTTTGTTGTCTATAAAAGCAGCAGCTGGAATATGTGTGGAGTATATGGTTTTTGCGATGGCTACCGAATTCCGTTATACATTTTTCTATAAAACTCTTCAACATAAATTTCGATATTCACGTTGGAGAGATTTGGAGGCATATACATTTTTATAGATAGGGAATGCAGGATTTAATATTACACAGTGAAAAATATTCCTTGTTTTTTATACCGCAAGAATCTTGAATATATTTTTTTAATGGGAATTGAAAAAACCCCAATTGTTGATCGATTTCAATGAAGCAAACACCGATTTACATCTCAAATGGTATTCTCACAGCCTGATGCATTTTCGTAACTCTGTCGCTCACGGAAATACTGCATTGGAATCCGGAATTTTCTATTATTCGTTGAATTTTGAGAACCTTCTGCGAAAAGACATCACTCTGTTTTCTGGGAAAAAAATTCTTGGAAAACTTACGAAGAAAACTGAAAATTTGCAATGAGTAATATTGATGATTTATTCATTTTATGGAATTCCATTTTCAACGAAGAGAAAGTAGAATGTATTTTATACTTTCCACAATTTTATTTTTACAAAGAGGTCCGCTTTTCATCGTCAAGTAAATTTCAAGTGGTCAACTACAGAAACTATATTATATAGAAAATAGCCTTATTTGATATTGATTAGTGTTCTACGATTGTAAACCATTTTCATTTCAACATAGAAAATCAATATCATCTATTTTAATATGTATTTGAAATGAAATAGTTTCTTTGATCATTTCCGATTGAAGTTGTTTCAGTTCTGATGAAAAATATTGATTTTTGCCCTGTGGAATTGTCCCAAAATGAATCTTTTATTTGCTTCAACTCAATATATTTTTCATTTACTCAAAAATATATGAACTTAAAAAACATGCAATATAAAACTGAAAAGAACAGATAACAAGCTAATAAGAAAAATGTTTACAAGCTGAAAAACTACCAATTTTACCCTTTCATGTCAATTTTGTTCACCTACACAAGATTGTATCTAAAAATTTAATTGCTTATTTTCTACGGGGTGTCAAAGTTTTAACTCTCAGTTTATCTTCAAAAAGTAGGCTTTTTTTTGAGACAACCATATCGAGCCACCCAGTATTATCGAAGCAGTATTTTTTATCTTCTTTTATACCACTCACCTCACTCTATTCCCAACGGTTCCGGAGTTCTTGTCGAGAATACCTAGGCAATTTTTACAGTTTACCCATTTGCTAATAAATATACCTACGTTGGTAATGTAACATTTTTTTATACTGATAACATTCTGTAAATGTTCATTTAGTGAATTCAGTTTTGAGTATAAATCAATACGCCTAAAGTGAAAAAATTGGTATGCTCCTGATTTATGGAAAGCTAAACAATTCTACAAAGAGCGCTATCCGGAAATATTTCATCTGAATAGAACCTATTTCTCTAAAATTCAACGAAAATTTCGTGCTGAAGAGGTAGATTTCTTTATCGACGAAGATACCGAAATATACGTATCGACATTTGTTGATATTAATTCAACGACATCAACAAGGGAAATTGTCGAAAAGCTTGAAATTAGCCACCAAAGCGCATGGAAATTTTGAGAAAAACATATGTACCGCTCATTTTAATATCAACCACACCAACACTTGTATGTTAATGATATTGTTAGGTGATTCCAGTACTTTGAAGAGTACCTTAGGAAAATGGAGGGTGATGCACAATGTCCCACAAAGATTTTATTCAGTGACGAATCACGTTTCACGAACAATGAATAGGAAAAATAACAGGTATTGGTAGTAACAAAATGAGCAGAGATATCAAGATGGAAACTTCCAAGAAAATTTTGGTTTTAATGTCTTAATAGGGTTGATGGAAAGATATTTAGTATCTATAAATTTTGAAGGTTCATTGACAGGGGAGAGATATTTGGAATTTTTTAGGACTCAAATACAAGATGAATTGGACAAGTTGTCAATAACTGTTGTGAGTAAAATATATTTTCAAAAAGATGGTGCACCTCCTCACAATATAGGTCTCACGGTATACTGGAGAAATATTTACTGACAAATGGATAGGTACAAATGGTTCCATAAGATCGCCAGATTTGAGTACACTAGATTTCTTCCTGTGGGGTTTACCAATCACCTGTTAGAACCCAACAAGAATTGGAGAACCGTTTGAGACAAATTATTGCAGGCATCAATGGTGTGCGATGTTGTGTTGGTGAGAATGGTGGTATTTTTTGAAAATTTATTATAATTAATTCGTTTTCGCTGTTCGCCCTTCAGTTATTAACTTTGACAACTCATAAAAAATGAACAATTAAATTTTTAGATACAATCTTGTATTTTCGTGATAGTAGATGTTGAGCTAAGCCAATTGTCACTGTTCATGGCCTTCTAAAACGAAAGATGAAAATTGTAAAAAAAAAGATTGTGTCATGTTTTTCTTCCAAAAATATGTCAAAAGATTTTGGATGACATGAACAATTAAAATACAAAATGAACATAAAAATACAGGGTGTCCCATTTGAAAATCGAAAGCTGGTATCGTTTCCGGTAATGCCGGAAATGTCAAACATATTAATGTTATCAAATTCAAAATGTTGTCTTCTATCCTATTCCCAAATTTCGACAAAATATTCTAAATGGAAAAAAGTTACAAGAGTGCCCTAGTTTCTGTTACACCCGGTATAAATACATCTTCAGGTAAATTAGCAAAGTTGTTAAATCAGAAATTTATTGATCCCGTAAAATTCCGTTCCAAACACACCTTTGAACTATATTAATCTTGTATAAAATCTTTCTTTGGTCGAAAAAATATAAGGTCTTGAATTAGTTTCATTTGATATAAGGAACATGTACCCAAATATTCCAACAGATGATAGAGAAATATTTACTAAAAATAAGACGGGATCACACATTGCTCAGTTTGTAACCTTCTGAAAACCTGCCTATCTCAAAATTATCTTCGATACATCAGGACTTCCTATAGTATCATCTATTAGCCCCCTTTTAACTGATATACTCATGGATAACTTTGAAAGAAGAGTAATATTGTATAGCCCCTCAGCATATAGTGTTCTGGTACCGATATGTAGATGAATTTTGGTAGGTTTCCAGGGTATACAAAAGCATATTGATAGATTTCTACAATTGCTGGATGAAGTTCATACCAATATTAAAGTTTACAACAGAAATAGAAATTCAACTCAATAAATTTTAGACCTGACAATAAAAATTCCACTAACAATTTCATTAATAACATATACAGAAAAGAAGCCTTCATAGACTCAACTATAACTATAGACTCATTCAATCATTTAAATCACAAAATAGCAGCTTATAATTCAATGATCCAAAGGGCCATTCCACTGTGACCGATAAATTATCCAACGTAATGAAAAACATCAAATAACATAATTCTTATATTCAATAAAACATAGCTCCTTGAAAAAATACGCTAGTTTCAACTACGCTGGTCTTTTCCTCCAATAACAAACTGGAAGGTTAGATAAAGAACATCTATCCTCTGACAATCATTCTCCAATATGTGATCATATAAAAACAACAAAACATTTAATAACATAAGATAATATCAAAATTCCTCATAATTAGGACAAACGAAAGAAAATGAATCTGTTGGAATGTTTGAAAATCAATAAACCTGAAAACCGTGAAATTGCCCTTAATGGCCTGCTGGACATTAATACCTCTCCACTACTTAATATCAAATTAGGCTAGTATCTATATAAGTAAGTTCATTTTCTGCAGAGCACTTGAAAGACCTGACTGCCGTATTTGTAAAAATAAAATTAAGGAAAGTATAAAATACATTTTACTTCACCTTCTTTTAACACTTCCAATTCATCAATATAATTCCGAGGCCTTCAGTAGAGCATAAATACCAAGTATCATCATAGAACATTGAGTTCTCGTCAAATTTTTTACGTGATGTAATAATTCATCCTCGTATATACAAGATATCACTCTTGGAATGAGACATGTCAAATTTGGCACAGTTCATGTAAACTGACGATATATTCCAAACTATGGAGTCGTGAAGTTTTCTGAAAGACAGAGACGATCTTATATGTCCATATAATATGTAGATTGCCCTCTGCATGTAGGAACATTGTTTCGTGTGCTTTCCAGAACACCTCGCTTGGGGAATAGTAAGACAATATGAGGTGTATCGGGAAATAAATTGAGCAATTCCATCCCGTGTTTCGAAGTGGATCTTATTAAATAATCATGACGGCGGGCGAAGTTTACGTTCATCGTAAGAGAGTTTATGTTATCGGTACTTCGTAAACAAATTTTTATTAGGGGGGTTATACGAGCATATTCTTCATAAAAAAACCTAAACTTTTGTGACTGTTTGCTTAGCGAACTGCCACCAATATGTTCAGTTCTTTGTTTCATCTTAGGACATAAACTATTTTATGTTTAGGTGAGACGTAACAAGGATGTTCTTTATTTAAAATTTTGTACTTATTTTTTGCTGACCTGATCGTTAACGTTATTTCAGCTCCCAACTATGTAAAATTATGTATTCTTGTGTGTATCAATGAACTATCGATAATTTTTAATCTTAATGCCTGAACTTGATATTATAGTTATAGTTACAACAATAAATATGTCATCTATCCTAGAGGATTTGACCCATTGCTTGCATTACAGTAGTCTGGTAGGGGCTGATAGGATTTCCCTGTCATAGCTCGCCAACCTACAGAAAAGGTGACAAAGGTTTCACTCAACAGCTATCAGTCCAGCAGTACTACTTCGTTAGTTTGTTTGTGGGCGAATAATGTATAGTCGAGGCATTAAAACAGCAGTATAGGTGTGATGGTAGGGTAGTTGGTTTAATACACAACACAAAACAATTTTGTAAATAATATATATTAACGAAATAACTGATGGTGGACGAAGTATCTAATGGAATACATATGGTTCTCTCAAACTTTTGGAGCACAGGCGCCATATAATTCTTGGTAACCGCAGATTGATTGAGAAGGACAAAGTTTCTTTAAAATACATATATTTCTCTTAAATTTTTGGTGCACAGGTGCCATATAACTCCTGGTTGCCACAGATTGATTGAGAGGGACAAAGTACCTTCAAAATACATATGGTTCTCGAAAAGTTTGGAATCACTGGCGCCATATAATTCATGGTAGCCGCTTACTGATTGACATGGACAACGTATCTTATGAAATACATATGGTTCTCGAAAAGTTTGGGACCACAGGCGCCATATAATTCATGGTTGACAAGAGTTCTAGAGAATTCCGTTGTTTTGAAAGATCTAGTTTTCCTCTGAACTTTATGTTTGGCTCATTCCAAGGAATGAACGATAAAAACATTTTGAAGAGCTCGATTTCACATGTTGTGCCATGTAACATGACAACCAGAATGAATTCAATGAAAGAAAGATTCCTTTTCATTACATAGTACACTCCATGTTGAGAGCGTTGTTTAGGACAGGTAATTAATAACTAGATAGTTGGTCCAAGTCCAAAATAATATAAATCTTTCCTTTGTTTAATTCTTATAGCAAATCACAGGCGTAACATAGAGTGCTGGGTTATCATTATTATTATATTATCAATATTACTGGCTCATATGAGTAAATACAAAATTTGTCATAATTAATTTATGTTGAGAGAAAGAAAAGAGAATTATATATCGAACAAACATCAAAACTCATAGCTATTCGTAGTAAATATATTCATCATGAAATTCTTCTTTCTAATGTACAAATAATGCATTTTTATATTATCCTTTCTCCAGATATTCAGAATTGATCTGTTAGGATTAAAGAAAATTATCCTAATCTGTCCCGAATCGAAAAGATCGCGTCCCATTTCGATACGTAACTTGTACATCCTTGCTTCTTATCTAAAATCGTGTATATTACCCGAATTTTCCGCAAGAGAAGGTGAATGATCCGTGGAACATATTCTCCAGGGTCCATCAACTGATGAGCAAACAGGAATGGCTGTTACGTCCTATCCCGTGGGACCACGCAAGCATCTTCTAATTTATCAAACGTAATGATCTGTACCGAACTGTTTTGCACTTTACTCGATTACAAAGGGATCGAGAACAATGGTCAAAGGGATGGTATGGAGAAGCTGAACCTCAATCTTTTTGTTCGAACGGATTCTGTTGAACCTTCTCGATGCTAGCTCATTATTGTTCATACACTGCTTGTTTAAGTTTGGGACTTGATAAGAATACTAAGAAGCCAGAATGGAATTTACCGAGAAATTGATTCTGATTGAATCTGAGTTCATTTTATATCGAAATATGTCATTTGATTCCATTATTGTAGGATCGATTTCAAACTTTGGGATTAGAGAAAATGTATACAATTTGCTATTGTTTTCAGAGCGATACCATCTTCAGTTATACCAAACTTCGCTCTTTCAAATGGGACGTTGTTCTTTTTCATTTTTTTTATTAAGGTACTCACCTTTCAAGCATCTTCTGTTTAGATTTGTCTTATATAAAATTAACCACTGAGCTATGATTCTATTTTATCAAAATTAAAGGAATTATAGTGATATCTCCTTCGCCCAAGAATTTACTTAAATTTGAGTAAGACTAAAACATATTTTTTAAGTTTAGCGAAAAAGAGTGTCGTTTTTGGAGGCAATGTACTTTCCTATGCTATTTTTTATACAGGGTTCTCTGAAATCTCTTAATAAAACTAAATTGTCACAGAAACCTTAAGTTTAATCATTCTTATCTGCGATTCTCCTGGACAATTATATGTGATTTCTTATGCATTATCTTTTCGTCGCAGGAAAAGTTATTCTTTTGAAATGCATCACATTTCATGGGAATATGTTGTATGCATCATTTACCTTTTCATTCGGGATCATAATACCCCCCTATTTTCCTGATAAAAACTACGGTCGGAGCGTGTGGTTTTCCGCGTTTGGGGATTCAACCACTAAAGTCTTATGAATAGATAAAAAGCTTCACGAACTTCAACGGGCACCTTATCTGTAGCGACGGGTGGGGCAGGAGGGTTGAATACGTTGTCGCTGCGCTTGTAAGGCGGAATTCTCGATAGTTTTTATATCGAAAACACTCGTGATACTCTTTTGTCATTCGGCAGACGGATGAGCTTTTCTCTACACTGCTTCAAATAAAAATGTTCAATGTTACTTTTGGAGAGCGAAAAAATGTGGATTGGTAAATTTTAATGGGCGGTGTTACTTTGCTACGAATCTCAGACAATTTTGATTATGAGTATCAGAATCAGGGAAATGAGGGTACGTGATTTTTCATAGTAAATCTTCATGATTTATTGAAAGAATTTCGGCCATATATATATATATATTTTTTTTTAATCAAATTTCATTAAGATATAATAATAATAATAATAATATAATAATAATATAATAATAATAATAATAACCTTAATAAACCTCAGGGGCTCAGGAACATTGTTTCTGAGTACGGGCTTAGCGAACCCGAGGTACCCAAGCTGAACCTGGCAGTAGGTATAAAATGCAACCTATCCAATGATGTACAATCTAAGGAATAAACGGGTGAATCGACATTGTACCACCATAACCTCTTGTCGCGTTCAAGATTTAGGAAGAGGGTCTTGTTCGGAAAGTGAGTCACAGTCTCCTCGGTTAGCGACGGAAGCAGCGTGATATCGAGTAGGGATACTGCAACACAAAACCGAGTGGGAAATAACATCAACACCTCTCAACCGACTCTTGATGTTTCAACGGCGGCGCAAGCCATTATGCCTACGACCACGAGAGCCGGACTCCTAGGAAACGCATGAAGTGGACTCCAGAAATGAATACCTTCATTATGCGTTCCTATTACAAGATTACAAACTTGGAATCGGAAATGACAGCATACAGATACGCGTTACATCTTGCGTTCATAGAAAAATATCCTGAATTACAGCACATATCCGAGCAGAGAATTTCGGATCAACGAAGAACAATCGTTAAAAACAGGCTACTTTCTTCAGAAACGCTGCAGAGCTTACGAGAAGAGGTCATAATGGAACTCAGAAGCGAAAATGATACTCATAACGGTATACCTGCTGGAGGCAATGAAAGTGTTACAGATAACATCGAAGCCACGGAAACGAATATTAACATGGAACGCCCTCTTGAGCCGAATCAGCAGAACGAATATACGTATTTAGCAAGATCAGAACTCAACAGAGCAATAACTGAATTCAGTGGTAGTAACCCAACTAAAAGACCTAAACTGCCCAAACTCAAGACGAACAAGAACACCAATATCATCCTAGCAAGTGTAAACTCAATGTTTGAAGAATATACCGACCAGAACACCTTGGAGAAGATTCACACTTTGATTTACTGTGGAGCAGTAGCGGTTCTTCGACTTCACAAACAACAAATCTCCACAACTCTGATTCAAGCTGAGCCAAAAAGCGTCAGAAAACCACCATGGCAAAAACGACTGGAGAAGGATATTGATAATATTAGAGCAGAAATCGGTCGCCTCACAGAATTCCTGAGAAACAGAAAACCCTCAAGGCGCTTGAAATCACATATACGCAAAATTTATAGGAAAATTGGTACGAACACAAAACACCCTGATCACAAACAACACATCGACGTGTATATGGACACTTTGAAACAGAAACTCCAAGCAAAAGCAAAGAGGCTTTCAAGATACGTCAAGTGTACTGAAAGGAAACACCAAAACCAAAGGTTCCTCCAAAACGCTGCCAATTTTCATAAGGGAAATAACAAAACTGCGACCAACAATAACAGAGAAGTACCTGACGCACAGTGCTTGATCGACTATTGGTCATCACTATGGTCGAACCCCAAAGAACACAATAGAGATGCGGAATGGATCACGAATGAAAAAGAACGCCTCGATATCAGACATATGGACTTCGATGGAATAACGGAGGAAGAAATTACAACAGTAATTGGAGCGACCAACAATTGGAAGGCCACAGGTATAGATAATATCCACAACTACTGGTACAAGAAGTTTGATAAGCTTCATGGAGCCCTAGCGAAACAGCTCACGTATGTTCTTCAACATCCCAAGAAAACACCCACTTTCCTAACGCAAGGCTTAACATATATGCTACCTAAGAGCGATAGAACACAGGATTCGTCTCAATATAGGCCAATCACTTGCCTGCCAACACTCTACAAAATACTCACTTCATGCATATCCAATCGAATATACCAACACCTTGACGACAACAATATATTAGCAGAGGAGCAGAAAGGATGCAGAAAGAAACACCACGGGTGCAATAAACAACTCATCATCGATTCTGTGATAATGAAACAGGCACACGTAGGGCATCGCAATGTTCATTCAGCTTTTCTCGATTATCTGAGAGCATTCGATAGTACCGCCCATTCTTGGCTTGTTGAAGTATTGCAGATATACAAAATTCACCCAGCCCTGGTAGAGTTCTTGAAGACAACAATGACACACTGGCGCACGTCTCTGCAGGTCAACATAAACAATAAATCAATTAAAACCGACGAGATACCCATACGTCGTGGAATTTTTCAAGGAGACTCTTTGAGTCCACTATGGTTCTGTTTGGCAATGAACCCATTGTCCTCAATGCTCAATAGAACTGGATACGGATTTAGGATAAAAGCAGAAAGGAATTATCATACAATCTCCCACCTGCTGTATATGGATGACATCAAATTATATGCTTCGAACAAGAAGCAATTGGATGATTTGCTGAAAACTGTCAGTGAGTTCTCGGCAGATGTTCATATGAAATTCGGGATTGAAAAATGTAAGACCCTGAACATTCAAAGAGGGAAAGTCATAGATGGTGAAACACAACTTCCAAACGGTGACATTATACAGTGCATGAGAGATGGCGAAACATACAAATATATGGGATACCAACAAGCCAGATTGTTAGACCAAAAACAATCAAAGGAGAAGATTCGTTCAGAATACAGTCAGCGTCTGAAGTCTGTGCTGAAATCGATGTTGAACTCGTGGAATCTAGTCAAGGCAATTAATACCTACGCCATTCCAGTGTTGCTTTACTCATTTGGAATAATCAGATGGACTAAGACGGAGCTAGATGATATTCAAAGGCAGACCCGAACGATGCTGATAAAGTACAACAATCATCATCCAAAATCGTCTGTGATACGAACAACTTTGAAGCGGAAAGAAGGAGGACGCGGATTAATAGATGTTGTCAATTTACACACCGAACAGATAAGAAATCTCAGAGAATTCTTCTCAGCAAAAGCTCTCACTTCTGACCTACATAGAGTGGTATCGTCGGCTGATAAGGGATATACACCTCTAAATCTTGCTACCAGAGATGACCTGCTGAATCTACCATTCCTATCAGATACTGAAAAACAAGAGCAATGGTCAAGAAAGGAATTGCATGGACGACATCACCATGAGATTAATCAACCACACATCGACAAAGAAGCCTCCAACAAATGGTTGATGAAAGGAGAATTATTCGCGGAAACAGAGGGATTCCTTATGGCCATCCAAGACCAAGTGATCGCTACAAACAACTACAAAAAATTTATTATGAAGGACGGAACATTACGAACAGATAGGTGCAGAAAATGCCATATAAGATCGGAGACGATACAGCATATTACGTCCGGATGCGAACAACTGGCCAATACAGACTATCTTCACAGGCATAATCAAGTGTGCAACATTATCCATCAGAAACTTGCACACAAGTACGGACTTCTAAATACATTCCAGCCATATTACAAGTATCAACCGGCGCCCGTATTGGAAAATGACTCTATCAGATTATACTACGATAGGCCTATTATCACTGACAGAATGGTGACGAATAATAGGCCGGACATAGTGGTGTATGATAAGAGAGCCAAAACAGCAATGCTGGTGGATGTCGCCATACCAAATAATAACAACGTGCTGAATAAGTTCCAGGAGAAAAGTCCAAATACACAGACCTTGCTATTGAGATCAAGCAGATGAGGCACCTCGACAAAATAGATATTGTTCCTGTCATCGTATCCTCGACTGGTTTAATACCCAAAACTTTGCATGATAGCCTTAAGAAATTAGAATTGCATAAGAATACCTATATAGAAATGCAAAAGCTGTAATTCTTAATACATGTAGGATAGTTAGGAAATTTATGTCAAGTATATTGTAATCGAGCCTATTCCTTTGATTGCTAAATCTGGGAAAGGTAAATTATATCCAGCTACTAGCTGAGATAGTGCATAAGTCCACGATAATAAATAATAATAATAATATAGTTTATTCAGATTTGAAGAATGTATAACAAATAATATGAATTTCTTACCTAATAACTATTATAAGTCTGAATAAACGTTTAATCACAGAGACATTACATAATGTCTGTACGTGAATATAAAACAATACATTTTTTAATTTGTTTTTTCAGATTTTACACAAGAGAAGAGAGTGGAAAACTGATTGCAACTTGTAACGTTTTTTAGAGGCTAAATTTTCAATATTATGTTTACTTAAGAACATTCAATCTCCCCAACTAAACGTATATTTCTTATAGAACTGTACGTCACCGTGGTCAAGCTGAGAAGAGCACGATAGCAGCCGAGATACCTTATTCGAGTAGTTTATGTACAATGTTGCTGGCTCTCATTATATATCTCAATACTAAATACTTTCCTCAAGCTAAAGTAATTAGTTAGATAAACTCAAAAATGAAATAAGTATTTCAAAATCACTAATTCTTATATTCTATACATACTAACTAATAACTATACTAATTATGCTAAAGAGAAATCAATTTACAATATACAACTTTAAGCTATCTGGTTTTTAATTCTATTTCTATCTCGTAATTCATAACGACTGCCTTCAATTTTTCCATGTACCCTATTTCTACTAACTATATATCTATCATCTTCAAACGAATTATTATTTACATTATTAGGGATATTCATACTATTCTTATGTCTATTTTCAGTATTGGAATTACTATTTATATTAAACTGAGGATTTGCAATTATGTGTTGACGAGTTCTTCGATAGCGTTTATAATTCTCATCAGCAGCAATATGTGATCTCGGTTCGGAACATTCATCAATAACTTTCCCACCTTTCCAGGTAGATTTATATTTCAAATAGATATTGTCACCTCTTTTACCCTCTTTTTGTATTGAAATGTTTCGTTATTAAGAGAAACACCTTTTCTTCTTGCAGTTTCAAGTACTTTTCTTAAATTTTTATCATGCACTCTTACTGATTTTCCGGAAACAAAAATGTCATCAATGTAAATTTTATATATATATATATATATATATATATATATATATATATATATATATATATATATATATATATATATATATATATATATATATATATTGTTTTTCCATTTTACTGAATAATGACCGTTAACAAAAGTTAACAAATCGACTTCATCTTCACAAACAACTGTATAAATTTTCCAATTTTCTCTCTCTATTCATCAACATATTTGTCAAATTAATCACGAAACACATCTTCCGTTCGATGTTTAGAAATCGTTAATATCAATCCAGGATAACTCAATCCGCCATATTTTAATTTTGAATGCGAGGCACGTCGAATTTTATCCTTTCTTTTCTCTGCAATCGAAAATACTCCCTCCTCGAGTTCCGTGAAATGTGAAAATATCTACAACCGTGGATTTAAAACAACTCCGTGACCAATACGATCAATCTGCTCTAATTCAGTTAATGGATAAGACCTTTGTCCAGTCTGGCACAGAGAAAATTTCCTCGATATTCGGGTCATTTGAAGAGAGCCAGATTCCTTGTCCCGGTGGCATCGATTGAAGATAAAATCGGTCGACTTTCTGTAAGACGTATTTATTTCGTCTATTATGTTATATATAAAGGGCCGCTTCTGAATATAAAGCTTGATGGAGGAGCTATATTTTAGCCTAAAGGATCTCTACGAAACGGTTTAAGGGGAATTGAGTGCTTATTCGACGTTAATGTTCATGATTTCTTTAGATTCTAGTTCTTATGAATAATATTCTCTTTCGTCATCTGAATTATATTTCAGAATGATTGAACACTGGTGAAGCCGGCAGATGTTGTCCTGTCCTGGACCCTTATCGAATGGACCAGAATTTGCAATTTTCCTTTCTATAATTTAGTTACCTCAGAATGAGATATTCTGAAAGGTTTTTCCTCCACAATTTTTTGCGATGCATCACTGACGTGTTTGAAAAATAAAATCGAATAGGTCAATTATTTCTTCAAACTTTTTATTGCTTGCATTTTTTCCATACCTGTTATCGTTTTGTGATATTAATTAACGAAAATAATTCGATGGTTGTACTCAAATCGAAAGATTTCTGATATTTTGTCCATAATTCTTACAATTGTGGTGGTTCAAAGCGAAAATTACTTTCGGAGATTCAGTTCAAATTAGATTATGTGCCACTAATTTTGTTCATTTCACAATTTTTGCATTTAGCCTTTTACAACACCCGGGATACAAATTTTTTTTACCATTAGTGCCAATGCTCTTTCCGATGGCTTGGTCAATTTGATGCAGCTGCAAGAGTAACAGAGATCAAGAAGTGTTTAATAACTCGATAGTTATCAACTTTTCGAAAAACTGTTAAAGGACATTGTTTGTTGGAAATGACTTGTACTATCACCTACTGAAGTTTGGCACTTTTTATAGTAGACACCCTGTATATTTGGAAAGATAAGCAAAATAGTCTTGATATTTTGTCCAACGGATTACATTTAAGGAAATACAAGTTTATATTATAATTCAAAAACAATTAACAAGAAATAATCTTGAATGTGTTATACTCAAAAAAGGTCCCCGTAGATCGAAATATTTTTCGATTAACCTTGGTAGCAAACGAGATATTGGTATATGCCCAAATCTCGGTAAATCGATAAAGTTTGGTAAGAACTGGCACTCAACATGTGTTTTGATGTGCTGACTTCCACATTGTCAATATAGACAAAAATACAGGATATTCATTTCAAAATAAAGCCTGCCTCAGAAGAATCAGAGCAATTTTCCAGAGTGAAATGTGTTGAACTCTATTAGTTCAATCCTTTTTCGAATTGCAGGACGTTTGCCTAATATTCCCAGTTCTTTCCATTACATACAATAAATATCTTGGCATCATTCTATTCCCTAATTTTAATTAGATATCTGAAAGGCTTTTCGCGTTCAAATTCCTTTCGTTAATCTGTAAAGTAGGTCGAATTCATCATTGTCTACGAGTTTGCAAAGTTATAACGGCACACTTGTTCATTTTAGTCTTTTTCTGTAAAATTCCGGTAAGCTGAAACTTCGCGAACATGTAATCACTCAGCAGTTCTTGGAGTGAACTCCATTTGGAGAAGTTTGTGTGAATCTCAAGATTTTATATTTAACCAGAAAAGCAGAAGTTTCTTCACCAAATTATTTCCCCTAATGAAAATGGAAGCTATTGCTCTACGTCTGAGTTTAAATGACAGTTAAACTCGGATGTCATTCCAAATAAAATTTATTTTCAATTTTTTCAGTGCACATAACATTGGAATATAATAATTAAATATAGAAAAAGAGGTATGGTATGAATTATAGAGAGACCACGAGATTTCTACTACTGGCATATAGATAGATATTGGAAGGTACATTCTTATTTAGTTCCAATCCCAAATATTGGGGAATAACATGAGTTTGTGTATTTTCATGGTTATATGTAGGTAGTTTTCAAAATATGGCCAACCGAATGAACCATGGATGTAATTCTTATAATATTTATAAGTTTTAACTCATAAAACAATATTTAAAATATTCTATTTCTGGACAATTTGTAGATTTCAAATCGTCTAGATCTAAAATCAATAACAATCAAGTCCAATCATTTTGTGATACGAGGGCAATAATTTCAAGTGAAACTGAAAGACGAGGAAAAAAAATCGACAGGCTTCATTCAGACAGATATTTCTGGTAATTCGAAGATGACTTTTCTGACAAGTACTTGATGTAATCAACAATAACTTACTTGAAAAGAAAAACGAGAAAACATATTCAATCCACTTCAATAGTAATAGTATTCTCTCGAAATTCTTAACAGAGTTACTTTGATGAAGATTTTGAGATGGGTCTCGTATTGAGAGATCGAAATGCATTATTTGAAAGATTTCCGGTCATATAACCTGAAAATTACAGAGTCCTCGCGCGAAAATTCGTAATTTTTGGGAAAAAATCGCGAGTAACTCGAAAACGATGTACTTCAGGTAACAATGCCAATTTTCAACAGAACTTGAGTTTATATTGACTTGCTATTTCAATAGCTAATTTGTTTATGTTATTTTATGAATAAGGATAACTCTTGAATGATGCTATATTTGCCAATCATCTGCAATCATAAAAACGCATTTCGAATTGTTCCAAAATATTTGATAATTAAACCTCATACGTATCATAATTCAACTGAGGAATCCTTGCTTTCAAAGACGGAAAATGTTTCAGATTCTTTCGTTTCAGTTGATTTGTCATAAGTTGCAATTTACTTTCGAATGCGTTTACTGAACCTGGCCATCAGGGCTCTCTCGGTCAAACAGAAAGGGAGTTTGAATAAATATCGCAGGTTATGTATTTTTTTATTATCTCCTTAGTCCTTTTCATGACCTTGCTTGCTATGTAAAATCTTTTCTTAGGTTTGTTTAGACATATAGGAAGTATGGTCGTTGTTTTCTGCTGATTTTCTTTTTCCATTGTTACAGATTCCTGTCCCAAACCCCTTTCCTTTCACCCTCGTCTTCGTTTGGGAATCATGGAATGCTAGAGAGAATTAAGCTGCTAAGCAAAAAAATCTTTGGTAGTCTTTATGTACACACAACCCTAGCACATTGCTAGTTCAATAGTGATAGGGAAACGAGTTTTTTCATCAGGTTTTTTCAATCGTTTATTGAATCATATACAAGATAGTATGGTTCCCCTGTTACATTTCCTGAGCTCACACTTGTGTTTTTTTCTGACACACATCAAAATTATAGATATAAGCATTTATTGTACAAATACAAATATTTATATATATATATATATATATATATATATATATATATATATATATATATATATATATATATCTAATCATCTCAATAATAGTTTTTCCCTTACCTCGAAGTTCCAAGTTAATGGTCTTCAAGTGTATTGTGATGTCAGTCAAAAATGCCAAATCAGTCAGCCATTTTTCGTTTTTTACCATTTGAGTATCATCACCTCTTTTGCCTAGAAAAGCTGTTATTTTGGGCAATAATTCTTGAAACCTCTCTAGAAATTTTCTGCGACTCAACCATCGACGTCGGTGAAGAACTGAATCAGTGTGTTCAGCTGACTCCCTAATCTTCCAAGCTATGTGCACGGAGGGTATTCACAACTTTTTTTGCAATGCACATAATTTCCTCCCTGTTTAAAACTTTTTACCACAAAACTTGTTGATGTATAATGCAATGGAATGAAAAGAATAAGGGAAATCTAGACACAATGCCACAAAACTTTTTCGTTTCTAGTCATTGTTGGGGCTCCATCGGTTGTAATGCACACTAATTTATATATTGGTAGCTTGTGGTATTTTACAAAATTGAAGAAAACGTCATATATATCTTCGCCACGGTCTTGCCCATTAGAGGAATGATTGTCAAAAATTCTTCCTTGTCCAACATATCATTTAATATCATCCGAATAAAAATACACAACTGGACAGTGTCTTTCATATCGGTGGATTCGTCGAACCGCAAAGAAAAGTATGAACATTTCATAATATCAAGTTTTAGATTATCTGCCATGTTCTGTGTTTGGTTACCATCAATTTTTTCATTTCATTTTGCTTCAATTTATAGTTTTCATTTTTTCTTATTAACAATTGAAAATTTTATTATTCAGTATATTTTCTTTTATTTTTCAACCACTTGCACATGTCGCGGCCGGATCTCAAATCAATCGTTTGGCTTAATTTCATAAATTTGTTTGAAAATATCTCTTTAATTTAGACTTACATACTTCCTTTCTACCTTCCTTCCTTACAGTTTGGCAACACTGCTCAACATCAAGTGAGCAGAGAAACTGCATACGACACAACCTACAATAATAAAGAATACGCACGCAAGAAGACGAACCACATTTTCCTTAAACTTTCCTTTCCATTACGAGATAAAATTAATATTTCACAATTTAAAACGTAAAGCCGGATCCGGTGTGTGTGTGAAAGTGCCGAATCGTGGAAAACTTTCCTAGCGACGAGGGCGAAAATTCTTCAACAAGACAACGAAAACTGTCACTGCTTTCTCTTTTTGCTCTCTCATTTTCTGTACACCCAATTGGTAAGTCTTTTCTTTTACTTACTTTATAACACCTTCTCCTAGTGAAAAACAGTCCACTAAATCGTCGATTAAACATCTTGACTCATGACTTCAATACGCCTTGTAACAGTTGGACGAGATAACTGAAGTTCTCTAATAGCAGACATAATTTCTGTTTTATTTTTAGAATCTCCAAATAAAGTCTTCCCCAATTCAATAAATGCTTCCGTCACAACCGATCCATCTCCGAATGATTTCTTGTATTTCGCCAATATATGAGATATTTCAAATGACGCGATCGTAGCAGCTTTCGATTTTTTGGCTAGTCTTGTGAACATGGTTTGTTCTCTTTTCAAACAAGATATCAAACCACGTACTTTTCGTTTTCTTAATTCACTCTGTGGCGGAAAATCCTTTTCATAGTTTTTGTGAACTGTTTTATGATGCCTCTCTATGTTATCACGCTTAGGTTTTGCAACTGACGCACGACAAATAAGACAAATGCAGTTATTCTTAATGCCAATCGTTATTAAAATGGTACGTTTTAGATTTCTTCTAAATTTTGTACTATTTAATAATGAACTTTGTATCGACGTAGTATGGCTTTCAAAGCAGCAAGAATAAAAACGCGGCTTTTTTTTTGACAAGTACCACGCGTTCCTTTGATAAAGCCACCTTTTGCCGCCAGCAGATTGTTATTTTATCACGTAATAAATTTTTGTAATTTAGTTAGTTTAGTTACCTACTTATTAAAAATTTTTTTCTTCTCGAGATCTGCTCAAAAAGCATTCGCAATCGACTTTTTGAGCACCCCTGCTCTAAATGCATTGAGTTCTGCTGAATAAGCGCCTTTACTTACAACGAGTTAGAAATAATCGATATTGAAAAATTCCTTTCGGTTGATTTCAGTAGGCAATAAGATGAAACGAAATTGTTCAGAATTTAATGTTCTACAATAAGGAAAACAGAAACATACATGATATTATTTGAAATAACAAAGATGGTGTCAACTTCCGGTATAACCGGAAGTGCCATAGCATTGGAATATTTTCGGAACTATGTTTAAATAATATTCAAGACAACAACAAAAATTCCCCAATCGGTCATTCCTTTCTCCATATACTTTTAATGTCCCATCTCGCGTGAACACCCGGTATAATAAATTATATACTGAGGTATCGAAATTAGGTGGCCTTACAAAACAAAATTTTGAAAATATTTTCGACATTTTGTCATGGACTGGTCGCTCTGCAGCAGATGTTCTATTCTAATCGCGCACATCCTAAAGGAATCTCGAAATAGTAGACTTCTAACCCTTTACCCTCACAAAATTCCCCCTCTTAATTCAATAGTTTCAAAAACAATCTTTCGAAATAGCAATGAAACAGGCAAGCATCGAAAATAAATACATCATGACTGTCAGGTATTTAAACGCTTTAAGATATCCTGAAGGAAGATGATGCATTAGCTGTCATCTATCTACTTGTGAATACATAGATCTGACTTGCAAATGAGACTTCCATATCGGCCCCAGTTTATGGTAAAGACATACGTCAACTCCTTTATCCCTAAAGTCATAGCGTATAAACAATATGACAACCGAATGCAAAACATGTTTCACCACTCATTTTATCATGCACATTCTCCAAGCTTATAACATTTGATTTTTCGTTTCAATGTGTCGATACTGCTTTTCTAAATGGAGCGCTCTGTTAGATATTCGATGATTGACATTTATAGACAAACAGACTGAGATGATGCCTTCCATTAGTGGAAGTGGCTCTTGGGAAACTCTTAGCTAAATGTACATTCAGGTTTTATAAGACCGCCGCTTTGGCGGAGGTTCAGAGCTACATCACCAATTAGGTGATATTTGAAAAGGAATTCAACGTCTCCATTTTCAACTTGTGTCAACAGGAAATCTGGGTTAGCTAAAAGAAATCTAGTCGAAAATAATTCGTCAGAGTTTACTTTGTCTAGAACTCTAACTTCCATTACAAAAACTACGTGAATTCTAATCGATCAAATAATGGTGGCGCAAAGATCAATCGCCGAAACGAAATGTTTCCTACGTACTCACAATAATGTAATTTTGAAATGACCCAATGCTTCAATACAGGTCGTCCCGATTTCAAAATTTTTCTACGATAGCTATGTGAAATACGATTTCCAAGAAAAATTCTTCAGTGGAAACAGATCTAGTCGATAATAAAAAACAAGTACTATGTTTTAAGGAATTTTACTTAATAATTGCGATTCGTAACGCGTTTCACTACACCGTAGCTTCTTCAGACGAATGATTATGCAGAAAAATATAAATGAGAATATAACTATAAATGTTCTTGAGTAATTAAAAGCTTATTGGTTGCTTCTTCTTAAGTGGTTATTTATGACAGGTATATCCAATAAAATTAAGAAATAGATTGCTCCCCGAAAAGATTCAATAGAGGTGAAGGGCTTAAATCGACTTGTTCATTGATGAGTCTACCTGAGTGTTTGTATTTATTTATTTCTAAAGTTTCCCAAAGATCTACCTTCCAATATTTATCATCTGTATGCAAAATTTCAAACTGTGGGTCGAAAGAATGATTATTTTCTAAGAGATGATTCGCGTAATTTGAATCTGATTTTTTATTTGAAAAACTGCGTTTATGTTCCGATATTCTAATATTAAAATTTCTATGTGTTCTACCAATGTAGAAATTATCACAGTCATTGCAATTCAATCTATAAACACCTGATTTATTGTTTTTACCTGGTTTGGTTTTATTATTTTTTATATATTTGCCTAAATTATTATTAGTTTGGAAAGCTATGTTGAAATTATTGCTACTTGAGAATGATTTCAGTTTCTCACTTGTAATGCCAACGTAGGTTAAGGTGTTGAATTTTTGTTTCAATTTATCGACAGGGTAAACTTCATTCAATGCGATTCTACTTTGTTTTTTATTTAAAATATTATTTATTAGTTTGGGATTGTAACCATTATTTTTGGCTATTTGTTCAATCAAATTTAGTTCTTTGTTGAAATTTTCTGGTGATAGCGGGATGTTAATCAATCTATGAATAAAACTATTGAATGCTGACATTTTATGTTGATATGGATGACACGACGAGTTATGTATTATAATATCTGTATGTGACGGCTTATGGTAAATTGCGACAAACATGTTTTCCATTTTCATTCGAAATTGTTACGTCTAAGAAATTTATCGAATTATTGCTTTCTATTTCGGTTGTGAATGCAATTTTTGGATGTAATGAATTTATATGATTTTCGAAAATTTTCAACTGTATATCTGTTCCTGTGAAGCAAATAATGATATCGTCTACATAGCGATACCAGTATAAACAATATTTACTGAGTGGATGATTATGAATTAATTTCTCTAAGTTATTCATGAAAATTTCTGCTAACAAAGGACTCAACGGATTGCCCATAATCAAGCCGTCTTCAATAGTATAATATTTGTAATTGAAATGGAAATAATTTTGATCTAAACAAATTTTTAATAATGAAAGAATATCTGATTTAATGATAGTATTGACATGATTCCTTTCTAATAATTCTTCAACTAAGTAATACGTATCTTTTGGAGGAATGTTGGGAAATAGATTCTTAACATCGAAAGAAATAAGTTTGGAATTAGGTGGTATAGTGGTATCTTTGATATTGGCAATAAGTTCGTATGAATTTTTGACCGAAAATTCAGATTTAAAATTGCAATGTTTTATTAGCAAGTCGTTGAGGAATTTTGAAAGTTTGAACGAAGTCGAATCTAGTCGAGCTGCAACGCGTTTCATGCCCGAACAGTAGTTAGAAATGTTAGAAATTGATTAGTGAGACACAGAAAGTTCATTGCATATCTCTCTCAAACTTAAGTGATGGTTTTCAATCACCATTTCCTTCAATTTATCGATGTAAACTTCAGTTGACATAAATCGCAGAACATACTTGTGAGAACTGACAAAATCTATGTGCCAATTCAGCAACAACAAAAATCTTGACAATCATTTTGAGCAGAATTTTTAAATAATTAATTCCAAGTACTTTTCTGATAGAATGTACGTTTTCTTCCCAAATGCACACACCACAAAAATTGTCGCATCACCTGATATTCTGATTTCACAATCGATTAAGCAGCTCGATCGCAGTTTTTTTGTCAACACATGTTTTTGGACATATGAGGGGAAAAAAATCTTATCTATGAAGTCACATTTGTTTCCATATGATCTCGAACACGTCTGAAACAAGAATGAGTTTATTTAACTATCAGTATTCATTCAATTTCTCTTCAGTTTTCACGCTAAATTAATGCAAGCTTTCTGTGTTTCTCGTTGATTTTCGAATCTTTGAATTTATTGTAATGGCTGCTGAACGTCCTGGACGCTATTTGAGTGATCATGAAGTGGTAAGAAACACTAGAGGAGAGGCGAAGCCAACGTTACGTGGCTAACTTCTTGAATGTTAACCAAACCACTATTTCAAGAGCAATTAATCGGTACCACGAATATGGAAAAAGGGCCGGACAGGGAAGAAATCGGATAACAACACCAGTTTATGATCCTTGGCTTCGTTTAACTGCACTAAGAATTCGGCACTGTACGGCTAGAATGCTACGAAATGAACTTCCACTTTCCAGAAATGTGCATATTTCATTGCAAACTGTTCAGAGAAGACGATATCAGACCAAGGTGGCTTCTACCGGTCCGCGTCTCACCAGAGAGCATCGAGTTGCAAGACTTCAGTTCAAAGATATTTTTAATTTTTGAAAGAATCAGTAGCGTCCTAGTAACAGGCGTTTTGCCCATACGTGCATCACTGGAGAGTCCGAAATACTGTTTCGATTATAAAATTATGCCTCTTGAAATTCAAATTTGACTGCATCTTTCTATTAAACTTAAACACCCTGTAAATCGGTAATGAAGTATTTGTGGTCCTATATTTATATGAACTTTTTTCGTGAAAGTACATCAGCAATTAGCTCATCAAATGTTACCGTGTATTTTTTAAACACCCTGTATATCTCTATGCAGCATAATTTTCATCTGAAAAATTCGACATAGTGATTTTCTCTATGTTGAGTTTGAATTTGTTTATGCCTATATAAATATATTACTCTTAACTCTCGTGAGGAAGCGATGTCGTTATGCCTCATATGTGGCCACCCAAGGAGATTTAGGAACGTCTTGATAAGGGTCAAA